>CM035432.1:45605584-46205584 GCA_020310875.1 Ceratopteris richardii | reverse complement strand
GAGTTAAGAAGGAGCCACAAACTTCTTCACATGCTCATTGGTTAAAAAAGTGGAGTAGGAGCATGTTCTAAACAAGGAGAGAAAGAGGCAAGAGCTCCCAATAGTTGGATCTCCTCATTTTTTCTTCCCATGGACTCCTTCCTGCCACACATCATTTTGTACATAGTTCTGTTGTGAAGCTCATATCTTAGTGTATATGTAGCCATTTCTTGTGTTTAAAAACGCAATGGAAAGCGTATCTTGTGCACTTTTTTCATCTCAAATATCTTTTTCAAATCTTATATATTCTCTGAGATGTCAGTCAAAGAGTGAAGTTGAGTTTTTTAGCATACCTGTGTAGATAGGTAGTCTATTTTGGTCGGTTAAATTTCCTGACCAAAACAAATCCAAATTGCTTGAGATTTAGCTTGTTGGAAAGCTCTTTGCATTTAATTTCTCTATCCAAAATATTCATTCAAAGAATTTATATTCTATGAGATATCTATCAGAGAGTGAAGTCCAATTTTTTAGTATACTTGTGTGCACAGGTGGTCTATTTTGGTCAATTGGCTTTCTTGACCCAAACTCATCCAAATTACTTGATTCTTAGGTTGATGGAAAGATAGTTGTGTGTACTTTCTGTATCTTAAATATCTTCCTCAAAGGATCAAGGAGTTATCAATCCGGGAGTGAAGTTCAAGTCTTTAGCATACTTGTGTGGATAGGTAGTTCATCTTTGTCAGTTGTGTTTCCTAATCAA
This sequence comes from Ceratopteris richardii, assembly GCA_020310875.1. Classification (NCBI taxonomy): domain Eukaryota; kingdom Viridiplantae; phylum Streptophyta; class Polypodiopsida; order Polypodiales; family Pteridaceae; genus Ceratopteris; species Ceratopteris richardii. The sequence goes on along the minus strand of CM035432.1, from coordinate 46,204,845 downwards.
AACTTGTCCAAATTAATTTATTTATAGCTTGTTAGAAAGATCTCTTTTTCTACTATGATTGGCTAAAGGCACAACTCTATTTGAGTTTTGTATTGAGAGTAACAAGCTATCTAATGTGCATCTATTTGTTCAGGTGTTGTACGTACAAGGGTTCACTACATGTTTTCGTTGCGCATAGGAGAACTCATTCTCCATAAAAGAGAGGTAATAAAAGAGAGGAAAACTAAATTTGGCTTCTTGGATCTTTTGTTATTATTTCTTTTGAGAAGAAATATGTAAAACAGGACTTAAAAAATATAAAAAACTTGAATTCTATTAAGAAGGAATAGGTATAGCAGGTCTTAGAAGGTATACGAAGAAGGTCGATGCACCTATCGTCCTTGTCATATGAGACTCATTCATGTTTTAGGAGGGGTACATTATCAATTATCTTAACTCTTTCTCGAGACAAAGTAAGGGAACGCTCTAAGAAAGTGTCTTTAGAGTTTCCACCGGGTCACTAAATATCGTTCCATCGAAGACTTCCAAAGTCCTTCACATTCCCCAAATTTATTCATATAAAGTTCTGATGAACCATGGTAACTGTATGTTGATGTTAAGGGCAATTTTCGTTTGTATGTTAGATGTTATAATCCGGTTTTTCTCAACAGATGTTGCAATTATATTAAAAACAAAGGAAATACAAGCAGATCGAAGAGAGATACAAAGATGATTGATAATATTTCTTCTCCTACATGGGGATCCAATTAAGTGTCATCTTTTTTCTTTTTGTTTTTTTAGGATGAACTCTTCTAAAAGAGGGGACTTCTTACAATTCCAAATGCTATGCTAAGGAATCTAAAAGACTTCTCAATAGAGCACACTTTCTTGCGATAATCCAAGTTTTCCTCACATCTTTCCTTCTAGATATTCCATAGAGCCTCACATCTAATCACATTGTAGAGCATAGACAAACAACCAAGAACTTCGCCAAGTAGAGCTTGCTTCCAATTAATGGGGGGTCAGATTTGAAATCTTGCAAAGCATGAGTGAAACGTGAAATCTCTTGGGGAAAGAGAAGAAGAAGTGACCTATATGTTCTCTCCCATTAGTGACTATTTTACATCATGGAGGCACACTATAGATGTTCTTAGCTTTGATTGGTGCGGATAAATCTATGGAGAATTTATCACATCATAATTTCTCTTCTGCTCTCAGTAATTTGGTCCCATAGATTTGCAAACTTGCATTCCCAGCAGATCCATGACCCATTAATACAACATATAGTTTATTTTTTAAATAAAGGAAGGTCGACCTTAGCCTACTCTCCCGGACTTGTATTAATTAAAAGAAAAGTACAAATGAAGGGGACTAGTGCCCATGGGACCCCCCAATCCCATAGAGCAGAGGTAGATTTTACAGAGTTTAGATGGCATTACAAAGAAGGTTAATACAACATATAGTTACTGTTAGTCTAGCATAGAGCTTTAAGGCACGACAACTCCAAGCCACCAAGTCATCCTATGAATTTATTTTGCTTTTAATCAAGTACCAATTCTCTAAATCATCTCTTGGTTTTGAATTGATGTCTTCAAATATGATCAAACTTGGGCATTGCAAAAAATCCATACTATGAATCTTTAATGACAAAGGTGATCATTAGAAACGCATACAGCAATGTAGACCTTAGCTGTCATAGTCCACATCGTAAGGCATCTATTTAGGACCTATATCACGTTCACCTCAACTTCCATAATATATTTAAGGTTTTCGGCGTGTACATCCCTAATTTATCCAATAATAGCCGGTTCCACATGAGTATGCACATTCCTTTTCTACAATGAACATTATGTTGTACCTTATAAACCCCGTTTTAGTATATAATTTGTTTTTTCCTTTTTGCAATGGTCTAGCTTCTAGGAATCGTATAAATTACGAACAAGCATTTCATATATATATATATATATATATATATATATATATATATATATATATGTATATATATATATGTATATATATATATGTATATATATATATATATATATATATATATATATATATATATGTATATATATATATATATATCATCTCAATAGCATAGTGCAAATAATTAGGCTCGATATCTTTTGTTTCTTTTTATAAAGAAAGTACAACAATAGCCTACTCCCCGAAACTTTAATTAATAAAAATAAACAACTCTACAAGTGAACAGGTCTAGCAATCATGGCACCCCCTGAATCCCATAAAGCATGGGTAGTTAAAACTTGCTAGGAAACATTACAAAGAAGATTGATAACCCTTTTGTGCCCCTTATGGGTGGCCCACTTGCTTTTAATCTTATTGCTCTCGAGGAAAGACACTCTATGATGTCTAAAGGCAGGGATATCTTACAACTGGACACTTTTTTGTTTAAAAGGAAAAGAGAATTTTCAATTGACCATTGTTTAGGAGGGCTACCAAAGTTGGCAACACACCTCTCTTTCCAAATTGCTTTTGAGATTCCTCTATTTTGATTTGGATTTTTGGCTTGAGGTCCATTGTAGTGCTATCGGGTGGTGGAAGTACAATGTCTCTAGGTCTTGTTACGGCTTTTAAGGCCACCAGTTTTTCAGAGACCTTATCATGATCTTCGAGCAATGTGGTGTAATCTTCAAGTATAGTTTTTATTGATTCAAATGGTGTTGCTTGGAGATGAGGTGGGCTGTTTGGAGCAGTAATGAAAATTTCCATGACTGCGTCAAGGTTCTCTACATTCTCGCATTCAAACCGCATGTTCTCCTCTTGTGCTACAATGAGGTGGCTACATAGTAGTTACATATGGCAATTGAGTTTTGCATTTTTCTCCATTTGTATGTAGATGGGTTTCTAATTCATGTAATGTTTTGTGACTTTGGTTTTCCATCTGTATTTCCAGAGTGATGTGAGCTTCTTTTAAGGTGGTGTACCTAGCATTAAGAGAAGATGCTTGTGCCAAAAGGGTCTCCTTGAGTCAACCTAGTCAGGTGTATTCTCCTCTAATTTGGTTCATGCATGCAAACATTTGTGTGTGTTTATTTTCCATTCCTATTGTGGAATAAATTGGATTGGTGTGAGCAGATTCTATGTTTGGAACTTGAAATGTAGGGGGGATGGGGAATGGGGTAGTGGGAATGCAACAATGGGTGGTGGTTCAGGAGGGAAAATGATGGATAGGGGAGGTGGAGTAGAAGAGAGAGAGGGTGTGGGAATCATGATGGGTGGTAAAATATCGATTTGTTCTATGATTAGTGCATGTGTGGTGGAGATAGTGAACAATGGAACATGTGCATGACGTGTGGTGCCAAAAGGTGGGGTTAGAGGTGAGGGAGAGTGAATGGGGTCAATATATTATATACACTCCCATAATGCATGAAAGATTGAACAATTTGGTTGTAGAAGAGGATTTGAGGTATGAAGGAAAAGTCCAAGATCAAGGTTGGGTTGATGGATGTGGATTAGCTACAAGAGATGAGATGATCGGAGGTGGCTGGGTAAGAATCGGTAATGTCTTTAAAAAATTATGAAAATGGAATTAGAAATAAAAAACAAGAAAAAACAAAAGAATAAAATAAATATATGAAAAAAATAAAGAAAAATAAAAATAAAATAGCTTATTTAGCTAAATAAAAAGAAAGTCGATAATTAATTAAAGAAATGAAAATGATATAATTAAAAATTGATATAATCTACGTAAATAAAAATTCTAAAAAATAATAATAAATAGTTACATAAAAAGAGAAACTTTTATAAATGAACAAAATAAATAAGAACATATGATTGTGCTTGTAATTTAGGAACGTGTGTGTATTTTATATATGAATAAATGTATTAACAAATAGTTTTTCTCCTAATACTTCTCATAGACCTATTGAAGAGATCTGAAGCTCGAAAGATATTGATTCAAGATTGCCTGATGTGACTAGAAGTGAGTAGTTCATTTGAAGAGTTGGAAAAAAATTCTCAAAAGATCGAAGTTGGGCATCAGCATTGCTTCAAGAAGCAATTTTTCTTCATCTAAGCTCTAATTGGCACTTTGATTGTGAGAATTTCATTTCCATCTTTGGATACTAATTTAGATATTCTTTGTTAGAGTGATTGATCTCAATTGACACCATTGTATCATTGATTTCAAATGACACTATTTTAAGTTAGTTTGTATTAGACACATCATTGTATTGATTGATTGTATTGCTCATGGGAAGTACTGTCAGTAATCTATCTTCACTGGTAGTTTCTAATGTGTTGATCTTCACTAGTAGTTTCTAATGTGTTGTATTGTATTGATCTTCACTAGTAGTTTCTAATGTGTCCACGCCACCTTGTGTTTTGATGCATCTAATAGATAGAAATACACATGATCTTCGCATTTCTCCTCCCTTGCCCATCGCTGCTTCCCTTCAAATGCAAGATAGGATTTCTTGACTATGCCTAGAAAGCACTCTGTGTGAATAATGTCGTGATAGGAGGATGGCTAGAACCAATCCACCCAATTGTGCATTCACCTCCTTCCTCTTGAAACTTTGAACCTGACATGAAATTCCACAAAAACCTGGTGAATTGTAGTTGGAAGCCACTTTGAGTCACCCTCACTTTCAAGAGAAGCAGAATTTAGTCATGAAAAGTAAATCCTACTTTCACTGCACTTGAATTGGAGCCTCGTGATGGAAGAAAACTTCCAGGTAATTGCACTTTCAAGTTTTTTCATTATTTGCATTGAAAATCATTCACTAGAATTAAAACTATGTTTTGATTGCATGCACACACTCATTCTACTTTGCATTAGGGTTAGACATTGATGATGTGCACCTTCTATAACTTACTATACGTAGATAACACTTTCATAAAAATCATAATCCTAAAAAATACAAAATTCTAAAAAGAACAAAACCCTAAAAGCATTTAAAAAATAAGGAAATTCATTAAAAAACTACAAATAATGAAAATAATAAAAATCTGGAAACATTATTTTAGAGAATCACTATAAATGATATTTAATTAAAAACAAAACTAAGCATTAGAGTAGGAAAGAACACAAAACCAAAACAAAAAGAAAAGTAAAAATAATGTTGAAATGCACTCAAAGATTGAAAATTTATAAACAAGAAGGCATTAAGAGAGTAGGAAAGAAGACAAAACCAAACAAAAGGAAAGTAAAAATAATGTTGAAATGCATTCAAATATTGAAAATTTATAAACAAGAAGGCATTAAGAGAGTGAAAAAGAAGGAATTAAAATGAACAAATCAAGATCTAAGACCCAAGCAAAAAGAGAAATAAGCCTAGGCTAAAGTTTCAACCTCTAGACTTAATCCCTAGAGTGAAAGTTTCAATCTCTAGGCCTAAACTAGAGTGAGAGTCTAACTCTAGCCTTAATACCATGAGATTCAAAACTTACACCTAGACCTAGACTGGGAGGCATGCTCTAGAACTAAACCTAGAGTGAGATTCCAACTCTAGACCTAAACCAAGAGTGAAAGTCAGACTTAGACCTACACCTAGAGTGAGATTCCAACTCTAAACCTAAGCCTAGAGTCAGAGTCAAACTTAAGTCCTTAACCTAAGTGAGATTCTAATAGGTCTAAACCTAGAGTGAGAGTTGAACCTTAGACCTAAACCTCGATTGAGTTCAAACCTAGAGATTTCAAACCCTAGAGACAAATTTTAACTCTAGAATTAAGTCCATCGAGTCAAATACCAACTCAAGATCAAACCATAGAGTGAGAGTCCAACTCTAGACTTAAAAACCTAGAGTAAGATTCTAACTCTAGCCTTGGAAGACCTAGAATGGAATTCAAACTCTAGACCTAAACCTAGAGTGCAATTCAAGATTTCTAGTTCAAAACCTAGGGTGAATTTAAAGACTTTAAACTCCAACCTAGGAGAGTGACTATAAGTGGGAAAAAAAAACAAGTTGATTCTATAGGATACAAACACTAGAAAGTGGCACAAAACTTTAAACTAACCTCTAGCTTAAGCTTCAAGAATCATAGATTGCAAATACAAAGAAGAGTATAGTATATCCAAAATCCTAGAAAGTGGTTGAAGACACTAGATTCAAAACCCTTGATTGAAAAGCAAGAGTCTAGTCCTACACATAGGTAAATGATTGAGAGAGTCAAAGCCTTATCAAGGCAATCCCTACTTTCTTCCATGGTTGAGAGTGTAAGTGGAATCTTTTCTGAGCTTTGCTATAGGTTAAGAGACATCATAGAGCCAATTACTCTAGAAATAGTCTTGCACTCTAGGGAAAACTAGAGAGGATAGATGGAGCAAGCTTTCAAAGGAGTGATGATTGAAAAACAAGGCACAAAAGTGATGCAATTCATTCTAAAAGAAAAAGGTGAGTTTATAGGTCTAAATGTAACTAAATATTTAGACACATTTGAGGAACAAGCATAGATTCAAGGATCACCAAATGACATGCTTATGCACTATTTTGAACAATCCTAGAAGAAATTCATTTGCATGTAAATAAGAACAGTGATGAATTTCAAAAATAACTACATATGATATTTTATCTAATGATTTTAATCGACATAGTCGGGATGGTTTTCTAAGGTGGATTCAGTCCCCTAAATCCATAGTCTGCCTAACACACTTGTTTAATGATTTTATGGGAAGGTATTCTTAGCTTACTCAGGTTGATCGATTGTTGACAAGACCTTGTAGACGCATGTACGCAAACATTTTAGATGATTTCACTCATGTTTGGTAGCTTGTTAAGCTAATTGAAGTTCCCCAAAAGGAATTTTATCAATTGTTGTTGTATTCAGAGAATGATGAAAAACTCTGAGTAGGTGTCTGAACCAAAATAGCAAGTTTTAGACCTTGGATCATATGTCTACTTATCTGTTTTGATTCTATCATTAGTGCATCATCTTCCAAGCAACATATGTGATCATTTGTGCTTATTAGCTAGCTAAAGAGGCCCACAACACTCTTTGGCCATCACTTATAGCATGTGTGAAGCAGGTTTTAGCTACACCAACTCATCTCTTGCGATTATCCACCATCTCCCCCAACAGTGGTATTAGAGAAAGTTAAATCAAGATGGGAGATGGATTTCCATCCTTCATTGACAAATTGGATAGGAACAACTACTCGGCATGGTCCCTAAGGATGCAAGCAAGGGAGAAGCTTATATGGATACATCTCAGGAGATGAAGACATGCCAATCTTCAGGACCAAGAATCAACCAACAAGGGAAGAGCAAGAGAGGCTAACCACATGGTGTGCAAAGGATGCTCTTGCAAGGTCATATCTACTAAACTCAATCTCTCATTTCTTGTTACCACATGTTAGAAATTGTAAAACCTCCCAAGAGACATGGGAAGTGCTTTCATCATACTTCTCCTCCAACACAAGAGCTAGGAAGAATCAGTTGTGGATGGAATTCACAACCCTCAAGAAACGACCAAAGCAAGGAGTGGTTGATTATGTAACCAAAATGAAAGATGTTGTAGACCAGCTTGCAAGGATTGGAGAAGAGATAGAGGAAGAGCACATAGTGAGACAGATCATCAATGGAATTAAGGCTGATCGTTCACCACAGCAATGGATCTCTACATGGATATGCAAGTACCTGATCTCAACACATTGATGGGACGTCTTCACCCATGAGACAAAGCTCAACAGAAATGGTGATAACTCAAGAGGTAAACAATCTTTTTCCCTTTATATAGATAAGAATAAAGCTAGAATAAAGCTAAGAATAAAGCTAAGAATAAAGCTAAGAATAAAGGTAAAAGTAAGAAACAGGATGAAGCGACTAGAACCTCTCAAGCTAATTATGCAGGAAGAGGAAGAGGTACTAGAGGTAGGGGCAGAGGAGGTAAGCAAGGTAGGGGGAGACCCTACAACAATTCACCGTGCAACATATGTGGTCTCAACAACCACACTACAGAAGAATGCTACAGAAATACAAGGAACCAAAGGGGAAGAGGTTTCCATAGAGGAAGCTATGGACAAACTAGAGGCAGGTACAACAATGGTGGAGGCAACTACAACCATAATTACAATCAAGGCTACAACAATAACAACTATTAAGGAGGCTTTAGAAGAAGAAGGGACTTCAACAACTATACTGAAGATCAAGAGTGTCTTTTTTTTATCATGGTAAGTTATTATATAAATGTATTTTTTCCCGCATTATGGTTTTCCAAAAGTTATTCTATCATATAGATATGTTCATTTTTTTACTCACTTTTGGGGTGCATTATTTCAAAACTTTAGGTTCCAAAATAGACATTAGCCTTGCATATCTTTGACATTCACAATCATATTAACTTCCAGTTCTCCATTTCCATGCATGCATTTTTACATGGAACATGCTTATGATTGTTCAGTGATGGAACATGTGATTGGCTATCCATGTCTATTTTATTCTGATCAACTGAGGCCAGTTGCTCGTCAACTAGGAGGCATGTTATACTTTATGGAATCATTGAATGTTAAATGGATTTTAATGTCTTGAGGGTTTTAATGTGATTGTTTTTTGATTTAGTAGGTGAAGGATCATGAGGGCATGAGTGCACGATGACTTGTTCAGATATTTTTGAAGATAGTAAAAAGATAGTATTTTTTATATTTTGTAAATAGTAGATCGCTTAGAAAGTGACGTCTTTTTAAAAATAGTAGATTGCTTAGAAAGCGATGATTTTGTAAATAAGGTAGATTTTTGTAAAGGCATGCTTTTTAAAGTGCTACCCTCATGTATCTTCTATTCAAGACATAATGAGAAATACCTATAAATACACATGCTCTGAAAGACTCATCCATTAGAGTATGTGGGGGGAGATCGTACCTAATCTTGTGTCTAATCTCTTGTTTCTCACTATTCTGTTTATGCTTTTGTGAGATTTCATTTTTGTTCTATATGTTTAGCAAGTTAAACATCCATCTCGACTTTTAGGGGCCTTGACAGTCACAGACCAGTGAGCACAGATTGACTGATATATGATGATCATGAGAAGCATTACCAATGAAACTTTGTAGGATTAAAGTAGATAGTATATTGAAGATGTCATGATTTAAATCACATGAAATGATGCACTATAGAGTGAGAACTAGCTCAAACAAATTCATTGTTATGATAGAGTGTGATAGAGTTATGAGAGTAAGAAGTAATGATCATGTATGAATTAAATCAAGTAAAAATACAATGTCATTTGCAATAAAGTATTTCTCAACGAGTGAGGAATGAGTGAGCTATGAGATGAGCTCCTCTTCTCAATGAAGGTACATGGAAATGATCTCTGAACCTCGAGATACACGCGGGTATTTCATATCCTCTTTTATAGCTTTTTTTGGAGCCAAGGATTTGAATTCAAATTCAACTCTCTACAAATAAAGTGCATCCTAAAGTATAGGATTGATTCTCTCTTGACTCAACTACCAAAAGATATGAGATTATATGCTTCTTAACTCCTCGTGGGTTAATTCCACTTTCAGAATGAGTAATTATAGCTCAAAGTTACAACAAGTTGTACATATGAAGCCTTCCAAATGTAATGTCAATATATTAAACTTATGTGAAGTGATCAAGTGTGTAGGCTTGGGCTTAATTGCACCAACAAAACACAATCATAGTAAAACCCTCAAGAAATTAAAATCCATATAACATTCTATTATTCCATAAAGTATAACACCCATATTCCTTAAATCCGAATCACATGGTTTGTTTTCTCAAGATTCTAAGTCTTGAAGATATGATTGAGCTCAAGAAAGAGATTTGGACTAATTGACAGCTAGTAGACTGTGAGAAGAGAGGTAGAGGTGGTTGCTCAATGAAGCAACATTAGTCTATCCTTTATGATTTGCCAATTCAATCGGTTTAGATTCAGCCAATACAAACACATATGACGATTGAAATTAATGTAATTCTAATGGCAGATATGGCTGATGTTGCATCTACATCAAGGACTCCATTGGAACTCAGCCTAGAGGCTCTCAGTAAATAGTTGGAGAATGTTATGATTATGGAAGCATCTCTATCAAAAGAGATGGCTAGTCTACACAACAAGGTGTATTCCATTTGATATCAAGATCCTTGATCTAATCAGCTCAGTACAAATAACGTGAATTTGATGCAAGGAAATCCTATGCAAAATATTCCCCAAAATTATATGATGCATAAAGTTTCCATCCACTACATTCCATAGCTCAAAAATCTCCTACTCCTCCATCTCATCCTATGTATCAAAGAAACACTAGACCAAATGAAACCCATGAAACTGGAGGTAGAAGATATATGGAGTGATGCATAGGAGCTTTTCTCCTATGCATGTGAAGAATTGAAACAAGTAAAGGAGCATCAGTTGTTTGTGGACATTGACAAGAAATTATGTGACTTCAAAACCCATCTTCCCTTATCTGTAAAATTTGGGAAGGCAGGAATGAAGAATTTGTATGAGAATTTGTTAAACAACAATGTAAGTACATCCGCACCTAAACTGAATCCACTGGAGGCTATTGATCAAGATTTATAAAGAACTCAGTCACAAACAAGCTATTTGATAGAAGCACTAGTAAGAGTATGTGATGAAATCATGTAGAAGAGTGCTTGGAAGTCTCTTATGGATCAATTCTCACTCTACTCACACATTGCAAATGTGGAGGATAAAAGAAGAAGAGATGAAACTATGCTAGAGAAGAAGAAGAGAAATCTAAAAACAATAAGAAAAAAGTACAATTTGAAGAGTCTAGCACTTCTCAAGAAGAGGCTAAGAGAAGAGAAATAAGAGAGGGAAAAAATCCAGTTAAATAAAATCATGTGAAAGAAACCAATAATAATCAAGCAGAAAAACAAATATCTAGAGAGAAAGAGGATTCTATTGAGAGAAAATAAAATATGCAAGAGAGCGATAAATAAAAGAAGAAAATTAAGAAATCTCAAAGACTTGTTTTAATCTCGGAGTTGGAAAAGAGAAATGATGCTAATAATATTCTAAATGATATGTTGTTAAAAGTTCAAGTAATGATGTCTTTGGAGCAAGTGTTTTCAATTGCAAAGCCTGAGTTCAATGACAATTTCTAAAATTGATTAAAAGTAAAATATTTCCATTCCCTCAAGACATTGAAATGGAAGAATCACCCAAAGTTACTCAAGTTATTAATGAAGCTATGAACCTAAGAGACTAATTTAAAGATGATAAAGATGAGATTCAAAATTTTCAAGTGAATCCAAATTTCCTTGGCCCAATATTACCTAATGATGAAACAAAGTAATTGAAAACTCAATTCCATAAAAGATTATGGGCAAGAGGAAGACCACAAGTAAAGATTAAGATAGGAGATGATCAAGAATCATGTTTATCTCTAGCTGTGGTTGATTTCGGATCAGAGAAAAATGAAATCTCAAGAGATTTTATGATAAACTTCAATGGTCAATTGATAAAAGTGGCGAATCAGAATACAAAAAATGGTTCTATGATTTTGCTAGGTGTGTGCAAATGTTCCTATGACAATCAGTGGTGTATTAGAAGGATTTCACTTTTTTGTATAGGATAGCTATTCTTATGAGGTTATTCTTGGGTGATCATTTATAGCCAAAGCAAGGATGGAAAAAAAGGCAATGGATGATTGATCAACTTACACAGGAATTTGCTCAAGATCTAGTATGCAATCTTTACAAGTAATGATGATTTTTCCAAACCATGGAAGAAATACAAAGAACCCTATAAGCGCTTATGATCGAGCGTGCAATGAATGTGCACCAGTGAGAGAATATTGGGTGCATTCCGACCAGAATTTCTACTAGGACACATTGTTGAGTGAGAAAACAATGGAATTTGGTTTGATGTCTCACAAGACCATGTACATAGTGTTGCGAATTTCTTTGTATGCTCATCTGCATTTAAATTCAGATACCTTAATATATATATATATATATATATATATATATATATATATATATATATATATATATATATATATATATATATATATATATATATATATATATATATATATATATAGTCATTTAGATTCAGATATCTACACACACACACACACACACACACACATATATATATATATATATATATATATATATATATATATATATATATATATATATATATATATATATATATATATATATATATATATAGATTCAGATATCTACACACACACACACACATATATATATATATATATATATATATATATATATATATATATATATATATATGTGTGTGTGTGTGTGTGTGTATGTGTGTATGTATGTATAAGTGTGTGTGTATGTATGTATATATATATATATATATATATATATATATATATATTTCAAAAAAAATCAAATGAAAAAAATTTTAAAAATTTTAGGCTTCATGTCCCCTAGGGAACAACTTCAATGTGATTGAATCATAAAGTAGTTCCACTATATTAGAAGAGCTTGAGAAAGCTCTCTAAGAAGACAAAAAATCTAAGATTGTAATGCTAAGTTCCATTGAAGATTATGAAATAAATGCTAGATTTTTGCAAGAGCATGAAGTAAGAGTTGATAGAAAATATAAGACCATGGATAAAAACGTGTAGAGGGGGTAATGGGGACTATGACTTTAGTACTCCTTCTACTCAAGGGGGGTCCTTCCTTAGAGAAGTATACCCTATGACATGATTGTATACATGACAGAAAGAACACAGAGATGGACAAATTACAATTACAGAGATGAGGAAAAGCCCAATTTGCTAAGACTGAAAATAGTATCACTAAAAATAGTACAATGGCCTCTAGCCACACTAGAGAATGAATCTTGACCACGTAACACAATGAAGGTATTTGAAACAATGAGTGACCTCTGCAAGAAGTTTGAAAGACTCAATCGAGAAAAGTTCTCCGAGGGTACTAAATCTCAGTGTCATGCTAATTGCCTCCCAACTCAAATGCCCTCACTCTGTATAATCACCACAGAGAGGCATTTATCCAAGGTGGACAAAGTTGCACCAATGAGCAGAGAGTGTGAAAGGATAGAAAATACACTAGATAGAAACCACTGTAATAAGTCGATTCATGAGTCAATATGATGATGAATCCCAAAACAAGTGCCAAGCCACTTCTTATATAGACCGCAAGGCCAAGAGAGTGGCCTCCGTAGAATCCAATCATTTACTGCACGGGTGCCAATCCTAACAAGAGTGATGGAAGTGTGGGCTACTTCTCAAGAGTGGTCTAATTCTGGTAATGAGAACCAATTGAATTAAGACGGCCTGCAGACTTCTGGATATAGCTTTGAATGTGAGCATTTCCTTCATCATGAAATGACACTCCATTTGAATTTGATTATTAGCAAAAAAAGGTTGAGCAAGGGTGAGATAAGACAAATTCCTGAGAACTTACGGAGGATGTTGAGGGTGAATTTTGGCTATGGGGGAAGAGGGAGGATTAGAGGGAAAAAAATAAATGATCATATGGCTAATAAGATAGGTGCAATGAGGACAAAAGAAATTGGGGTAGGTGGGAGAATTAGTCTAGAAGGGGGGCTAATGGGTAAGAAGGGCAAATTTTTGGTAAGGGGAGAATGGGCAAAATAGGATGGGGGTGGAAGGGCGAAAAGTTATCCTAGCTTGGTTTTCTTAGATTATCATCGATTCAAAAAAATCCAATGGTCCTTGGGACAAAAAAAGGATTCCCTTGAACGATTTGCCAATGTATCTAACGCTTGATAAGGAAATGACCAGGTAATGATATTCATCAAGTGGCAGAGGTACTTATCAAGTTGTTCGAAAAATTTAAGGCAAGCTTCTTGGACGAATAGTACACTAGGACAAATCTGAGAGGGCTTTCGTGGACAACTTTGGGGAGGCTGAGAAGGGCGAACGCGACTATTTTTTTTACTATCGAGGCAAATTCGAGCAGACAAATTATGTGGTCAACTTTAGGAGGTTTTTTGGGATGAATTCATGTGATGGATGAATTTTTTAGCGAGTTGAGAAGACAAACATGGCAAAATCAGCCGAAGTGGGCTGATTTGATGAGAGGACAAATGGGGAGAGCATTTTGAGGACAGATTTTAATAAATCGGTGCAGGGTGCGGACGAATATTATGTATATATTTGGACGAATTTTATGATTCGATGCAAAGTTAAAGCTTCTAAGCATGGTGGCGCAAATGGGCAAACTTAAGTTCCAATGTTTAGTGTATTCAAGCCTGGATTCAAGGATGTGGCTGTGGTGCCTATCGTGGACGTGGTTGCAGTGGGATATGAAGTTCATTGCCATTTGGCACCCTCTCATAGAAATAAAAAAGTTTGACCTCTTTTGGCAAATTCTTCATCATCGGCGAATCTGGTCCAACCTAAAGGCTAGCAAAATTTGTGGGGTGCCTCCCTGGTGCAAGCGCTGCTACCGGTCCATTGAAGATGTTGCTCACATCTTCTTTACTTGCCCCAACTCCAATAGGCACTAGGAGATTTTCGAAAAGAATATTAGACTTCAAAAACATATCACTTGGAAATAAGTGCTACTAGGAGAAGCAATCGGCTGCTCGCCTGCTCTCTGGAACCCCATCAAAGGGGAGGTCCTTTGGAAGATATGGTGGGAAAGATGTGCTTATAACTTTGAGGACTCCCCCAAAGAGTGGTCGATTGAGAAATCGTTGTTCCTCCTCGGCAAAAGAATCGCGAACTGTAAGAAATCCCCCGCACCTTTCAGGCATCATCAAGTGCCCCTTCTAATCAACAACAAGCTTAAACCCAAATGGGCCCCGCATGAGGGTGATGAGAGGGTGATTAGCCTTTTTTGTCATGCCATCTAAATTCTGTAAAGTTTACCCCTACTCTGTGGGATTTGGGGGGTCCCGTGGGCACTAGTCCCTCTCACTTGTACTTTTCTTTTCCTTTAATTAATACAAGTTGGGGAGAGTAAGCTAAGTAGGAGGCAGAGAATGAAAATGATGCAAAGGATGAGTTGTGAGCATGGTTGTCGGAAAATTCAATTGGTTGCAAATGGGAAGACAAGGATGAATTAGCGATGGGTGAACATAAAAAAGAGGATGAATATTTTCATCTCGTCGAATTCGATGAATCAATGAAGACAAAAAGGGGGGAACAAAATGGGCAAATTCCCATCAGATCGGATATTCCGAAATTGGAGAAATTCTTAGTGCCAACCATGAAAACTTCTTATCCAATTTATGAAGATGAAATTGTTGGGAGGGGCTCTTTTGCTCGACTACAATACCTCACATCAACCTTTTGCATCATCTCTATGCAATTCCTCTTTTATTTGTTTATTCAAACAAAATGATTTGAGAAAATAGAATGAACAAAATGGAATGATTCAAACAAAATGATTTGAGAAAATAGAGTGAGTGAATTTCTTCCATCAAAGAGAATTAGAATCCATCCGGCAAGTGCTATCTAGGGGCTTCTTGTCCTCATCCAAATCTTCCTCCTGCAAAGATCGACAAAACCTCTCTTCCTTGTCCCCTCAATGTTCGCCATAAGTCCTCCTCTTTACTTCTCTCCTCATGTCATCCAATTTCTTTAAATCCTCAATATATGTCTTCATGATTCTCTTCAGAGCCATAGTGCCCATCATCTTGGATGCTTCTACATGTGTATTCACATTCCTCCTTAGAGTAGTAGGAGTTCCTTGCAAGTGAGCCTTTGTCCTCCAATGGCATTATGCAGCTTGCGTGTGTTTCGTTATGAGTTTCTTCCTTACCCTAGCTTTACAGTAATCCGAGATAAACCTTACCCTTGTTTACAAGGTACCATAATCATTTTGCTTTGTAAGTTGCTCAAGTGATAGTTTTGCTTCTCATCAAACTATTTGTCTTACAAGAATGCTTCTTATCCATTAATAGAGGTAGGAACAATAGTTATCTCATGCTTAATGATTGGCTCCATGTTCCATTCTTTCTGGAAAGAGAGCATCCTTTGGTACCATTGAAGCATAGGGTGTAGTATGAGGTATCTAGGCATGTTTTGCATATTTTAAAACAACATCCACATAATTATTGACCTTGGTTTGCTCACATGGAGAAAGGAGTGTAATGATACCTTTTGGTAAAAGTTGACCACATGTCAATTAGCCCACTTGGTGGTTTCTGCCTCCTTACCATTAACTTCTAGGTTATAGGCCGTAGTCAAAGACAATCGAATTCCATAACAATAAAAATATTCTTTTGCATCCCTAGCATCCAATTCACCCCAATCCACAACTACTCTTTCCACACAAACAAAGTGTGAAATCACTTATTCAAGAAGGAATTTGCATACATTATAAGTATTTCTAGATATGAGGGTTGGACCTTCTGTTGGAGTTTGAGGTCTACAGAAACACACGAACAACACAAGGAAGAAGAAGAAGCTTGGAGCACAATACCCAATACTAAATGTATTACCACTAGAACATACAAAGATAACTGACACGTTAGGGCAATAGGCATATATACAAGTCAGGGGAAAAAACCTCCTAAAGAGGGAAAAAAGTGCCCCGGTGGTCCTAGTGTGTTCACACATATCACTACCTAAATATATCAACAAATCCCCTCTAGGAGTGATGCAGTGAACAAGGAGCTGGCACTCATGTATAAGGAAGTGCCAAGCTATGTGGAATCATTCCACAAAAGGAAGTAAGCCCAAAGCTTTGTGGAAAGCTTCAAAGTTCTCCCTAGGCAGAGCCTTCATAAAAAGGTCTACAATGTTCTCATGCATGGGCATATATGCCAAGCTGATCTCTCCCATAGAGAACCTCTCCCTGACATAATGATAATGCACCTCAATGTGCTTAGTGCGAGCATGGAATACAGAACTGCCAATGCGCTCTAACTATTAGTGAAGATGGTGGTGGCAGAAGACTGACCGACACCCAAATCAGCCATAAGGTGTATGAGCCACACATACTCAACAGTAGGTGTGAAAGCTGCCCTTTACTCAGCCTCACAACTGGAAGTGGCCACACTCGGCTGCTTCTTGCTCAACCAGAGCTACCAAGCATGAAGCGAAAGCCACTAGTGGACACACGAGTGTCGTAGCAACTAGCCCAGTGAGAGTCAAAAAAAGCATGTAAATCTGGCAGTAGTGATCCCCTCTTGGGATAAAACAACCCAAGTAGCCGGGTACCACTCAAGTAGTGAAAAATGCGCTTAACCACCTACTAATGCTTAACACCTAGGCAATGCATAAACCTGCTCATTTGTGAGATAGCAAAATGAATATCTGGTCGAGTAATGCATAAGTAAATCAAGCATCCAACAACCTGTTGATAGAGAATAGCATCAAATGCATCTCTAACATCATGAAGATTCAATCGTAAACTTGTCTCCATAAGAGTGGTAATAGGTTTATAGTCTTCAAAGCCAATACACTGCAGTAATGTTTGGATATATTTCATTTGACACAAAGATATTCCACCATCAACTTGCATACAATAAATGCCCAAATCAAACATCTCGATTGAGGCATGCAGATCATCATTAAAATCAACAATATGCTTCTCACGAGGACCAATGAGAAGCATGTCATCAACATACACAACAATGATCAAAAGCACATTATTAGCATGCTTAACATATAAGGTTCCCTTAGTTGGACTATTCTCAAAACCATCTGCAATCAAATATGCATGTATATTTTCATACCAAGCACGTGTTGTTTGCTTTAAACCATATAATGCCTTCTTTAACTAGCACATCTCGTTTGCATGCCCTTTCTGCACAAAGCCATGGGGATGAAAAACATACACTTCTCCATGCAAGTCACCATTCAGAAATGCAGTTCGAATGTCCAACTGATATACATTCCAAACATGATGTGCTGCAAGTGCACAGATGCTACAAACAATAGTCATTCGGCATGTAGGTGCAAAGGTCTCATCAAAATCAATGCCTCTTTCCTGCGCATAACCCTTTGTCACAAGCCTAGCCTTATACCTTCCAACTATTCCATCAGGATTACACTTCAGCTTGTGTACCCACTTAGTGCCAATGGCCTTCTTGCCAGGAGGCAACTCACACAAAGCCATGTACCATTCTTCATTATAGCATCATATTTAGATTGCATCGCAGCAATCCATTTTTTTGAATTTTGTGCGTCATTAAACAAAACAGGCCCATTCTCCTCAGAGAGACTAGAGGTAGCCATAGCATAGCAATCTAATGCAAAAGAGGCACTATGAGAGCTTGAACGAGTACGATATACAGAGATGCATCTAATTTGCTATCACAAAGTCTACTCCAACCATTTTGGCATAGTTTTTGCCTCCTCAATATCATCTCTCTCATCAACAAGTGCATCATGTAAATCTACATTAGAAATGGAACAATTTGCATCATCACATGAAACATGTAAAGGCTGAGAAGTTGCCCCATTAGAACTGGCACTAGACTGTCCACCTATAGAAAGAGGCAACAAAGTGTTCTACATGTCTTTGGAGCTAACAGATGTCTCCTTCATACATGAAAGTAATGGCTGAATAGCATCTTCCACAAAGACAACATCACGGCTAACCAAAATGCATTTAGTTTGTGGATGATATAGAGGATAGCCTTTGCTTTCAAAATTGTACCCAATAAACATACATTTCACTACTTTATCATCCAATTTTGTCCAATGTTGTTTAGGCACTAATGCATATGCCAGACAATCAAAACCACGTACGTGAGCAATAGATGGCCTACGACCATGCCAAGCCTCGTATGGAGTAATAGACTACAATGCTTTAGTGGGACACCTATTAAGTACATATGCTACACACATGACAACCTCAAGCCAAAAACTATGTGGTAAAGTCTGACTCTTGACATAGACCTCACCATCTCCATGAGTTCGGTGTTCTTCCATTCTGTATATGACACTCTACACTGGTGTTTTATCCCATGTTCAGTCGGAAATGCATTAAAGTCAGAAGACATATATTCCCCCCTTGATCAAAACGGAGGGTGCCCATTTTACATGCTGATAGATTTTTAGCCAAAACCAAAAACTCTTTGAAGCACATAAACACTTTGGACTGCTTTCAATCGATATACCCATGCATGCTTGGAAAAATCATGAATGAAAAGTCACAAAGTAAAGATAGTTTCCAAAAGAGGGTATCTACATAGGACCATAAAGATCACTATGAACAAACTATAATTTTTTAGTATCTCGAATTGGATCATCTTTTGGAAAGGAGAAACACTGCATTTTGCCCAAAATACAACCTTCACAGACATGTTTACTAGGTGCCTCAAGTTTGGGCAAAGAGGACACCATTTCAGATTTCTGCATGGAGAGAAAACTAGAAAAATTTAGATGACCAAAGCATGCATGCCAAAGCTTTGCATCTGACATAGCCTGAGAATCATGTATTGCATATGTTGAATCATTCATAGATTTTTCATAGTCTATGAGCTTATACATCCCACGACATAAGATGCTAGAAGCAATAATCACATCGTCATTTGATAGATCATGAATTGTACATATGTCATTAACAAATTTCACAACCAAGCCGATCTTTGATAAAGCTGAAATTGATAACAGATTCTTCTTGATCCCTGGCACAAATAGAGCATCTGTCAATGTAAAAGAACTACCATCACTAGTAGTCAGAATGATCTTACCAACTCCCATGACAGCATAAGGGGAGTTGTTGACACATGTGAGAGTATTCCCTCCCGAGGTAGGCTCGAGTGAAGTAAAGAAACTACACTGTGGGGTAATATGTTTGGTTGCCCCACTATCAAAGTATCAAACATCTGAGTCTACTGTAGACATACACTGTTCAGGCGAAGATGGGTCAAAATTGCAAACAATTGTAAATGCCCATTCTTCATTCTACACTAGATTAGGAGACTCTGTTTTCAGTGTAGAGGCCTCTGCAACAACCATTCCAACCTCTTTTTTGTTTGCCTCTTTTGCAGCTAGTTTTGGACAATTCTCTATGACATGATCATTTTCTTTATAGTACATGCAAAATAATTTTTGCTTTTTTGTTCTCTTGTCATCTCTCTCATCCTTCTTTGATTGTGCAAAATTAGCAGATTTCTACTTACTACTAGAGGAGTTCCATTTACCTTTGCCCTTCTCACTAGCCAAGAAAGCTTGATCTACAACACGCATAATGGACCTGTTCTGCCTAGACTAATCTTCCTACGATAGAAGGGAGACTAACTCCTCAAATGCTAAGGAATTTGAATTGCCTTTCATCATCAAACAAAGAGTAGAAGAAAAAATCTGGTATGAATCGGGAAGACCATTCAGAATAGTCTGCACAAGTGAACTATCAAACAAGATTTCATTAGCAAAAATTAACTGTTCCTTCAAATCTTTGATCTTTGTTAGAAAACTATCCATAGAATCACCTTCATTTATATGCTCACTCTCCAACTGTTTTCGGAGGTAAGCAACACAAGCCTCATTCCTAGCCTGGTACAATGTGGTAAGTGTATCCCAAGCATTTGGCTATTCTGCAAGAGCAAATGTGAGGAATAATGGCAGGTTTAAGAGACAAGGCTATCAATGCATGTGCCTAAGCATCTCTGCCATCCCAATAAATATGCTCTACACTAGGTGTAGAAAAAACCACAACACAAACAAGAATCTGTAGAATATCACAATGTTCGATGCCATTTGCATTAGCTTGAGTACTTGTATTTGCAGGTGTAATAAGATGTTTTTCAACATCCTGTACAATATTCCACAGTCCTTTTATGACCAATACATGACGCATCATATAAGCCCACAATGGGTAATTTGTGACATCCAACTTATCCTCAACAGCCAACATACAAAATACATCAATGTGTTCAGCCATGACCACTGAGTAAAATACCTTATTGCAAAAAGACTATATCTGAAAAAGTTGAACAGAACTACCTTGACGAGTTTTGCTAAACCTATAGCAGACTTCGAGATGCTTATACTTGCGAACCAAAATCTTTATATATCTTTGGAACAAAAAGACAAAATAGTTTGCACAAGCACTGTTATAGTGCATTTGGAGGCCAAAACGAGCTTAGATGGCGATTTTCGCACTACACAATGAAGCTGTTTTGATCTTCTAATGACCCAAAGTATGCTCACAAAATTTGTGATTCAGAGACTGTGACCCGAGGGGTGTCAACGACACCCTAGATGAAGCATTGACCTGCTCTGATCCCAATTATTGGAGTTTGAGGTCTGCGAAAGCATGCGAACAGAACAAGGAAGAAAAAGAAGCTTGGAGCACAATACCCAATACTGAATGTATTACCACTAGAATGTACAAAGATAAGTGACCTGTTAGGGCAATAGGTGTATATACAAGCTAGGGGGAAAAAACCTCCTAAAGAGGGAAAAAAGTGCCCCGGCGGTCCTAGTGTGTTCACGCACATCACTACCTAAATATATTAACACCTTCCACATGATTAATCAAGTCTGCTCTACCTAGTATAATATATCTCATCTTGTCTATTCCTTTGGGCATGGTTACAAGGTCAACTACCCACTTTTCATGAATACAAGGAGGGTAAGTCTGATGTAATGGGTCTCCATGCATAACTAAGGAACGAACTTGACAAGTGGAACAATTGCTCACAAAGTCTCAAACATTCATGTAAATTCTTGACCATCAATGGGATTCCCTAATCTTCTCATACATCAAAACAAACCCTTTATGAACTTCACATAAGGTCTCATGCATTTCTCTCATAATTTTTCTATGAAAACTCTTCTTACCTAGAACTCACTGTGGATTATTTACCTTCTCTTTATCGTATTGCCAAATAAATCCATCCTTTAGAAGAAAGCCGTAAGATTTTTTCTTGATGGAAGTAAATTTAATTTTGGACCAGCCTATGGAAGGTTTCAATGTACCTAGATAACTTCCTATTTCCTTACGTTCACCATCATACTCATTTTCTTGGAATTTCTCATAAGTAAACACTAGTGGATTATATCTCATCATATTTGCTTCTCTTTTTGTTGCTTCATCATTTAAATCATCTTATACATATCAGCCATAGTGTTTAGCTTTTCGGCTATATGCACAAAACAGGGGTTTATAAATTTCACACAAGAAATCCACTGGAGCATTGCAATATCCGGAGAGGAGTAGTTTGCAATCATTTCTATCAATGGAAGACAATCAATCTCAACAACTAAATTTGCTCTTATAAAATGCTCTTTATCAAATTTTAAAGCTATCACAAGTTCTCATAACTCTCTTTTAATCTATGGGTACTTCTTCTTAGTGTCATGTAGAATTTTTGAACCAAAGCGAAATGCATATCTCTACCCCTCATCTTCATCTAAACCTATGACCCAACCTATTCCAATAGCACTAGTATCAACAACCAAGATTATAGTATTTTTTTGTGAATAGTCTACATGTTTTGGAATTGGAGCCTCGATGTTTTCACATAGCTTTCGGATGTTTCTCTATATAGAGAAACTTTCCCTTCTTTCTTAGCATATCATATAGTGGGTTTGCAGCATGAATGAAGTGAGGGATCTAGATAACATAGAAGATACATGCTCCTAAAACTCTCCTCACTTCAATTACATTATGACACACCTCAAAAATTATACTAATGACCTCAACTTTCTACAGGTATGAATTTTGGAGATAATATCCACACAGACATGCTACAATGAAAACTTTTTTGAAACCAAAGATAAGTTTCTCCATAGAAAACATCAGATCCACCTCCTTTAATCTCTCAAAACTCTTTTCACATTCAAAGATATGGTCAATGATAAATTTTTCACATCCCAAAATGTCTAAAAATTCTACTTTGACTCTTTCCTCACAACGTTCTATTGGAATATCATCAATAAAAGGCATAGTCACTGCAGGTATGAATTCATGAAAGGCTATATTCATAGCATTCATATTGTGAGCCACATAATGTTTTGCTCCATATGGCAAAGTACACATACGTGTAAGGCCCATTGGATTCTTTATAACAGTGACATCTTGGCTCTTGATAGCTAATTAAAACTAATCATAACCTAATAACATGTCTCCCATAGATTAAATAGAATGTCCATCAAAAGCTTCAACAATTTCATCTACCATAGGTCATGTTCCTACATTTCTAATAGTGAATTCGCTCACAGGTTACAAATCTTGAATATAATGAAGCTTCCCATTCTTTTTTCGCACTATTAATCATTTATTCAAATATGGTGTTGAAGATGGATCCAATATTTGCATGGATATATGATCGTTCAATAGTTGCATCATTTTAGATAAATGACCTTATTAATGAATTAGAATAGGTCATAGATTCCATCGAATATGATGCACACTAAAAATGATCATGGGTGGAACTTGTTTTGAATATGCACAACCCATTTCCTGTGGTCTTCTAATAACTTCAATGAATTTTTCTTTCTCTTATATTGTAAGAAATGTATTTTCTCCAAACTTGAATTGCTTTATTGTTTCTTCAGTAAATGACGCCCTATTAGATCTCGATTTCTCAACATAGGGTCTATAGAAACTCTTTCAAACATCCCCTAACTTTCTCTCAATAGTGGTTAAGCTATGGGTTTAACCTTTTGTAGTAAATGATGCCCTATTAGATCTCGATTTCTCAAGTCTTTAGAAACTCTTTTAAACATCCCCTAACTTTCTCTCAATAGTGGTTAAGCGATGGTTTAAACTTTTGTAGTCTAACAAAAAACCCCTCGCAACAAATTTGTCTTCATAATTGGCATAAGATAACATCTTCATGGTTGGCACTAAGAATTTTCCCAATTCTGCAATAGTCAATCCGATGGGGATTCACCCCCTTTTGTTCCCCCCTTTTGTGATCATCGATTCACCGAATTTGTCTAGATGAAAATATTTGTCCTCCTATTTATATCAATTCATCCATATTTGTCTACATCATCACCCGTTGAATTCGACCATCGCTAATTCTTCCTTTTCTACCCACTCGCAACCTATCAAATTCGCCAACAACCCGCTAAAAAATTCATCCACCACATGAATTCATTCCAGCAAAGCTCCTATAGTCGACTGTAGAACTTGTCTACTGTTAGATATGCTCAATGCCTCACCCTTATGTAACACCACCATTTTTCCATAACACTCTATTTTGTAAGGCCCCCATTATGAGGAGAAGCCATGTGAGAGTGTTGGACATTGGTAGGTTCCTGACTTTGAGGTCAGATGAGGTCTAGTGTAGACCGTAGATGGATAGTTAGGAAGGTTACTTCTAAGCCATTGGATTTGGGATTGATCCGATGTGAGGATCAACCTAAATCAAGGGCTAGAAACAAAAGTAGCTTTCTTAACTTGGGGAAGGGTCTAATTGATGTGGGCCATTGGATCTAGACTTGATCCTAAGTGTGGATTAAGCAAGATCAAGGGTTACAAACAAATGGTTGTTGATCCTACCTTTGTACCATTGGATTTACCCCATAGATCAATGGTGGAGATTATTTTGGGCATGGATCAAGCTACCACGACCCTAGAACATGGGTAGGCCGACTTAGGCTTGGAGGACCTTATAAGGATGGTCCCCATCCCATGTAGGATCATCAGTTTGTGTGTTTGGAACCATTAGGGTGTCCATCTTAGTACCCATTGTGTTGGCCTATAGCCCTTCACCTAGCTTCTATCTAGATCACCATCTAAGCTCCATATAGGGAGTGCATGGGTGGATAGAACCATCTATATATTGTTTAGTGTTTGAGTTCCATTGTATTAGAGTTATGAGTTTTAGTTGAATTGAGTTGAGTTCATCTTCTATATCATCTTGAGTCCACTTTTCATTATAACCAAATCTCTTGTGTTATTCCCATGAGTAGTGATATCTCTCTTTCTATCTAACCTTGATCTTATATGTGTGTTGTGGTAACCTCTACATGGCATTAAAGTTACACCACTAGCCCACCACTCAGTCTTTATTAATTCATTTCCTTTTTTTCTTACATGGTATCAGAGCTCAGGAAGGTATAGAAGATTGCAGAGATCGTGGAGGCCAAGGAATCAACTCTAGCATTTGTGGAAGGAATGCTTCAATAATCAAGCTTGTGAGAGGTAAATGCTTCAACTCGAAAGTTTGTGATAGGTAAAGGCTTCAACATTGGAGTTCTTGGGAGGCAAAGGCCTCAATGCCATAGCTTGTGGGAGGCAAAGGCTTCAATACTAGAGTTCTTGGGAGGCAAAGGCTTCAAGGCTTCAAGTTCATGGGACACAAAGGCTTCAACACTATGGAGGTGTTATTATCTAGAAGTGGAAGTGGAGTTGGTGCAATGGATTTGGAAATACAAACACTATGGGTTCATCCACCGACCTTTAGTGAAGGCAAGTTAGATGGTAAAAATTATTTTCTTTGGAAGTTCAAGATTACAGTTATCCTTGATTCTTATGATCTTTTGGAGATGGTGATGGGAAGTGAGCAAGAGCCACAACCTACCTTTGACCCATT
Organism: Ceratopteris richardii; assembly: GCA_020310875.1. Classification (NCBI taxonomy): domain Eukaryota; kingdom Viridiplantae; phylum Streptophyta; class Polypodiopsida; order Polypodiales; family Pteridaceae; genus Ceratopteris; species Ceratopteris richardii. The sequence continues at coordinate 46,179,494 of CM035432.1, read as the reverse complement.
GGATCCGAGTAAGGTGATTCTCCCAAATGCAAAGCTTCTACAAGCTTGGAAGATAAGGAATGCAAATGCACTATATTATATAGTGAACAATTGTGTGGAGTCTATTCTACCTCTTATTCAACATACATCCAAGGCCAGTGACGCATGGAGTATGTTGAGGAGTCACTATGAGGTAAGAAACCAAACATGCATTCAAAATTTAGAAAATCAATTGGAAGCAAAGATGTTTGTAGAAGGAGAGAAGGGGAATGCATCCATTACTCAGATCAAGAAGCCATGTGATGGAATGGCTTGTGAAGGGATAGAGAAGACTGGCATGGACCTAGCTCAAAGGCATCTCCAAGATTCTCCACCAAACTATGATGGAAGGGTAACTACTCTCAACACTCAGGTGACACCTCAAACTTCGATATTTGAAGAGTTCTATTCACTACCAAGGGAAGAGGATTTGGAGCTCAAAACTCAACGAAGAAGCAACAATGGAGATGCTACATTCTCCAACAATGCATCAAAAAAAGGTGGTTCCTCAACCAAAGGTGAAAGTGAAAAGAAGAGGAGGAGGAGTAGTAAGAAGAAGTTTCAAGGACAATGCTTCCATTGCAAAAGAAAGGGACATACAATTGCACATTGTCATGTCAAGAGGATAGATGAAGTGAAGGAGGAGACAATACATGGAGCCAAAGCAAAGGTGGTATGCTCCTCAACACAAGAAGAATCAATTGTGGATTCATGGGTACTAGACAATGGTGCATCTCATCAAATGACCAATGATATAGGTCAATCTAGTTCTATGCAGCCTCAGCAAGAACCCATCATGGTGACAGGAACAATATGGAAGGAGATGCAAAAGCAAGGTATTGTTCTTCATCACTTACCTACAGTGAATGGAATGAAGGAACCTTATAGAGCTTGTATGATGGGCAAGCTGCACAGAGAGACATTCCCACAAGAAAGCAAGAGTAGGTCAAAGGCTCCTCTAGTGTTGGTATATGCTAACTTGTGTGGTAAGATGTCTATAGAGGCCTTGGGAGGATCTTCCTACATTGTGATCGTTGACGACTATAGCAGGAAGATGTGGATGTACTTTCTTCGTGATAAGGCTCAAGCTTTTGGTAAGATTAAACGACAACCAGAACTTGTTGAAAATGAACCAGGGAAAAGTGTGAAGAAGCTTGGAATAAGAGGTGGTGGTGAGCTCAACTCAGAGGAGTTGGAAGGCTTTTGCAAGTGCAAAGGGATAAAGTGTCAATCAGTGACACCTCACACATTACAACATGATGGCATTATGGAATACAAGAGTCACACCATTGTTGAGATAACAATGTGTATGAGAGAAGGCATGGGCTTTCCTTATCAAATCACAAAGATTCATCATGAAGTTTACATTGGTAAGAATCCATCAGTCTCACACTTTAGAATTTTTGAGAGTGTATGTTATGCTCTTGTCCCAGGTCAAAGAAAGAACAAGTTGGAACCAAAAAGCAAGAGATGCATCTTCCTAGGTCATAATGAAAAGCAAAGGGCTTTCATATTATATGACCATGAGGCAAAGAAGATACAAGGGAGTCGTGATGTGGTGTCTATGGAGCAGCCACATGCAGTGGAGGACAAGAAAAGATCTTCCATTTTATCATCAAGCGAAGGAGTAGTTCACTATGTACCTAGCCCGAGAGTCATCCCTACCTATGAACGGGAGGAAGCATCATCATCAGATGGTGAGAAGAGAGTCTACCAACCTAAAATCACCCAAACAAATTGGTTGTCACTGCAATGGGTGAAAAAGCTCTATGGTCAGAGTAATCCTATGCCAACAACTATCAAAGAGAAGGCAGAAGGACCAAGTAGATCACAGAGAATAGAGGAGCACAAGTGGGCTTCTACTCACATAGTCAATATAGCCATGATGGTTGTGATTATGAAGCAAGTAATGAAGCCATTAATTGAAGATGAAGCACTTGTAGATCCGGCATGGAAGGAGGTTGTGCAAGCCAACTATGATAGCTTAATGAACAATGAAGCATGGGAGGTCACTAGCACCAAGTGGATCTGGCAGATGAAGTACATGATACAAGGGATCTTGGAATGCTATTACCACACATTGATAGCACAAGGACTTTCACTGGTGAAGGGTTTTGGTTTTCAAGACTCTTTTGCTCTAATGATCACTATTTGCAGCATACTAATGTTAATAGCTCATATGAAGTGGGAAGTTTTCACGTTACATGTCAGATCAGAACATTTGAATGTTGATCTCAAAGAGGAGGTACATGTGTTGCAGCCACCAAGGTTTGAGGTTCCACATTCAAAGGACATACTATGTAAGCTGAAGAAGGCATCATATGTGATGAAACAAGCCCTAGGATCATTGTATGAGCAGATAGACATTGGGAGCTACATGAAGGTCTTTGGTAGTCTTATCTACTTATGGAGTACCATACAAGATATCAGTTTTCTAGTAAGACTTTTGAGAAGGCTTGGGAATAGAACTCATGAAGGACATTCAAGAGTTGGCAAGCAAGTACACTTGAGAAGGAAGGTGGAAACAGTCTACTATGCAACCATGAAGAATGCAACAGGTACCCTCACCAAGGTGCTTACAAAGGATCTACTTCAGATACATCTTCGAAGACTTGGCATTGGGCCAAGAAGGTAGTTCACCTTTGGGTGGACATTGAGGGGGGGTGTTAGACATGGTCAATGCTCCACCCTCATGGAAGACTTGGCATTGGGCCAAGAAGGTAGTTCACCTTTGGGTGGACATTGAGGGGGGGTGTTAGATATGCTCAATGCCTCACCCTTATGTAACACCACCATTTTTCCATAACACTCTATTTTGTAAGGCCCCCATTATGAGGAGAAGCCATGTGAGAGTGTTGGACATTGGTAGGTTCCTGACTTTGAGGTCAGATGAGGTCTAGTGTAGACCGTAGATGGATAGTTAGGAAGGTTACTTCTAAGCCATTGGATTTGGGATTGATCCGATGTGAGGATCAACCTAAATCAAGGGCTAGAAACAAAAGTAGCTTTCTTAACTTGGGGAAGGGTCTAATTGATGTGGGCCATTGGATCTAGACTTGATCCTAAGTGTGGATTAAGCAAGATCAAGGGTTACAAACAAATGGTTGTTGATCCTACCTTTGTACCATTGGATTTACCCCATAGATCAATGGTGGAGATTATTTTGGGCATGGATCAAGCTACCACGACCCTAGAACATGGGTAGGCCGACTTAGGCTTGGAGGACCTTATAAGGATGGTCCCCATCCCATGTAGGATCATCAGTTTGTGTGTTTGGAACCATTAGGGTGTCCATCTTAGTACCCATTGTGTTGGCCTATAGCCCTTCACCTAGCTTCTATCTGGATCACCATCTAAGCTCCATATAGGGAGTGCATGGGTGGATAGAACCATCTATATATTGTTTAGTGTTTGAGTTCCATTGTATTAGAGTTATGAGTTTTAGTTGAATTGAGTTGAGTTCATCTTCTATATCATCTTGAGTCCACTTTTCATTATAACCAAATCTCTTGTGTTATTCCCATGAGTAGTGATATCTCTCTTTCTATCTAACCTTGATCTTATATGTGTGTTGTGGTAACCTCTACATGGCATTAAAGTTACACCACTAGCCCACCACTCAGTCTTTATTAATTCATTTCCTTTTTTTCTTACATCTACTCCAATTCATCCCTTTGCCACTTGATGAATATCATTATGTCATGTTCCAATGAATTCCCCAGTTTTTGTCATCTTCTCTACACATGTTTCGAAAACACTTGCTAAAGACTATTTGCTCACGGAGATCAAAGACCTACGTACCCCCCAGCCACGTGGTCTTTCAAATCCTTCTCTCTTTTTCTCATACATACCCAATATGGGCAATACACAAAGGCCTCTCATATGAGTGCCACTTGGCACTCATGTGAGTATCATACTCATAGTGCATACGGGGAGGGTCTCACCTCTAAGCCCTATTGTTGTAGAGCAAAGAGGCAAGAAAGGGGAGCCCCAAAATTTTCAAATTAATGGGCATACTTTTCTTCTTCAAAGCCTTAGGAAATTCCCTCAAACCATGTAAATGCACTAAAGGAGTCCTCTAGATGCATATTCCCAACTCATTGTAATATATTCCTTGTAAATTAGTAGAAAATTCACCTTTTAGTTAATAAAGTGCCGATCTCTTGTGTGAAAGGACCAATTTTAGGGCACATGTATATAAGTCACTTTGTGACTCTTTGTAGAGACTTTTTGCCATTGTGAAGAAGGAGAGCTCCTGATTTTCGAAATTGCTTCTTTCTTGCAGATTTTCATCTTCTCGTTAATCTTCTATGTGTGTGTAATGCTTGGAATGTGTGTGTAGGACTGTTGTCTACCCCTCCCCACTGTTTTTGAGCTACTATAGTGTGTGTGTGAGCTAGTAGAAGTTGTGGAGTGAGTGTGGGTGTTTCTCGCCATTCACTGTTTCGGTCATAACTTGAAGCACAATTGTCAGAATCAAGTGGAATTACCTCCAATAGATGCGTCTCGTCGAGAGCTTTGAAATGAACCACTATTGGCCATATTTGGAGTCTGGAGCTGGGAGAAATCCTCAATTTAGTGAAAACTATTGTAAGTGGTATCGCGACAGACACTTTCAGTATTTCAGTGAGTTAGAGAGGTGGATTAGTCTTTTCTCACACATATAAGCTGAACCACTTCATTTTCCAGCATGTGTGCACATGTCCTCATACACTTGGTTAGGTCATTTCATCAGATTGACAAATAAGCGTGTGTCAATTCCCCACTATACACACTTGTGTGGAAAATGAGATTTAGTTTCTTTGGCACAAGTCCTTAAGTCTTCTTGACTTAGGTACACACGTTTTTGGTGTCATTTCCGGGGAACACTTAGCCAAGGTGCCTTCGTGATGGTTATAGCTCTAGAGTGATGAAATAATACTTGTAGAAGTGAACTTGTTCAGTGGCAAGTAGTCCACCACTTCAGCACTTGTTACTTCACATCCCGGAGGTGTGTGTAATGAGCTTTTAGGTTTAGGGTTAGTAGGAAGGGAGAGAAGGAAGAGTTAGGGTAAGTTTAGGAGAAGAGGAGTGAAGTAGGAGTAAGTCAAGCTCACCAAGAAAAATCCCAAAAAATCTGTCAAAGTAGAGTAGTTAAGTTCAGTCTCCAAAAAAGTATAAAAACCAAAAATTTTAGATCATTTCTCATTTGTTCAAAAAGCAGTATCGCTTGAGCGCAGCGATCGGTATCGTGGGTGTGGTATCATACTTTCCAGGCTATCAAAGCTAGTTATTGAGCTCAAGGTGCAAGCAAGACATCACAGAGGTAAGATTCCATAAGATTTCATTGGCTAAAACACTTTAGAAGTGCACAAAACCGGGATCACTTGCGCATCTGGTATCGCGGGGCAGGACAGAGTGTTTTTTGAGCTTCTTGGAGTGAGACAGTAGGCTAGTAGTGAGGAGAGGTGAGAGAAGAGCAAGGGGAAACAAAAATTTTTGAATTTGGAGATATTTTGGGTTGAGTATCGCGATCGGTTGAGTTTCTGGTATCGCGATACCAAAAATTCCCTTGTATCGCGATACTCGCCAAAGTATCGTATCGTCGATTACGAGCTATGGTATCGCAATACCACTTGTGGTATCGTATCACCGGGTTGGTATCGCGATCGTAGTTTACCAGCTAAATTCCAGTATCGTATCGCGATTGATTTAAGTATCGTATCGCCCACAAGGTTGGTATCGTATCATGCAAATTGGCGGTATCGTATCGTCAACTGCACTGGTATCGTATCGTGAGGAATCTAGTATCGTATTGTGCCCTTTTTTGGTATCATATCATCCAAAAAAGTGGTATCATATCATGTGACTGCTAGTATCGTATTGTGCATTAAACAGGTATCGTATCGTGGAGAAACATAGTATCGTATCGTCCCAGTCTTAGTATCGTATCGTCCCAGTCTTAGTATCGTATCGTCAGAGCTTCTGGTATCGTATCGGCCAGCGCATAGGTATCATATCACGACTGGATATTGGTATCGTATCGTCCACTCTCGAGGTATCGTATTGGCAGAGAAGCTGGTATCGTATCGTGCCCAATTATGGTATCGTATCGCCTGTTGCTACAGTATCGTATCGCCTAGTCTTCAGGTATCGTATCTTGAGCTTGTGTGGTATCGTATCGTGGACTGCGTGGTATCGCCTAGAGCAGTATCGCCTAAAGTGGTATCGCCCAGAGCATTTGAAGCATTTTGAAGGGCAAACTTGAGGCATTTGAGGAGCCACTTAGGGAGAGTTTCAGAGACCTAGAGAGTCCCAAGAGGGTGAATGAACTTGAGATTAGGAAGGGTGCTAAGTAGCCAGAGAAGTGGCATATCTTCTGTGGGAAGTGCGGCTCAGGTCAGTCACCGCTCTGTCTATTCAGACACCTCTAGTGACTCAGAGGAGGAGATACCCATGGCTTCATAAGACATGCAGGGCCCCACTCTCGGTAGAAACTTCATAACCACTATAGAAGGGGAGTATCGCACTTCCTTACCAGGAGTACAAACACACAATCAGACCCACCCTAGAGTAGGAAATCAATACCGACCACTAGTAAGGCCACGACCACCAATAGGAGTACAGTCGGGAATGCCCCCCGTGAGACCAGCAATCCCCGCCTTCCCTATAATGCCTAGACTGCCAGAACCAATGAGAAGATTGAGACCGATTCAGGTGGCCAAATGCGTGAGAAATAATTATGACGGATTGGGAGAACCTTATGATCACATTGTTGGATTTAAACAAGTTCTAAGAGCGGAACAAGTAGACGACTTCTTCGTGCAGTATGAGTCCTTCGGACTCACCCTCACAGGAACGGCTCTGACTTGGTTCTAGCCATTAGACCCCAACCAATTTGGAAATATGGAGCAATTTTTTCAAGAATTCATTGGGGAATTCACTAAGAGAGGGATTAAACACAATTCTGTGTCTTTAATCCATAGCTTTAAACAGAACCCTAATGAAATAGTGAAAACAGCCGCTAGGAGATTCAACCAGTATGTTGATAGATGTCCAGCTGCGGAGAGACCCACTCAGCAAAAAATGATCTCATTATTTTTGGATGGACTCACGAATGGAACCCTAAGAATGCTACTTTACGTGAAGAGGTTACAAACCCTGAGTGAATGTCTTCAAGAGTGCATTGACCTAGAAGAAAATCTAGTTGAGGATCTCAAGAGCACGCCCAACGCCACTAAATCAGAAGACTCTCGGAGTACTATTACATCCAACTCTAGTAATGTGGAGGAATTGGCGGAGCTAGTAGCAAAGAAATTGGGAGTCCAAGGACAGAGAAATTACCAACACCCAGCCTTAAGAGTGCCTATGTTACGAAGATGTAGTCTATGTGGAGGAGATCACCCCACACACATGTGTGTACGATGAGGAACTGGTATACCTCAGACATATCCTTACAACAGACAACCCCAACAAGGAACTGCCTTGTATTGCCACATAGAACAAAAATACACCAACCACACCACGGAGAACTGCCCATTCAATAGGCAGGTACAACCCCTCCACCCACCTCAGTATCGACCATATGGATATCCACCTAGAGAGCCAGGTAGAGATATGCCCAGATACAATTCCTACCCAACACCAGCAGGAGCCCCCAGGCCATATGAACCAGCAGAATTTTGAAACCCTCAACTAGTATTAGGACCACAACCTCCACATCCTCAGCATGTGGTACCTGTAAAGTATGCCCAGCCAGAAGAAAATTTGGAAAGAGCCATAGTGCTAGTCTCAACGATGATCAGTGTAGAATCAACAAACCCTGGATATGAGATGCCCCTAGGAGATTATTATCCCTATGAAGCCAACATGTTAGAGTACGAACCAGCATACGATTCGGCATACTATGGATATGAAGGCTATGATTAGGCTTATGGAACGGAGGTAGCAACTTTAATGTATACTGCACCTAAAGCACAACCACCTGGAAGACCACCCATTAGACCACCTGTGCCGAGAGGACCATGTTATAGATGCGGAGGATACCATTTTATTAGAGAATGTCCTCGGCCTTACAATCCACCACCACCTAGAACTTGAGAAGGATACTGCAATGATTGCAGAAAGGAACATCTTTTCACAGATTGCCCTAAGAATCCCACCAAAGTCAAAGACACTGCACCTATTAATATAATTGAAGTGATAGAATCACCTCGAGGTGATAAGGAATACACCGTGCCTTTAAAGGTCATTACCCGAGCTCAAACGAAAGAACAAAAAGGAAAACAACCAGAACGGGAACAAGAAAACTACAGAACCGTAAATCCCAAAAATCAAATAGTAGAAGATTCAGAGGACCTACGTGAGAATACCTAGAACATAAAAGTACAAAAATGGAAGGAAAGAAGAGAAAAGCTCAAAGACAAACGGATGAAAAACAAGAGTCAAGACAATAAGAAACAAACCAGAAGCAAGAAAGAGCACAAAGAACCAGAGATTCGGGAAGAGATTCCCAGTCCACCGCTTATCCAAGAAGCAGAGAAACCAGGATCAATTCTAGTTGACCCAAAACTGGATGATTTGGACATGTGATTAAAAGCATATCAAGCTAGAATTAAGACTTGACCAACTTTGGAGCAACACGAAAAGCTTTACCCACTAGGAGAGTTAGAAAAAGAGAGGCTTGCTATATGCAGGAAACTTATAGAGGTAGCAAAAGCAACCCTAGAAAAGACTATCCCAGCCCTTCCAGAGACAAGGATAGCTGAGGAGGAGTACAAAGAGTATGTCAAAGCCAAGGATAAAGAACTTAAAGAGAAGGATGACAAGTGTGAACGAGTGAAAAACCAGGACAAACCTATGTCAACAATACCTGACTTAGAGGCTGATTGGCCAAAGGAATTATGGAATAAAATTCGAGAAGAACAATGGAAGAGGAATGAAGAGACTAAACCTCCCTTTGAGGAATTAGATGTAGAAGTTTATCAACCAAATCCCAATGTGGAAGAAGTATATGAGGAAGTATCAAGACTCGATCGAAATAGAGAAGAAGCTCAGAGCATTTCAACCTTACCAAATTACATGGGAGAATACGAAAAGGAATCCATGATAATCCGAGCACCCACAGTACAGGGAAAAGGAAAAGGAAACTGAGACGAGAATTCACACAATCTAACGGAACTTAAGAAGACAAAAGTGCAATGCAAACTGACTGTCGAAGAATTACTTCGGGTTAAACCACAGTTATGGCAACAATTAGCAAGTCAATTGGAATCAGGGTAGGAGAAGGATGAAAAGGAAAACAAGGGAGAAGAAAACCCATCTAAGATACAAATCCCAGTAGATAAGGTGGGAGAATTTAGTGAGGGAGACGAAGGTAATACATGTCTACCTGTCACTTACAATGGGTACATGACCAAGGCAATACTAGACACATGGGCAGGAGTAGGAATTGCCACCAAGGAGATTTGGGAGAAATGAGGAATATTGGAAAGGATCAAATTAACCACCTGTGGAGTTGAATTTGAACACACATTAGCCATTTGTAAGTTCGAAAAGGCTAACAATTACGAAATGATATTAGGAAGACCCTTCATGAGACAAATGCGGGTAGTGCAAGACTGGGGATGAGATTCATTATACCTGCAACATCAAGGAAATACCACCAAGATAAACTTGCATACATTTTCATATAGAGACGTACCCCCACTACAGTGGAATCCCATACACAAGGAGGAAGATGACCTATCTATTCATAGCGCTGGAACAAGCGATCAATCATGGAAGTATGAGAATTCCCAATTGTGGATGTGTAAAGAAGCCAAGAAGGAGGATAATAAAATGCAGTTGTGGCCAATAGGACATCCTAACTACCGAACGATAGAGGACCCAAGGTATATGCCTCAAATCTTTCCTAATGAAACCTTTGAACCGCATGGATGGATGGAAATCTTAGCAACCTTAGATGTATGTGTGAATGAGGAAGTTCTAATTATGAACGAGTGCATAGACAAAGAAGGCTATGATATAAATTTGTACATGGTTGTCCTTCCAGAAGTAGAAGCAGGGAAAATCTTAGAAAAAGAGTGGAAAGAGGAATATGAGAGTATAGAAATGGAACCAAAATTCGATTAAGAAGAGAGCTATCTAGACACCATTCGAACCAAAGAGAAGCAGGAACCGACCAAGATCTTGGCAATAGAAGCCACCCCCATAGTACAAGAGCAAGAGGAAAGAATGAGTAAAATTGGACCAAATCTAGATCTTTTTGAGGTTCCGGTGCATTTTAAAAGATACGAAGTAGAAGAGAGAAAGATAGCCATTCAAATGCTAAGAGAGAGGCTGAAGAAGGAGAAGCATACGACAACAAAAAAGAAACAAAAAAGATCATAGTAACAGTGGAAGATGGAGAAGAAAGATGTACATACATAGGTAAAGATGTGTCAATTGAGGAGGAAGAAGAATTAATACAATTGATCCGGGAATATCGAGATGTATTCGCGTGGACATATAAGGATCTCAAGGGTGTGGAACCCTCAATTTGCTCTCATAGAATACCAGTGATGGCCGAGGCCAAACCCTCTAAACAACGCCCTTATACATACAATGAGGTCTATGCGGCTAATTAAGGAAGAAATAGACAAGCTACTTGCAGCCGGATTCATATATGAAATAGAACACGCCGAGTGGGTATCGCCACTAGTAGTTGTGCCTAATAAGAACAAAAAACTAAGAGTATGCATTAACTTGAAAAAGGTCAATGCAGCCACCATACGTGACAGCTACCCATTACCCATCGCTGACCATCTATTGGAAAGAGTTGAAGGAAAAGAAGTCTATAGCTTCTTAGATGGATTCTCTGGATACAACCAAGTAGCTATTATTTGCGACTGAATGGGGAATCTATGCTTTCTGAGTGATGCCTTTTGGACTCACTAATGCGCCTGCTACTTTCCAACGACTGATGTGTCATGTTTTCAAAGAATTCCTGAAGAAGAGCATGGAAGTGTATGTAGGGGACCTATGTACATATTCAAATCAAAGACAAGACCACATTCCTAAATTGCGGAAGATATTTAATAAATGCAGACAGTACAGAGTCTGCCTGAACCTAGAGAAGTGTGTCTTCATGGTAAGACAAGGAAAGATCCTAGGACACATAGTCTCTAGAAATGGAATATCCACATATGAAGACAAGATTAAGGTCATTTTAGAGCTTCCTAGACCTAAGAATGCGAAAGAGGTGCAAGCATTTATGGGACATTGTGGATACTACCGTCGATTTATCCACATGTATGCCATAATTGCCAAACCCTTGTATGGACTCTTAACTCAATTCACTTGGACAGAGGAATGTGAGAAGGCATTCAATGGGTTAAAGAAGCGGCTTAGCACAACTCCAATTCTAAAAATACCGAATTGGAACAAGCCGTTTCATATCCATGTTGACGCTTCTAATTATGCAATAGGTTGTATCTTAGCCCAGCCAGCTGATGAAGGAAAGTTAGATCACCCAATTGCCTATGCGAGTAGACAATGGAACCAAGCTTAGAGGAACTACACAACTACGAAACGAGAAGGATTAGGAATGGTCTATGTCGTGAAAAAATTTAGACACTATCTCTTAGCTAACGAATTCAAGTTCTTCACAGACCATCAGGCTTTATTGTACCTAGTCAATAAGCCTTGTAACACGGGAAGATTGGTAAGATGGTTTCTACTATTGATGGAGTTCGACTTTGAAGTGATAGTGAAAAGGGAAATACCCATGTAAGAGCAGATCACCTTTCTAGGTTAACACACGGAGAACCACCAAGTGGAGTACCCAATGATCTGCCAGACACTTATTTGTTTAATTTGGAAGTGTGTCCAAAGTGGGCAAAGAAACTAATTCCTATACTCACTCATGGCCCACAACACTGAATCAATAAAAAGAGTAAAATGGAAATTCTACAGTCAAGGAATTTGCATATTATTGTGGGAAGTGTGTACTACAAGGAACCCAATGGTGTAATGCTAAGATGTGTTGAGGAAGATGAGCAATTGAAGCTGATTGAACAAGCTCATGTGAACAAATGGAGGACACACAAAGGAACTCATGGAAATATTAGGGAGTTAAAGCGATTAGGAGTATACTGGCCTGACATGCCTAAGGATATCCATGACTATGTGAGTAACTGTGCAGAATGTCAGGAGACGATCCCCGAGGATCATACATCCATACCTTTCTCAACGATAGCACCCAATTGGAGCAAAAAAATGTTCAAATTCCTAAAGACACGAGAACACGATGAAGGAGTTAGCTTAGCGAGAAAACGATCCCTAGAAGAGATGAGCAAGGATTATGTACTCATAGGAAGAAACTTGTTTAAGAGAGGAAAAGAGAACGAATTACGAATATGTGTGCACGAGGGAGAATACTTACCCGTATTAGAGATGGCACACGCAGGTGTGGCAGGAGGTCATTTTTCAGCTGAGAGAACCGTGAAAATGATCCTCTTTGCGGGCTTGTGGTGGCCAACTTTGCATATGGATGCGGAGACCTATGTACAAAGTTGTGAGACATGCCAAAGAGCTAAATACCCGATCCGGAGAGATGACATGCCATTGAGACCTATGGCTTGTGCTAGAGCATTCTCTAAATGGGGTATTGATTTCATAGGACCCATTAACCCATCGTCCAAAGGGTCACATGTCGAATATATCATAGTAGCCACCGATTACTTGACAAAATGGGTAGAGGCAAAGGCTACTAGAAGGAACGATGCTCAAACAACTGCTAAGTTTCTGTTTGAGCATATATTCACTCGTTTCGGATTACCAATTGAGATTGTGAGTGACCGAGGAACACACTTCATTAATGAAGTAATAGAGTCTCTAATGAATGAGTTTTTAGTGATCCATAAAAAATCAGCCCCATACCACCCTCAAGCCAATGGTCAAGCAGAAAGTTCCAATAAGGTGTTATGCACAGTATTGACAAAGATTGTCAATAATGGGAGGTCTGACTGGGACAAACAATTGCATCATGCAATTTGGGCCTTCCGAGTCGCGTACAAAACTGCCATTGGAACTACCCCATTCAATCTAGTATACGGACAGAACGCAATTCTACCAATTGATTTTTTGATACCCACTTTGAGAGTAGCACAGCAGCATGAATGGACCAGACATGAATTATCCCAATAACTAGACCAAATTGAGAAGCTGCATGAAACTAGGTTGCAAGCTGTCGTAGGAATCTATGCGGCCAAGAGAAGGCAAAAGGCATATTATGATGCTCACATAAAAGACAAAGGACTAAAAGAAGGAGACCTAGTCCTGGTCTACACCTTGAAGCAACATGCCAAAAAGTTACAAAAACGTGGATATGGACCTCTAATCATCAATAGGATCTCGAGGAGTGGAGGAGTTAATCTAGCCACTTTGGATGGAGACATTCTTCCTAACTACATAAGTGGATGGATGTAGAGTGAAATGGTTCATGGAGCCATTGAGGTCTCATAGGTGCACAAAATAGGAAGAAAGAGGAAGAACGGATTAGAGAAGAGGCACGGCAAGAAGCCTTGGAACATATTAAGAAGCGAAAAGAGTGGATCAGGCAAAGGGACAAACAGTATCTCCAAGGAGAAGAGCCTATCCCTATGGCTAATTACCAAGTCCATAAGTCTAACACGACTAATGCCTACATGTCACAACCCTACCTAAACCTAGGGATTGGCAAGATAGAGTACAAATTGATAGATGCCTTGATAGACTCAGGAGCAGGACTCAGTTGCATACGAAATGCGGTCATATGAGATCTTAAAACGATTATGACTCCCACGAAAGCTCATATGATAGGTATCGGAGGTCAAATCATGGTGGCAAATGAGATTTAGTATCTTTGGCACAAGTCCTTAAGTCTTCTTGACTTAGACAAGATCATAAGTCTTGTTAACTCCTGGGTGTCCCGCACTAGGTGTGTCATGACACTCATGCAAAATATATCGTCTCATCTCAAAATCTCTAGGGACACACACATTACCTTTATATAACAGATATCCATCATGGACATTGTAATTCTTCCACTTGAATCCTTCTTGAGTACCCGTCGATACTCCATCCTCACTGGAAACCCGTATGTCACGATCCCCATTCTCTATGGCTTCCCAAATCTCAGAATATGCAGGATCAAGCCTACATTTCCCTCTAATGGACTCAAGTATCTCACTAGTGATCTGAGTAAAACTCAGTCCATTGAGCATAGGCATGCGGCTAAGTGAATCAGCCACTACATTAAACTTTCCCTCCTATACCTAAGCTCATAATCAAACTCTTGAAGGGTCTCTGCCCATCGGGCCTTACGACCTTTAAGGTCTGTTTGATTAGAGAGCCATTTAATGCTCTCTTGATCAATCACTATCGTGACTTTGGCACCATATAAATAATGACCCCACTTCTTCAAAGCACGGACAATTGCATACAACTCCTTCTCATAGACAGAGTAATTCTTCTGAGCTTGTTCTAGTTTCTTGCTCTCAAAAGCTACTGGTCGACCATCCTGTACTAAAACCGCTCCTATAGCAAAGTCACTCGTGTCAGTCTCAACCACAAATGGTTTGTTGGGATCTGCTATATGTAAAAGTGGAGCCGTAGCAATTTCTACTTTCAACTTCTCCATACTTTGCTTCTGTTCGTCTCCCCAATGAAAGGCTTTTCCTTTCCCTTTAAGCTGTTACATCATCGGGATAGCAATCTTGGCATAATTCTTAATGAATCTTCGATAGAAACCTGATAAACCTAGGAAGATCTATAGCTCTTCCAGGTTCCTTGGATGTGGCCATTCCATAATAGCCTTTACTTTTTCAGGATCCATCTGGATTCCATCCTGGGAGACTATATGCCCAAGATATCTAACCTCTCTCTTGAAAAATTCACACTTTGATTCCTTAGCAAAGAGTGAATTTTCCCTTAGCACTTGAAATACCTTCCTCAAGTGTTCCAAGTGCTCCTCTTCTGATGCACTATAGATTAGAATATCATCCAGAAAGTCTACTACAAAATGTCCTAGATAAGGCTGTAAAACACTATTCATGAGCTTCATGAAAGTGGCAGGAGCATTGGTGAGACAAAAAGGCATCACCAAAAACTCATAGTGCCCATATGTAGTCCTAAATGTAGTCTTAGGGACATCCTCTGCCCTAATCCTGATATGATGATATCTTGATCTAAGATTAAGCTTGGTAAAATACCTAGCTTGATGTAACTGATCAAATAGATCTTCCAATCTAGGCATTGGAAAACTTATTTTTGATAGTTACCTTATTAAGTGCTCTATAGTCTATACATAGCCTCATAGAGCCTCTTTCTTTTGAACTAGGAGCATTGGTGATGCCCAAGGTGAGTTACTAGGTTTAATGAAGCCCTTATCTAAATAATCATGCAACTGCCTCTCAACCTCCTCATGCTGAGAAACACTAAGCCTATAAGGTGGCATGCAAATAGGGTTAGTGTTAGTAACAATCTCAATGGCATGTTCAATGTCCCTTCTCTCAGGTGGTAGCCCTCTAGGTAAGTCAGTGGGAGAAACATCTCTATACTCAAACATAAGATCCTTAAAACTTTTAACCACACACTCTTGCAAAAAAGAATAGTAGAAAGTCCTATTCATATTTACATTCCTAGCATGAAATATACATCATATGAGTTGTTTGTACAATGCTCCATATCATGACTATACAATAAAAAGATGTCATGTACATGCTGAGAATAACAAAGACTATACAACTCTAGTGATGAAATGAGAGGTGCACTAGGTACATCTCTCTCTCCCTGAATACAAACTTCACTTCCATTCTTTTCAAATTCGAGTGTGTTGTTTTGATAGCTGTGTTTAAGTGTGTCTCCCAACCCCCATAGCCACTCTCTTCCTAAGAGTAGATATGTCCTCTCCATATTCATAATTTGGAAGTCCATACAATCTGTATAGTCCTGGATCTTGACTTCCAAATTGAATACCATAGTATCCCATATCCTTTTATCTTTCCCTTGCATCATAGATACAATGTATTTATGTGCTCTAGGCTGCTGGGGAATCTTTAATTTCTTGACCAAAGCATATTTTATAAAATTATGAGTGGCAGAGTCATCTATCATGACCCGCACCCTCGTCCCCTATACACTACCATGTAGTTTAACTAGGTCATGTGGTCCAAATTGCAGTGACCACAATGACTGAGTCAAACAACAGGTGTGCTCTATATCCTCGTGTATCACCTCCACTCCCTTGCAGCTAGAGCTGCCATGAATAGGAAGGGTCTGCACTAGGTCGACCGCCTTTTTTCCCTTTTCGAGGGCCGTAATAGAATCTGGTCCCTTCTTCTTTTCTTCCCCCTTCTTGAGTGGACAATTCCATTGTGAATGGCTAGGATACAGGCATCTAAAACACAGGTTCTCTCTTTTGGCCCGTTCAAACTGATTTGTGGATAATCTAGGCCCTTGCAATCTTTGCTTTTTAATAAAAACTTTGTTTCTCCCAAAAGGCAACTTCTTTTTGAATTTCGTCGTACTAAGAGGCTTGAGGGGCTGATCCGTCTCCATAGGAGTATACTGAGGATGGTTATAGTCCTCATATATATGTGCAAACTTGATCGCCTCCTCAAACGTCTTAGGTGCATTCCTTCTGACTTCCCTCTTTATGGCTTTATCTAAGCCCCTAAAAAACCCTCTGGTCTTCTGGAAATCATCTAAGCCCTTAAGTTTCAAAATGATCTCTCTATAGTGGGATAGGTAGATTGAAAGAGGCCTACCTCTTTGTGTAATCCTATCCCACTCATCCCAATTCCTCTCCTCCTCATTCTCAGGAAGAAACTCTTTAAGAAAAAGAGTCTCAAACTGAGTCCAGTTAGTAGGGATAGAGTTCGCCTCCTTAAGACTCATCCACCACTTATAAGCACACGGGCCGAGGGAGAGACTTGCCTCTAGCACACGGTACTCTGGTGGGGTGCCCTTCAATTGATGCAAATCATGCCACTTTTGTAAAAAGTGTACATTGCATCCTTGTTCCTGTCTCGGTCATCCCCCGTAAAGGTAGGTGGCTTCAAGTCTTTCAGGAGGGGAGCTTCCCTAGAGCTCTCTCCTTTATGCTTATTAGGAAGAGAAGTATCTTTCCTAGTGAGCTCCAAAGGAATAGGAGGGGTCTCTCTTTCCTTCCTAGCTAGGAAAGAGGTGACACTAGTCTCAAGTGAGATCATTTGAGACTTAAGCTCTTGTACAAGAGATGTGGTGCTACCAAGATCTTTCTCTAATTTAAGGGTTTGCTCTTTCAAGTCTATGAATTGACCACGAGTGATAAGTTCATCTAAAAGTTCCTCATATGTATATTCTTCCTGTGAAGGCTCTTTTTCTTCTAAGTTCTCTTCTTTTTCTTGCCCTAATTCTACTTCTTCCATTCTATAATCAGGATCCTCTAGTTGCTCTTTAGATGGAGAAGTGTTTTCAACTACTTGCTTGCCTTTAGATTCCATATTTTTCTTCCCTTCCCCCGTTTGCTAACTAGAGTATATGAAAATGAATGGAAGTAAAGCTCAAATATGCAAGAAGAAGAGAAATATATCACAAGAGCACTTCCCTATTACAAAGTAAAGCTGCGGAAGCGAAATCCAAGTGTTCCTTAAAGCTTCAAGTCGCTGATTTTGAATCTTCACTAGGTCCAAACAAAAATTGGAAATGTCTGGTTGGTCCGGGGAGGTTCTAAACACCAGAAACCATCCAAAACAATGCCAAAACCATGTGAGCTAACCACCGTAAATGTCTACCATGCCACCAGATCTGACCCATCAGCTTTTACAGTCAGCTGACGATCTGGTTAAACCTTGACAACTTTATGTCCCGGAAGATCAGTTAGTAACATATAATTTGGGTGATGAGGTTAACCTGCCACCTGTTAAGATTAAGGCAGGATTGTCTGAGGCATTTCAAGAAGATTTGATCCGACTCGTGTATGAGTTTTTCGATGTTTTTGCTTGGGACTATCTCAATATGAAAGGTCTTGATCCGCGGATCTATCAACATCGAGTAATGCTCAAACCAGAGGCAAAGCCAATTAAACAATCCAGATACCGAATGAACCCCAATTATGCCGCACAGGTCAAAGCAGAACTCGATCGGTTATTGAAGGTGGGATTCATTGTACCAATCGAGCATGCTGAATGGATATCTCCGATCGTGATTGTTTTGAAGAAAAATAAACAGCTGCGTATCTGTGTGGATTACCAAAAACTAAATGCGGCCACGGTACCTAATCCATTTCCTCTCCCCTTTCTCGACACAATGCTAGACAGAGTGGCAGGGCATGAGATGTACTCCTTTTTGGACAGCTACAGTGGTTATAACTAGGTACGAATGGCAGAACAGGACATACCGAAAACAACTTTCATCACGAATTGGGGTGTTTATGCTTGTACAGTAATGTGGTTTGGGTTAAGGAATGCTCCTAGCACGTTTCAATGGTGTATGCAAGAAATCTTTTCACCCTACCTGACTACTTTTATGCAAGTATATCTGGATGACTTTTGCTTATTTGGGAAAATTGCAGCACACTTGTATCATTTACGATGCTGCTTTAAAAAATGCCGTGAATATCGGTTATGCTTGAATCTGGCAAAATCTGTGTTTGCGGTCTCCTGTGGCAAACTCCTCGGCCATATTATCTCTGAGCAAGGCATACAAGTTGATCTGGATAAAGTTGCAGTCGTGTTGCAGGCACCAGTCCCTACAACACCGAAAGAAGTGCGGCTCCATCCATAGCAACACTATCATCTGCATCCGCCTCTCCGGTCACTGGAACAACCATACACGCTGCCGGACTCCACGTGTCCGCTACTGATTGAAGATCTACAGTACCTAAGGAGATCATATCTTTATTGTTCTTCAGAAACGCCTCTTCCTCATCATCAGATAAGCCATCCAACACGTGGACCGGCTTCGCTACATATGGTCTGGCATGAAGCTCGCAAGGCTGGATGGCATCCAGTTTAACAACATATTTACGATGATTATCTTTGAAAGTCAATTCCTGCGCAGACCAATCCTGTACAACTTTGGCTTGTTTCAACCATGGTCGACCAAAAACCAGATTGTAGTCGAGGCTGGATTCTGGCAGTTCTAAGACTACAAAAGTCATTTTGAACGTGGTACCCTACAAAGTAATCGGGATATTCCGTACTAATCCCACTGGATGGACACGGGATTGTTCTGCCATTCTTACAAAAAATTGAACGGGCTCGATTTGGGTCCACCCCAATTTCTTGTAGAGAGTTGCAGTTGCTATATTCACACCCGAACCGCCATCAATTAGAACTTGAGTAATCTTGTGATTTTTATGCCATACCATGATCAATGGGACTGAATGGTCCACCGTAGAATCAGTTTCCGATTGTATTGTTGCAGTCGCCGGAGTACCGGGAGATCCAAGACTAACTTGTTGAAATTGCTACCTAGCTCCTAGCACCAATGCGAGCAATTGTCCCAACGGGAGTGTAATTGAAGCCTTAGATAGAATCTCCCATACCTGATCTGTTTGAGTCGTACTCCTCACCGCTTCTGATGATGATTCTGTTGTTACTAGGTTAGGATTTTGTCCATTCGCTCTCACCTTTGGCAGGGGAACCTGTGTTACCGGAATTGGATCAGGCAACACAGTTTGCTCTTTAGCTGCCCATTGGCTAGCTTTGGTATACATTCGCTGCTGCTCACGGTGTCGTGAAGTTGCGGACATATGGCTAGTGGATCAGTCAGCCACTAAATCCCTCGGCACACGCAGGGTGTTTGAGACAATCGTAGGTGTTTTAGGTATATTTTTCTTTCATCTATGGTAACTGAAGTTTTAATTAGTGAAAAATCTACGAAATATCTAGTAGGTAATTGTAACACTTTAAACTTCTAAGGACCGTAAGGCCGGGCTGCTCTATATCTATCAATAGCTTCTTGAGATATAGGTAATATCAAAGTTTCCTCAGTTAATTTTTCTTTTATAATTTCGTCTTCTTGGATTTCTAAATGATTAGGTTGTGTACGCCTAATTAAGGGTGGTGGAAATGAATCTATGTTATCTTGAGGGTCATTAGATGCAATTGAAAATAATGCTATAAATCTATGAAGACAATAATCGTGATATACTGATATTAACGATTCGTGTGTAATAATATCCTTAACTACTTCTACTTCGACTTCTACTTCTAAAGGTGCGTTATTTTCAGATTCAATTGGATTTTCAGATGACATTGACAATAAAGAGAATGCAAATTGAAATTGAATTAATGCTAATGACAATAATGGATGATTACAATGCTATAAATCAATGATATAAATTCTCTAAAAGATTGCTAACAACTAGTGAATCCTATACAAAAGCTTAATCAAGATACGTTTGATGGGTTTATATCAACTAATGGATCTTCAGTTTGTTGAATTCTTCTCTTTTGTCACGATGCTCTTCGATACTTTTGCTTTCAATGTCTGCAAAGAAAACATTAGGAGTAAGTAAAGTTACAAGAAAATCATTAAGAAAGATAAAAGACATATAACATTTAACATTTTCATACTCATGCATTAGAATCATATACTAACTTATTTGTGTGGCTTCATGATCATGCACTCATATAAACATTTATGCATTCTAATGCACCCAAACCATTAACTCTTATGTATAAATACATTTATTAACTTAAGCACTAACATGCTAACTTTAAAACATACACATGCATCTAACATGTGTTCATACTCATGCGAATGCATATGCATACCTAGTAAGATGTATATACATCCATACATTCACTTTTAATGATTATACTATTGCAAACATATAGATTTTGCTCTTTGGAAGAATGGGAGAGCCGTTCTCTGTGAAATAATTGGCTTGATAGGAACAAGAAACAATTTAAAAATGGAAACTAGAAGAAACAATTTCCCCCTTAAACATGTTTTGTTTAATTTAGGTCTTCACAAAATTCATACTATGCAGGAAGCTATTTCTAACGAGATCTTTTGAAGTCATCCTTTTTTTTCTTTTGCATGTGTGCATGTGCACGTGATTTTTTTGTGTGTGCACATATGTACACATTGCTATTCTATGAACAACATCCACTTCTCATTATTGTACTTTGTTCGGCACACTTGTAATATACCATGTATGAACCTATGCAAAGATGATATTCTGCTATATGATGCTAAAAGAAAGTGCTTAACCAAAAAGGCATGATCCACTATGTGGGAAGGGATTAATGCGTACATATGATGAATACACTTCTCTAAAGAAGATAAGCCACAATGAAGTAGATTAGATTCACCGCAATACATTTTGATGAGCTAAAAGAAATTTGATGAGCCCATCCTTTACCGGAAATTAGAAGTGTAAGACAACTCAAGTTCACATACGTTTATTCACACCTTCACATCGTAATGTGATATGACTTGCAACATCGATGGAGAAAAGGAGCTCCAGTCTCTCAATTCAAACTTGAAACAATTCAAATTTGAAACACAATCTTTTCGAACGCATTGTTCATACTTTTCTGTCATACTTTTCTCAGATCATACTCCGCTGGAAAGGACTCATTCTCTCTGTCCATTCCTTTCTATAACTATCTCTTTGACCATTCCTTTCTCTCTTTCTCTCTCTCTCTCCCCTAACTCTTTCTCTCTCTCTCTCCCCTAACTCTTTCTCTCTCTCCTAACTCTCTCTACGGCGCTGTCGCGCACAGCCTGTAGGGAGGGAAGAGAGAAAATCTCTTTAATTGCTCCGACTGCATGATGAGCGCCAGAGAAGTCGGGGAATAAACTAGATTCTCCCAATCTCTATCTTCTGTGTGACTACAGACAACCGTCAGATCTGCTTCAGTTCTCTCTCACGGTCCAGCTCACAGAATCACGCCTGATTTTACTATCTTCGCCCTATGAGACCACCGCCGTCAGAGTGACAAGCTCTTCATGGTGGTGCAGAAGTGATGATGAAGAGTTATGTACTTGAAAGAACTGAACATTTGGGCCAATGCCATGCTTATGGCCGATGCGATGGATGTTTCTGTACCCCGTGTAGGTGTTGAATTCTGGAGACAATGTCATGGAAGGGTGCTGCAGAGTAAAAGACATAGTAACAACAGTGAGAAGTAATGGACACAGCAGCCATTCCTTCCTCTACACTAGGTATCAAAAGATGTTGACGCTATCCGTCTTGCACTGTTATAAGAGTTCTCACAATGTAGAAATATACTGAGTGAGAGAACCCAGATCAAGTCCACCTCAGAGCGTGCGATGCTATGCCCACTCATACGCTAAGTATATTGCTGAGATTTCATGCCTATTTTTAATTAGCACATAGAAGAGAGACATGTAAAATGAAACCTGTTGTGCCTGAAATGCAACTTCATGGAGCCTACCAAACGATGACAAGAAACATCCAGAAGGGGCAGAGCTTTATCTACAGGATTCTTCCTTCTTTCGCTTCCCAAAGCACAATTTACAAACCTACAGACGTCTCTCAAAAATATCTCATTGCTGCCAGATTCAAGAGGGAGAGGAGTTAATGGCTCTTTCTCTCTCTTACTCTATGCTAAATGTAGGAGGACTTCCACCTTAACGTAGACGGCAAAGGCTATGCGAATGCCATTCGATAGAGCAGAAAACATATCCGCAAAATAACCTTTTAGTACAAACAATAACAGAAGGGAAACTAAAGTGGAAGAATTACCTGCAAAGAAACATTAGGAAGAATTGGAGCTCAACACACATTTAAATACATACACAAGTCATTTCTAAACCACTCTTTTTAGTTTTAACTTTTAATCTACAACCTCACTTTAGCCCATTAACATTCATCACACTTTCCAGTTTACTTTAACTACTTTAATTACACTTAATTTCTACCCCTCTCTTTTCATCTTCACTAATTCTCACCATTCTTTTCTTAAACTATCTTTATTCACTTTAAATGCATCTTCTATTGAGACCACTCCTTAAATCACTTTAGTTACATATTACTCACATACCATTCTTTTTTCTAGCACTCATATAGACCACTAGTTATTTATACATTTAATTTATCATTTTAATTTAATTTGCCTACATTTCTTGATTAAATAAATCATTTAATTTAAGCTTAGTTTAAGGTTTTAATTAATTAGAACCTTAGTATTTAAATTCACACACATGAGTAAATTAATTAAATAAATCATATTTTAATTTTTAATACATAAATGTTCATTTTAAAGATTAATTTAATTAAATACCTGTTATTTTAACCCGTAAAATTCAATAAAAACCCTTGAAAATCTACTTGAAACTCTTTGGAAACCCCTGATAACCCATTAAAAACCTAGCTTTTACCCTAACATTAACCAGGAATTAATGCTCCTAACTTAAATGCACAAGATTAAACGTAAACCTAGGGTCTTAAACCCATAATTCAATACTTTATTGACCTAAACACACATTATATGAGCAGTTTAGGGTAAACCATAATTTGAACTTTTGTTTTCTTCATCCATTTGAACCTGCAAACACTTAACAAAAGATTATTTCTAAGCAAAATATTGTAATAATGGAATTAGAATTAACCAATAATCATTTTTTAATTTTTCTGGTCGTCAATTGGAAAGTTGAAAACTTTCCGACATTCGCCCCGACCAAACCTGCACATCTTCCTCGATGGGCCAAACCTGCTGATCATAGAAGGCAATATCAAATTCTTTTGAAAATTATTCATGACTCAAATGCAAATAGTCTATAAAAAAATGCTTCTATCATTAGTCATCTTCTGATAGCAAAGAAAACTTATAAAATTATGTAAGCTTGAATTTCAACCTTTTCGTTCAATGCATGAGTTGGAAAACAGGTTTCAGAAGGAAACTATAGAAGTCATTCAAATAGTATTCGTACTAACTCTTCTATTAACTCTGATCATAAGTAAAGCATATGTTATATAAGCCTTCTATCCTCATATCCTAGCCACTTGCCTTTAAGATACAAAAAACTAATCCCCCTCCAGCATACATCCGCCTTATATAGCCCGCTTTTCAATTCAGAAGTGATTTCAAGACCACAACTGATTTGATTTTTCTTTCATCTCTTTTTTTTCATAATTTTTCTTTTTGTCATTTTTTTTTCTCTTTTCATATGCAGCAACCATTAATGTACTGCTTTCAATTTTTATTCGCAACTTTTTTGATGAAGGGGAAAGGCTTAACCCCTAATCAGAGCAAAGGATCTAGAGGTAAGCTAAAGCAGGAACTAGGATCTCTTTAGCTAAATGGGTCAGATTTAAGGAAGCTTACCTATATAAAACAAACCTACTTCTACTAGGAGTTGCAAGTTAAGGATTCCTTCAACTATTCATATGACAGCCATAGGTCTCTAATC
Organism: Ceratopteris richardii; assembly: GCA_020310875.1. Lineage (NCBI taxonomy): Eukaryota > Viridiplantae > Streptophyta > Polypodiopsida > Polypodiales > Pteridaceae > Ceratopteris > Ceratopteris richardii. Next base: position 46,155,101 of record CM035432.1, on the reverse strand, counting down.
CCTATCTTCTCTTCAAGCACATTCCTATTTCAGTGTAAATTCTACTTTTCATAATTTTAAGAGGTTTCTTAACCTATATGAAGAATGTACATATCTAATTATGATAATGCATGAATTTTCATAATAAATTAAAACATAAATCAGGTTTAGAACTTTTTCACCTGATCTATATTGACTCCATCTTCAGCATCGACTTTCATCCAAATATCGCTTTGATTGCTTGAATTTTAAACTGCATGTACTATCTTCAATCTCCTGCGCTTCATCTTTATCATAAATCAGTCTTATTGGTTCAAAAAGCATCTTTAACTCCTGCTATCAAGCAGCAATATATAGACTCACAAGAAAATTAGTTTCATAAATAATTTTTTATTTTTATACATATAAAAGAAAAAACATATTTAAAAGAAAATTTAAACATTATTTTTATTAAAAAATTCATTCATTATTTTCTTCATCAGATAATAAATCATAAAATTCTTCATTTCTTTGTTTAAATATTTTAACTCTTTTACCTACAATTAAATTTTTAAGTGGAGTTCCATCTAACTCTCGTAAGGCATACATTCCATTTTCATAAATTTCGACCACCACATAAGGTCCAAACCAACGCTTTTTTAATTTTCTACGAGCATCATACTATGTATCGAATGTGCTATCATATATCAATACCCAATAATTAATTTGTATTGGCTTTGGTCTTAACCTATGTGATTTATCAAAATATTTTTTATTTTTAAGACGAGATTCTTTCAATTTAGTTATAGCTTCATTTAACCTTTCATTCCCTTGCTCTAGTTGCTGAATTCTTAGAGCTAATAAGTCTTCAGTAGATAGATTATCTTCCCAAGGAAGTGTAGTCCAAGTAAGGATTTGAGTATTCACTGGAAAAATTGGTTTTTGGCAGTACATGAGTTCTGCCGACATAAACCATGTCGTTCTAGTACAGGTCATTCTGTCAGTCTACAAAGCAAATGGCAAAATTTCCGGCCAATTCTTTAGTTCACCTTTGCAAGCTTTAGAAATCGCCTTTATGATAGGAGAATGCCCTCTTTCAATCTTTCCGTTGGCTTCAGGGTTATATGCAGTCATAAGAGCTAAACGAATTCCATGCTTAGCAAAGAATTCCCTAGCCTCTTGTGCGTCTAATTCACCCCTATCAGCTACTATCTTCTCAATATACCCAAATCTTGAAATCACATCTTCAAGAAGAAATTTACATACATTGAAAGTTGTCTTGGATCTTAGAGCTCGGCCTTCAACATGATTAGTAAGATCTTCTCGAGCAAGAACTATGTATCTCATCCTATCGATACCTTTGGGCATGGTTACTAAGTCTACTACCCACTTATAGTGTATGCATGGTGGATACGTAGGATGCAGTGGATCCCAATGCTTAACCGATGAATAAACTTGACATACATCGCAAGAATCCACATATTTCTTTACATTAACATAAATACCTGGCCACCAGTAACACTCTTTAATTTTTTCATAAGTGGCTACAAAACCTTTATGCCCAGCCCATAAAGTATCATGCATGCTCTTCATTACTTGCATATGAAGATTCTTAGTACCTAGTACTCTTTGTTGCATTTTGATCTTCCCCCTTGCATGTCTCCAAATTAACCCATCTTTTAAGAAAAAGTTAAATGCTCTTTTTCTAATATTTCTAAACCTCTTTGAAGACCATGAAGGTGATCTAACTAAAGTACTAAGATACTTCCCAATCTCTAGCCACTCTCCTTCGTAATCATCCATATTAAATTTTTCATATACATGTACTTGGGAATCATAATTAATTGTATTAGTATCTACTTTGGCTTCATCATTCTCATCGTACCTATCTCTTGAAAGCAAATCAGCAACAGAGTTAGATTTTCCTGAAATATGGATTAAAACTGGATTTATAAATTTAATATAAGAAATACAGCGAAGCATTGCAATATCCGGTGAAGAACAGTTTGTGATCATTCCAATTAGCGGTAAACAATCTGTCTCCACAATCACATTTGCTCCTATGAAATATTCTTTATCAGACTTTAGAGCTGTGACTAAACCCCAGAGTTCTCTTTTAATTTGCGAGTAATATTTTTGAGTGTTATGCAAAATTTTAGCTCAAAATCTAATAGCATACCTTCTACCCTCTTCATCGTCCTGACTTATGACCCAGCCTATCCCAATAGGGCTAGTGTCAATAGTCAAAATAATAGGCTTATTGTTCGTATAATCTACTCGCTTAAGGATTGGAGCTTCTTGCAATAACTTCTTTAATCTACGCATTGCTTGAGTATGTTTTTCTGTCTATAAAAATTTTCTTTTCTTCCTTAATAAATCATAAAGACAGTCAGCTATATGCGCAAAATGTGGTATCCATATGACATAAAAGATACAGGCTCCTAAGAATCGTCGAACTTCACTCACATTTTGACATATCTCTGAAATCTTACTAATGGCGTCAATTTTCTGAGGGTATGGCTTCCGTCCATAATAGCCACAAAGATGACCTACAATTAGGACCTCATTAACACCAAAAGTAGATTTTTCTATAGATAATGTTAAGCCAACTTGAATAAATCGCTGAAAGATTTTTTTACAATCAAGAATATGAGCCTTTACAAATCTTCGACAACCATCTTCATCCAGAGTGCTATCTTTCTCTTCTTCCAAGCAACCCTTAATGGGAATGTCATCTATAAAGGGCATAGTAATGTGAGGAATGAAATCGTTCAAAACCAAATTCATTGCACTCATCATGTGTGCTACTGAATTGGTCGCACCTTGAGGTAACGTACACATCCTAACTAATCCCAAAGGTGTTTTCATGGTAGTTATGTCTCTACTCTCTAGTGCCAATTGAAATTGATCATACCCAGAGTAGAGATCACCCATTGAATATATAGAATTGCCTGAAAACGCTTCCGCAAATTCATCCACAATTGGTCATCTACCCACATTTCTAATGGTCACTTTATTAACTGGTTGAAGATCTTGGATAAACCGAAGTTTTCCACTCTTCTTGGGCACAGTGAACCAACGGTTTGAATAGGGAGCTGAAGAGGATTCTAAAATATGCATATGAATTTTTTCTTTAAGTAATCTAATCAGCTCTGGAAGATGAGCTTTAGGTACAGGAATATGGCACAAATTCCAAGGAATATGGGGAATAGTGAAAATTATCATCAGTGAAACTATCCTAGGATCTGCACATCCTATCTCAGAAGGCTCAAGTGAAAAAGATCTTGCATGTTGCTCAATAATCTTCAGAAAATACTCTTTTTCTGCTGGAAGAAGGAAACCACTAGCATCTAATTTAATTTGATTTAAGGATTCTTTAGTAAATACATGGCCAATATTTATCGGATTTCTAAGGATTGGCTCATGACTTACATTTTTTATAATATCATTACTGAATTTTGGTAGTGGTTGAGCTACGGGTTTAACCTTCTTACTAACAATTTTATATTTGGTCTCCACTAAGGCATCATACTCATGATCAATTTTAGAGGCATATTCCTGAATTAATACATACATATCAAGTGAAGAGATAAGAATATGAGAATTAGACTTATTTTGATAACAAAGTTCTAATTCTTCTAATGTTGAAAAGCAATGTGTAGTTTCAATAACATGTTCAATAGTTTCATCCATTAACAGATCTCCTTTGTTTTCAAATATTTTTCATATTATTTTATAAGTTTTCTTGGAATTTGTTTAAAATGAGAAATATTTAAAGTAGCAGATGGAAAATAAACAGTCATTCTATCTAAATTCTGTACAAGATTTTGCGAGATGTCAAACCAAAGTCCACTGTCATCTCGCTCAACAGTGGCATTTACTCGAAATCCTGTTCTATGTGTCTTAAAGGAGTTTTTCTTAAAGACCTACGATTACGAGGATGGTTTATACAAAGCGTCATGAATTGGACAGATTTAAGGCCATCACGAGAACGAATTCTTGCGAAAGCACTTCCATCATCCAATACTTTTGTCTCCATTCTTTGTTCACAAATGAATGGCTGCCCCAAAATAATTGGGTACGAGCAGTCATCATGAACGAAGAAGTTATGTTCCTCTTTAACATCTCCAATAGTAATAGGAACATTTGCACAAGCTCCTAGTAAATAGCCAGAAGCATTGTTGGCTGCTTTCATTTTCCATCCATGGTCCCGATCAATAGGCCATTTACCTTCGTTATAAATCTCCCTTGAGACTACATTGATTTCTGATCCTGAATCGATTAATGCTATTTGCGGTTTATTCTTATTACCTATCTTGACTATAGTTTCAGTGGTACCCCTAGCCCAATGTTTCTGAGTATAATGACTATTTGGGTCATCATTTCTTTTTTCCAAATGTCCAATAACAGGGCCCAAATAATTTCTATGATCAAAAGATTCTCGATACTCAGATTCATTAATTCGTACAACACTCACTTTCGGTTCATCCTGATCTTTCCTTTCCTCCATTTCTATATCTTCCGTTCTATACTCTATAGGTTCTCTTCGTCATTTGATGATACTCATGAAATCTTCCTTCACATCAGTTCTTGAAAATGCTAACCATTCCTCTAATGTCATGGTTACCTCTGCTTTCATAATTTTTTCATCCATAACCTTCTGAATGTCTATTTGTTTCTCTATTTGCGAGATCAATCGAAAAGTCGGAGGTTTCTTTTTCGGTTTTTCTTCCTTAGTACCTTCTTCACGTATGGGTTGCGTTTCATTTGGTTTATCCTGACTTCTATCTTCACTTGTAGTTTTCTTTTCTAAATTTTCTACTACTTTCTTTATTTTTCCCTTATTTTGAGGTTTCTTTTATTGTTCCTGTTGTTTTGTTTCCTGACTAGGCTCCATCCTAGGTGGCTCATTAATTATCTCAGTAGTTTCACCCTCTTTTCTAGCCCTAGTTGTTCGTTTAGACTGTCCCTCTTCATCATGTTTTCTTTTCTCATCTACATTTTCATGAGCATAAACTGAGAACATATATACTGGCTCACTCCAACATGTCTTTGATCTAATATCTGAGCTCATAGCATATAAGTTCTCAACTGATAACTTTCCTCTACTAGCAGTATCATAAACTTGATTCCAAAAGTCACAATTAGAGTCATCACTATCAAGTCTACAAGCATAAGTATTTTGGCTTGTGGAGGCTTCAAAGAAGGTTTTCATACCCCCTTTGCCATAGTTTGATGCCAAAGGCCGTTTTGTTACATAGTCACAGATCTTTCGATCTACTTCTGTGACCCAATTCCTATCCTTGGCCTCTTTGAATAAGTTGCATGTCCAGTGTGGATGCTCTAAATCATCACACCAGAGACATCTGCGTGCTTGGTTAAATGGTCTTCTACCTGGCATCTGATTCCTAGGATTTTGTTCTAATTCTTTTGGTTTCTCCTGATCTCTCAATTTAAGCTCTTGCATACTCTTTATAGTAGCTATTTCAGTTGTCATAGTCTCCATATGTTTGGCAAGTGATTCTACTGATGTTTTTAACATTGTAATTTCTGAGTCATCCTTTCTAGGCTTATGAGAAGTGGGATCATTATCTATCTTTCCTGGCGTATCTCTTTCATATATTCTTGGTGTTTGCATCTGATTTCGCTCCTGTCTTTGGGCTAACTTATGGACAGCTGCTCGAACGTTATCCCAATTTCCAGTAAGCCCACTCGCAGTCGCTCCATCCTCAAGCATCGGTTCTAGCTCACGTCTAAGAGAAGGATCTAACATGTTTAGGAAATTTCGTAATTTATCCGGTTCTAGAGCTGTTCGGTCTGCTTGAGGCATTTGGTTAAATTTTATATCAAACTCACTTAACCCCTGAGTTATGTGTTGGTCTAATTTCGTTGTTCCTACCCATCGCATGAATGTGGCTCTATTATTCTTACTGTAATCTTCATGCGAAAATTCAGTAAGAAGCCGAGTCTTAAAATCCGCCCAAGTCATGTTTGGTTGAACTACTCTCAATTGGATTCTCTCTCTAGTAAAACCATGAGCAATTCGTATAAATGTATCTGTTTTATTGTCTTCAGGTAACCCATATTGTTATGTCAATTGTTCATAATATTTAAGATAAGCTGTTGCATTTATCCCATTAAATTCCCCCCTATCCGTTTTAATTGCATCTATGATCTTCCAAATACGCTGCTCTCCAAAGTGGTCAGCCATAGTAGATAAGTCTAACTTTACAGATAACTGAACGTTCCTACTCCTTTGCCAACAAAACTACGATTGTCTCAAACACCCTGCGTATGGCGAGGGATTTAGTGGCTGACTGATCCACCAGCCATATGTCCGCAACTTCCCGACAATTTGGTGAACCCGACGTGAAGGTTCGGCATGACACTGTAGGTATAAAGGTATATTTACTTTCTATTTTGCATATGCATATATAGGCAATTTGGCGATTGAAGGAGAAGTGTCAACATCCTTTGTAGCTGCAGCTGACTGTTCCTCGTCACATCACCTTTATCCATCAACTTTCGTGAAAGTAACGATTGCACATTCATGTAAAGATTTTGCACTGAGCACATTCACAAAGAGCTTCTTCATCAAGGTTGATCAGGTATATTTTTTATATTTTTGTTTGCAAAATCGTAGGAATATTTTCTATATTTCTGTTGCAAAATAGTAGGAAAGTTTTTTTTCTATTTACAAAGTAGTAAGAAAAGTCTCTTTATTTTTATATGCAAAGTAGTAGGAAAATTTTCTACATTTGTGTTTGCAAAGAAGTAGGAAAAATTTTCTATATTTTTGTTTGCAAAGCAGTAGGAAACTTTTCTTTAGTTTTGTTGGCAAAGTGGTCAGCTCGAACGTTGTTGGCAAAGGTATATTTTTCTTTCATCTATGGTAACTGAAGTTTTAATTTACTGAAAATCTACGAAATATCTAGTAGGTAATTGTAACACTTTAAACTTCTAAGGACCGTAAGGCTGGGCTGCTCTATATCTATCAATAGCTTCTTGAGGTATAGGTAATATCAAGGTTTCCTTAGTTAATTTTTCTTTTACAATTTCGTCTTCTTGGATTTCTAAATGATTAGGTTGTGTACGCCTAATTAAGGGTGGTGGAAATGAATCTATGTTATCTTGAGGGTCATTAGATGCAATTGAAAATAATGCTATAAATCTATTAAGACAATAATCGTGATATACTGATATTAACGATTCGTGTGTAATAATATCCTTAACTACTTCTACTTCGACTTCTACTTCTAAAGGTGCGTTATTTCCAGATTCAATTGGATTTTTAGATGACATTGACAATAAAGAGAATGCAAATTGAAATTGAATTAATGTTAATGACAATAATGGATGATTACAATGCTATAAATCAATGATATAAATTCTCTAAAAGATTGCTAACAACTAGTGAATCCTATACAAAAGCTTAATCAAGATAAGTTTGATGGGTTTATATCAACTAATGGATCTTCAGTTTGTTGAATTCTTCTCTTTTGTCACGATGCTCTTCGATACTTTTGCTTTCAATGTCTGCAAAGAAAACATTAGGAGTAAGTAAAGTTACAAGAAAATCATTAAGAAAGATAAAAGACATATAACATTTAACATTTTCATACTCATGCATTAGAATCATATACTAACTTATTTGTGTGGCTTCATGATCATGCACTCATATAAACATTTATGCATTCTAATGCACCCAAACCATTAACTCTTATGTATAAATACATTTATTAACTTAAGCACTAACATGCTAACTTTAAAACATACACATGCATCTAACATGTGTGCATACTCATGCTAATGCATATGCATACCTAGTAAGATGTATATACATCCATACATTCACTTTTAATGATTATACTATTGCAAACATATAGATTTTGCTCTTTGGAAGAATGGGAGAGCCGTTCTCTGTGAAATAATTGGCTTGATAGGAACAAGAAACAATTTAAAAATGGAAACTAGAAGAAACAATTTCCCCCTTAAACATGTTTTATTTAATTTAGGTCTTCACAAAATTCATACTATGCAGGAAGCTATTTCTAACGAGATCTTTTGAAGTCATCCTTTTTTTTCTTTTGCATGTGTGCATGTGCACGTGAATTTTTTGTGTGTGCACATATGTACACATTGCTATTCTATGAACAAAATCCACTTCTCATTATTGTACTTTGTTCGGCACACTTGTAATATACCATGTATGAACCTATGCAAAGATGATATTCAGCTATATGATGCTAAAAGAAAGTGCTTAACCAAAAAGGCATGATCCACTATGTGGGAAGGGATTAATATGTACATATGATGAATACACTTCCCTAAAGAAGATAAGCCACAATGAAGTAGATTAGATTCACCGCAATACATTTTGATGAGCTAAAAGAAGTTTGATGAGCCCATCCTTTACCAGAAAACAGAAGTGTAAGACAACTCAAGTTCGCATACATTTATTCACACCTTCACATCGTAATGTGATATGACTTGCAACATTGATGGAGAAAAGGAGCTCCAGTCTCTCAATTCAAACTTGAAACAATTCAAATTTGAAACACAATCTTTTCGAACGCATTGTTCATACTTTTCTGTCATACTTTTCTCAGATCATACTCCGCTGGAAAGGACTCATTCTCTCTGTCCATTCCTTTCTATAACTATATCTTTGACCATTTCTTTCTCTCTTTCTCTCTCTCTCTCTCTCCCCTAACTCTTTCTCTCTCTCTCTCTCGTAACTCTTTCTCTCTCTCCTAACTCTCTCTACGGCGCTGTCGCGCGCAGTCTATAGGGAGGGAAGAGAGAAAATCTCTTTAATTGCTCCGTCTGCATGATGAGCGCCAGAGAAGTCAGGGAATAAACTAGATTCTCCCAATCTCTATCTTTTGTGTGACTACAACCAACCGTCAGATCTGCTTCAGTTCTCTCTCACGGTCCAGCTCACAGAATCGCGCCTGATTTTACTATCTTCACCCTGTGAGACCACCGCCGTCAGAGTGACAAGCTCTTCATGGCGGTGCAGAAGTGATGATGAGGAGTTATGTACTTGAAAGAACTGAACATTTGGGCCAATGCCATGCTTATGGCCAATGCAATGGATGTTTCTGTACCCCGTGTAGGTGTTGAGTTCTGGAGACAATGTCATGGAAGGGTGTTGCAGAGTAAAAGACATAGTAACAATAGTGAGAAGTAATGGGCACAGCAGCCATTCCTTCCTCTACACTAGGTATCAAAAGATGTTGATGCTATCCGTCTTGCATTGTTATAAGAGTTCTCACAATGTAGAAATATACTGAGTGAGAGAACCTAGATCAAGTCCACCTCAGAGCGTGCGATGCTATGGCCAATCATACGCTAAGTATATTGCTGCGATTTCGTGCCTATTTTTAATTAGCACATAGAAGAGAGACATGTAAAATGAAACATGTTGTGCCTGAAATGCAACTTCATGGAGCCTACCAAACGATGACAAGAAACATCCAGAAGGGGTAGAGCTTTATCTACAGGATTCTTCCTTCTTTCGCTTCCCAAAGCACAATTTACAAACCTACTTTTGACCTAATTCCTTTCTCTACAGACGTCTCTCAAAAATATCTCATTGCTGCCAGATTCAAGAGGGAGAGGAGTTAATGGCTCTTTCTCTCTCTTACTCTGTGCTAAATGTAGGAGAACTTCCACCTTAACGTAGACGGCAAAGGCTATGCGAATGCCATCCGATAGAGCAGAAAACATATCCGCAAAATAACATTTTCGTACAAACAATAATAGAAGGGAAACTAAAGTGGAAGAATTACCTGCAAAGAAACATTAGGAAGAACTGGAGCTCAACACACATTTAAATACATACACAAGTCATTTCTAAACCACTCTTTTTAGTTTTAACTTTTAATCTACAACCTCACTTTAGCCCATTAACATTCACCACACTTTCCAGTTTACTTTAACTACTTTAATTACACTTAATTTCTACTCCTCTCTTTTCATCTTCACTAATTCTCACCATTCTTTTCTTAAACTATCTTTATTCACTTTAAATGCATCTTCTATTGAGACCACTCCTTAAATCACTTTAGTTACATATTACTCACATACCATTCTTTTTTCTAGCACTCATATAGACCACTAGTTATTTATACATTTAATTTATCATTTTAATTTAATTTGCCTATATTTCTTAATTAAATAAATCATTTAATTTAAGCTTAGTTTAAGGTTTTAATTAATTAGAACCTTAGTATTTAAATTCACACACATGAGTAAATTAATTAAATAAATCATATTTTAATTTTTAATACATAAATGTTCATTTTAAAGATTAATTTAATTAAATACCTATTATTTTAACCCGTAAAATTCAATAAAAACCCTTGAAAATCTACTTGAAACCCTTTGGAAACCCCTGATAACCCATTAAAAATCTAGCTTTTACCTTAACATTAACCAAGAATTAATGCTCCTAACTTAAATGCACAAGATTAAACGTAAACCTAGGATCTTAAACCCATAATTCAATACTTTATTGACCTAAACACACATTATACGAGCAGTTTACGGTAAACCATAATTTGAACTTTTGTTTTCTTCATCCATTTGAACCTGCAAACACTTAACAAAAGATTATTTCCAAGCAAAATATTGTAATAATGGAATTAGAGTTAACCAATAATCATTTTTTAATTTTTCTGGTCGTCAACTGGAAAGTTGAAAACTTTTCGACAATGGATACCAGGTTCGAACACCTTAGCTACTGGTTGCAACTGCTTACCCGATCTTGTCTGGACCACTGCTGCTTGTGATTCCACTGGTGAGATGTAGACCATGTTGGTCATCGGGTTTTGACGCTCCTTCTTCCTTTTGTCGTATTCTGCTGCATCCTTACAAAATCTTCGGATGTGGCCAATCTCACCACAAAAGTGACATCGAGGTGGTGGCAGAGAAGTACCTTCCACTAATGTACCTGCCTGCCATCGATTTGAATTAAAATTGGTATTCTGCTGACTTCGGTAATTTCTATATTCTTGCGACGGGTTGGATCACATCGGTGGTGGCACGTAATGGGCTGTTGGCTGACCTAGTTCTTGGATAATACTACAACCACATGTAAGGGATACCTTCGACCCTTAACATTGGTGCCGTCTCGAAGTACCCCCCTTGGCTCTACCGGTTGGAGTCCAGTTTGTCTTCATGTAATGTCTGCAGCAAAAGGCAAGTTTGCGTCGACTACATCCTAGGGCCATGATGCCTATTGGCCACACCTTTGATATTTGCACCATCGTGCACGCACCATTGTCAGGCAATGGATCATGAGATCATCGAATTCTACTATTCCCAACTCTCGTCCCGTCGATTCCACGATTGCTGCTCTCTACTCCTTCTGTTGGTGGCATGTTTCACTACACTCCTCGTCGTGTCTCCACGTGGAGCGTGATACACCCACGCCTATAGAGTCCCTAGATTCTCTGTCTTTCGCCACACGTATCAGCTTCGTCACACTGCTCGGCACCCTACGCTTTTTGCGCTTTGCAACAGTAGGAGCCAATTCCAATGGCTTACAAGTTATATGACCAATCTCCCTACTTGGAGGGCACTGACCATCCCAACCATGTGTGTTATGCCTCCGGGATATCCGCTATCACAAATGCTATGAAGCCACCCGTCGCCAGCACTGTCCGACAATCGCCTATTGCACGATGGAGTGAGACATAGCAGACCCGGGTGTTAATTCTGGCACAAGCTGGTCATTCCTTTGCTACCTCGATGATGATCCACGTTAGTCCCAGTGGCAACGGTGATACTCCGGCAATTACTGATCACGACACTCCGGTGCTAATCTAGGTGCTTTCTATTCACCCAGTGCTAGTTCAGTGATCTCGGATTCCGGTGCTTTCTTCTCCGGTGCGCTCCGAGTGTCATATGCCTCAGCCGGTTAGATTCCGGTGATTTTCGCTGAGCCAGGTGCTGCCTAGGTAATCGAATGAATCCGCTGCTTGACTGTGGGCCGACGACCATCGGCTTAGTATCTGAACATTCTCGTGCTCCAGGGTGCTTCTCCCGCACTGGCACGAGTATCCGTTCCCACACATTCGAGGCTTTTGATGCCGCACAGTCATAGGCCTTGCGTTGTTCCCCATCGAATTTTATCAATTCCGATATAGTGTCTATCATTGTGGCACTCCATCATTTCCAGGTGCAATTCAGTGGTTGTGCGCGATCCTCATGTCTCACCTCCTATGGGTTACCTGCCGCCGCTGTGCACCACGGCTCGTCGCGTTCTGGTGCGATCCAACAACTATAACGCATTGCCTCATTTGTTGTTGAAGCTTGGACTGACATTACTCAGACAGTTATTGACCATCAACAAACACAATAGATCTTGTAAGTAGTGCTGAAAAAAACTGATAGAGATAGTATTAATGATGATGAATGTGATCCATCATAAAGGGATGCTACGTACGTGGATTGAAATTATACATTGCACTTCATGGTGCTCTTGCTATGTTTTTCTTACTCAACACGCCTCGACTCTTCCAACTCCTTCGATGTGTAGAAGTGGCTATTGTCAAAGTAGTATTCGTTCAAAATGATAATAATAATAATAATAATAATAATATATAACAAGAAAGAGAGAGAGAAATAAAGAAAGAGAGTGAGAAAGTAAAACACTACAACAGATCAATCGTATATCGAGGTTTTTATCGAGGGAAATGAACATGCCTATTTTTGCCCCGACGTCAGTGTAGTTGTCGGTATGCACGTCGGTACTAAAGTGCCGGTATGCACGTCAGTATGGGCATCGATATTGGCGTCGGTATAGGCATCAGTATGGGCATTGGTATAAACATCGGTATTACTGATGCCCATACCGGCGCCCATACCGACGCCTCTGCTGGGTGTACCGTCGCATATACCGTCGCTCGTTAGGTGTACTGACGCTTATTCTGATGATGTTATTTGGAGTACCATCACGTATACCAACGATCATATCTGCAAAATTTTTTTTGGGAAGAGCGTGTTGTCTTTTGCTACAGCAACATTACCATGATGTTGCTTAACAAAAGACAATACAACTCTGCCCAAAAAAAATCGAGTACATGTGATGTGTACTCTAATGTCAACCGAAATATGATTTCATAAAACAGAATATTATTGGACACAAAAGAGATAATCAGAATGAACCATGAACCATGTACAAAAAAAGTTATATATTTCATAAATGAAGCATGTACAAGAGTGTGGCAAACCACTGTCATATATGACGCTTTTACAAAATGTGGCAAAGCAATGCATTGCCATATAAAAATCAAATACAAAATTTTGGTATGCCACTGCCATACACATGCAAAGAACGTTACATATCAACAGTCCTGCAATAAAGAACATTAATGGAATGAGATAAATTCACATGAAATTACAAACAATAAGTAAAAGCCAAGTTTATAAATTAATCACCTCATCGCAAATGCTCCCATGAAACGACCGCACCGCGTCCCTCCAAGTCCTCCAATAGTGCAGTCAATCCGTGACAATATCCGTAAGCCTCCTCCGTTCATGTTGGAGGACGACCCATTGCCAGCTCCTGCAACAAATATACAAAATATTAGAGGAACATACATGAGAAACTTAACACAAATAAATTCAATAAATGAAATAGTACTTACAAACTCATGATGCATCGTGTCATATCCGCCGCTGCCCAAATGGGATGGTCCAATCGTATCTAAACGTGTGGTTGTGGCATCTCACTGTTGGCGATATCGGTCAGGATTCTGCTGCTGCTCATCGTGAATCATATCCCACTCCTCAGCATCTAACCATACAGGCTTTGGTAAGCCTGCTCTGAAAGCATCACGAGCCTCGGATCGTCACTGGGACATAACCTCACGTGCGGCGTGCAGAATCCACTTTGAACTAACAAGAGATTGTCCATCGGCTATTCAGAACTCCTGATAAGTTGTTTGTGTGATATAATTCTTCCGATATTTATCTTGTTCACTCCATTTCAACATGATAGAGTGTCCAAATTGTATGGAGCAAAGCTGTCGTATACGTGCATGCATTGCTTTGCCAGTCGCATCCATCACCGGAGCTCCATCTCAGATACTATACACCTTGGAGTCATCATGATCATGAGCACCCCAAGGTATACGTGGTGTACTGCATGGCGTACCTACATCTGAGGTACTCGTCCTAGGAGTAGAAGCAGGCGATACAACGTCCATTGCACTGCCTCCACAAGAGCCACCTCCTCCAGAACTACCTGTAGATCCACTCCTAGAACCTCCTGCTTCAAAGCGTGACCTCGACCTCCGAGACAGGCCAGAATCTGTATCGCGCTGAGGCGTCGAATGCACATGTCTACTACTAGAACCAGTAGGAAATGGCTAAAAAGATGGTCGTGGTGGATTCACAAAGCTAAGAGACATACCTCCTGGAGGAGTAGCACCACCCGCAGGAGTGACACCGACAGGAGTGATACCGGCGGGAGTAACACCAGCGGTAGTGAGGCCGGCAGAAGTGAGACCACCAAGAGTGAGGCCGGGAGGAGTGCCACCAGGAGCGATCCAATACTGTGATGCAGCGGCCATATACGCGAGAGGTTCCTGAGAGATGAACTCTAAAAATTGCTCCTCTGTCATGGAATGTGCAGTGATTGGAGGATTATCTCCCATCGTGCTCTATAACAAAAGAACTCAAATAATTAGCATGTGATAATAAAGGTAATATAGAGAATAAACAAAAAAAAACAAAAATTAGTACGTATAAATGTTTTATTCAAAAATCCTCTAGTCTAGCATCCTCTTGGAGATCCGATGCACCGAGAATATCTATCTCTATATTGATGTCTTCTAAATCACTTGCTATGCTGGTTTCTTCCTGATCATCATCTATTGCTTCGTCTTCTCGAACAATGACCTCTTCTTCAATGACCTCTTCTTCTCGAACAATGATCTCTTCTTCCTCGACTATCGAATGAATCTCTGAGTCCACTACAGATGGACTTTCTTCTACATCTATGTTCTCACAAATTTGTCTACTACATGGGGCGACTTGTAAAACAAATAGCCACTCTGATTCTTTTGAATCTGGTATAAAAACAACTTGCTCACAGTGTTCGGGAAGTACAAATGTATCCCTTTCATCCGTCCATAATTTTGTGGAGTCGACTTGAAGCAAACCGCTTTTATCCTACCTCATTGTTGCATTTCTTCCAGAGGTGACTACTTTGAACCATTTCACATAAAAAACAAAGTAATCAACCTTCCTAAAAGATAGTTTCAAGATATCTTGAATCACACCACAATAATCTAGCTGGCCTTCTTGAGCATTATCATCTCTTGCACTCGCTCTACTTTTTTGGAAGTTCATCATCACCCCACTATCAAAAGTAGACCTATTTTTATTGATTTGTGCGATCCAAAAGTGTCGTCCATGAGACCATAGTACACCATATTTAGTATATTCCCAATCACATCCCTTCGTGAGTTCTTCTTCTTCTTTAGAGATATCTTCACCCGCTGCCTTTGCTTGTGAAACCGTTGTATCTAGCCATTTACTCGTTGGAAAAGGTGGAAGAGGTCGAAGACTTTCTGGAAGAGGCAAAAATCGAGTGGAACGATTCCTTTGAAATTGAGCTCTTTCCTTTGCTTTGGTTTCCTTGGCAAGCTCATACTTTTCTAACCACTTCTGCATAGGCTCAGAGTTAACTATGCAAAACTTCATTGCCTTCTCTCTGAAAGTTGCATCCATTTTTCTTTGCAATCCTTTACCTTGTGGTTCATCACCTACGAGACGAACATCTTCATCATTGCTCCATAAGCGAGGCATTTCGAGATCCGACATACGTAGAAACTCAGTTATGAATACAAGAGACTCTTGTACAAGCCATCCCTCTGCCGTGCTACCCTCTGGACGTGCTCTCTGTCGAACAAACCCTTTTAATGTCTTCATAAAGCACTCTAAGAAGAACATCCATCGACTATGGATAGTTCCTGCTATTGCAACTTCATCTACCACATGAACCAGTAAATGAAGTTGAATAGTGAGAATACTTGTGGAAAAGTATTTCTCTACCATACAAACAGCTTCGATAGCATTGAGTTTCGCACTCTCTATGCTATCTTTATTTATCTCTTTAGAAGAGATCCACCGTACTAAATTGACTTTTGATTGTGGAAATTCTGTTGTGTCCATGAAACTCTCGACATCTTCTCCACCATCATGATCTTCGTCCATCTCATAAAATGCTTCGAGCATCTCTTCCATATGTTCTTTCTGTGTAATATTATTAGTACTTTCTTGTACGTCTAAGTTCTTTTTTGTTCTCTTTTTTCCATGAGAGGTTACCGGTGCAATGTCGTTTGGGTCCATCTGCTCACCTGGGGGACCATGCCAATGATAGTGTAGGTTTTCTAGTCGACTTCTATCAAAGGATCCATACTCTCTAACATGTGCAGTACAAATCCATCGTTTCCGATTAATTTGATACTTGCACTGAGTGCAAGGACATGCCATTCTCTCCTCCGGATCCAAAGAAGCCATCTGCTACAATATGGACATTTTAGAACATTTGTTTTCTTTATTAAACCTAAAAATCATACTCCTAAAGACGTAAACCTAAATACTTAAACACCTAAAAAAACCTAAAACCCTAATCTATATAATTATTCTATTTTATCTATATATTCAGATTTTTTTCTTAATTATTAATCCTATTTTTATATATTTTCTATATTTAATTATATATATGTAATTAAATTATTTAAAACACTAGTTCTTTTTATATTTATTTATCTATATAATTATCCTATTATATATATTTATTTTTTTATTTATTCAGATTTTCCTTTAAACCTAAAATATATATTTACTCATATATATTTCATTTATTTATTTAAAACACTAGTTCTTATCATATTTATTTATCTATTTAATTATCCTACTTTATATATATATTTATTTATATATTCAGATTTTTTTCTTAGTTAATCCTATTTTTAAATATTTAATTATATATATTTAATTAAATTATTTGAAATACTAGTTCTTTTTATATATTTATTTATTTATATAATTATCCTATTATATATATATATATATATATATATATATATATATATATATATATATATATATATATATATATATATATATATATATATATATATATATATATTTGTTTATATATTCAGAATTTTTCTTTAATTTTTTCTATATTTTCTCTTTATATGAATTTAATTGAGTTACGTGTATGCCTAAACCCTAAAACCCTAATCTTAAAGATCTAGACATAAAATATCTATATTTTTGTACGCATGTGTATATACATGTATATATGTATTATATGTGTATGTGTATGTGTGTATATATGTAATGTAGGTGTTAAAACCCTAAAACCCTAATCAAAATGACCTAGAGCTAAAACATGTATATATGTGTATGCATGTGTATATATATGTGTATGTGTATATATATGTGTATATAGAGAGGTGCATAAGTATGTGTGTATGTGTATGTCTATGTATATTCACTCTATTTAAAATGATTAAAATTAAACCTATTTTTATATATTTAATCATATATATTTCACTTATTTATTTAAAACACTAGTTTTTATTATATTTATTTATCTATATAATTATCCTATTTATATATATGTTTATTTATATATTCAGATTTTTTTCTTAATTAATCCTATTTCTATATATTTAATTAAATTATTTAAAACACTAGTTCTTTTTATATTTATTTATCTATATAATTATCCTATTTTATATATTTATTTATTTATATATTCAGATTTTTTCTTTAATTTTTTTTCATATTTCCTCTTTATATAATTTAATTGAGTTATATGTATGCCTAAACCCTAAAACCCTAATCTTAAAGATTTAGACCTAAAATATGTATATTTCTGTACACATGTGTATATACATGTATATATGTATTATATGTGTATGTGTATGTGTGTATATATGTTATGTAGGTGTTAAAACCCTAAAACCCTAATCAAAATGACCTAGACCTAAAGCATGTATTTATGTGTATGCATGTGTATATATATATGTGTGTGTATATATATGTGTATATAGATAGGTGTATAAGTATACGTGTGTGTGTATGTGTATGTGTATATATATTCACTCTGATTAAAATGATTAAAATTAAATCTATTTTTATATATTTAATCATATATATTTAATTTATTTCATTAAAACACTAGTTCTTATCATATTTATTTATCTATATAATTATCCTATTTTATATATATATTTATTTATATATTCAGATTTTTTCCTTAATTAATCCTATTTTTCTATATTTAATTATATATATTTAATTAAATTATTTAAATCACTAGTTCTTTTTATATTTATTTATCTATATAATTATCCTATTTATATATATATTTATTTATATATTCAGATTTTTTCCTTATTTTTTTTCTATATTTTCTCTTTATATAAATTTAATTGAGTTATATGTATTCTTAAATCCTAAAACCCTAATCTTAAAGATCTAGACCTAAAATATGTATATTTTTGTATGCATGTGTATCTACATGTATATATGTATTATATGTGTATGTGTATGTGTGTATATATGTTATGTAGGTGTTAAAACCCTAAAACCCTAATCAGAAAGACTTAGGCTTAAACCTGAAATACTAAAACATAAATACTTAAACCTAAATAATAAAATCTAAATACTTAAACACCTATAAAAATTAACCCCTAATCCTATTGTATATATATGTTTATTTATATATTTAGATTTTTTCTTATTTTTTTCTATATTTTTTCTTAATATAAATGTAATTGAGTTATATGTATGCCTAAACGCTATAACCCTAATCTTAAATATCTAGACCTAAAATATGTATATTTTTGTATGCAGGTGTATATACATGTATATATGTATTATATGTGTATGTGTATGTATGTGTAAATAGCCCAAAAACCCTAATCCTATTTTTATATATTTGATGTAAAAAAAACTTCAAAATCAAAAATTTATATATTTAATTAAAACACTAGCTTATGTGTGTGTATATGTGTGCATGTGTGTATGTATGTGTGTAAGTGAATGTATGCATGTGTGTATATGTGTATGTGTGTCTATGTATGCATGTGTGAGTATACGTGTATGTGTGTGTATGTATGCATGTGTGTGTATGCATTCATGTGTGTGTATGCGTGTGTGCAAGCATGTGTGTATGTATGTGTGTGTGTGCATGTGAGTGTATGCATGCATGCATGTAAATGTTTGTGTATGTATGCATGCATGTGTGTATATGTGTGTATGTATGCATGTGTGTATGTATGCATGTGTGTACATATGTGTGTGTATGTATGCATGTGTGTACATGTGTGTGTGTATGTATGCATGTGTGTATATGTGTATGTGTGTGTATGTATGCATGCATGTGTGTATATGTGTATGTGTGTGTATGTACGCATGCATGTGTGTATATGTGTGTATGTATGTGTGTATGTATGTGTGTATGCATATGTGTAAATGTGTGTGTGTATGTACGTGTGTATGCATGTGTGTGTATATGTGTGTATGTATGCATGTGTGTACATATGTGTGTGTATGTATGCATGTGTGTACATGTGTGTGTGTATGTATGCATGCATGTGTGTATATATGTGTATGTATTCATGTGTGTACATATGTGTGTGTATGTATGCATGTGTGTACATGTGTGTGTGTATGTATGCATGTGTGTATATGTGTATGTGTGTGTATGTGTGCATGCATGTGTGTATATATGCATGCATGTGTGTATATGTGTGTATGTATGTGTGTATGCATATGTGTATATGTGTGTGTGTATGTATGTGTGTATGCATGTGTGTGTGTATGTATGCATGTGTGTATATGTGTATATGTGTGTATGCATGCATGTGTGTATATGTGTGTATGCATGCATGTGTGTATATGTGTGTGTATGTATGCATGCATGTGTGTATATGTGTGTGTATGTATGCATGAATGTGTGTATATGTGTGTATGTATGTGTGTGTATGTATGTGTGTGTATGTATGTGTGTAAATGTGTGTGTGTATGTGTATGTATGCATATGTGTATATATGTGTGTGTATGTATGTGTGTATGCATGTGTGTGTATGCATGTGTGTATATTTGTATGTGTGTGTATGCATGCATGTGTGTATATGTGTGTGTATGTAAGCATGCATGTGTGTATATGTGTGTATGTAAGCATGCATGTGTGTATATATGTGTGTATGTAAGCATGCATGTGTGTACATGTATGTGTGTATGTATGCATGTGTAAATGTGTAGATGTGTGTGTGTGTATGTGTGTGTGTATGTATGCTCTATTTTCCTATCTCTATCTTCCTTTCTCTCATCATTCTTTATCTCTCACTCTCTCTCTCTTTATCTCTCTCTCTCTCTCTCTATCAATAGAGAATAAAACAATCACTTACAAGTATGTCCCTCTTTTGGATCGTTGTCGTCAAAGCGTAATGTATGTCTTCTATTGTTGAATTCCAAACAATCAAAAACTTCTGCAAAATCAAAGAGAAGAGAAATTATAAGACCTAAAGCATAGAGAAAGACAAAGGCTAATAGTATGTGCACCACTTACCAAGATGTGAGATCTAAACCGAGAGAGAGAGTGTGTGTGTGTGTAGAGAGAGAGATGTGTGTGTGTGTGTAGAGAGAGAGATGTGTGTGTGTGTGTGTGCACAAGACAATGAAGGTTACAATTTGGTTCGCGTGCGCAAGTTCGACAAAAGACAAACAGTACTCAAACACGTGCAAAAATGTGAAGTTTTTCTCTTGGGTTCCTGGTATGTTTAAAACACGGCCTTGGTATGGGCATCGGTATGGGTGTCGGTATGGGCGTCAGTAAGTTCTAGTAAATTACCAACGCTTATATTGATGCTTATACCGATGCCCATACCGACGCTTATACCGACAGTCACGGCACACCCCGACAATCCGTTTAAAACGGTCATACCGACAGTCACTTGGCCATCGATATCTTTAAGTGACCTTTTCCAACGTTTATATCGACGTCGAGAGTGATCGTCGGTATAGGCAGCGTCGGTATGCCCCTCATATGTTGTAGTGAAAGAGTTTCTTTTCTATTCTTGTCATGTTCATTGTGTCTATACCTTTGTCTGTTATAACTTTAAATTGACTTCTTAATCCCCATGTGATTCTGGTACGCCCTATGTTCATGTTTTGGATAAATTATCTTATACTCGCTGCTTGTGGTCATAAAGATGATGATCTATGTTATTTGTTTAATTCACCAGATAGGTTGGCTTTGGTAGTATGTTGTGAGGTATGTTTTTTACATGTTGCATATTCTCATTCATGGGTGGTTGTTCCTTTTGAGGGGTATGCTTGAGTTATGGAAACCCTATCATATGAAGGTTTGTATCCTATGGGGTGGCATGTTGCATGAGGGATGGTGCTATGCGCTTGCATGAGGTGATGGGATATAAGTGTGAGGTAGCATTAACTCGGCAGAACCACTCATTTGTTTTGTTTTTGGTAATCAGAGAGTGTGAGGTAGCATTAAGTCGATAGAAACACTCCATGTGGATTGTGAATGTGAGGTAGCGTTGATTTGGTAGCAGCATTCACTAATTTTCTTTTTGTTTTGTTTTTTTCTTTTGTTTCTTTTCTTTTGGGTGCATGATTTGAGTGGTGGATGACGTGGGACTATGGGATACATGCCTTCATGGTGGTTTGAGTCTTCATTATTCTTTGATACTAATCGTATTAATCCAAAACGACAAGCTATGCTTGATCATTATTTGATGCTTTATGTTTTAGTACCCATGGGGAGAAGAATATGCACAAAAGAAGTGATGATTCATGATGATAAAGCTATGATTGGATTATCCTTTTCTCTTGAAAATTTACAAAGATTGTATATGATAATGATGTAATTGATGAAGCAATGTAATTATGTCACTTTTTGCTAATGCATATAGGAGGGCAGACTATGGGTTGTCTGTAGTGTACTTGCATACCTTGAATTCAGTTCCAGGCACTTTGCTTTGCATTATGCATCTCTCATAGTTTTGTACTTGTTATGGGCATTGTTTGCACTCCATAACATGGTCTAACCATGTAGTTTGGTTTTCAAACCTTGTTCATAAGGGTAGAGCATGATAATGTGTGCACATATATCTTGCTTGATAGGTTGCTACTAGCATTGGCTATGCTCTTGGAGTTGGACCACGCTATCCCAAGGGAGGTGCTATCACTTTAGCACTATGCATATTTACATGGAAATTATCTATGGATTGAGTTCTTATTTTTAGACTTTGTTTGGATATGTATTGGCCTTGGTGTGAGGGTCTATCTTTGGTTTTGGTGAGTGCGATGGAACTGGTATCCTCGGGCATGAGTGATGTGGAGGCTCGCAAATTGAAACACTCTTAGAGAGTAGATGTGTCAATTATAGTTGTATGACATGTTGTATAAAGGTTCCTAGCCTATAAATGGTTTCCATGTAATTTTCTTTTTTGTTGGGGGTTAGTACCAATTAAGGGATAGTGGTAGTTTGAGTCCACCTTGCATGTCAATGTTAGAGTGGCATGTATGCATTGGCTTTTTATAGTTATATTAAGGTCTTATTGAAGGCTCACCTAAGGGGTGCAATGAAAAGTCATGGAACCCATACGAATGGGTGTGTGATTTGTGTATAAATACATGGCTTGTGTAGTGAAATAATAAGTGCATTCCTGGAATGAGTATGATCGCAAGTTTTCGTGTACGTTTTCTATGACATCTCCTTCTTTATGTATGTTTGCATGGCATTTTTGTGTTATTTTGAAACCACATGTAAGGGATGACACCTTCGACCCTTAACATTAGTACATGAAAGTAATGCCTAAATTGCTTCTTCCACAAAAACAACATCGTAACTAACCAAAATGTGCTTAGTTTGTGGATGATACACGTGATGGCCTTTGCGTTTAGAACTCTTCTCAACAAAAATACATTTCACTGCTTTATCATCCAATTTCTTGCATTATTATTCAGGCACTAATGTATATGCTAGACAACCAAAGACACAAAAATGAGTAATAGATGGCTTGCAACTATGTCAAACCTCATATGGAGTGATCAATTTGAGTGCTTTAGTGGGACGCCTGTTATGTACATGCACTACACACATAACAACCTCAAGCCAGAAGCTATGTGGTAAAGCCTAAATTTTGACCATACACCTTGCCATCTCCATGAATGACCTCTTCTTTCTTTCAGCAACTCCATTCTATTGAGGTGTATATGGTCTGTACACTGATGTTTTATCCCATGTTCATCTAGAAATGCATTAAAATGAGAAGACATATATTTGCCCCCTGGATCAAAATAGAGGGTGCCCATTTTACATGCTGATAGATTTTCAGCCAAAACTAGAAACTCTTTGAAGCACATAAACAATTTGGTTTTTTATTCCAATGGATACACCCATGCATGCCTAGAAAAAGTTTCAATGAAATTTATGAAGTAAAGTTGGTTTCCAAAAAAAAGGTTTCTACAAAGGACCACTAATATTAATGTGAACAGGCTGTAATTTTTGAGTAGCTCGAACTCAACCATCTTCACTTTTCCCAAAATATAGCCTTCACATACATCTTTACAAGGCTCCTCAAGTTTTGGTAGAGATTACACCATATCATATTTATGAGGTGTAGTAAACTAGCAAAATTTTGATGACCAAAGCATGCATGCAAAAGCTTTTCATCTAAGATAGCTTGAGAATCTTGAAGTGAACATGTTGAATCATTCGTAGATTTTGCATAGTCTATGAACTTATACAATCCATGACATAAAATGCCAAAAGCAATAATGACATCACCATTTGAAAGATCATGAATTATTCACCTATCATCAATAAATTTGATAACCAAGAAAATCTTGGTTAATGTTAAAACTGACAATTTTCTTGATCCCTGGCACATACAATGCATATGAAAATGTAAAGAACTACCATCAACAGTAGTCAAAATGATCTTACCAACTCCCATTATAGGACATGAGGAGTTGTTTGCACATAGTATTCCCTATAGGGATAGACTCAAGTGAAGTGAAGAAACTACACTGCAAGGTAATATGTTTGGTTACCCCACTATCAAAGTACCACACATCTCAGTCTACTACAGACATGCACTACTCATGAGAAGATGGTTCATAGTTTCAAGTAGTAGTAAACACCCATTCTTCATTTTGAACAGGATTAGTAGAATTTGTTTTAGGGGTAGCGGCCTCTACAACAAGAATTTCAACCTCTTTCTTATTTGCCTCTTTTGCAGCGAGTTTTGGATAACTCTTTATGACATGATCATTTTCTTTACAATATTTGCAAAACTATTTTTGCTTTCCTCTTTTCTTCTTATATTTTTCTTCCTGCTTCACTTGTGCAGCATAAGCAGATTTTTGCTTACTAGCAGATGAGATCCATTTACCTTTTCCCTTTTAATTGCTAAGAAAGCTTGATCTCCAACACGCATAATAGACTTGTTCTACCTAGACTGATCTTCTTGCAACAAAAAAAAGAATAACTCCTCAAATGTTAAGGCATTTGGATTGCCTTTCATCATCAATCAAAGAGTAGAAGCAAAAATATGATATGAATTTGGAAGACCATTAAAAACAGTCTACACAAGTGAACTATCTAGTATAACTTCATCAACAAAAATCAAATTCTCTTTCAAATCTTTGATCTTTGTAAGAAAAATGTCCATAGATTCTCCTTCATTTATATGCTCACTCTCCAATGTTTTTAAAGGTAAGAAACTTGAGCCTCATTTCTTGCCTGGTACAAAGTGGTAAGTGTATCCCAAGAATTTTTTTCTATTTTGCACGGGTGAATATGAGGGATAATGGCATGTTTGATAGACAAGGCTATCAATGCATGTGTCTGAGCATCTTTGTGTAGCAAGAATTGTAGCACGAATAGGAATTCGAAGATCATCATCTTCAATGCCATATCCATCACCTTCAATGAATGTATTTGCAGGTGTAATAGGATGTTCTTCAACACCTTGCAAAATATTCCACAGTCCTTTTGCTACCGATATATTCCCAAAATGGGTAATTGGTACCATCCAACCTATCCTCAATAGCCAACATATAAAATACATCATTGCTTTCAGCCATGGCCACTGACTAAAATACTATGATGCAAAAAAATGATTGTATCTTAAAAAGTTGAATAGAACTACCTTGTCGAGCTCTGCTAAACCTGTAGTAGACTTTGAGGCACTTGTACTAGCAAACCAAAACATGTATATAAGTTAGAAACAAAAGGACAAGATTTCCTATGTAAGCATTGTGAAAGTGCATTCGGAGGCCAAAATGATCTTAGATTGAAATTTTGACACCACATAGTGAAGTTGATTTGAACTCTTAATCACCATGAGTATCCTCACCAGCTTTCATGCAATTTTGAGACTATGATTGGAGGGATGTTGACAATACCCTCGATGAAGTGGCAACCTATTTTGATACCAATTGTTGGAGTTTGAGGTATGTGGAAGCACGTGAACAACACAAGGAAGAAGATGAAGCTTGGAGCACAACACCCAATATTGAATGTATTACCAAGTGAATGTACAAGAATAAGTAACCAATTAGGGTTATAGGTGTATTACAAGCCAGGGGGAAAAGCCTCCTAAAGAGGGAAAAAAGTGCCTTGATGGTCATAAGTGTGCTCACACACATACTAATAAGATATATCAACAAAAAGATCAAACATATGTTGCCAAACTTCTAAGATAAAACTATGATTATGAGCTATAGAGAATCAATCACCAAATGTTTTTTGAGAAAAAACTCATTAAAACCAATTATACAATGTGAAAGTAGACTTTACCTAGCACACTTTAGAAATACAAAAGTTGGAGTAAATCCTAAGAAAGAGTAACTTGAAATTAGGGTATCAAAACTTCTAAGCAAAAATAAAGACATGTGTGAAACTTTCTAACTTGAACATTGATTTACAGTAGATATAGAACTCCGAAATTGATGATAAATTCTAGTATATACTAAAAATATGGAGATAAGGGACCACATGCAAGTTAAAACACTCAAAAAAAAAACACATGAGATATGACATCGTGAGCAAAGATATGTCATTAGCAAGAGAGAGGATACCTGACATAGAATAAGTATGAGAAAACATGTATTTGCATCAATTCTTTTATTGTCTTTTGTAAAAAAAATATATTCCTATGTATAACACATCATGCAAGATTCATAATAGTTTTTTGGCTTCAAGCACACTTAATATTCTTTGCATTTTTTGAATATCTATCTCTACTCTAGTATATGATCTTGTCTTATGCCAAAATGTGCACACAAATCATCCACATAGAATTATATGCTCTTTCACAAAAATTCTTTAAAAACATGACACGTTAGTTTTTGGAAGGTAGACAAGGCATTAGTGAGCCTGAATGGCCTCACTCAGAGAGCATAGATTTCCCATTCTATGGAAAGGATCACTGTTGCTCTAGCACAATGGTGAGAACCACGTTAAGAAGCTCCACCTCCTTAATGTCAATCCGCGGAAGAGATAGGAGTGATATGAAGATTGTGAATGTGAGATGAAGTGAGAGTGAAGGTGAGAAGCATAGAAATGCACACACACATACACACACACTATGAAGAGACAAGCAAGACACAATGGAAGATGAGAAATCAACTCTATTACTCAAGAACACTCTTACAAGCTCAAATTAACTCTATGCTCTTCTCTACTCAAACAAGCTAACCTCAAAAATGAGCTCTCTAGCTCTTTTTATAGTTTCTAGACTAGTTTTGACCGGTTTCACATCTAGTGACTGGCATAGTTAAAAATTAGGTCCTAGATGCTATTTGGAAGGGTAAACGGTGTCTAAAAATAACAAAAATTGATACGCTTGTTCTACCTAAGCTCCTCAAGCTCCAGGACTCCTCGGCTTGCACAAAATGGAGCTAGAAATTAAGAAAAGGGTTTTTCTATGTTACATATGTTACAATAGTGATAAAAATCACTGTTGGAGGTTTTTGAAAAGTATTTGAAAACATAATTCTTTGAAAAAAAGATTCGATTGGCTCCCTGCTCCGTCGTTACATGCTTCCGTGTCTTCTATGACTCTGGCTGCTTCCAACACCCCCCTCCCTCTCGCTTCTGTCGTCCCTGACAGAACCTTGTTGTGAGGTCTGTCGGATATAGTTCTGGAGGAGGTCTTGAGCGAGGGTGTGCTCGGAGATACGAATGCCTCGGGCCAGGTCGGCCTCGAGTTTCTCCCAGTCGATTGGTTGCGGTTCTTCCGGTGGCGAGAGCTGATAGTGTGTGGAATAGACCATTCGTTCACAGGCAAACAAGTGTAATAAATGTGTAGGCCTGCTTATGAATACCTCTGAATGGTATTCCCAGAAGCCGGTTGTGAACATCTCTTCGAAGGTCTGCTTGTAGCACGCCGGTAGGTACTTTATTCTGCAATGCCAGGCATAACACACCCGTAGCGATGGCGTTGTACTCATATCATATACCAGATCAAAATTGCCATGCTCAAAGCCCGGGGTGTTGACATGAGGTGCCTTGACGCGTCGGAAGACTTTAAAAATCATTTGCATCATGTCAAATATTTTGACAGTCATATGCGCCGCTATATCGTCCATATGCTTTAATCTAGGGAGCCAGTGGTGAATTGTAGCCATCATGTAGCCAACAGTTGGTAACTCGATGGGTGGCTTAAAATAAGGGTAATTCAACCAATCCTGGCACTGCTTATTGTTTTGTACCTTAATAGCAAAGGCAGTCCAGGAGCGGCGTCGTGGTACTGGTCCCCAACATGGGTTGTAATTTAAGTGCAAAGGTGCCTTTACCCATGTACTCATCATTTCTGGATACTTCTGTAGTAAATCTTTGCGCCACTCTGGTTGATAGATCTCTCCTTGTTGCGCATCAAGTGGTGATCGTCCTCCTCGAATTGAGTCGCATGCGATGGTTTCTTACCTATCTCTTTCTCAATGGCTAACTGATATTCGGCCATTAACATAAAATACGGTTTATACTGTAGCTCATGCCCAGATATGTATCGTGGCGGGGCCAAGTGAGCAAAGAATGGAGATTGTAAAATTCTTTCTTCTATCATCGCCATGGCATGTAATTGTGCCTCTACTCTAGCTGAGTGTGTTGTTCCAAGTTCCTCAATTGTCTTCATCCACGCGGGGGTCGGGAGTTCGTAAGTCATCTGGCCTTCGGCCGTGACACGTCCGCCTGGGATGGGTTGTGGCTCATACGCCTCTTCAAACGTTTCCTCCACCGGGATGGTGACAGTTTCTTCCTCAGCTGGTAGCTCAGGTGGGGAATCTGGCCTTGGTGGTGCTTCATATACTGCAATCCTTGATTCAAGGTTTGATACCTGGGCCCGTAATGCATTGAGTTCCTCTAAGATGTCAGGAGAGGGGTCCATAGGTGCTGGTATGTCTTGGTGTGCCGGTTCTCATAACTGGAGTAATTTGTGATCTTCTTTGAGTTTCTGTAACTCCTCGTTCATGTGGTCGTATTCATCTAGCAGCCTTACATGATCTTCTAGCAGCATCTTCATCGAGTCTGAGGGAATGGCTTTGAACCGACTAGGACTCAAAGGTTGGTCTGGGTTGTCAAGAGCTGCTTCTAAGTTTTCGCGGTTCTGATCCTGTAGGCGCTGGTTTTCCTCCTTTGCTGCTGCTAGATGTCTTCTGAGTAAGCCCATGTTTCGTGTTAGTGTTGCATTGCGGACTGTCTGGGCTCTTAATAAGTTATCCAGATCAGTAGTGGCTTCCTTGGTCTTTTCTTCGCTTTCTAGTTCTAATTTATGATAGGCCTCTCGTAATTCTTGGTATCGCCTGTTCAGTGAGGCATTCTCATAGACAATACATTAAGCTACGACTGTAAGTCAGTGGTTGTCCTCTGCAGCTGCTGATAATTATTGCCAAGAGATGTGAACTCATCTCTTACTTGCGTCATACACATGAACATCTGTTGAAATGCATTATCTACAGTGGGTGATAGTATTAATGGGGTGCTAAATGAAGATGCAATGGGTGTAGATGCAAAGGGAACAGGGAATGGGGTTGGGAAGGTGGATGCTGTAGTGATTGTTGAAAATTGTGATGTGCCTAAAAATGTTTGTGCTGTGAGTGAAGTGAGTGATGGTGCCGTGGGTGGTGAGATGTCCATGTCATTGGACGTGTCCAGTGCGGTGACCGTGAATATGGGTGTGACTGTGGGTGCTTGTGCTGGTGTAAATACGGGATTTACAAAGGTTGAGGAGTAATTTACAGGGGGGTTGCTGGAGCAGCTCGGTGGAAAGGGGAAATAGGGGTTACAGTGGGTCAGGGAGGTGAGACGGGGGAGAAGGTTAATGGCGGTGGGAATGGGAAAAGGGGTCGTGGATGTGTGGGTAAGGATGGAAAAGCGGGATGGAGGAATGGGTTGAATGGAAAGGTGGATGTGTGAGGGGGAAGATTGGGGCTAATGGGTGCGGGAATTGTGGGGTGAGTGGTCGTACAGACAATTTCTGCTACGTCACCGGCGAATGAAGATATTGGTCGGGGGGGAGGAGGGTGAAGAGGGGAGGCTGGATGAACGGGCGGAGATGGAGGAGCGGTTGGGGTGGTCGGTACTTCAATGACTACTGAGGTATGTACAGTTGTAGCGCGGGGTGGGGAATCTACAAGGATGGTTTCTGCTGCCAACGAACTTTCGGGGATGAGGCGTGCCTCCCTGGCTTGTTCTAAAGACTGTGCTCCTGTTGGTACACGAATGTATTCGCCGGGCTTTGAAAGAAGTCGTACTCGGCGGGGGTCAAACTATGGTAGTGGATTTCTTTGCAAGTACCTGAGGGCTTCGTTGGAGCCTACTGATTTGACTAACTCTCTGAATCCTTTGATGTATGCGTCTTCGAATCCGCCTGTGACAAGTTCCTGTTCTATTATGGCTTGACTCTCTTCCTCAGTCAGCTTTTTGTGTGCCCAAACTTTTTCCATAATTCTATACAGCTTCTTAATAGCCAGTGTGTAAGCTGCTGCTTCACAAGTTTCATCTTCATGGGTACTTGTATCACCATGTGTGTCTGTGTGTTGGCCTTGGCCATCTGTTTGTTCATGTTCTTGGGATTTGTGAGTGCCTTGGCTGGCTTCATCATCGCCTTCGTCGTCATCGGTTGTTGTTCTTTCGTCATCAGAGTTGGACACGATATGTCCTTGTGGCTGATCCCGGGGTGTGGTGGGATAGCTGGGCCTTTCATATTCTTGAGAAAATAGTTGTCCTTCTGAAAATTGGAACTCATTGGAGAACGCATCGGGCATCTCAAAATCGAACGTTGTGTTCAGTGGCTCTGCTTGTTCTGCTTCTAAATGGGGTATTGGAAAAGAGAACGCTTCCGCACCAATGGTGGTGGGAATTTCAGTTGATGTGGTGATAGGTTCTGTGGTTGTGGCTGCTTGGGATGCAACAGTATTGGTGGTGCCTTCCGGCGTAACTAGTCTTGATAACCATATACGAATTGGTGGTACCGTGGGAGTGGCTGCTCTCGGTGACTGCTCTGGAGATGGTTGTGGTGAGGGTGATTCCGGGACTTGTAAGCACGGGATAGTGCCTCTCATCCGCTTTCCGGCTCTGCCTTTGCTATACTTTCTAGCCTTCTTAGTAGTCCCTTTGAATGCTTTTAACTCGTCGTTGGTCATGGCACGCTCAATCGGCAAATCATATGCCAAGCACATATATATAATCCTTGTAAGTGCACAACACCCATTGATGACTTTCTTTCGTTCCCATCTATGTTGTGCCAAATAGAGCTGATCAATTATCCAACTAGCTAGATCAACCGTTTGAGGTCCAATACATGCTAAGTATAATCCAAACCAGATTCTTTTGTGGGGCATGGTAAAATGATCCTGAGCAGGGAAAGCAAAATGCTACATGCATATCTGTAATGGCTTGGAGAGCTCAGGGGTTATAGCTGAAATATCCTCCCACTTAGTTACGTCACCACGTTTCATCTGCTCTGGGACTAGTCGTTCTCGCTCCGTCGGAGTGTGTGTTCCATGTATTTTCAGAGCTGCGTGAATTAAATCTTTAGACAAATAAAACCTTCTGAATGGAGGATCATTTACCAAGGATGGTAACATGAATGTTCCGGGTAGATCCTTGTTCTCTGAGGCTGTCAAGGTGGTTACTAAGTAAAAGCATCTGTAAAAATCAGGTTTAGGCAGAGGGTCACTAAAATATTCCGTAAATCCAGCTCGTGCCCAAACGTGCGTTAAATCTTGTGTATTCTGTAGTCCTTCAAATTCTCTTGAAAAGAACTGGTACTTGGCCCATGTGCGCAAATCAAATGCCAAATTGGCCTCAAATATGATATCAGCGTCTGCTAATGGTCCTGCTAGGCCTTGAAACCAGTGAGAGTTATGATGAATCTTCTCGATATATCCTCTAGGAGGATCGTCGATTGGCATGGGTCCTGGAAAACCTTGAAACTCTGGTGGTTGCACTGTAGGATAAGATTCCGCGAGTAATTCTCCAATATTGGCCATTGGTGTGCTTGGGCCAGCTTCTGATGGTCCTTCTTCGGTTTGCATGATGACTGACGAGCTAATGGAAAAGATCTGCTACAAAAGATTAGCACATTAGTATGGAAATTAATTATGATCCCATTAAGGTGAGACCGCAATCCCTTTCCATAACCGATGTGTAACCCATGTAGCCAAGTGTCGTGAGGTGGTTAATGGAATGATTATTTGCAAAACTAATGCAGGTCTCTAGACGCCTACATGGTCAGATTATGCATACATTTCTTGATGAGCTTTTATTATGCATTATTTGGGGTTTGGTGTGTGAATTTATACAAGGTTTAGTTGAGGGTGAATTATTACAAGGGTGGTGTTTAAACGGGGTGGGAGAATTGTTAGATAAGGGGGTACAAGAAGACGTCTGGATACGTTTCGGTATCCATTTCCTAAGAGTCTTTGAGTGGGTGGTGTGTTTCTGCTGAGGGACAAAAAGTGGTATCGGGTTTGGTGGTATTGAAGGATGGGAAGATTTCTGAGGGGTATATATTACATGGCTAGAGGGTCGGGCTATAATACATCGTTTGGGTACCCAAATTTGCGTGGGTGTGGGTCTATGGATAAGGTATTCCTTGGCGATCCAAATCTGTCGAGTATTTGTACTTGTAGAAGAAGATCGAGGGGACTTTGGATGCTGACTCTGCTTTTGTTGAAACTTTGTCCTGTTCTCGTCTGCAGTGTTGCCAATAGCCTGTGGTTGCTGTCCTTTTGGCACCCATATTTGTCTCGTGCCACTTGTTCTGTGATGCTGATACTGCTGCTTTCTTTGCCTTGTCTGGTGGTGTCGTCGGTCTGGGTTCCTCTGTTGTGGTTGACTCCTTCGTGGTTGGGTTTGAGAGGTCCATTGAACGCTCTACTTTGGAAAAGAAGGGAGATCCAACACTTGTGTGACCTGCCCATTAGGAAGTGATTCGTTATTTATCTTTAATCTAGGCTAGTCCGCAGCAAGTTTCGAAGGATGAGCACCGCAGGGTATTGTGCTCATTTGGCCGCTGATGCAACCCACCTGACCGCTGATTGTGTCCATCTGCCCTAGAGGTTGGGTAGCTGCCCCTTCTAGTTTGTAGGAAGCCCCAGGGAAGATCTCCTGACGTCCTTCTGATTGACAACTGTCTATAGCCAAGCCCGAGGGGGTTGGTGTAGACGTAACGTGACTGCTCTGATCGATTATCTTCCGTTCTTCCGTCGCATGCATTTCATAGGGTCTAGGTTTACAAACCTCAGTCCGAATGCCATTAGGAAAGTCAAGCGGTATCACTCGCTTCTGCTCTAAGGTTCCAATCTGTAAGGAGCCTTGTCTAAGATTTAGGTCCACTGAGTGATCGTATAGCCAATCTTGGCCAAGGATTAGGGGTTCTATCAGGTCGTCATCATGGCACACTAGTAGCTTCGCTGTCATGGTCACATCCTTAATGAGGATAGGAAGGTCCACCTCACCCATGCAAGGGGTTTCCATGCCTCCTAGCCCTATGAGGTATGCCTCAATTGGCCGCATTTCTATTCCTGAATCCTTATAGTGGGACCATCTAATCGCACTAGTCGCAGCACCTGAGTCAATTAAAGCCCTGAGCTCTTGGCAAGGGTTGCCGTGCTTTAGCCTGACTGTAATGAATGGTCTCCTGTCCACTATACTAGGATGAGTGGTTGACTTTACTTGACACATAGCCATGGGATATCTGGGTGTTGTTTCCAGATGGTTATAATGTTCTCTCCCTAGTCCTTGTCTTCTTAGTTTCATGCATTTAATGCGTTCTATTGCTTCTACCTGAGCTTCCGCTCGTATTCTATTTTCTTCCTCCTTACGCTTCTTTGCCAACGTGAGTCGTCTAAGCATATCCTCAGTAAGAGGTTCCTGATATAACTTGACTCTACAGCCACTAATGTAATTAGGCATTATGTCTCCTTCTAAGGTGGCTAACTGTACTGCTCCACTTGTCGAGAGTCTGTTAATGATCATAGGTCCATAACCTCGCTTTTCTAACTTACGTGCGTGTTGTTTCAGCGTATATACTAGAACTAAATATCCTTCTTTTAGGCCTTTATCTTTCACATGTGCATCAAAAAATGCTTTCTGTCGCTTCTTCGTTGCATATATTCCTGCTGCTTCCTTTAGCCTGGTTTCTCCTAATCGTTCCAAGTCCATTATTCTAGCTGATAATTCATGGCCGGTCCACTGATGTTCTTGTGCAACC
Organism: Ceratopteris richardii; assembly: GCA_020310875.1. Lineage (NCBI taxonomy): Eukaryota > Viridiplantae > Streptophyta > Polypodiopsida > Polypodiales > Pteridaceae > Ceratopteris > Ceratopteris richardii. Next base: position 46,121,349 of record CM035432.1, on the reverse strand, counting down.
TTAAGGGTTGGTATCAAGAAGTCCAAAGGAAGCACTGCATTCTGACCAAAAACCATCTGAAAGGGAGTTGCATTGAGTACGCTCTTGTAGGCCACTCGATATGCCCAAATAGCGTGGTGTAACTGTTTGTCCCAATCTGAACGTTTGTTGTTCACGAGTTTCGTCAGTACGTTACAAAGGATCTTATTAGTGCTTTCAGCCTGACCATTGGCCTGAGGATGATATGGTGCGGATTTCTTGTGAATCACCATAAAATCCTGTAACAAATATTCAATGACTTGGTTTAGAAAGTGAGTTCCGCGATTGCTCACCAACTCTATAGGCAATCCATATCTTGTAAAGACATTTTCAAATAAGAATTTTGCAGTCGTGTGTGCATCATTCTTTTTTGTGGCTTTTGTCTCTACCCATTTGGTAAGATAATCTGTCGCAACAATAATGTATTCAGCATGCGTACCTTTTGTAGGGGGGTTAATGGGTCCTACAAAGTCTATACCCCACTTTGAAAATGCACGTCCGCCCATCATGGGTTTCAATGGCATTTCATCTCTACGAGTAGGAAATTGAGTTCTTTGGCACACATCACATCTCTTAACATAGGTATGAGCATCCATGTGAAGAGTGGGCCACCATAATCCTGCAAAGAGGATGGCTTTAATTATCCTATCTGGTCCAAAGTGACCTCCTGCAACACCTTGGTGTGCAGTCTCTAGTATGCTCAGATAATCGCTTTCATGAACACATTGTCTTAGATATCCATCTCGTCCTCTTTTGTATAGATTATCGCCAATAAGTGAATAGTCTTGAGCTTCCTGCTCTAGACTGCGTTGTCGTGCTAAGGTCATTCCTTGAGGGAAGATGTTCGTCCTCAAGTATGTCACTAAAGGTTCACTCCAGTCTGGTGGTAGAGACACGTGATATAATGTAGCATGCTCTACTGGTGGTCTTTCACAACAAACATGGCATTCCTTACACAATTTGTAGACATCTGCTTCCATCGAAGGCCAATATACTCCTAGTCTATGCAGAGTCTGTAATGTTCGATGTTTTGAATGATGTTGCTTTAATGCACCTATGTGTGCCAATTGCAACCAATTCGTATGTTCTGATTCATCTACACAACAAGCAAGAATCTTTTGATTATCCTGTTTATATATGCTTCCTGGTAAGATTTGGTATCTCTGAGATTTGGTAATTTCTCCTTCCTTGATCCTTATCCTAGCATTCTTGGGTCCGTATGTCAGAATAGGGACTATAGGCTTAGCCCATTCTGGTGCTATCTCAAGGTTAAACAAGTATGCATCTGGTAGATCATCCGCTACTCCTTGAGGAGCTTCTCCTGAGGTTAATCTCGAAAGGTGGTCAGCTCTAAGATGTGTCTTTCCTTTCCTGACTACTACTTCAAAATCGTACTCTATGAGTAATAGAAACCAACGTATCAGTCGTCCTGTGTTACATGGTTTGTTGACTAGGTACAATAGGGCTTGATGATCTGTAAAGAACTTAAATTTGTTGGCCAACAAGTAGTGCCTAAACTTCTTTACTGCGTAGATCATCCCTAATCCTTCTCGTTCCGTCGTGGTGTAATTTCTTTCTGCTGTGTTCAATTACCTGCTCGCGTAAGCTATGGGGAGATCTATGTTACCTTCATTCGTGGGTTGTGCTAACACACATCCTATGGCGTAGTTGGATGCATCCACATGTACATGGAATGGCTTACTCCAATCTAGGGTAGTCAATATAGGCGCTGAGCACAAACGTAGTTTGAGTTCATTGAATGAATTTCACATTCATTTGTCCATTCAAAGTTGGTTAAAAGAGAGTACAAAGGCTTGGCTATGATTGCATACATGTGTATGAATCTCCTATAATAACCACAATGGCCCATAAATGCTTGTACCTCTTTCACATTAGTTAATACACACACGCAATTTTCCATTCTTCTTGGCCACAACCACAATGGGGGATACCCATTCGGTATGCTCAATTTCGTAAATGAATCCTGCTTCTATCAAGTGATCTATCTCCTCTTTAATCTTCGCAGCATAGTTATCATTGTACGTGTATGGTTTCTATTTTGTCGGTTTTGCATCTGGAGTCATAGGGATTCTATGAGAACATATATCTGGATCTACTCCTTTTAGGTCTTTGTAACTCCGAGCAAAAACATCTCTATATTCGCGCAATAGGGCTACTAATTCTTCTTCTTCTTCCTTCGTCAAATCATGCCCTATGTATGTACATTTTTCTTCTTCTCCTTCTATGGCTACTATTATTTTCTTGGTTTTCTCTCGGTTATCATATACTTGTCTGTCATTCGCCTTTCTATTAGGCATTTGTACCATGATTCTTCTATCTTCGATTTCATATTTCTTGAAGTTCTCAGGTACTTCAAACAAAGATTCTTCTTTTTCTGACATGGTTTCTTTCTTCTATCTTTTCTTTCCTTTACTCTTAGTAGTCACTTCTGTGGCTAACCTCACCTCATTCGTAATTTCTTTCTGTTTCTGAGGGTGAGTCTCTACTTCGTAGAAATATTCTTCCTCTGATGCAAAGGGTGGGTCCATGATAATTGATTCTAAATCAAAATCACTTGCATCCTCAAATGCATCGGTGTTCGGTTCACACTCTTCTAAAATTGAATCACTCATAATTGGCTCTATCGTGAAAACTGAAATTTCATAGCCATCCTCGTCACAGTGGGGAGTCCATTGTTCTTCATTGATGGCTACATCCATGGTTGCTAGGATTTCTGCCCAACCATGGGGTTTGAATTCTTCGTCAGGGAATACTACAGGTGCGTAGGCTGGATCTTGAAGGGTTCGTGGATGTTGTTCTGCACCTAAGGTCCTTGCTTCTAATCTTTCTTCCTCTTGTTTTGCAACTTTACACATCCATAAATGAGTGTCCTCGTGTAACCATGAGGGTTCTGACTCTAATGAGTGCACGGATTCTGTTTCTACTGGTGTCTTATGGATGGTATTCCATTGTATTGGGGGTACGTCTCTATGTGAATAGTCTTTAAGATTGACTTTGGTAGTCACTCCTAAATGTTGCAAGTACAAAGAATTAGTTCCCCAATCTTGTACAATTTGCAACTGACGCATGAATGGTCGTCCCAATATCATCTCATAAGCATGATTTTTACTAAAATCACAAATGGCGAAAGTATGCTCAAATTCTACACCACAAGTGGTGAGAGATATTCCTTCTAGTAAGCCTAATGGTTTTTCTATGTGTCCGTCAGCCATTTGTAGCTTCATCCTGGTAGGTCTGAGTGATGGCTTACCCCAACGTTTCCATAAAGCGGTGGTAGCTATGGCTACGCCGGCTCCTGAATCTAAGATGGCTTTCGTGGTGTAGCCCTAATGGGTTATCGGAAGATACGTGTTACCTTCCTCTCCTTCGCTTACATCTCCAATCTTTTCTACAAGTATCTCTGGTACCTTATTTTGTGATCCTGTTTGTGAGGGAGTAGTAGCAAACTCGGGGAATTGATTTGCTACGTGTTTCCACAATTCTGGTTTTACCTTTAACAACTCCTCTAGAGTGAGATTACACTGTACTTTAGTGTTCTTGATCACTTTAGTGTTTCTAGGGATTACTGATTCTTCATTCCTCACTATTATCGTGGGTGCTCTCATACTGATAGACTTAGCTTCCCAAGGTCCTGTGAACTGAGGTAATTCTTGTAAAGAATTAGATTCAAAAGCTGTGTTTCCACTCAGTTGTTCTTCCTCTACATCTTCGTAAATGGAGGGAATGTCTTGGGGAAATTGTTCCTGCAAGTCGTCTATTTCTTGAATAGGAGGATGAGTTCCTTGTTCTTTTCTCCATTTCTCTTCTTGGATTTCTCTCAAAAATTCATGTGAGTACCTATGTATGGAAGACAAATTGTCTTGACTTTCTGTATTGGGTACTTGAGACAAGGATGGTGCATTATTTTCCTGTGTCTCTGGGACAATAGGGTTCCTAGGCTGATCCTTTTTCTCTTTGCTTTCTATCAAGTATTCTAGCCTCTCCATTAGTCCTTGAAAGTGTAATTCCGGTTTTGCCATGTTATTCCAAGTAAGATATCTAGAGGCTTCGAACAAAGCTTGTGCTAATTCTACCATCTTCATGAAAAGTTTAGTTCTCTCAATCTCTAAGTCTGCTCGTGGGTAGTTCTTGCTCATTTCCGTAACTTGAGGTCCTTCTTTTAATCTAGCCTGATATGCACGAAACATCATGTCTAGATTTTTTGGTATGGGTTCTGCTAAAACTGATCCTGATTTCTGAGCTGGATTCTCTTGATTCAAGTCCTGCGAAGTCAATTCTAGAATTTTGTCTCTAGATTCCTTCAAACTTTCTTCCAACTCAGTTATCTTTTTACTCCACTTTATCTTTATCCTTTCTCTAGAATCTTTCCAAGATTTTGTCTTTTTGCTACTAGATTCTGCAACTTCACTACTTCCAGCTGCTTTCTCTTGATTAGGTTGTTGGTTCTGTAAGAGCGTGTGGGCTCTGGTGATAGCTTGGATAGGCACGTATGTAGGGTTGGATCCATCTGCATTATTTACAATACCTATCACATTGATCGGTGTCACATTCGAAGCATTAACAGGGTTCTTAGGACAATCTTTTATGATGTGCTCTTTACTACAATCGGCACAAAAGCCTTGGATGTTATAGTACTGTGATTGTCCTGATATCGGAGGATGTGGACAATCCTTTATGAAATGATCTCCTTGGCACCTAAAGCATGGTCCTCTAGGGCCCTGTGGTCTCTGTTGTCTCAATTGGGGCCGTGGATTTGGGTTTGTGTACATCACATTAGCATAATCCGGCTCCCAACTAGGTTCCACTGGTGGACTATCGTAATGATATGCCTCACATGTTCTGGTGACTCCGTGTAATATGCGGGTGGACTATCTACATGCGTAGAGTCAAAACTGTTTGAGTTCGGGTCACTTTCTGTTATCAAAGGTGAAGAAGGCACTAAGGCCCTACTTAGGTTCTCTTCTACAGCAGCGTATTTGACTGAGATGACATTCGCTGGTGGGGGTGGCTGCTGAGCTAAGACAGGTTGAGGTCTCTATTGAGCCTGGTAGGGGTAGTTCTGAGGAGGCCTATAGTAATAAGGCTGAGCATTGTATTGGCCTTGATACCTACCTGGTTGGCGTATGCTTGCGGGTAGTTCTGTCTCACGGTCTATTTGTTGTATGGGCAGTCCTGAGCCGTATGATTCGTGTATCTTCTCTCAATTGTACAGTATTGGCCACTAGGGTTGGCTTGTGGTTGTGGTGCATTGGGAGACACATTTGCCAAATGATTTCCACCACAAGTGTAACAATGCTTGTTTGTTAGTACCCTAGGTTTGCTAGAAACTCCTAGTTTCTGGGCCACTTTTTCTGCTAGGTCTTCTATCGAGTTAGACAATTTTGTGGATGCTAGAGATGAACAGTCTGAGTCCTTATAGACTTTTGAGAGTCCCAACTCGTCTCCTAAGTTGTCCTCAATGTCTATACAAATTCTTACACATTGCTCTAGCGTTCTAGGTTCCTTTAGGTACACATAGGAGCGTAGTTTAGAGCTCAACAAGCCATCTAGAAACAATGACACTTGCTTGGCTTGTGAGGGTAGCTCTTGCATTGGACATTGTTCAACATATTGTCTAAACCTACGTCCTGCCAATCTAATTGTTTCTTGAGGGGTCTGTTTAAAGCTATGAATCAACGAAGACGTATCATGTCTAATCCCACTTTTAGAGAACTCAGTGATGAATGACTCTAAAAAGTGATGGATGTCTCTAAATTGCCTTTGTTGCAATGGTTGGAACCAAGTTAAAGTTGTGTTCTTTAACGTTAGTCCAAATGCGTTGTATTGTGTGAACATGTCTTCGACTTGTTCTGCTCTTAGTACTTGCTTGAATTCTGCAACATGGTCATAGGGATCTCCTGTCCCATCAAAGTAATTTTTCATGGATTTCACTAACTGAGTGGGTCTCAATATTCTTGCGTGTTCACGTGGTCTAGGTAGAGGAAAATCATCTCTACCACCTGGTATTCCATGATCTCTTTGTCTATCCGCTCTATTAGTGTCTGTGGTTGTTCTATCTCTTCCTATGGGATGAGTGAAGCTTACTTCGGGTCTTTCTTTATTCTTTTCTCTTTGATTTCCAAGGGCTGAGGATGTTCGTGCCCCTTGTTGACTTGTATTCATGTTCGTTCTAGATGGAGGGAATACCAATTCACCTCTCCATGTGTATGTGTTTTTAGCGTGGTCAGGCACCACAAAGACTCTTTCTGAAGTCTCATCCAGGTATACAACCTTTCCAGGTGTATCCGGGTCCTTGAACTCGTGTATCGTGATGATACCTACCTCACTAAGTAGTTCTGTCTTGTATCTCCAAAAGGCTTCATCAGTTTCTTTATTTACAAACAACTCTATGCTTCTGTTGTCCTGAGGGATCCATTCTGGGATTAGTACTCGTGTCAGTACAGATTTCCCTCTAGGTGTTCTAGGCTCTTCTAATGGTTCTTTTCCTTGAGATTTAGTTTCCGTCTCTGGCTGAATCACGCCAAACTCGTTGGTATTGTTTGGCTGCGTACTTAAGATGTACATTGTTCCTTCCTTGTCTATGTACGCGTCTCTCTCAAATTTCACCACTGGACGTTCCAATCCAATGGGTTGATCGGGGTTGTGCATTTGCACCACTTGCCTTCGCAAACCATCCTCATAGATGCGAGCACCTAATCGGTTGGTTCGGAGAAACTCTAGTTGAGTCCTATAGGGTCCTTCTGGTTTTTCTAAATAGGCTACATTCGACCCTCCTTCTGGTCTATCTGTGCTAAATGCCATTTCTGAATCACTAGTATCTGTGCTCTCGTAGGGATAACTAGTGTTCAATTGTTGAGCCCACGATCGTGCAGTAGTTCTTACACTTGCCTCTGATGATCTAAGGCTTCGTCGGTCTGACTTACCTATATGTTTGCCCGATCTAAGGTTCATTAATTTTCTTCCTTGCACACTTAGTACACACTCAGATCGTCAAAGATTCTTTGTTATTATTTTCTTGATTCTTTTTAGATTTCTTTAGACTCTTGTCTTAATGTATGTGTCAGGAATTCGACTTTCCGTGGTACTTTGAGTTCTCGTTCCGTCAAACTTATGTTCTTTCCTTTAGGTTTTCGTGTCACACACCTTTATTTTTAGTCTTGGACTTGATAAATTTAATTCTCTTGAACTTGAGGCGTTCTTATCGTCTTTAATCCACAATGCTAACGTTTATCCTAAGCGAAGAATTGACTGAGGGGGTTGAGTAATCTTCCAACCTCGAGTCAGCTTTTCTGGTTGCTCTGATGCCCAAGAAGCCGCGCTTCCCAAGCTTTATGCCCTTCACTGTCTTGCCTTGGTTGCCTTTGATTGCCCTTGCTAGACCTGGAAAAATTCAATATTAGACCAATTCACAAATGGATGATCAAGCACTTGAGTATATACACCTTTTAAGTCCCTTCCCTTTTTCCCAACTTTTCAATGCTTGCCCCCTGGCTTTCTAGTCCCAAACTAGGTCAACCTCAAAATAGCTTATCTAAAAATAGACGTATCCTTTAAGAAAAAGACAGTTGAGGTCCCGTAGTACTCGTAGAGAGCTTTCTAACGAGCTATTAAGCTCAAAAAACGGACTTTGGATGAAAAAGTTATGACCGTTCAGGCCCTGGGAGGTGAAAACTGACAAACAGGTTTTTCTCCAAATATGAGCTAAGGGGTCTCCTATGAGTCTAATCACCCAAAAATTTCCCAAAAATTGCCTCAAAATTGGCCAAAAAATGAAACCCTAAAATTTGCGATGGGGGTGCACAATCGCGATGGCGTGAGACAATCGCGATGGTCTGGGACCGTCGCGATGGCGTGAAGGTGAGCAATCGCGATGGCGTAATGCCCGAACCGTTGCGATGGTCTGAAGTGCACGGTCGCGATGGTCCAAAAGTGAACAATCGCGATGGCTCGATCAGGCAGACAATCGCGATGGCGTCAGTCAACAGTCAACGTGAACAATCGCGATGGTCCAAAGTGAACCGTCGCGATGGTCACAGATGTGATGGCTTGAGCCAATCGCGATGGTCCAAAACTCGAGTTGTCGCGATGGTGTGAGGGTGTCGTCGCGATGGCGTGAAGAGTGAACCGTCGCGATGGTTTAGCTTGCCACGTGGCAGCGTCGGCGCAATGGCGTGAGCCAATCGCGATGGTGTGGGGTCAATCGAATAGTCGCGATGGTCCGCGAACCGTCGCGATGGTCCAAATGAACCGTCGCGATGGCGTGCGACCGTCGCGATGGTCCGGCCGAGCCGTCGCGATGGCGTGAGCCTATCGCGATGGTGTGACACAATCGCGATGGTCTGAGCCAATCGCGATGGTCCACCAAAATGCAATTTTTTGAGATGCAGCTATGGATTCCTATACACGCAAGGGTCGCCTACACGGTGGTGAACTCGCCTTCCTCAAAATCCGAACTTTGCAGACCATCGCGATGGTCTGACACAGTCGGCAATTTCTGACAGAAACTGAAAATTTTACCTTTTCTAAGCTTTCCTGATGCACTGGAGCTCTGTACCTGCAAGAAAACTCAAGAAAACAAAAGTACACATAAGCACCAAAGCTCTCTCTCACTCTCTCGCATGCACAAATGAGGGGAAATGAGGAGAATGGGTGGATATGGTGAATTTTCTGATTTTTTTTGGAGATGAAGATGATGATGCGGTGATGAAGATGGAGTGTGGGGGAGGTGAAAAACACTAAAAATTAAGTAAAATCAACAACAAAAACTGAAATTTTTACCTTCCAACGCCACTTCTTGCTATACTCTTACCATCACACATTCGTCCTAGACTCGATCCCCGGCAACGGCGCCAAATTTGGTGTTGCTCTAGCACAATGGTGAGAACCACATTAAGAAGCTCCACCTCCTTAATGTCAATCCGCGGAAGAGATAGGAGTGATATGAAGATCGTGAATGTGAGATGAAGTGAGAGTGAAGGTGAGAAGCATAGAAATGCACACACACATACACACACACTACGAAGAGACAAGCAAGACACAATGGAAGGTGAGAAATCAACTCTATTACTCAAGAACACTCTTACAAGCTCAAATTAACTCTAAGCTCTTCTCTACTCAAACAAGCTAACCTCAAAAATGAGCTCTCTAGCTCTTTTTATAGTTTCTAGACTAGTTTTGACTGGTTTCACATCTAGTGACCGGCATAGTTAAAAATTAGGTCCTAGATGCTATTTGGAAGGGTAAACGGTGTCTAAAAATAACGAAAATTGATACGCTTGTTCTACGTAAACTCCTCAAGCTCGAGGACTCCTCGGCTTGCACAAAATGGAGCTAGAAATTAAGAAAAGGGTTTTTCTATGTTATATATGTTACAATAGTGATAAAAATCACTGTTGGAGGTTTTTGAAAAGTATTTGAAAACATAATTCTTTGAAAAAAAGATTCGACTGGCTCCCTGCTCCATCGTTACATGCTTCCGCGTCTTCTATGCCTCTGGTTGCTTCCAACAATCACCTTGTGTTGATCTTTAAGAGTTATGGCCACTTGGTTATAGTCTGAAAACCCACCTATGAAACTATAAACTTCCTTACTTGCTACACATTCCAATAAGTTCTAGAACATCATACAAATCCTATGTGAAAAAAATTTTGGATCCACACCCTTTAGATCCTTTTATGTCCAAGTAAATGCATCTCTATATTCACGCAAAAGATTTATTAATCCCTCTTCCTCTTTTGCACTCAGGTCATTTCCTATGTACGTGCTTCATTCTTCCTAATCTTCAATTGTTACTATGATTTTCTTTGTTATTTCTTTGCTGTGATATATTTCTCCCATGAGGGCTTCTCTTTTCGGCATCCTCGCCTAGATTTTTATGTCTGCAATTTCATACTTCCTAAAGTTCTCAGGCACCTCAACTAATGATTCTTCATCTTCCTTGACTTGTGGCGTTCTCTTTCATTTCTTTTTATTTTCTTAATGTTCTATTTGATTGGTTAGGAAAATTTCCTTCTTAAACTCATTTCCCTCATGTTTTTCTTTGCATCAACCAGATACAAGTAATTCTCTTTGGGATCCTAAAAGGGATCCATAGTGATGGATTCTAGGTCTTCATCCTCTTCCTCTTCTAAGGGTTCACATATGAATAGGGATATATCATAGCCATCCTTATTGCCATGGGAAGTCCATTATTCTTTGTTCATTGCTATGTCCGTTGTTGCTATAATTTTTTCCCAAACATGGGGCTCAAATTCCTCATCTAGCAAAATCAAAGGAGCTTAGGGTGGGTCTTGTACTGATCTAGCATTTTGGGACACTTTTATATCTCTAGATTTTTAATCTCTTCTCCTCTTCTTTTTCTACTTTACGAATCCATAAATACATGTCTTCATGCATCCACGTTGGATCAAAAGAATTCATCAAAGGTACTGACACAGAATCCTTGTCTTGTGGATAGAGGTCCACTATAGGGGTGAGACATCTCTATGTGTAGTCTTTTATATTAAATTTTGTTGTTACCCCTAACTGCTATGAATATATGGATTTGGTACCCCAATATTGCACTATTTGTAGTTGTCTCATGAAGGGTCTACCTAATATCATCTCTTACATGTGGTTCTTTCCAAACGCACACATAGCAAATGTATGTTCAAATTTTGTTCCATCTGCCTAGACCAAGAGAATTCCCTAGAATATTGAGACCGACCCAATTGGTAAAAGCCATGAAGAACTAATTCAATGGCATGAGAGATCCTTATGATCACGTCGCGAAATTCAAGCAAATACTGAGGCCATAATAGGTTGATGACATATTCACTCAATACTAGGCTTTCAGGCATACATTCAAAAACATAGCCCTAACATGGTTTCAACCATCATGTCAAGAACAATTCAAGAACCTATAGGACCAATGCTATAGATGTCAGGGAGATCACTTCAATCTTGATTGTCCACTTCCTCCACCAAGGCAACATCAACCCATAGTCATTCAAGGCATTTGTCCCAATTCTCGAAAGGAACATCTTCTCAAAGATTGTCCTAAAAGTATCGCCAATGCAAATGTGAGGGAGATCACTTCATTTATGATTGTCCTCTTCCTCCACCAAGGAAACATCAACCCATAGTCATTCAAGGCTTTTATCTCCGATCAATGTCATTGGCTTGATAGTAGAACCTAATGGGAGTATGACAAATATCACCCCTGTACAAGTAGTCACTAGAGCACATGCTCTACAAAAGACTCTAGGTGTAGATTAGGAGAAGAAGTTAGAGACTAGTGAGTTAAAAAGCATAGATAGAAAAAGAATGAGATCTTGGAAGGATAACTAAGAGAGAATGAAGAGACAATGGGCTAGAAATCTCAGCAAACTAGAAGAGAGCTTTAAATAAACAAAAACAAAAATAGTTGAAATCACCTCTCAAACACACTCTCACACATAACCCCCACCTAACCCACCTCATCGAATTCCACCATCCATCCCACCACCACCAAGAACAGGATCAGTCTTAGCATATCCTACTCCTAAAGGCTTGGACATGATGTTCAAGGCCTACCAAGTTTGACTTCAAGAAGGGCCAAATGTGGTTGAGTTAGACAAATGTTATCCCCCTGAAGATCGAGAGATTGAAAGGGCCAAGCATTGTGCAAAAATGGTAGACTAGCTCAAGCCATGTTCAATGCCAACTGTATTTTCAATCAGACAAAGTCAACTAAACCACAATTACATTTTGAAGGACTTTTGGAGAGGATAGAGTAGTAAGTAGCTAAATCCAAGATTATAGCTACCCTAGAGGCTCCAAATAGTGGAAGTGAAAGGGTAAGCTTACCACCACAGCAAGCTTATGTTCCTAATTCTACGGATGATGGAATTCCTTCCTCAATCAATCGTTACTCCCAAGAGTTCTTGATAGAGATACAATAGGAGAAATGGATGAGAGAGAAAACCCTCCTCTAATTGAAGAAGTGAATCATCTACATGATCAGTTCCCTCAGGCATTCCCCCCTATATATGGAGGCAAGAAGATGTGCAATCAAGTGAAAGTCTAGACTTTTAATTCAATTCCTTGCAAGAATTTCCACACTTTACAGGCTCTTTGGGAATCTAAGGCTATTCAGATGAGATTGCTTGCAGTCATGGTTAAAAATCGTGAATCAGTTCTACCTAGGAACATTGAAATAGTGAAGAACACTAAAGTGCAATGCCATCTCACTTTGGAAGAGCTACTTAAAATTAAAATTGAGTTGTGGAAGCATGTAGGGAAGTTGCTAATTTTGACTCTTGGGTAGGATCGCATAAAATGGCACCCGAGATATCCTTAGATAAGATAAGAGATATGACCAATGTAGAAGAAGGCAATACCTATCAGCCTATCACTTATCAAGGCTATACAACAAAAGCTATATTAGATTCGGGAGCAGGAGTTGCTATTGCCATCACTTCCCTATGGAAATGTTGGGGAAAGCCAACTCTAAGGCCAATAATGATGAAATTGCAAATGGCAGATGGGCATATAGAAAAACCTTTAGGATTTCAAGAAGGGATAACTCTCACTACTTGTGGTGTAGAGTTTGAACACACATTTGTGATATGTGATTTTTGAAAGAATCATGTCAACAAGATAAATTTGGGTAGAACATTCATGAGGTAATTGTAGATAGTGCAAGATTGGGGAACCAATTCATTGTACTTAAAACACTTAGGTGTAACTACCAAGGTCAATCTCAAGGACTACGCTCATAGAGATGTACCATCCCTGCAATGGAATCCAGTCCATAAACTAGTAGAAGAGATGGAATTGTTGCACTCCGTGGGATCATATCCTTCATGGATGCATGAAGATACACACTTATGGATGTGTAATGTTATGGTGGAAGAAGAGAAGAGATTAAAAGCCAAAAACTTAGGTGCTAATGGAAATCCTAGATCAATTCAAGACTGAGCTTACGCACCTATGATCTTTCTATGCAAAGAATTTGAACCCCATGGTCGGGCTGAAATATTAGACGTGATATACATAGCTATAAATGAGGAAAAATGGATGCTCCATTGTGATGAAAATGGCTATGATATTTTGGTATTCACGATAAGACCCCTCATGTTTGATCCAGTTATAAAAGAGTGTGAGCCTAGTATGTTGGTACCAACTAAGTCAATGATGAGGATGATGAGGATGATGATTCCATCATCATGGAACCCCTTTGTGCTTTAGAAGAGGAATAATTTTACTTGGTAGATGCTAGGATTCAAGGACAAGAAGCATGTAAGCCTAAGGAGAAGTTAACTAGGCTAGAAGATGACAAGAATGAGAAGAACAAAAAGAAGACATTAACCACACAAGAAGAAGAATCCTTGTTTGAAGTGCTAGATAACTTCAAGAAATATGAAGTACAAGGTAGGAAAATTATGATGAGAATGCAAAAATGAGAAGCTCTCGTAGGAGAAGCCTATGATAACAATGAACACAAAAAGAAGATCATAGTGACCATAGAAGATGGAGAAGAGACATGTACTTACATAGGACATGCCTTGAGTGAATAATGAGAGTTAATTGAGTTTTTGAGAGAGTATAAAGATGTGTTTGCATGGAACTACAAGGACCTGAAAGGACTGGATCCAAATATATGTTCTCATAGGATCCCCATAACCAAGTAGAAGCCGTACACATACAATGATAATTATGTTGCCAAAATTAAAGAAGAAATAGATCAACTGATAGAAGCATGATTCACCTATGAAATGGAGCATATTGAATGGGTATCCCCCATCATGGTAGTGCCTAAAAAGAATGGAAAATTGCATGTGTGCACTAACTTGAAAAACTTTAACACCACCACTATTTGAGATAGTTATCTGCTTCTTATAATTGAACACCTATTAGAAAGAGTAGCGAGCAAGGAATTGTATAGCTTCCTTCATGGATTCTGAGGTTACAATCAAGTAGCCATTGCCCTAGAAGATCAACATAAGATGGCTTTTGCCACTGAATGGGGTATTTTTGCATTTCATGTGATGCCATTTGGTCTCATCAATGCACCTTCTAGGTTTCAAAGATTGATGTCTCATGTGTTTAAGGACTTCTTGAGGAAGAACTTAGAAGTCCATATGGATGATATATGCACTCATTCCCACATTATACAAATGCACATCCTAGAGCTCAAATAGATCTTTGACAAATGTTGAGAATATAAACTTTTCTTTAACTTAGAAAAATATGTTTTCATGGTCACGCAAGGCAAGATTTTAGGACACATAGTGTCAAAGAACCAGATCTCAATAGATGAGGATAAGGTAAGAGCCATTGTAGAATTACCTAAGTCAAAGATGTTGAGATATCAAGCTCAACATGTGATGATCCAGGATGACACATATTAGTTTTTCGTTTCTCTGACATGTATAGTGGTCACACCCATATATGTCAGGGATAGTTCATTGAGCTTTATTAGATTTATCTACCGAGAGTGATGGTACATGTGTTTCTTGCAAGCTCACTCATTTGCGAACATTAGGTCTTTCCTTATGTACTAGTCTTTACATATTGCACTGGTAGTATTCATGTTTTAGGTCATTCTTGCACATTCCTTTTTATGTAATAGAAGAAGAAGAAGAAGAAGATCATTCTTCCTTGCCTCAATCTAAGTGTGTGCTTCTCTTTGATTGTGAGAGTGTGTGTGAGCTCTCTTCCTTATCTCCTTCCTTGTGACATGGTATCAAAGTCAATGTGGCTGTAGAGAGCTCGTGGAGAAGGCGACAATGAAGAGTACATAGCAAGGCATGGAGAAAATGCGATTTACAAACGACCTCCATTTGCTACGAAAATCGGCATGAAGGTAGAAGACCTCAAAATATTTTCTAGAGTTATCCCTTTAGGGTCACTTGTTTTTGTCAGATCGAAGTTTTGGAGCCATATTGACCTCCATTTCAAGCCTGCAAGGTGGGTCCCATAAAAAAAACAAGTCAATTTTAGAAACTATAACTTGCGTCGTGTTCAACAACACTCATATATTCCAGATCCAGAACTTCAAGTGATTCCGTGTACTATTGATACAAGAAAACTGTGTTTTTCTGAGATTGAACTGTCACGTCATAGTGTGACAGTGTTCAAGCAGAAGTGTTGCTTGTAGTGTTTTGCAGTGTTGTGAATTGTTGCAGAATTGGCAAACGCAGATGGAATGAGTCAGCTTATGAGCGATAAGCTAAACAAGAACAACTTCCATGCTCAAAGATTCAGAATGAAGAATTTCTTGATGGGAAAAGGCTACTAGAAGTACATCAAAGGAGAGAACAAAAATGCTTCACAGTTGCCAGAGAGGAATCGGATTGCAGAACAGTTAAGAACATATGGGGAATGGAATCAAGGAGCATGAAAGGTAATGTATTGGCTATCTGTTAGCATACAAGATAGCATGATTGGACACACACACGATGCCAAGACTCCAAAAGAGGCTCGGAACAGTTTGGTCACTTTGTATGAGACCAATACAAAGGCATGGAAATTGCAACTCAAGAACGAGTTGCATACATTGGAGAAAAAGAGCATGTAGGCAAGTGACTACACTCTGAAAATCAAAAGCATATGTGAGTCACTTGCATCTATTGGTGTGAATGTCGATGATGATGATAAGGTGGAAGTGTGCCTTCGTGGTTTACGAGCTGTATATACGCAGTTCAGAACTTCTATACAGACCAGAGAAAATATTTTGAATTTTGCTGATTTGGTATCCATGCTGATTATTGAAGAAAAGAATCTTCGTGAGGATTCAAAATCCCAAGGAAAGCCCAGTTCTGAGCAGGTATTCTACTCTGGCAAAGGAAGAGGCAGAGGTAGAGGTTTCGGAAGTGGAAGAGGAAACAATAACCAAGACCAAGGTCAACAACAGAATCATGCAGGAGGAACAGGACAGTTTCGAGGCAAGGGGAGCCAAAGAGGTCGCAAAAATTTCCAAAGAAATGATTCAAGTAATGATAGTAAGGATGTTGGAATTGTGGTAAACCTAGACACTTTGAACGTGATTACAAGTTGAAGAATCAAAATAACAGAAGGCAGCAAAACAACTATGCATCCACAAGTGTAGATGATTCTGAGAAGTTGTTCATGGTTCAACATCACATGATGAATACGATGTCTGTTGGTGGTTCAAAATCGAATGATAATGTATGGTATGTTGATTCAAGTGCTTCAAATCACATGACCAGTCATGCGGAATGGTTTAGTACTTTGCAGAAATTGCTAGTTCCTGGATATGTTGAAACATGTGATAACACATCACACCCTATCGAGCATACAAGAAACATAGCATTGTCTATGGAAGACGGGAAGGTAAAACACCTTGCTGATGTGTTGCATGTTCCAAATATAACAAATAATCTGGTTTTTGTTGGACAAATGGTTGACTAGGGATTACAAGTCAAGTTCAATACTCATGGGTTATATATAGAAGAATACAAACGGGATGGAAGATTGATTGCCAAAGGAAACAAGGTGGGTACGATGTTCACCTTAAATGTGAAAATTCATAAAATAAATGCAGCCATGTTTGCAAAAGGTGTAGGAGTTATTGCTGATATAGAGATCTGGCACGAACGAATTGGACATGCAAACTTGCAAAGGCTGAAATTGATGCAGTCAAAGGAGATTGTCCATGGACTACGAAATTTCAAGGTTGCAAAGATGCAAAAGGTATGTGCAGCATGTCAATTTGGTAAACAGTCAAGATCATCGTTTTTGCATGACAAGCATGTTAGTGAGAATGTGCTCAAAATAGTACATACAAATGTTTGGGGTCCTGCAAATACCACATCTATGGGTGGTTGCAGGTTTTATGTTACTTTCATTGATGACCATACACGGAAAGTGTGGGCCTATTTCATGAAAGAGAAGAGTGAGGTATTCACTCACTTTTAGAATTTTAAAGCTATGGTGGAAAAGCAGATAGGAAAGTATATTCAAACATTAAGATCTAATGGAGGAGGTGAATTACATGTCAAATAAGTTAAGCAATTTTCTAAAAATTCATGGAATTCAACATCAGTTTTCATGCAGGTACACACCACAACAGAATGGTGTTGCTGAACGCAAAAATAGACATATTGCACAAATAGCAAGAGCCTTGATGGATGAGAAGAATATACCTCATTGTTATTGGGCAGAAGTTGTTCATACTATTGTATACATCATGAACAGAACTCCAACTGTTGTTGTACATCAAGTTACACCTGAAGAGAAGTTTACAAGTAAAAAGCCCAACTTATCACATCTAAAAGTTTTTGGTTGTATTGCATATGTACATGTTCTAGATGAATTGAGGATGAAGCTTGATCTGAAAGCAGAAAAGTGTGTCTTCATTGGATACTCTCTTGAGCAAAAGGGATATAAATGTTATAACCCACTCACATGACAGGTGAAGGTGAGCAGAGATGTGGTATTTGATGAAATGTCAAGCTTCTATGCAGATGCCAAAGAAGGACTAAATCTTGAACCAAATGTCAAAGAAGATGTTGAAAAATCAAGTGCAGAATCTCAAACTTTGAGTGAACCGGATGCATCACCAAGCAATAGTTCCAACTCAAATCCACGGAGTGGAAGATTGCCTGGAAATTTTAGTCCAGCAAATTCATCAAATACATCCAAGAAAGGTAAAGAAAAGCTTTCTGTTGGTCATAAAACATGTGTAGGTTTTGAAGACATTGATGGATATTCAAGTGGTTCATAAAAGAGTCTTGATGAGGAACTTGGATTGCCCTCTGTGAAGACTCCAGGAGTTAGAAAGGCACATGCAGATAATACAAGCAGAAGTGACCCAGGACCAAGAAAATCTGGGAGGATGCGAAATTTTGTACAACGATTAATATATGATAGTTACATGGCTCATCATTGTGCATACATGACAAAGGTAATACAAGATGTTGAACCTTCTTCTTTTGAAAATGCAATTGGAAATGCAGAATGGGAAAAAGCTATGGATGAGGAGATGGCTGCACTTTATGGAAAGAAAACATGGAAGTTGGTTCCATTGCCACAAGGAAAGAAACCCATAGGCTGTAAGTGGGTTTACAAGGTAAAGCACAATGCTGATGGTAGCATAAGCACGTACAAAGCACGATTGGTAGCAAAAGGATATGCACAGACATATGGCATTGATTATGAGGAAACATTCAGCCCTGTAGCTAAAATGTCTAATGTCAGAACACTTGTTGCATTAGCTATAGCAAAAGGATGGACTTTGCATCAGATGGATGTGAAGAATGCTTTCTTACGTGGTGAGTTACAGGAAGAAGTATACATGGACCAGCCACAAGGATATGAAGATTCAAAGCATCCAGAATATGTTTGTAGGTTGCAAAAGGCTTTGTATGGGCTGAAGCAAGCTCCTCGTGCATGGCATGCAAGGATTGTTGATTACTTAACAACCATTGGGTTTTCTATGTGTGATGCATATCATTCACTATATGCAAGGAAGGGTGATGATGGCATCACGATTGTGGCTATTTACATTGATGACTTGATTGTAGGTGGTGTAATGAAGAAAGCATTAGAGAGGTAAAGCAGCTTCTTATGTAGGAATTTGACATGAAAAATCTTGGTGTGTTGCACTATTTCTTGGGCATTGAGTTTATACATACAAAAACAGGTATATGGATGTCACAAAGGCAATATGCCTTGAATATGTTGCAAAAGTATGGTATGGCTGATTGTAAGCCAATTTCTATGCCATTAAATCATAATTTGACGTTGGATACTACATCAAGTGAAGCATTGGAAAATGCTACTATGTACAGGAAAATTGTGGGAAGTCTCATATATCTCACAATTACAAGGCCTGATTTAAGCTATACTTTTGGACTTGAAAGTCAGTTTATGCAGGCTCCCAGGAAGCCATATTTGGATGCTTTGAGGCGCACTCTACGTTATGTGAGTGCTACTTTGGTTTATGCATTGTTTTATGAAGTTGGTATAGATTTGCAGGTCCATGGATACACCGATGCAGATTGGGTTGATAGTACTCCAAATAGAAGATCTACTAGTGGCTTTCTATTCTCACTTGGAGGTGCAACTATAGCAAGAAGCAACCCATTGTTGCTTTGTTGAGTACAGAGTCTGAGTATAGAGGTGTTGCAATGGCAGCATGTGAGGCATCATGGCTAGAGATGCTACTTGTAGATTTAGGTGTGGAAGTGCAAAAGCCTATCACTATCTATTGTGATAATCTTAGCAGCATATAGTTAGCATGGAACCCTATTTTTTCATGCCATAACAAAGCATATTGAGGTACATTATCACTTCATCATAGAGAAGGTATTAGCAGGTGATATTGATCTTGTTTATGTGAGAACAGATGAGCAAGTTGCTGATATTTTCACCAAAGCACTTGGAGCTGAAAGTTGAAGAAGTTTTGAGAGATGCTTGGATTACATGGCATTTCTCTGTATAGTGGTCACTCCGATATATGTCCGGGATACATCATTGAGCTTTATTAGATTTATCTACCAAGAGTGATGGCACATTTGTTTCTTGCCAGCTCATTAATTCACAGACATTAGGTTTTTCCTTATGTACTGGTCGTTATATATTGCACTGGTTGTAGTCTTGTTTTAAGTCATTCTTGTACATTCCTTTTTATGTAATAGAAGAAGAAGATCATTCTTCCTTGCCTCAATCTGAGTGTGTGCTTCTCTTTGATTGTGAGAGTGTGTGTGTGTGAGCTCTCTTCCTTATCTCCTTCCTTGTGACAAAAGACGATCAAGGAAGTACAAGCTTTCATGGGACATTTTGGATACTATCGACGCTTTATCCACATGTATGTGATAATTGAAAAGCCTCTATGTAATCTATTGAAGAGATGTTAAGTTGACTCAATGTCACCAAGAAACACAAAGAAGAAGAGAGAAGGATATGAGAAGCATAGGTATAAGCTTTAGAATGTATTAGAAGAATGAAGTTGAAAAAGACAAGGCATAGCTCAGCCTTGAAATGAAAATTATCCTTCTTATTCCAAACCACATTGCTATAACATGGCCATGTGCTATGCTAAGAGAAACTCATCTCCCAGCATAACCAACAAATGACCTTTTATCTCAATTGAGCTAGGACAAGGCATGATCGCTAAGACAATCAAGGCATTGATTGATTCAAGAGCAGCACTAGTGCTATACGATAATCCTATTGTTAGTACATGGATTTTTCAATTGATCCTTTCTTGTACCTATGCTGAATAGGACTCATCCTGATATGGATGTTACTGCCTCCATAAACTTCAAGTAGTACATGTGTGCATAAAGAGAATATGTACGTGAATTCTTAACATAAGATGCAAATCTTATGTTAACCACCATCCAATGTCTTTGAAGAAACCCAAAATCTTCATGTAGAAGACAATCTTCAATCAAGTTGTTGATAGATAAGTCCTCTCCATAAGCAAGAGTGTGAGCACACTCTTCTTCTCCAAGAAGAACTCCATAGCCACTCCTCAACATGCTTTAACATAGCACAATGGCTGCCCCATGTGCTAAAAGCACTACCTCTATTGAGGTACCAAAGCTCTCCAAAGCTTGGTGTTGAATTGGTACTGGATACAAGACAATGAGCTAATGATCTTCTTATATAGGACTGATTACACCTTAAAAAGCTCTTCCAAAAGTAACCAATAAAGAAATTTGTATAAAACACGAGATCGCTAAATCTGTCTGAAACGCATCGCGCTATCCATCGTTATCGCTTGTTATGAAAAGCATGAAGAAAAAGATCTTCGCGCGCACCGCTACTGGACTCGAGGATGGAACCCAAGTCCTTACGGTGAAAGTCAATCGCTCTAACCACTACGCCAACGTCGATTTCTTGTACAAGGAGTGAGATTAAATACTATATATGTTGTATATAGTGTGAATAAAAATGGACCAATGACCATGGGATTTTGAGACCTTGAGCTTGGGACATTGTTTTCCAACATCAAATGGCAATGTCATTATTGTTCTTCGCATTTTATGTCAAGGGATGTATAAGCTCATAGATTATGACAAATTTGTGAATGATTCAGCATGTGCAATTCAAGATTCTCAAGATATGTCAAATGCAAATCTTTGGTATGTAGGCTTTGGTCATCTGAATTATGCTAGTTTGATACACCTGTAGAAATCTCAAATGGTATCCTCTCTGCCCAAACTTGAGGTAGCTTGTGAAGGTCATATTTTGGGAAAAATGTAGCATTAATCCTTCCCAAAAGATGGTTTAGTTCGAGCTACTCTGAAATTGTAGCTTGTTCATATTGATGTTTGTGTTCCTATGCAGACACACTCCTTTGGGAACTACCTTTACTTCGTGACTTTTATTGACTATTTTTCCATGCATGCATGGGTGTATCATTGAAAGCAAAGTATGAAGTGCTTATGTGCTTCAAATAGTTTCTAGTTTTGGTTGAAAATATATCAACATGTAAAATGGGAACCCTCCATTCTGATCGAGGGGGGGAATACATGTCTTCTTATTTTAATGCATTTTTGGTTGAATGTGGGATAAAACATCGATATACATTGTCGTATACACCTCAATAGAAACCGCATAGCTTCTGGATTAAGGCTCTTATGTGCATAGCATATGTACTCAATAGGTGTCCCACCAAAGCACTAAAATCTATCACTCCATATGAGGCTTGACATGGTCGCAAGCCATTTTTTGCTCATCTGATTGTCTTTGGTTGTCTATCATATGCACTAATACCAAAACAAAATTGCAAAAATTTTGATGATAAATAAATAAAATATATTTTTGTTGGGTACAATTCTGAAAGCAAAGGCTATCATCTATATCCTCCACAGAGTAAACGCATTTTGGTTAGCCGTGATTTTGTTTTTGTGGAAGATGCAATTCAACCATTACTTTCATGTACTAAGGAGACATCACTTAGCTCCAAAGATGTGTACGACACTTTGCTTCCTCTTTTTATAGGTGGATAGTCAAGTCCTAGTCCAAATGAGGCAAATTCTAAGCCTTTACATGTTTCACATGATGATGATGTAGATCATTCCATTTCTTATGCATATTTACATGATGTACTTGTTGATGAGAGGATTGATATAGAGGAGGCAAAAGCTATGCCTAAATGGCTTGTGCACACTTTGTGAGATAGCAAAATTAGATGCACCTCTATCATATTATACTCGTTTAGGTTCTCATTGTGCTTCTTTTGCATCAAACTTCTATGCAATGGTTGTCTCTAGTCTTTGTGATGACAATGAGCATGTTTCTTTTGATGATGCACAAAATTCAAAAAAATGGATGGCTACTATGCAATCAAAATATGATGCTATTATGAAGAATCGTACTTGGTCTTTATGTGATTTTCCTCCTAGCAAAAAGGAGATTGGTGCTAAATAGGTATACAAGCTAAAGCATAAGCATGATGAAACAGTTGATAGCTATAAGGTTAGACTTGTTGCAAAAGGTTATGCTCAAGAGAAAGGCATTGATTTTTATCAGACCTTTGCACCCACATGCCAAATAACCATTGTTCGTAGCATATGTGCACTTGCAATCCATCATGGGTGGAATGTACATTAGTTGGACATTAAAACTACATTTTTGAATGATGACTTACATGAAGAAGTGTATGTTTTTCAGCCCTATGGTTTTATGCAAAAAGGGCACAAAAACAAAGTGTGCAAGTTGAAAAAGGCATTATATGGTTTGAAGCAAGCACCACATGCTTGGTATGAAAAATACATGCCTACTTGGCTGCACATGGTTTTGAGAAGATTCCAACTAAGTTCACCTTATATGTTAAGCATGTAAATGATGTGCTTTTGCTCATTGTTTTCTATGAGGATGACATGTTGCTCCCTGGTCCTAATGAGAAGCATACTCTTGATTTTAAGTCTGATTTGCATGGCTCTTTTGAGATGTGAGATTTGGGACATTTGCATCATTATTTGGGCATTCACTTTATGCAAGTTGATGGTGGAATAGCTCTGCATCAAAATAAATATATTAACACATATTGAAGATTGCAAATGTATTCCCACTACTACAAAAATAGTTTTACGGTTGAGACTTCATGATGTTGTAGATGCATTTGATGTTGTTCTTTATCAAGAGGCTATTGGATGCTTGATTTACTTATGCATAACGCGGCTTGATATTCAATTTTTTGTCTCTCAGATAAGTAGGTTTATGCATTGCCCAGGTGTCAAGCATTGGTAGGTAGTTAAGTGCATCTTTTGCTACTTGAGTGGCACCTGGCTACTTGGATTATTTTATCCCAAGGGGGGATCACTACTGGCATATTTAAATGCCTTTTTTACTCTGACTTGGTTGGTTGCTATGACACTCCTGTATCCACTAGTGGTTTTTTCTTTGTCCTTGGTAGCTCATGCATATCTTGGTTGAGCAAGAAGCAACCTACTTTGGCCACTTCTAATTTTGAGGCTTAGTATAGGGCAGCTTTCATAGCGACTGTTGAGTGTGTGTGGCTCAGATGTCTTTTGGCTGATTTGGGTATTGGTCAGTCTTTTGCCACCACCATCTTCACTGACAATCAACGCGCATTGGCAATTGCGAGGAACCCTTTGTTCCATGCTCAGACAAAGCACATTGACTTGCATTATCATTATGTCAAGGAGAGGTTCTCTACTGGGGAGATGATTTTGGCATATGTGCCCACATATGATAACATTGCAGATCTTTTTACAAAGGCTCTACCTCGGGAGAAGTTTGAAGCTTTATGCAAAGCTTTGGTCTTACTTCCTTTTGTGGATTGATCTCTTTCCACAACTTGGCACTTCCTTATACATGAGTGCCAGCTCCTTGTTCACCACATCACTAAGGGGGGATTTGTTGATATATTTTGGTAGTAATGTGTGTGAACATACTTAGGAGCATCTAGGAACTTTTTTCCCTCTTTAGAAGGTTTTTCCCCTGGCTTGTATATATGCCTATAACCCTAACGGGTCACTTGTCTTTGTACATTCACTTGGTAATACATTCAGTATTGTGTGTTGTGGTCCAAGCTTCTTCTTCTTCCTTGTGTTGTTCACGTGCTTCCATAGACCTCAAACTCCAACAATATGTTTGGTTGTCCCACTATCAAAGTACCAAACATTTGACTCTACCACCGACATGCACTACTCATGAGAAGATGGGGCATAACTACATACTATAGTAAATGTCCATTCTTCATTCTACACAAGATTAGCATACTCTGTTTTTGGTGTAGAGGCCTCTGCAACAACCATTCCAGCCTCTTTTTTTGTTTCCTCTTTTGGAACCACTTTTGGAAAACTCTTTATGACATGATCATTTCCTTTATAGTATTTGAAAATTTTTTTTTTGCTTTTTTGTTTTCTTCTCATCTATGTCTTCCTTCTTTGATTGTGCAGTGTTAGCATATTTCTGCTTGCTAGTAGATGAGCTCCATTTTCCCTTGCCCTTCTGACTAGCTAAGAAAGGTTGATCTGCAACATGCATGATCGACTTGTTTGGTCTAAACTGATCTCCATGCAACAAAATAGAGCCTAACTCCTTGAATGTTAAGGCATTTGGATTGCCTTTCATCATCAACTGAAGAGTAGAAGCAAAACTCTAATATGAATCTGGAAGACCATTAAGAACAATCTACACAAGTGAACTGTCTAGTAAGACTTCATCAATAGAAATCAATTGTTCCTTCAAATCTTTGATCTTTGTCAAAAACTATCCATAGAATCTCCTTCATTCATATGCGCACTCTCCAAATGTTTTTAGAGGTAAGCAACGTGAGCCTCATTTCTTGCCTGGTACAAAGTGGTAAGTGTATCCCAAGCATCCTTTGCTATTTTACAAGAGCGAATGTGAGAGATAATGGTAGGTTTGATAGACAAAGTTATCAATGCATGCGCTTGATCATCTTTGCCATCTCAAGAAAGTTATGCTATAGTAGGTGGAGCAAGGATTGCAGTACAAATAGGAATTTGAAGATCGTCACATTCAACACCATTTGCATCACCTTGAATAACTATATTTGTAGGTGTAATAGGGTTGCATAATATTTCACAATCCTTTTGCTATAATTACATGAAACATCATATATGCCCAAAATGGATAATTAGTATCATCCCATGTATCCTCAATAGCCAACATATGGAATACATCATTGCTTTCAACCATGACCACTAACTAAAATACCCTGATATAGAAAAATCACTTTATCTTGAAAAGTTGAACAGAACTACCCTATTAAGTTTTTATAAACCTATAGCAGACATCAAGCCACTTGTATTGGCAAAGCAAAATCTATATATATCTTTGGCACAAAAGGACAAAATTTCCTACACAAGTGCTCTGATAGTGCACTTGGAGGCCAAAACAAGCTTAGATTGAAATTTTGACATGACATAATAAAGCTATTTTGAACTGCTAATCACCTTGAGTATGCTCACCAATTTTCGTGTGATTTTGAGACTCTAACCGGAGGGGTGTTAAAGATGCCCTAGATGAAGCGACGACCTACTTTGATACCAATCATTGAAGTTTAAGGTCTACAAATGCACACACATGGCACAAGGAGAATCTTAGAGCACAACAAACAATACTGAATGTATTAGCAAGTGAATGCAAAAGATAAGTAACATGTTAGGGTTATAGGCATATAAACAAGATGGGGAAAAACAACCTCCTAAAGAGGGAAAAAAGTGCCTTGGCATTCCTAAGTGTGTTCACACACATCACTATTGGAGTTTGAGGTCTACAAAAGCACGCAAACAGCACAAGGAAGAAGAAGAAGCTTGGAGCACAACACACAATACTGAGTGTATTACCACTAGAATGTACAAAGATAAGTACCCGTTAGGGCAATCGGCATATATACAAGTCGGGGGAAAAAACCTCCTAAAGAGGGAAAAAAGTGACTTAGTGGTCCTCGTGTGTACACACACATAACTACCTAAATATATCAACAAATCCCCCCGAGATTGATGTGGTGAAGAAGGAGTTGGCACTCATGTATAAGGAAGTGCCAAGCTATGTGGAATCAATCCACAAAAGGAAGTATGCCCAAAGCTTTGTGGAAAGCTTCAAACTCCTCCCTAGGTAGAGCCTTCGTGAAAAGGTCTGCAATGTTCTCCTGCATGGGCACATCTCTCCAACAGAGAACCTCTTCCTGACATAATGATAATGCACCTCAATGTGCTTAGTAGGAGCATGGAACACAGGGTTTCTTGCAACTACCAATGCGCTCTGACTATCAGTGAAGATGGTGGTGGTAGAAGATTGACCAACACCCAAATCAACCATAAGGCATCTAAGCCACACAAACTCAACAGTCACTCTGAGGCTACCCTATACTCGCCTCACAACTAGAAGTGGCCATGGTAGGCTGCTTCTTGCTCAACCAAGATATACATGAGCTACCAAGCATCACATGAGTGTCATAGCAACCAGCACAATCAGAGTCAGAAAAAGCATGTAAATTCGGCAGTACTGATCCCCCTTGGGATAAAACGATCTAAGTAACGGGGTACCACTCAAGTAGGAAAACATGCACTTAACCACCTGCCAATGCTTGACACTTGGGCAATGCATGAACCTGCTTATCTGTGAGAAAGCAAACTGAATATCTCGCCAAGTAATGCATAAGTAAATCAAGCATCCAATAGCTTGCTGATAGAGAACAACATCAAATGCATCTCCAACATCATGAAGACTCGATCGTAAACATGTCTCCATAGGAACAGCAATATGTTTGTAGTCTTCAACGCCAAAATGTTGCAATAATGTGTCAATATTTTTTTTTTATGCAAAGCTATTCCACCATCCACTTGCATAAACTGAATGCCCAAATAATGATGCAAATGCCCCAAATATGACATCTCAAATGAGGCATGTAGATCACGCTTAAATTCAACAATATGCTTCTCATGAGGACCAATCAATTACATGTCATCAACATACACAACAATGATTAGAAGCACATCATTAGCACACTTAACATATAAGGCGCTCTCAATTGGACTATTCTCAAAACCATGTGCAATTAGGTAGGCATGTATCTTTTCATACCAAGCATGTGGTGCTTGCTTCAAATCATATAATGCCTTTTTCAACCTGCACACTTGGTTTTCATGCCCTTTCTGTACAAAGCCATGGGGCTGAAAAACATACACTTCTTCATGCAAGTCACCATTCAGAAATGCATTTTTAATGTCCAACTAATGTACATTCCACCCATGATGAGTTGTAAATGCACAGATGCTACGAACAATAGTCATTCGGCATCTAGGTGCAAAGGTCTCATCAAAATCAATGCCTCTTTCCTATACATAACCCTTTGCAACAAGCCTAGCCTTATACTTGTCAACTATTCCATCAAGCTTATGCTTAAGCTTGTATACCCACTTAGTGCCAATGGCCTTCTTGCTAGGAGGAAATTCACATAAAGGCCAAGTACCATTTTTCATGATAGCATCATATTCTGATTGCATAGCAACCATCCAATTTTCAAAATTTTGTGCTTCATCAAATAAAATAGGCTCATTCTCATCACACAGACTAGAGGTAGTCATATCATAGCAATCTGATGCAAAAGAGGCACTACAAGAGCCTGAATGAGTATGATTTGACAGAGGTGCATCTAATTTGTTGTCACGCAAAGTCTGCACCAGCCATTTTGGCATAGTTTTTTCCTCCTCAATATCAGCTCTCTCATGAACAAGTGCATCATGTAAATCTGCATAAAAAATGGAATGGTTTGCAACATCACATGGAACATGTAAAGGCTGAGAAATTACCTCATTTGGACCAGCACTAGACTGTCCACCTGTAAAAAGGGGAAGCAAAGTATCATACATACCTTTGGAGCTAACAGATGTCTCCTTCGTACATGAAAGTAATGGCTGAATAGCATTTTCAACAAAAACAACATCACGGCTAACCAAAGTGTGTTTAGTTTGTGGATGATACAAACGATAGCCTTTGCTTTCACAATTGTACCCAACAAAAATACATTTCACTACATATATATATATATATATATATATATATATATATATATATATATATATATATATATACATATATATATATATATATATATATACATATATATATATATATATATATATATATATATATATATATATATATATACATATATATATATATATATATATATACATATATATATATATATATATATATATATATATATATATATATATACAATTTCCTACACTATTGTTCTAGCACTAGTGCATATGCCAAACAACCAAAAACACATAGGTGAGCAACAGTTGGCTTACGACCATGCCAAGCCTCATATGGAGTGATAGACTGCAATGCTTTAGTGGGACACTTATTAAGTACATATGTTGCACACCTAACAACCTCAAGCCAGAAACTATGTGGTAAAGCCTGACTCTTAACCATACACCTCACCATCTCCATGAGTGACATGTTCTTCAATTCAGCAACTCCATTTTGTTGAGGTGTATACAGCATTCTACACTGATGTTTTATCCCATGTTCATCCAGAAATGCATTAAAGTCAAAAGACATATATTCCCCCCCTCGATCAAAATGAAGGGTGCCCGTTTTACATGTTGATAGATTTTTGTTATTGTTAGTGTCCATGGGAAAGGCCAAATGGCCACCGAACACTTATTTGTACATGTTCATTAATAAAACATATAGTGGCCTAGTCAACCACAAATCGTAAGTTCAACTTCATTTGTAACACCTTAGAGGTCTGTGTTCCTGCTCCCTGTGTACTATGTTTTTCTACGTATTCTATAGCCTCTGTGCAGAAATACCGTGTGCAGTGCCTAAAGCTTGGTTTTCTAATTTTAGGTTATCATCGTGGAGCTCTCGAGAAGGAGATCGCATTGTGGTGCATTGTCGTTGAAAAACTTCACTAGTATGAGAGCATTTCGACACAAAAGCTTTGTTCTTTTGTGCGAGCGAAGCGAGCACCTGCTTGCCCACCCAAGGGACTCTCCAAGGCTCATGAATAAGGTGGCAATCAAGGCATAGACCTTGGCATACCTCGTCATCCGAGTCATCAAAGTCACCATTGGCACCGTTGGTTGCACGCGAGGGAAGACCTCAATGATCAAGGAAGATAGAGGTTTCCGGTACTTCTTGGGAGGTCACCCATCCCGGTACTGTTTCCCTTGGAGCTCACTTAACCGTAGCAATCTCTTGCAACTAAGATACACTCTTGTGGTGTCTAAAGAAGGGGAAAGACTAAGGTTAACATTACCTTGAACATGTTTTGTCCCTCAAAGCTTCATTCTTTGCTTTCAAAGCCTATCTTTTGAAGCATTTTTGGGGTGATTTTTGGAGCCATTTTGGAGTACGTTCGTGCATAGGTCACTTCACACAGGTTCAAGAACATCAAGAAGAGTGTTCTTTGTACTTCTCAAAAGTAAGTATTCACCTTTGGGGCGTGTATTCAGTCAAACTCGTAAAACTACAGGTTTCTCAAAAGGTTTTCAATTGTGGTGGGAGCAACCACTGCAAATTTATGCAAGTTTTTTGAACCTAAACAACAAAGTTGATAGACACTTGCAAGTGTTGTTGGCCAGTTTTTGGGCTACGCATTCAGTTTTTTGGTGTCATTTTACTGCATATATTGAGCACATATGTGTACACTTCTGTGGATACCGCTTATGTATGTCCATGTGGTCATTGATATAGTAGTTACATTTTTTGCATAAAGCCTTTTACATTAATAAAGAGGATCATGATAAAGCCCAAATGTCGGGGTCTCTTCAATGATGCAGATGGAAGACTTACCCAGCCTCACCATAGGAGATGTATGATAGTTCTTCGTAGGTGCTCAATAAGCCTAGTTGGCTTCTTTTGGGTAACTAATTATATGAAGTGGAGTCAGTGATTCACTATGTAGGTAAACATATTAGTACTTGCAGTGTTATGAGATTTTGACACTAGTCATATGCTCATTTTGCAGAGGATACTCTGGAAAAAATAATTCTAGATTTTCTTGTTTTGTCAACTATATAATGGTCGAATTACTCCTTGATACACTTATTGATGTGAGCACATTTATTCTCACATAATCCTTTTGGTTGGTCATTGTTGTTCATTAATTCATTCTTCTAGGAAGATTGCTAAATTCTCTTCTAGAATTTGACACTTGGTCATCCTTCTTTGAGCCGTAGTGCTGTTTGGACTCTTCTAGGTCCATTATCATTCTGTTCAGTTGTCTACCATCATGGCATCAGAGGTCTCAAGCGCACTTGGTGGATAAGGATCTAGTGTGAGTGTTCCAAGGATGAGCTATAACTTGCAGGGCAAAGACCAATTTGAGATCCAAAAATTTGATGGCACAAACTTTGCTCTATGGTCAGATTAAAGATGTGATGATTCAAAGGAGGCAATGGAAGCCAGTAAATGGAATCGCAAAGAAGCTTGTTGACATGGATGAATATGATTGGGATGAGTTAAATGAAATGGATAGGTCTACCATTCAATTGCACCTAGTAGATAATGTTTACTTTACAATATTAGATTGTGAAAGTGTAGAGGAGCTTTGGAAAAAGTTATGCAATACATATGAAAAGGGGATAGCATCAATTAAAGTGTATCTGATGAGAAAGTTATATGACCTTCGTATGACTTACTTCCTTTGTTGTAGGGTTGCAACATTTATATCCTTTTTGCTCCATCTAGCATCCGATGGCCTTTATCTGACCTTGGTTCCATCTTTGTTCTAACTTCTTGTGGAATATGAACAAAGCAAACACATCCAAAAACTTTGAGGTGTGTAAGGTCAAGTTTCTTATGGAATATACCTCCTATGGTGTCAAGTGATGTATTCCCAATGTTGTGCACCTATTTATCAAGTAAATGGCAGTTGTGGTAGCTTCAGCCCAATAGTACAATGGTACCTTCATCTTGTTAAGGATGCATCTTACAACTTCATCAATTTGCCTATTTATCCTCTTAGCTACTCCATTTAGTTGAGGTGTATACCTACAAGTAAAGTGCCTTTTGATCCCATTCTCTTGTAGAAAATCTGGAAAAATTTTGGAGAAGCGTTCCCATCCACCATTGGACCTTAATGTTTTGATAGACCTTCCTGTTTCTTTTTCAACTTGAGTTTTGAATCTCTTGAATATAGAGAACACATATGATTTTTGCTTCATACAAAATAGCCATACCTTTCTGGAGTGATCATCAATGAAGGTGACAAAAAATATATTACCAACCATTGATGCCTCTAGGGTAGGTCCCCATACATTAGTATGCATCAATTCCAAGACATTCGGGGCCACATAATTGCTCCTCTTAAATGGTTGCCTTGTTTGCTTACCTAGATTACAAGCTTCACATAACTCATGTAGTCCAACGCTATTTAATTTTGGAAGACCTCTTACCACCATCTTTTCTCATGCCCTTTAGCTTTGGAATGTCAATGTGTCCTATTCTTTTGTGCCATAAGTCCAGCTCTGAAATCTTCTTGTTCCAAATTGAATGTACATGACCTTTCCATGTGGACGTTTGATGTCCAAAGTGAACATCCTTCCTTTTCTTCTACCTTGAGCAATGACCTTGAGGTTGATATATTTAGGTAGTGATGTGTGTGAATAGTCTAGGACCACCGGGGCACTTTTTTCCCTCTTTAGAAGGTTTCTTCACCCGACTTGTATATATGCCAATTGCCCTAATGGACTACTTATCTTTGTACATTCTAGTGGTAATACATTGAGCATTGTGTAATGTGCTCCAAGATTCTTGTTCTTCCTTGTGTTGTTCGTGTGCTTCCGTAGACATCTTACTCCAACCATTGGTATCAGAGCAGGTCACCGCTTCATCTAGGGCATTGTCTACACCTCTCGGATTGCAGTCTTAGAATCACACGATTGTAGCACTTGTGCAGGCTATTTCATTTTTTTGTGCAAAAGGTATATACCAGTTTCGGTTCTCCAGTATAAGCGTCTCAAAGTCTGCTATAGGTTTAGCAGAATTTTTCTAGGTAGTTCTGTTCAACTTTTGAGATACAATCAATTTTTTGCATCAAGGTATTTTAGTCACCAGCCATGGTTGAAAGCAGTAATGTATTCCATATGTTGGTTTTTGAGTATAATTTGGATGGTACCAACTACCCATTATGGGCTTATATGATGCATCATGAATTGGTTGCAAAAGGACTATGGAATATTGTGCAGGGTGTTGAAAGACGTCCTATTACACTTGCAAATATAAGTACTGCAAATACAGGTGTTGGAGTTGATGGAGATGGTATTGAAGATGATGATATTTTGTAAATTCCTATTCGTGTTGCTGTTTCTATTGCACCTACTGTAGAGAAAATTCATTGGGATGGCAGAGATGCTCAGGCAAATGCATTGATAGCTTTGTCTGTCAAACGTGCCATTATTCCTCACATTCGCTCTTATAGAATAGCTAAGGATGCTTGGGATACACTTACCACATTGTACCAGGCTAGGAATGAGGCTCGTGTTACTTACCTCCAAAAACAATTGGAGAGTGAGCACATGAATGAAGGTGATTCTATGGACAGTTTTCTCACAAAGATCAAGGATTTAAAAGAACAGTTGATTTCTACTGATGAAGTTACAAGATAGCTCACTTGTGCAGACCGTTCTGAATGGTCTTCCTGACTCATATCAGAGTTTTGCTTCTACTCTTCGTTTGATGATGAAAGGCAATCCAAATGCCTTATCATTTGAGGATTTAGTCTCTGTTCTGTTGCAAGAAGACCAGTCTAGGTAGAATAAGTGTATTATGCGTGTTGTAGATCAAGCTTTCCAAGCTAGTCAGAAGGGAAAAGATAAATGGATCTCTTCTATTAGTAAGCAAAAATCTGCAAATGGTGCACATTTGAAGAAGAAAGACAAAGATGAAAAGAAATCAGAAAAGCAAAAATTGTTTTGCAAATACTGTAAAGAAAATGATAATGTCATCAAGAGCTATCCAAAACTAGTTGCTAAAGAGGCAAGGAAGAAAGAGCTCAAAATGGTTGTTGCAGAGGCCTCTACACCGAAAATAGAGTCTGCTAATCTTGTGCAAGAAGAAGAATGGGCGTTTACTACTGTTTGCAGTTTTGACCCATCTTCTCATGAGCAGTGCATGTCTGCAATAGACTCAGATGTTTGGTACTTTGATAGTGGGGTGACCAAACATATTACCTTGCAGCACAGTTTCTTCTCTTCACTCGAGCCTTCCCCTACAGGGAATACAGTTACATGCGCCAACAACTCCTCCTACCCTATTATGGGAGTTGGTAAGATCATTTTGATTACTACTGATGGTAGTTCTTTCACTTTGTCAGATGCTTTGTTTGTGCTTGGGATCAAGAAAAATCTGCTACCAATTTTTGCATTAGCCAAGATTGGCTTGGTTGTGAAATTTGTTGATGACAGATGTACAGCTCATGATCTGTCCAATGGCGACCTCATTATTGCTTCTAGCATTTTATGTCGTGGGTTGTATAAGCTCATAGACTATGAAAGATTTGTAAATCATTTGGCATGTGCAGTACATGATTCTCAGGCTATGTCAGATGCAAAGCTTTGGCATGCATGCTTTGGTCATCTGAATTTTGCTAGTTTGCTATGCTTGCAGAAATCTAGAATGGTGTCCTCTTTGCCCAACTTGATTCACCTGGTAAACATGTATGTGAAGGCTGTATTTTGGGCAAAAAATATAGCGTTCTTCCTTTCCAAAAGATGGTTTAGTTCAGGCTACTCAAAAATTGAAGCTTGTACATAGTGATGTCTCTAATCCTATGCAGACATCTTCTTTTGGGAACTATCTTTACTTTGTGACTTTCATCAATGATTTTTCTAGGCATGCATGGGTACATCCATTGAAGGAAAAGTCCGAAGTGTTTATTGCTTCAAACAGTTTCTGGTTTTGGCTGAAAATCTATCAGCATGTAAAATGGGCACCCTCCGTTCTGATCGAGGGGGGGAATATATGTCTTCTAACTTTAATGCATTTCTGGCTGAACGTGGGATAAAACATCAGTGTAGAGTGCCATATATACCTCAATAGAATGGAATTGCTGAATGAAAGAATAGGTCACTCATGGAGATGGGGAGGTGTATGGTCAAGATTCAGGCTTTACCACATAGTTTCTGGCTTGAGGTTGTTATGTATGCAGCATATGTACTTAACAAGTGTCCCACTAAATCGCTGCAATCTATCACTCCATATGAGGCTTGGCATGGTCCCAAGCCATTTATTGTTCATCTGCATGTTTTTGGTTGTCTGGCATATGCATGAGTGCCTGAACAACATCACAGATAATTGGATGATAAAGCAATAAAATGTTTTTTTTTTTGGTATAATTCTGAAAGTAAAGGCAATCGTCTTTATCATCCACAGACTAAATGCATTCTGGTTAGTCATGACGTTGTTCTTGTGGAAGATGTTATTCAGCCATTGCTTTCATGTACAAGGAGACATCTGTTAGCTCCAAAGACATGTATGATACTTTGCTACCTCTTTTTACAAGTGGATAGTCTAGCACTGGTCCTAATGAGGCAACTTCTCAACCTTTGCAGGTTTCATGTGATGATGCAGATCATTCCATTTCTGATGCACATTTACATGATGCACTTGTTGATGAGAGAGCTGATATTGAGCAGGCAAAAAATATGCCAAAATGGTTGGTGCAGATCTTGTGTGATAGCAAACTAGATGCACCTTTGTCATATCGTACTCGATCAGGATCTCATAGTGACTCTTTTGCATTAGATTGCTATGTTGTGGCTGCTTCTAGTCTCTCTGATGAGACTGAACATGTTTCATTGGATGAAGCACAAAATTATGAACATTGGATGGCTGCATTGCAATCTGAATATGATGCTATCATGAAAAATGGTACCTAGTCTGTATGTGACGTGCCTCTTGGCAAAAAGGCCATTGGCACTAAGTGGGTATACAAGCTGAAGTGTAAACCTAATGGAGCAGTTGACAGGTATAAAGCTAGGCTTGTTGCAAAGGGTTATGTGTAGGAAAGAGGCATTGATTTTGATGAAACATTTACTCCTACTTGTCGAATGACTACTGTTCATAGCATCTGTGCACTTGCAGCTCATCATGGTTGGAATGTACATCAGTTGGACATTAAAACAGCATTTTTGAATGGTGACTTGCATGAAGAAGTGTATGTTTTTCAGCCCCATGGCTTTGTGCAGAAAAGGCATGAAATCCAGGTGTGTAGGTTAAAGAAGGCATTATATGGTTTAAAGCAAGCACTACATGCTTGGTATGAAAAGATACATGCCTATCTCATTGCACAGGGTTTTGAGAACACTCCAATTGAAAGCACCTTGTGGTGTATGTAGATGACATGCTACTCACCGGTCCTCATGACATGCATATTGTAGATTTTAAGGCTGATTTGCATGCCTCATTTGAGATGTCTGATTTGGGGCATTTGCATCACTATTTGGGCATTCAATTTATGCAAGTTGATGGTGGAATGGCTTTGTGTCAAACGAAATATATTGACACATTATTGCAACATTTTGGCCTTGAAGACTATAAGCCTATTGCCACTCCTATGGAGACATGTTTACGATTGAGTCTTCATGATGCTAGAGATGCATTTGATGTTGTTCTCTATCAGCAATTTGTTGGATGTTTGATTTATTTCTGCATTACTCGGCCAAATATTCAGTTTTTTGTCTCATAGATGAGCAGGTTTATGCATTGCCTAGGTGTCAAGCATTGGTAGATGGTTAAGTGCATCTTTCACTACTTGAGTGGTACCCAACTACTTGGATTGTTTTATCCCAAAGGGGAATCACTGCCGCCAGATTTGCATGCTTTTTCTGACAGTGATTGGGTTGTTTGCTATGACACTCGTGTGTCCACCAGTGGCTTTTGCTTCATGCTTGGTAGCTTATGTATATCTTGGTTGAGCAAGAAGCAGCCTACTGTGGCCACTTCCAGTTGTGAGGCTGAGTATAGGGCATCTTTTGCAATGACTATTGAGTGTGTGTAGCTCAGATGCCTAATGGCTGATTTGTGTGTAGGTCAATCTTCTGCCACCACCATCTTCACTAAGAGTCAGA
The DNA here is from genome assembly GCA_020310875.1 of Ceratopteris richardii. Lineage (NCBI taxonomy): Eukaryota > Viridiplantae > Streptophyta > Polypodiopsida > Polypodiales > Pteridaceae > Ceratopteris > Ceratopteris richardii. The sequence continues at coordinate 46,085,278 of CM035432.1, read as the reverse complement.
GTAATGATTGTGCATTTTGACCTTAGCTACATAACCTATATGTTGGTCAATCTTATGCTCGAAATTCATGAGTAATGATTGTGCATTTCGACCTCAGCGACATAACCTATAGCTTATGTGTGTATCATTGGTTTCAAGGAGTCACTTACGTCTCATTTTTATACCTCACTAAGTGTTACCAAGGCCTTATGTATGACTTGAATTTATGATAAAAATAAAACCCAAAATAATGAGCAAGCGATTCAATTTCTACTCTTTATATGAGCATAAGAAATAGATGATAATACAATCCAACAATGTCTGCCATTACAATTCCAAGCCACTTTTTCCAAAAAAGAGAAATAGGTTGATCAAAGGAATAATCTTGATGCTTACAAATGGTGCTCATGTTGCTCACCTAGATTAAATCGATGATTTCCTCTTAGACATTTCTTGATAAAGAAGACTTCAATGTCGAACCCACTATGATTATTAAGATTTCTATAGCCAAGGCATTGCTTGCATTGACCTCGTTCAGAACATTCAATGATGCACACTTACAAAGAGGTATGCAATTAACTTTGGTATACGTTGGGTTCTCAAGGTTGATAAGGTTGTTCTAAGTGGTTAATGGGTAATGTTTGTTGAGAAATCAAGCTGATCATGTGATGATCCAGGATGACATGTATCACTTTTTCATTTCTCTGACATGTATAGTGGTCACGCTGAGCTAGATTTATCTATCAAGAGTGATGGCACATTTGTTTCTTTCCAAGTCACTCATTCATGGAAATTAGGATTTTTCCTTATGTATTGTTCTTGTTGGTGCAATTAAGCCCAAGCCTACATACTTGATCACTTCACATAAGCTTGATTTATTGGCATAACACTTGGAAGGCTTCATATGTTCAACCTCTTGTAATTCTACTTCGCATTTATTTTTGTGAAAGTGGAATATACTCATGAGGAGTTAGGAAGCACAAAATCTCGGATCATTTGGTAGTTGAGTCAAGAGAGAATCAGTCCTATACTTTAGCATTCACTTTTAGGTAGAGATTTGAATTTGAATTCAAATCCTTTGGCTCCAACAAAAACTATAAAAAGAGGATATGAAAGGCCCACTTCTATCTCGAGATTCAGAGATCATTTTGATGTACTTTCATTGAGAAGAGGAGCTCACCTCATATCTCACTCACTTCTCACTCATTGAGCAATGGTTGATTACCAATGACATTGTACTTTTACATGATTTAATACATACATGATCATTTCTTCTTATTCTCATTTCTCTGTCATAACTCCATCAGAACAATGATTTTGTCAGAGCTTGTTCTCACTGTGTAGTGGATTTTTTCTCATGATTTAAAGCATGATAGATTCAGCATAGTGTCTATTGTAATCCTACAAAGTTTCATTATTAATGCCTCTCACAATCATCAGATATTAATCCATCTTTGCTCACTAGTCTGTTGATTGTCAAGACTCGTAAATATCGAGATGCTTGGTTGATTTACTAAACAGATTTCTTTGCATATAGTCCATCATTTTTTATGATATCACTCATGATTGGTAGCTTGTTAATCTAATTAGAGCTCCCCAAAATGAATTTAATCAATTGTTGTTGTGCTCAGAGAATGGTTCAAAACACTGAACAGGTGTGTGGACCAAAATAGCAAGTTTTGGACCTTGGATTATATTCCTACCTATCTGTTTTGATCCTACCATTAGTGGATTATCTTCCAAGAAACATGTGTGATTATTTATGCTTATTATCTAGCTAAAGAGGCCCACAACACTCTCCAACCATCACTTGTAGCAGGTGTGAAGCAGGTTTTAGCTACACCAATTCATCTCTTGTGACTATCCACCATCTCCTCCAACAATGGTATCAGAGCAAGCACCATCAAGATGGGAGATAGATTTCCATCCTTCATTGACAAATTGGATAGGAACAACTACTCAGCATGGTCACTAAGGATGCAAGCATACCTTCAAGGGAGAAGCTTATATGGATACATCTCAGGAGATGAAGATATGCCAATCTTTACGAGCAAGCATCAACCAACAAGGGAAGAGCAAGAGAGGTTGACCACATGGTGTGCAAAGGATGCTCTTGCCAGGTCATATCTACTAAACTCAATCTATGATTTCTTGTTGCCTACATGTTAGGAATTGCAAGACCTCCCAAGAGACTTGGGAAGTACTTTCATCATATTTCTCCTCCAACACAAGAGCTAGGAAGAATCAGTTGTGGATGGAATTCACAACCCTTAAGAAACAACCAAAGCAAGGAGTAGCTGATTATGTAACCAAAATGAAAGATGTAGTTGACAAGCTTTCCAGCATTGGAGAAGAGATAGAGGAAGAGCACATAGTGAGGCACATCATCAATGAAATTAAGGCTGATGACAAGTGGGAGTCCTTCACCACATCAATGGACCTCTACATGGATATGCAAATACTTGATCTCAACACCTTGATGGGGCAACTCTTCACCCATGAGACAAAGCTCAACAGAAATGGTGACAACTCAAGAGGTAACCAATCTTCTACCCTTTATACAGATAAGAATAAAGCTAAGGATAAAGATAAAAGCAAGAAACAGGAAGAAGAGGCTAGTACCTCTCAAGCTAATTATGCAGGAAGAGGAAAAGGTGCTACAAGAAGGGGCAGAGGAGGAAAGCAAGGCAAGGGGAGACCCTACAACAATTCACCATGCAACATTTGTGGTCTCAACAACCACAGTACAGAAGAATGCTACAAAAATACAAGGAACCAAAGGGGAAGAGGCTTCCATAGAGGAAGTTATGGACAATCTAGAGGCAGGTACAACAATGGTGGAGGCAACTATGACCATAACTACAATCAAGGCTACAACAACAACAATTATCAAGGAGGTCTTACAGGAAGAAGGGACATCAACAACTATACTGAAGATCAAGAAGACTCTCTACTCATCATGAACATGACATCCAAGCAAGGTAAAGATGATGAGCATCTCTTCTACATTGATTTAGGTTGTTCCAGTCATATGGCAAGAAATGTAGCTCTATTATCTGATCTTGAAGAAGCCAAGGGGAAGCATGAAGTACAAATAGGTGATGACACTAAACATTCAGTCAGGCAAATTGGAAATGTCAAATCATTTGATGATAGTATGAACCTTTTAAGCAAAGTTATGTATGTGCCTATTATAACCAAAAACTTAATTAGTGTTGGGCAGATTGTAGAGAGAGGTCTACAGGTCAGGTTCACTAAGCATGGAGCATATGTGGAAGACCCCCAGTAAGGCTTCAAAAGTATTTCCAAAGATGAGAAGTCAGGTAGATTGTTTACATTTGAAATTGAAGACACAAGGAACATAGCACTATTCAGTTATAGAGATCAAACCTTATCTGAGTTGGAAATATGGCACAAAAGGCTACGGCATAGGAGAAAGAACTCTGAAACAAATTTGCAAGGATGAAAGTGTGATTGGCATTCCCAATGTGACCAAGCAGCACATGATATACAAATGTGGAGCTTGCCAATCTGGGAAAGCTCACAGGCAACCATTCAACAAGAAAGGATACATCCATGAAGACTATTTGGAGCTTGTACACACTGATGTGTGGGGTCCTAGCAAAGATCCATCCATCTCAGGTACAAGGTACTACGTGTCATTTATTGATGATTACAATAGGTGGACAATCCTCTATTTCATGAAGCATAAGGATGAGTTATTTACATGTTTCAAGAAGTATTTGGCACTAGTTGAAAACCAAACAGGAAGGAGCTTGAAGAGAATCAGGTCTGATGGAGTTGATGAGTACTTTTCACATGAGTTTGATCTATTTCTACAGGATAGAGGAATAAAGAGGGAAGTAACAACCATGTATACTCCTAAATTAAATGGAGTGGTAGAGAGAAGGAATAGGTTAATTGTTGAAGCACCTAAGTCTATGTTAAATGAGAAAAAAATACCTAATTATTTATGGATAGAGGTTGTTTCCACAGCCACCTACTTGGTCAATAGGCTTCCATCCAAATCATTGGATGGTATGACACCGTACGAAGCATGGAATGGTAGGAGACCCTCATTGGATCATTGCAAAATATTTGGGTGCATTGTCTATGCACACATCCCATCACAAAACAGAGGGACTCTTGACCCTAAGGCTAAGAAATGTATATTTATTGGTATGATCAGAATCAAAAGGGATATAGACTATACAATCCCAATAACAAGGCATTCATAGTTAGTAGGGATGTAGTATTTGATGAGAATAATTCATGGTTTGAAGATGATTGCAAGAAATTCAAGTTACCATATGATTTGGAAAATGATTTTCCAACCCTCACTTAACAAGATCAACACTTAGCAGAAGACATCAACTCAGAGGAAGAAAAACAGATTGTTTCAAAGCTTGGAAGTCAAGAGGCAAGTTCAAATTCAAGAAATTAGAAGATCTACCCGAGTCTTCCAATCAAGCTTTAAAGAGATCACAAAGAGAAAGTAGGAAGCCCATAAGGTATGGATATGATACATCTTTAGTTACAAAACACTCTGTGTACATCACTAAAAACTCTATGGCAGAAGAGCCTTCTTCATTTGAAGAGGCTAGGAAGAAGAAAGAGTGGAGAGAAGCCATGCAGGAAGAAGTGGAAGCATTGCAGGAAAACCACACTTGGGATCTAGTTCCCAAGAAGCGAGATATGAAGGTAATTGGTTCAAGGTGGATATACAAAATTAAAAAGAGCTCTGATGGATCTATAAACAAGTACAAGGCAAGGTTAGTGGCAAAAGGATTTGCCCAAACACATGGAGTAGACTGTGAAGAAACATTTTCACTTGTGGCAAAGATGCCAACAATCAAGGTATTGGTAAGTCTTACAGCTTCTAAAAATTGGAATTTATATTATTTAGATGTCAAGAATGCATTCTTAAATGGTTGGATATCAGAAGAAGTGTATATGACACAACCACCAAGTTTTGAAGATGAGAAAAAAGCAAGTTATGTATGCAAGCTAAAAAGCACTATATGGTCTCAAGCAAGCTCCTAGAGCTTGGAACCATAGACTTGTTACCTATTTGCAGGACCAAGGCTTTGTAGCAAGCAAGGTAGACTCTTCTTTATTTGTTAAGAAGAACAAATCAGAAGTCATTTATGTGTGTGTCTATGTAGATGATATCATTATTACAGTAAATGATTTTGATGGTATCAAGTAGGTCAAGGCTCAATCAATGAAGGAATTCAAAATCAGTGATCTAGGGTTATTAGCTTACTTCCTTGGCTTAGAACTTGTGCATATAGATTCAGGTATATTCATCACACAAAGGAAGTACATACATGATATGTTGGTAAAGTTTAATATGGAGAACACTAAAGTTGCAGGTATCCCTATGGAGCTCAACCATAAGCTAAGTTCACATGAAGGTGAACTACTTGAAGATGTTACAAATTTTTAACAACTAGTGGGTAGTCTTAATTATGCTACTTTAACAAGAGTTGACATTGCCTATGTAGTAGGTACATTGAGTCAGTTTATGCATGTACCAAGGAAGCCTCATATGGAAGCTGCAAAGAGGTTGCGTAAGTATCTAAAGGGTACAATGAATGAGGGGTTATTCTATCCCTTCACTTATGACATAGATATAAAGATGTATTCTGATGCAGATTGGGCTGGCTCCAAGGATGATAGGAGAAGCACTTCAAGGTACCTATCTTTTGCAGGTTCAAAACTCATATCTTGGTCATCCAAGAAGCAACCAACTGTGGCCTTTGTTGGAGTTAGACGTCTGCAGAAGCACGCGAACAGCACAAGGAAGAAGAAGAAGCTTGGAGCACAAACACACAATACTAAATGTATTACTAGAGAATGTACAAAGATAAATAGCCCATTAGGGCAATAGAAGTATATACAAGTCGAGGGAAAAAAACCTCCTAAAGAGGGAAAAAAGTGCCCCGGCGGTCCTAGTGTGTTCACACACATCACTACCTAAATATATCAACAAATCCCCCCTGGGAGTGATGCGGTGAACAAGGAGTTGGCACTCATGTATAAGGAAGTGCCAAGCTATGTGGAAATCACTCCACAAAAGGAAGTAAGCCCAAAGCTTTGCGGAAAGCTTCAAACTTCTCCCTAGGCAGAGCCTTCGTGAAAAGGTTTGCAATGTTCTCCTGCGTGGGCACATATGCCAAGCTGATCTCCCCAGCAGAGAACCTCTCCCTAACATACTGATAATGCACCTCAATGTGCTTAGTGCGAGCATGGAACACAGGGTTCCTCGCAACTACCAATGCACTCTGACTGTCAGTGAAGATGGTGGTGGCAGAAGACTGACCAACACCCAAATCAGCCATAAGGCGTCTGAGCCACACACACTCAACAGTCTCTGTGAAAGCTGCCCTATACTCAGCCTCACAACTGGAAGTGGCCACAGTAGGCTGCTTCTTGCTCAACCAAGATATACATGAGCTACCAAGCATGAAGCAAAAACCACTGGTGGACACACGAGTGTCATAGCAACCAGCCCAATCTGAGTCAGAAAAAGCATGCAAATCTGGCGGTAGTGATCCCCCCTTGGGATAAAACAACCCAAGTAGTCGAGTACCACTCAAGTAGCAAAGGATGCGCTTAACCACCTTCCAATGCGTGACTCCTAGGCAATGCATAAACCTGCTCATCTGTGAGACAGCAAACTGAATATCTGGCCGAGTAATGCATAAGTAAATCAAGCATCCAACAGCCTGCTGATAGAGAACAGCATCAAATGCATCTCCAGCATCATGAAGACTCAATCGTAAACCTGTCTCCATAGGAGTGACAATAGGCTTACAGTCTTCAAGGCCAAAACACTGCAATAATGTGTCAATATATTTCGTTTGACACAAAGCCATTCCACCATCAACTTGCATAAACTGAATGCCCAAATAGTGATGCAAATGCCCCAAATCAGACATCTCAAATGAGGCATGCAAATCAGCCTTGAAATCAGCAATATGCTTCTCAATAGGACCAGTGAGCAGCATGTCATCAACATAGACAACAATGATCAGAAGCACATCATTAGCACGCTTAACATATAAGGTGCTTTCAGTTGGATTGTTCACAAAACCATGTGCAACCAGATAGGCATGTATCTTCTCATACCAAGCACGTGGTGCTTGCTTTAAACCATATAATGCCTTCTTTAACCTGCACACCTGGTTTTCATGCCCTTTCTGCACAAAGCCATGGGGCTGAAAAACATACACTTCTTCATGCAAGTCACCATTCAGAAATGTTGTTTTAATGTTCAACTGATGTACATTCCAACCACGATGGGCTGCAAGTGCACAAATGCTCCGAACAGTAGTCATACATCATGTAGGTGCAAAGGTCTCATCAAAATCAATGCCTCTTTCCTACGCATAACCCTTTGCAACAAGCCTAGCCTTATACCTATCAATTGTACCATCAGGTTTACGCTTCAGCTTGTATACCCACTTAGTGCCAATCGCCTTCTTGCCAGGAGGCAAGTCACATAAAGACCATGTACCATTCTTCATTATAGCATCATATTCAGATTTCATGGCAACCATCCAATTTTCTGAATTCTATGCTTCATCAAAAGAAACAGGCTCATTCTCATCACAGAAACTAGACGCAGCCATAGCATAGCAATCTAATGCAAAGGAAGCACTATGAGAGCCTGAACGAGTAGGATATGACAAAGGTGCATCTAACTTGCTGTCACGCAAAGTCTACACCAGCCATTTTGGCATCATTTTTGCCTGCTCAATATCAGCTCTCTCATCAACAAGTGCATCATGTAAATCTGCATCAGAAATAGAATGATCTGCATCATCATATGAAACCTGCAAAGGCTGAGAAGTTGCCTCATTAGGACCAGCACTAGATTGTCCACCTGTAAAAAGAGGCATCAAAGTATCATACATGTCTTTGGAGCTAACAGATGTCTCCTTAGTACATGAAAGCAATGGCTGAATAGCATCTTCCACAAAGGCAACATCACGGCTAACCAAAATGCTTTTAGTATGTGGATGATACAGACGATAGCCTTTACTTTCAGAACTGTACCCAACAAAAATACATTTTACTGCCTTATCATCCAATTTTCTGCGATATTGATCAGGCACTAGTGCATATGCCAAACAACCAAAAACACGCAGATGAGCAACAGATGGCTTGCGGTCATGCCAAGCCTCATATCGAGTGATAGACAGTAGCGCTTTAGTGGGACACCTATTCAGTACATATGTTGCACACATGACAGCCTCAAGCCAGAAACTATGTGGTAAAGCCTGACTCTTGACTATGCACCTCGCCATCTCCATGAGTGACCTGTTCTTTCGTTCAGCAACTCCATTCTGTTGAGGTGTATACGGCACTGTACACTGGTGTTTTATCCCACGTTCAGCCAGAAATGCATTAAAATTAGAAGACATATATTCCCCCCCTCGATCAGAACGGAGGGTGCCCATTTTACATGCTGACAGATTTTCAACCAAAACCAAAAACTGTTTGAAGCACATGAACACTTCAGACTTTGCTTTGAGTGGATATACCCATGCATGCCTGGAAAAATCATCAATGAAAGTAACGAAGTAAAGGTAATTCCCAAAAGAGGGTGTCTGCATAGGACCACAGACATCACTATGTACAAGCTGCAATTTTTGCGTAGCCCAAACTGAACCATCTTTTGGAAAGGAGGAACACTGCATTTTGCCCAAAATACAGCCTTCACATACATGTTTTCCAAGTGTCTCAAGCTTGGGCAAAGAAGACACCATATCAGATTTCTGCAGGCATAGCAAACTAGCAAAATTCAGATGACCAAAGCATGCATGCCAAAGCTTTGCATCTGAGATAGCCTGAGAATCATGAACTGCACATGCCGAATCATTCATAGATCTTTCATAGTCTATGACCTTATACAGCCCACGACATAAAATGCCAGAAGCAATAATAACATCGCCATTTGACAGATCATGAACTGTACATCTATCATCAACAAATTTCACAACCAAGCCAATCTTGGCTAATGCAAAAACTGATAACAGATTCTTCTTGATCCCTGGCACAAATAAAGCATCTGACAAGGTGAAAGAACTACCATCAGCAGTAGTCATAATGATCTTACCAACTCTCATAACAGGATAAGAGGAGTTGTTGGCGCATGTGACAGTATTCCCTGTAGGGGCAGGCTCGAGTGAAGAGAAGAAACTGTGCTGCGAGGTAATATGTTTGGTCGCCCCACTGTCAAAGTACCAAACATCTGAGTCCACTGCTCACATGCACTGCTCATGAGAAGATGGGTCAAAACTGCAAACAGTAGTAAACACCCATTCTTCTTCTTGCACAAGATTAGCAGACTCTGTTTTTGGTGTAGAGGCTTCTGCAACAACCATTCCAACCTCCTTTTTCTTTGCCTCTTTTGCAGCCAGTTTTGGACAGTTCTTTATGATATGATCATTCCCTTTACAGTACTTGCAAAACAATTTCTGCTTTTCTGATTTCTTCTCATCTTTATCCTGGTTCTTGAAATGTGCAGCATTTGCAGATTTCTGCTTACTAGTAGAAGAGCTCCATTTTCCTTTGCCCTTCTGACTAGCCAAGAAAGCTTGATCTGCAACACGCATAATGGACCTGTTCTGCCTGGACTGATCTTCCTGCAACAGAACAGAGACTAACTCCTCAAATGATAAGGCATTCGGATTGCCTTTCATCATCAACCAAAGAGTAGAAGCAAAACTCTGATATGAATCAGGAAGACCATTCAGAACGGTCTGCACAAGTGAGCTATCTGGTATAACCTCATTAGCAGAAATCAATTGTTCCTTCAAGTCTTTGATCTTTGTTAGGAAACTGTCCATAGAATCACCTTCATTCATGTGCTCACTCTCCAACTGTTTTCGGAGGTAAGCAACACGAGCCTCATTCCTAGCTTGGTACAAGGTGGTAAGTGTATCCCAAGCATCCCTAGCTGTTCTACAAGAGCGAATATGAGGAATAATGGCACGTTTGACAGACAAGGCTATCAATGCATGTGCCTGGGCGTCTCTACCATCCCAACGAATCTGCTCTGTAGTAGGTGCAGCAGAAACAGCAGCACGAACAAGAATTTGCACAACATCATCTTCGACACCATCTTCATCAACTCAAGCACCTGTATTTGCAGTACCTGTTGTTACAGGCGTAACAGAACGCCTTTCAACACCCTGCACAATGTTCCACAATCCTTTTGCAACCAATACATGTCGCATCATATAAGCCCACAATGGGTAGTTGGTACCATCCAACTTATCCTCAACAGCCAACATACGGAATACATCACTGCTTTCAACCATGGCCGGTGACTAAAATACCTTGATGCAGAAAATTGACTGTATCTCAAAAAGTTGAACAGAACTGCCCAGACGACTTCTGCTAAACCTGTAGCAGACTTCAAGACGCTTATACTGGCGAACAAAAAATGGTATATACCTTTGGCACAAAAAAGACGAAATAGCCTGCACAAGCACTGCGATAGTGCGTTCGGAGGCCGAAACGAGCTCAGATCGCAATTTCGGCACCACATAGCGAAGTTGTTTAGATCTCTGAAACACCCTGAGTATGCTCACCAAATTCCGTGCGAATCTGAGACTGCAAACGGAGGAGTGTCGACTGCGCCCTAGATGAAGCGATGACCTTCTCTGATACCAATTGTTGGAGTTAGACGTCTACAGAAGCACGCGAACAGCACAAGGAAGAAGAAGAATCTTGGAGCACAAACACACAATACTAAATGTATTACTAGAGAATGTACAAAGATAAGTAGCCCATTAGGGCAATAGAAGTATATACAAGCCGAGGGAAAAAAACCTCCTAAAGAGGGAAAAAAGTGCCCCGGCGGTCCTAGTGTGTTCACACACATCACTACCTAAATATATCAACAGCCTTATCTTCCATAGAAGCAGAATATAGAGGTTTGGCAAATGCAACTCAGGAAGCTATGTGGCTTAAGAAATTATATGCAAATTTGGAGATACATTCCTACACTCCAATTATCTTTGGAGATAACACTAGTTTACTTCATTTGGCTACTAATCCTATATACCATGCAAGGACTAAGGACATTGAATTGCACTATCATTATGTAAGGGAGAATTTTCTTAGCAAGGATATCCAATTATCCTATGTATCAACTCATTTACAATGTGCAGATATACTCACCAAAGCATTGGATGGAACAAAGATGAATAGGTTCAAATTGATGATTGGGCTGCAAGAAATCAAGGAGCAATGAAGTCCAAGCATGCTAGGCTTGAGGGGGAGCTGTCAGTGCAATTAAGCCTAAGCCTACATACTTGATCACCTCACATAAGCTTGATTTATTGGCATAACACTTGGAAGGCTTCATATGTTCAACCTCTTGTAATTCTACTTCACATTTACTTTTGCGAAAGTGGAATATACTCACAAGGAGTTAGGAAGCACAAAAACTCGTATCATTTGTGTTGGTGCAGGACAATCAACAATTGGTGATTTGGACAAGTACTGAAGTCAAAGAATAAAGCAAAGATCAACACATGGGGCTTGAAGATGAGTACATGATCAGAAGATGAAGACTTGTATATACATGTACATTAAACTTGTAATTAGTTCACTTATACCTTTGTAATGGTTACGAGTTTGTACATATATGCCTATATATATACAAGTACAAAGTTGGGGCAAGTATGAGGGATGATGAGTGACAAGTTTTAGATGACATTAGAGACTTTAGAAAGTGAGAAGAACTTGACGTATCACTCACATGTATTTTTTTTAGAATAGAATAAAGTTGTGCCTCGATCTTTTGCTTAGTGATCCTTCTATGTTTATTCTCGTGATGAATGCTTTTGTATAAGTCTAATTATATAGTTGAGTGACCTCTTTACAAGTTTTTAGAGTTTAGTTGTAATCAAGATGAGAGAATTTTAAGTAGGAACATTTACATGTGTAAATGTGAAGAAGTGAAGATAGAAACAGGTGCAATCCCGGTGGTCAATGTTTTGATCAGATCTCCCTCGGTAATGTAAAGTTTTGAGCAACTAAGCATTCATTCTTTACGTTGAAAGGTAATCTACTTGTGGCTAAAAGCATTTGAATAAACGGGTTCTACGTTGGGAGAACCATGCATTAGAAGTTGCAGGTGTCAAAGTCGACTACACAAAAGAACAGTTTCAGACATAGGTATATTGTTTGGAGCAAATCTCAAGATCTACTAAATCTTTTGGAAAGATTTAAATTTGAGGCAAACTTTAGGAGACACCTTGTATAAATTTTCATTGAAAATTTTACACATTTGATTAGTCAATGAGTGAGTTAAGTGCAACAGACTTTTCTAAATAATTAGTTTATTCACAGTTAGTTCAAAGTTTGGTAATTTGGTATTGGTCTTCCAAAATTGGTTGAGGTTTTGAGTTGTTCTTGATATAGAGGTGCTCTAACATCAAGGATAACTTGTTCTTTTGGATATTGACACTCTCCATCAGTGGTAGCAGAGTAGGAGTCATCAAAATTGAAGAAAAGGAGGACCTCGAGTGTTGCAGTTAAACAGAAATCAATCTTTGAAGATTCAAAAGGTGAAAGTTTGAAGTGAAAGCTAGAGAAGGAGGCCTGAAGCTATCAAGAAGATCAAAAGAAACTACATTCAAAGTAAAGGTACATTCATTATTCACAAAGCTTGAAGACTTTATTGCACAGGTTAAGAAAGATGGGAGATTCTCTTCAGATAGAGAAATTAGATAGAGAAAACTATCCTGCTTGGTCAATGAGGATGGAAGCTCATCTTATGAGCAAAGATCTGATAGGATACATCACATGTGAAGAAGAAAAACTAGAATTTAGGGATCCTAGTGTTCCAACTAACGAAGAGCTCTCAAATTTGAAGACATGGATGAAGAAGGATGCTCAAGCAAGGAGCATTATCTACACGGGAGTCAATGATTACTTGCTACCTCACGTTAGAGGACTTGAAAGTGCAAGTGACATATGGAATGCTTTGGAGGAGCATTTCCAAAACACTACAAAGTCAAGGAAGGCATCTTTATGGGCAGAGTTCACCACATTCAAGAAGAAGGCTTCTCAATCTATTTTTGATTATGTAGCAAGGATGAAGGACATTGCAGATGCATTAGGAGCAGTTGATGAAGATATTGAAGAGGACAAATTGGTAAGACAAATTCTCACAGGTTTAAGAGGAGATGAGAAATGGAAGCCTTTCATTTTATCCACTGAATTGTCACTAGATCATTTTACTCCTGATTTGAATTAGTTGTTAGGACATATGCCAACCTTTGAGCAGGATGTCAAAGGTGATGTTGATAAAAGTACAGGTCAAGCAATGTATTCAAAGGACAAGAAGGAAATTAACAAAGGCAAGCAACAATTGAATGAAGATGAAGGCACTACTAGTCAAGCTAACTTCCTAAGAGGAAGAGGAGGCGGTAAAGGAAGAGGAAGAGGCAAAAGCAATAAAGATGGTGTCAAAGCTTGTTGGATTTGTGGTAAGACTAATCATTTAGCTCATGAATGTTGGCATAATAATCAGAATGGTGGAGGATATAATCAAAACTTTAATTCAAGAGGAAGAGGTAATAGAAATCAGAGAGGTAATTTCATAGGTAGAGGTAGTAGAGGTTTCTTTGGAAGAAATGCAGGAAGAGGCTTTCAAAGTCAATCCTACAATAATACCTACTACAACTATGCTTCATATTAGAAGGAGGATTCAACTTTAATTATGAATGCAACTTGTGAAAGACAAACTGAAGATCAAAGAGTCTTCTACATTGACTCAGGGTGTAGCAATCACCTAAGTGGCAATATAGCTTTGATGATTGATTTGGAGAATAAAGTAAGTAATCATGTGGTACAAACAGGTGATAACACAAAGCACAATGTGAAGTCCATTGGATCAGTGAAGGCTAAGGATGGAAGCACTCTTCTGAGTAAGGTTCTATATGTTCCTACACTCCCAAAGAATTTGATAAGTGTAGGGCAAATTGTAGAGAAAGGTTATGAAGTAAGGTTTACTAATGATGGAGTTTTTATGGAAGACCCTAGCAATGGGTATAAACAAATTGTTTCAGGAAAGAAAGAAGGAAGGCTATTCACATTGAAGATTCAAGGCAATTTTGGTCATGCCTTGTTCACTTATGGAGGGCATAAGATCTATGAGTTAGATCTTTGGCATAAAACACTTGGACATTTCAATGAAAGAGGTATTAAGGATATGATCAATAATGGTTCAGTGCTTTGATTACCTAATGTTGCAGGTCAACTCATGACATACATATGTGAAGCATGTTAATTAGGTAAGGCTCATAAGCAATCATATAATAAGCATGGTTTCATGTATTCAGAGAAGCTTGAATTGGTACATACAGATGTGTGGGGACCATCAAAGGACTTTAGCATTAATGGATCAAGATATTATGTGATTTATGTTGATGATGCTACCAGTTGGATCACCATATATGTGATCAAAGATAAATCAGAGGTGTTTAATACATTTAAGCATTACCATGTGTATGCAGAAAGAGGAAGACCCTTCTACATATGAAGAGGCAAAAGGTAAGGAAAACTGTGAGAAAGCTATGCAGGATGAGTATGATGCATTGATGGAGAATGAGACATGGGATTTGGTTCCTAAACCAAATAATGAGAAGATCATTGGATGCAAACGAGTCTACAAGACAAAGAGGTATGTAGATGGAAGTGTGTCTAGATATAAAGCTAGACTTGTTGTGAAAGGGTATGCTTAGAAATATGGTATAGATTATGATGAGACTTATAGTCTTGTGGCAAACATGACAACTATAAGGACTCTCATAGCTATTGTTTCATGTAGAGGTTGGAAGCTATGTCAATTACATGTGAAGAATGCTTTTCTAAATGGTTATATTTCATATGATGTTTTCATGGAGCAATTAGAAGGTTTCAAGGATAAAAGGTATCCAGAGTATGTATGTAAACTCAAGAGAGCTTTGTATGGTTTGAAGTAGGCTCCAAGGACATGGAATTATAGACTTGTGAAGTTCTTGAAGGAGTTTGGTTTCCAAGTGTCTAAAGTAGATAGTAGCTTGCTTGTTAAAGCAAGTGATGATGGGTTCATTTACATGTGCATATATGTTGATGACATAATTCTTACAGGTACATATGAGAAGGGCATACAAAGTCTTAAGAAGCAAATGGAGAAATAGTTCAAGATTAGTGACTTGGTAGACTTGTCATATTTCTTGGGCATGGAGATTTCATATACTCAACATGGAGTATATGTGACTCAAGAAAGGTATTTGAAGAACTCATTAATCAAGTTTGAAATGGAAGGTTGCAGGGTAGCACCTACTCCAATAGAGGTGAATTATAAATTGAGCACATATTGAGGAGAAGAATTCAAGGACATGAAGCTAGATCAAAGTCTGGTTGGTAGTTTAATCTATGCTACATTAACTAGGCCTGATTTGTCATATGTAGTTGGAGTGTTATCTCAATCCATGCATTGTCCTAGGAAAGAACATTGGATTGCAGGACAAAGGGTACTAAGATACATTATGGGTACACTCAAAGAAGGTTTGTATTATGGATTCACATCAAATACAAACATAAAGATATATAGTGATACAGATTGGGCAACTAATCCTGATGATAGGAGATCAACCGATGGGTATCTATGTTATGTGGGAGATAAGTTAATCTCTTGGTGTTCTAAGAAGCAACAGACAGTTGCTTTGTCATCCATAGAAGCAGAGTATAAAGGCATGGTTGAAGCTGCAAAGGAGGTTATATGGTTGAAGACTCTCATGAAGAGTGTTGACATCATTCAAAGTACACCCACTATCTATGGAGATAATATGAGTTCATTGTATCTAGCTGCTAACCCTATTTTTCATGCCAAGACTAAACATATTGAGATCCAGTATCATTTCTTGAGAGAGAAGGTGATTGATAAAGAAATTGAAGTCATACATACTTCTACAAAAGATCAGATTGCAGATATGTTAACCAAAAGCTTGGATGGACCTAAGTTGTGGAGGTTCAAAGACATGGCAGGTATAAAGAAGATGGAGAAAATCACAATTGATGATTGAGGGGGGGTTTTTGGTGCAGGACAATCACAAATTGTGATTTGGAAAAGTATTCAAGTCAAAAAATAAAGCAAAGATCAACATATGACTCTTGAAGATGAGTACATGATCAGAAGATGAAGACTTGTATATACATGTACATTAAACTTGTAATTAGTGCACTTATACCTTTGTAATGGTTATGCGTTTGTACATATATGCCTATATATATACAAGTAGAAATTCAAGACAAGTATGAGGGATGATGAGTGACAAGTTTTAGATGTCATTAGAGACTTTAGAAAGTGATAAGAACTTGATGTATCACTCAGATGTAACTTTTTCAAAATAGAAGAAAGTTGCACCTCGATCTTTTGCTTAGTGCTCCTTCTGTGTTTATTCTCTTGATGAATCCTTTTGTACAAGTCTAATTCTATAGTTGAGTGACCTTTGTACAAGTTTTGAGAGTTTAATTGTAATCAAGTTGAGAGAATTTTAAGTAGGAACATTTACATGTGTAAATGTGAAGAAGTGAAGACAGAAACAGGTGAAATCCCGGTGGTCAACATTTTGATTACATCTCCCTCCACAGTGTAAAGTTTTGAGCAAGAAAACATTCATTCTTTAAGTTGAAAGGTAAGCTACTTGTGGCTAAAAGAATTTGAATAAAAGGGGTCTAGTTTGGGAGAAGCATGCCTTAGAAGTTGCAGGTGTCAAAGTCGACTACATAGAAGAACAGTTTCAGACATAGGTATATTGTTTGGAGCAAATCTCAAGTTTTACTCAATCTTTTGGAAAGATTTAAATTGGAGAAGGTGCAGAAACTTCAAGAGACATCTTATATAAAGTTTCATTGAAAACTTTACACATTTGGTCAGTCAGTGAGTGAATTAAGTGCAGCAAACTTTCTTGAATAATTAGTTTCTTCATAGTTAGTTCAAAGTTTGGTAATTTGGTATTGGTATTCCAAAATTGGTTGAGGTTTTGAGTTCTTCTTGATATAGAGGTGCTCTAACATCAAGGATAACGTTTCCTTTTGGAGATTAACACTCTCCATCAATTTGGTAGTTGAGTCAAGAGAGGATCAGTCCTATACTTTAGCATTCACTTTTAGGTAGAGATTTGAATTTGAATTCAAATCCTTTAGCTCGAACAAAAACTATAAAAAGAGGATATGAAAGCCCCGCATCTATCTCAAGATTGAGAGATCATTTTGGTGTACTTTCATTGAGAAGAGGAGCTCACCTCATAGCTCACTCACTTCTCACTCATTGAGCAATGGTTGATTGTCAATGACGTTGTACTTTTACATGATTTCATACATACATGGTCATTTCTTGTTATTCTCATTTCTCTGTCATAACTCCTTAAAACAGTGATTTTGTCAGAGCTTGTTCTCACTGTATAGTGGATCATTTCTCATGATTTAAAGCATGATAGATTCAACATAGTGTCTATTGTAATCTTGCAAAGTTTCATTATTAATGCATCTCACAATCATCAGATATTAATCCATCTTTGCTCACAGGTTTGTTGACTGTCAAGACTCATAAATGTCGGGATGCTTGGTTGATTTGCTAAACATATTTCTTTGCATATAGTCCATCATTTTTTACGATATCACTCATAATTGGTAGCTTGTTAAGCTAATTAGAGTTTCCCAAAAAGGAATTTAATCAATTGCTATTGTGCTTAGAGAATGGTTCAAAACATTGAATAGGTGTGTGGACCCAAATAGGAAGTTTTGGACCGTGGATTATATTCCTACCTATCTGTTTTGATCCTACCATTACTGGATTATCTTCCAAGCAACATATGTGATTATTTATGCTTATTAGCTAGCTAAAGAGGCCCACAACACTCTCCAGCCATCATTTCTAGCAAGTGTGAAGTAGGTTTTAGCTACACCAATTCATCTCTTGTGACTATCCACCATCTCCTCCAACAGTTCTTTATATATTGCACTAGTTGTATTGTTGTTTTAGGTCATTCTTGTATATTCCTTTTATATAATAGAAGAAGAGAAAGAATATCATTTTTCCTTGACTCAATCTATGTGTGTTCTCTTGTTTGATTATGAGAGAGTGTATGTGAGCTCTCTTCCTTATCTCCTTCCTCGTGACATGGTATTAGAGCCAATGTGGCTGTAGAGAGCTCGTGGAGAAGGCCAATGGTGAAGAGTATGCAAGAAGGCATGGAGAAAGTGTGATTCACAAATGACCTCAGATTGCTACAAAAATTGGCATGAAGGTAGAAGCCGTCGAAATATTTTTGAGAGTTATCCCTTTAGGGACACTTGTTTTTGTCAAATTTCTATTTTGGAGCCATCTTGACCTCTGTTTTGAGACGACAAGGGACCCATAGAAAAACAAGTTCAAATTGAGAAACTGTAACTTGAGTCCTGTTTTACTCAAATATTCTAGATCCAAAATTTCAAGCAATTTCGTGTATTATTGATACACAAAAATTGTGTTTTTATGAGATCGAACTATCACATCAAAGTGCAATAGTGTTCAAGCATAAGTATTGCTTGTAGTGTTTTTGTAGTGTTGTGAATTGTTGCAGAAATGGAAAACACAGATGGAATGAGTAAGCTTATGAGAGATAAGCTAGACAAGAACAATTTCCATGCTTGGAAATTCAGAATGACAAATTTCTTGATGGGAAAAGCTACTAGAAGTACGTCAAAGGAGAGAATGAAAATGTTTCACACTTACCAGAGAGGAATCGGACTACAAACCAGTTAAGAGCATATGAGGAATGGAATCAAGGAGCACAAAAGGTAATGTATTGGCTATTTGTTAGCATACAAGATAGCATGATTGGGCACATACAGGATGCCAAGACTTTGAAAGAGGCTTGGAACAGTTTGGTCACATTGTACGAGACCAATATAAAGGCATGCAAATTGCAACTCAAGAACGAGTTGCATACACTATAGAAAAAGGGCATGTCCATAAGTGACTACACCTTGAAAATTAAAAGCATATGTGAGTCACTTGCATCTATTGGCATGAATGTAGATGATGATGATAAGGTGGAATTGTGCCTTCGTGGTTTAGGAGCTTCATATAAGTAGTTTAGAACATCTATTCAAACCAAGGGAAATATTCTAAATTTTGTTGATCTGGTGTCCATGTTGATCACTGAAGAAAAGAATCTTGGTGAGGAGTCAAACTCCCAAGGAAAACCTAGTTTTGAGCAATTATAATACTCTAGTAGAGGAAGAGGTAGAGGTAGAGTCTTCGAAAGTGGAACAGGACACAATAACGAAGAGAAAGGTCATTAACAGAATCATGCAGGAGGTAGAGGGTAGTTTTGAGGTAGGGGGATAGAAAGAGGCTGCAAAAATTTCCGAAAAAATTATTTAGGTAATGACAATAAAGGATGTTGGATTTGTGGTAAACATGGAAGCTTTGAACGTGATTGTAGGTTGAAGAATCAAAATAATAGAAGGCACCAAAGCAACTATGCATCCACAAGTGCTGATGATTTTGAGAAGTTGTTCATGGCCCAACATCATATGATGAATACAATGTTTGTGGATGTTTCAAAACCAAATGGTAATGTCTAGTATGTTGCTTCAGGTGCTTCAAATCACATAACTAGTCACGCGGAATGGTTTTGTAGTTTGTAGAAATTGCCAATTCTTGGATATGTTGAAACAAGTGATGACACATGAGACCCTATCGAGAATACAGGAAACATAGCATTGTCTATGGAGGATGGGAAGGTAAAAAATCTTGTTGATGTGCTACATGTTCCAAATATAACAAAGAATCTGGTTTCTATTGGAAAAATGGTTGACTAGGGATAACAAGTCAAGTTCAATGCTGATGGGTTATATGTAGAAGAGTACAAACAGGATGGAAGATTGATTGCCAAAGGAAACAAAGTGGGTAGGATGTTCACCTTAATTGTGAAAATTCTTGAAATGAATGTAGCCATGTTTGCAAAAGGTGCAAGAGTTATTGTTGATATAGAGATCTGTCACAAACGAATTGGACATGCAAATTTGCAAAGGCTGAAATTGATGCAATCAAAGGAGATTCTCAATGGACTACCAAATTTCAAGGTTTTAGGGATGCAAAAGGTATGTGCAACATGTCAATTTGGTAAACAGTCAAGAGCATCATTTCCGCATGACAAGCATGTTAGTGAGAACGTGTTAGAAATAGTACATATAGATGTTTGGGGTCCTGCAAGACCACATATATGGGTGGTTGCAGGTTTTATGTTACTTTCATTGATGACCATACACAAAAAGAGTGAGTATATTTCATGAAAGAGAAGAGTGACGTGTTTAATCACTTCTAGAATTTTAAACCTATGGTGGAAAATAGACAGGGAAGTATATTCAAACATTAAGATCTGAAGGAGGAGGTGAGTACATGTCAAATGAGTTCAGCAACTTTCTAAAAGATGGAATTTGACATCAGTTTTCATGCAAGTACACACCACAACATAATGGCATTTCTTAACACAAAAATAGACATATTACAAAAATAGCAAGAGCCTTGATGTTTGAGAAGAATATGCCTCATTTTTATTGGGCAAAAGCTGTGCACACTATTGTATACATCATGAAAAGAACTCCGACTGCTATTGTACATCAAGTTACACCTGAAGAGAAGTTCACAAGTAAAAAACCAAACTTATCACATATGAAAGTTTTTGGTTGTACATATGTATATATTCTAGATGATTTGAGGACAAAGCTTGATCCAAAAGTAGAAAAATGTATCTTCATTGGGTACTCCCTTGAGCAAAAAGGATATAAATGTGATAACCCATTCACACGATAGGTGAAGGTAAGCAGAGATGTGGTGTTTGATGAAATGCCAAGCTTTTATGCAGATGCCAAAGATGGACCTAATTTTGAACCAAATGACAAAGAAAATACTGAAAAATCAAGTGCAGAATCTCAAGTTTTGAGTGGACCAGATGATGGAGTTCGAGGTCTGTGCAAGCATGCTAAAAGCACAAGGAAGAAGAAGAAGAATCTTGGAGCACAACACACAATATTGAATGTATTACCACTAAAATGTACAAAGTTAAGTAACCCATTAGGGTTATAGGCATATATACAAGCCAGAAAAAAAAACTCATAAAGAGGGAAAAAAGTGCTCCGGTGATCCTAGTGTGTTCACACACATCACTACCTAAATATATCAACCAATCCCCCCTGGAGTGATGCGGTGAACAAGGAGCTGGCACTCATGTATAAGGAAGTGTCAAGCTATGTGGAATCAATCCACAAAAGGAAGTAAGCCCAAAGCTTTGCGGAAAGCTTCAAACTTCTCCCTAGAGAGAGCCTTTGTGAAAAGGTCCGCAATATTCTCCTATGTGGGCACATATGCCAAAATGATCTTTTCAATAGAGAACCTCTCCCTGACATAATGATAGTGCATCTCAATGTGCTTAGTGCAATCATGGAACACAGGGTTCCTCACAACTTCCAATGCACTTTGACCATCAATGAAGATGGTGATGGCAAAAGACTGACCAACACCCAAATCAGCCATAAGGTGTATGAGCCACATGCACCCAACAATCGCTCTTAAATCTAACCTATACTCAGCCTCACAACTGGAAATGGCCATAGTGGGCTTCTTCTTGCTCAACCAAGATATGCATGAGCTACCAAGCATGAAGCAAAAACCACTGGTGGACACACGAGTGTCATAGCAACCAGCCCAATCAGAGTCAGAAAAAGCATGTAAATCTAGTAGTAGTGATCCCCCCTTGGGATAAAACAATCTAAGTAGTCGGGTACCACTCAATTGGCGAAAGATGCACTTAACCACCTATCAATGCTTGACACCTGTGCAATGCATAAATTTGCTCATCTGTGAGAAATCAAACTGAATATCTAGCCAAAAAATGCATAAGTAAATCAAGCATCCAACAACCTGTTGATAGAGAACAACATCAAATGCATCTGCAACATCATGAAGACTCAATCGTAAACCTGTCTCCATAGGAGTGGCAATAGGTTTGCAGTCTTCAAGGCCAAAATGCTGCAATAATGTGTCAATATATTCAGTTTGACACAAAGCTATTATGCCATCAACTTGCATAAACTGAATGCCCAAATAATGATGAAAATGCCCCAAATCTGGCATCTCAAATGAGGCATGCAGATCAGCCTTAAATTGAGCAATATGCTTCTCATGAGGACCAGTGAGCAGCATGTCATCAACAAAACAACAATGATCAAAAGC
The DNA here is from genome assembly GCA_020310875.1 of Ceratopteris richardii. Lineage (NCBI taxonomy): Eukaryota > Viridiplantae > Streptophyta > Polypodiopsida > Polypodiales > Pteridaceae > Ceratopteris > Ceratopteris richardii. The sequence continues at coordinate 46,062,999 of CM035432.1, read as the reverse complement.
ACATCATTTGCATGCTTAACATATAAGATGCTCTTAGTTGGACTGTTCTCAAAACCATGTGCAATCAGATAGGCATGTATCTTTTCATACCAAGCACGTGGTGTTTGCTTCAAACCATATAATTCCTTTTTCAATCTAAACAATTGGATTTCATGCCCTTTCTGCACAAAGCCATGGGGCTGAAAAACATAGACTTCTTCATGCAATACGCCATTAAAAAATGCAGTTTTAATGTCCAAATGATGTACATTCTATCCATGATGAGCTACAAGTGCACAGATGCTATGAACAGTAGTCATTCGGCATGTAGGTGCAAAGGTCTCATCAAAATCAATGCCTCTTTCCTATGCATAACCCTCTGCAACAAGTCTAGCCTTATACATGTCAACTATTCCATCAGGCTTACACTTCAACTTGTATACCCACTTAGTGCCAATGGCCTTCTTGCCACGAGGCAAGTCACATAGAGACCAAGTATTATTTTTCATGATAGCATCATATTCTGATTGCATAACAGCCATCCAATTTTTGAAATTTTATGCTTCATCAAACAAAATAGGCTCATTCTCATCACAGAGACTAGAAGCATCCATAGCATGGCAATATGATGCAAAAGAGGCACTATGAGAGCCTGAATGAGTATGATATGACAGAGGTGCATTTAGTTTGTTGTCATGCAAAGTTTGCTCCAGCCATTTTGGAATAGTTTTAGCCTCATCAATATCAGCTCTCTCATCAATAAGTGCGTCATGTAAATCTACATCAAATGGAATGATCTACGTCATCACATGAAACCTGTAAAGATCGAGAAGTTGCCTCATTAGGACCAGCACTAGGCTGTCCACTTGTAAAAAGAGGCAGCAAAGTGTCATACATGTCTTTGGAGCGAATTGATGTCTCCTTAGTACATGAAAGTAATGGTTGAATGCAAAGAAGAAAGAGGCACGAATGGTTGTTGCAAAGGCCTCTACACCAAAAACAGAGTCTACTAATCTTGTGCAAGAAGAAGAATGGGCGTTTACTACTATTTGCAGTTTTGACCCATCTTCTCATGAGCAGTGCATGTCTACAGTAGACTCAGATGTTTGGTACTTTGATAGTAGGGCGACCAAACATATTACCTCACAGTGTAGTTTCTTCTCTTCACTTGAGCCTGCCCCTATAGGGAATACTGTTACATGCGCCAACAACTCCTCCTATCCTATTATGGGAGTTGGTAAGATCATTTTGACTATTGTTGATGGTAGTTCTTTCACTTTGTCAGATGATTTGTTTGGCCAGGGATCAAGAAAAATCTGTTATCAGTTTATGCATTAGCCAAGATTGGCTTTGTTGTGATTTGTTGATGACACATGTAGAGTTCATGATCTTTCAAATGGTGATGTCATTATTGCTTCTGGCATTTTATGTCGTGGGTTGTATAAGCTCATAACTATGAAAGATCCGTAAATGATTTGGCATGTGCAGTACATGATTCTCAGGCTATGTCAGATGCAAATCTTTGGCATGCACGCTTTGGTCATCTCGATTTTGCTAGTTTGATACGTGTGCAGAAATGTGAAATGGTGTCCTCTTTGCCCAAACTTGAGGCACCTAATAAACATGTATGCGAAGGCTATATTTTGGGCAAAATGTTGCGTTCTTTGTTTGTTGGCAGTAGTCAAGGAACTGAAGGACTCACAAGGAACTGAAGGACTCACAAGACAAGGAAGCCTACGAAGGGAGTCGGAGCGAAGAGAAAGCACAAGCAGACACAGTAGTCAAAGAAGATCTGGCAAGTAGGCCATTTAAATTTTTCATGCATCAAAGAGTTGGGCACACAAGAAGAAGGAGCAAGTAGGGAGCTCCAGGAAATGTATGTCAAAATGTTAGAGGAAATCCCTACAAAACTAGTGATTTTCGTCACTAAAAACAATTGTAAATACCATTTCATATTTTTGTAGCTCCATTTTGTGCAAGCCAAGGAGTCCTTGAGCTTGAGGAGCTTTAGAAGTACCTACCTATCAGTTTTCACATTTTTTAGACTCCGTTTGAACCTCCAAATAGGGCAAAGAACCTAATTTTTAACTAGGACGGACAATAGGTCTGGACAAGGCCAAAACCTAGTCGAAAACTATAAATAGAGCTAGAGAGCTCATTTTTGAGGTTAGCTTGTAATAGAGTTGAGCTTGTATGAGCATTTTAAAAGTAATCTAAAAGAACTCCATTGTCTTTCTCTTTGTCTTGCCGTGTGTGCGCGTGTGTGTATGTATGTGCATGTTGGTGTGCTTCTCACTCACGCACTTGTGCCTTCACTTGCTCGAGGTCATCATACCATCCTCATGTCTTCCCGGATTGACATTAAAGGAGGTGCTACTCATCACTGAGCTACACCAAATTTTGGTGCCATTGCCGGGGATCGAGCTTTGAGGAGGAGCGTGTGATGGTAAGACGTAGAGTTGAGGCGTTGGAGTCATAGGTATTTTCTTCACTTTTATCTATTTTCTTTTGTTTTTCTCATCACCCTCATCATCCTCACCATCTCCATCATCGCGAGAAATTTCAGTTTTTGGTCATATCACCCCACCCATACCATTTCCTTCATTTCACTTGTGAGAGAGAGCGAGAGAGCGTTTGTGTGCTTGTGCTTTTCTGTGTTTTTTGAGATTTTCTGCAGGAACCAGCATCCCCAGCAGCTGCACCAGCTTCAGCAGGTAAAAAATTTGACTGTGCAGGTCCCGAGGCGTTGACCATTGTCAATCGCGACCGACAAAAAAGTTGACTATTTTGCAAAACAAAGTGTATAACCATGATGTGTAGGCCTAGGGCATCCTAAATGTGTGCTTGAAATTTTAAAATTCCTCAAGTTTCTGTCAATCGCGATCGACAAACCACGACGGAAACTTGTCGACCGACCTGTCAATCGCGATCGACCCATCAATCGCGACCGACAGAGTCAACAATCGACTGACCACGACCGACAGAATCTACGCGTGACACGTGTCAATCGCGATCGAGCCATCAATCGCGATCGACCAGTCAATCGCGACTGACAGCCCCGACGGACCTGTCAATCGCGACCGACCCAATCAACGATTGCTTGACCACGACCGACAGACCCTCGCGACGGACTTGTCAATCGCGATCGACACATCAATCGCGACCGATAGAGTCAACAACCCTTTGACCACGATCGACTGAAAATACGGGCCACGTGTCAATCGCGATTGACAGCCACGACGGACTAGTCAATTGCGACCGACACGTCGATCACAACTGACATATCAATCGCGATTGACAGAGCTTGCGATCGCGATTGACGGGCAAATTCGGCCAATTTTTTAGGGCAAAAAATAGTGGTCTAATTTTTGGCAATTTGTGGGGAACTTTTAAGGGTTAGTAGAGCATTGTGAGGCCTACACCCAAAGCATTTCGAGAAGTCCTGTCTGCCAGTTAACCTGTTTTAAATCGTGTTTTAGCCCCAAAACCCTGAATTGACATAACTTTCTCATACGAAATCCGTTTGCTGTGATTTTTGTTTTGTTGGAAAGCTCGTGGGGAGTACAACCAAAACTTCACTGGTTACAGTAAAATTAATATCAGGATTATTAGATAGGGTAATTTGAAGTTGATCACATCCCAGGGTAGGAAAAAACTGAGGGTCCCTTGGGATTGTTTTTTCATAAAGGCAAAATGCAATTTGGTTAGTGAAGTACATGCATGGAAGTGATCTGTCTATCAATCTAATTTAAGTCTTGAGCTAACTTTGGGACTTTTTCAGGTTCTTTGAGAGCATCGAAGGGTACTCGAAGCAAGAGTAAGTGCAAGCTTGGGAACACGCTTCTTGGGCACACGAGGGCAACACACAGGGAAAGAAACTCAAGGTTGGAAATTCTCAACACCCTCTGTCAATCCCTAGCATAGGCTAAGTACGGATAGAGGTTTTGATTAATTAGGGATACGTTAAGAACGACCAAGTCCAAGAACTCTAATCACTCAAGTGCAAGTGCTAAGAGATTACAATTGCGAAACAACCTAAGGGAAAAGAATTTAAATCGAGCGGCCACACTCAAAGTACGATAAAATTTAAGTGTTCCTTGCGACGAAGATTCATTGGACAAGAAGTGACACCCTAAGGGCAATTAGAAAAGAACAAATGACTAATACAAAAGAACTCAGCAACGCAAAGTGTACTTGGGAAAACTGGGGATTAGTCAATTGGGCTTATGAACCTTAGATCAGGACGACACCTAGGGAGAGATAGACAAAGTCTTAGATCTTCAGAGGCTAGTGTCAATCATACTGCTAGGTCTTGGGCCCAGCAGTTGAGCCATCATTCGTACTACCCTAGCTCTGAGACTAGCGAATCTGAGATGTCCCACGATATGGAGAGACCTACAGGAAGCTCCGGAGTGCCCTATTTACATAGGGTAGAAGGCCCTTACAAGACGCAACTCGAATACCTTAGGACCAACCGATTAGGTGCTAGCATCTATGAGGACAGCCTAGGAAGATCTGTGGTCCAGATCAAAAACCCTGACCAATCCATTAGACTAGAACGTCCAGCGGTCAAGTTTGAAAATGGAGCATACTTGGACAAAGAAGGGACAATATATGTAGTCACCAGTCATCAAGATAGGACAGATGAATTTGGGAATGTGATCTCTGAAACGGACTTAGGTGACCTGGAGCAAGGAAACATGGGTGTAGAACCTAGAACCCCTCGAGGCAAATCTGTTCTCACTAGGATTATCACACCAGAGTGGATTCCCCAAGACAATAAGAGCATAGATCTACTCCTGAACCGAGAGGCTGATGAAGCCTTTTGGAGGTATAGATTTGATCAGCCGAATGAGGTAGGAACAATCATGATATATGAGTTCAAAGATCATGATAGCCCAGGCAGAGTGACCTACTTGGATCACACTTCAGAGAGGGTATTTGTGGTTACAGAAAATGATAAGCATGCTTACACTTGGAAAGGTGAATTTATTTTCCCCCAACCAAGATCGAATGTGTCCTTTGGTCACCCAGGAGCTGGAACATCCCAAGCTCATGGAGCTCAAAGAGACAGACATAGAGATAGACAGGAGGTAAGCTTTGCCAACCCAGTGGGAAGAGAAAGAACGAGAACGGAAACAAATAGAGTGGAACTTGAGGGACTTAGAGCCCCAAGGAACCAAAGGAATGCGGATGAATTCCCTCTACCAAGACCTAGAGAGCACACGAGGATTTCGAGACCGACTCAACTAGTTAAGTCCATGAAGAACTACTTCGATGGCACAGGAGACCCATATGATCATGTGGCCGAGTTTAGGTAGGTCTTGAGAGCTGAGCAAGTTGAGGACCTATTCATGCAGTATAATGCCTTTGGTCTAACCCTTAGGAACACAGCCCTTACGTGGTTTCAACCATTGAATGAGAGACAGTTTAGGAGCATAGACCAAATCTTAGAGGCTTTCATCACCGAGTTCTCTAAAAGTGGGATAAGGCATCATACTTCCTCATTGATACACAGCTTCAAGCAGACCCCTCAAGAGACAGTGAGACTCGCAGGAAGAAGATTTAGGCAATATCTTGAGAGATGCCCTGTTCCTGAGTTACCCACCCCAGCCAAACAAGTGGCCTTATTTTTGGATGGATTGCTAAGTACCAAATTGAGGTCACATGTGTACTTGAAGGAACCTAGGACTATAGAAGAGTGTGTACGCATGTGCATCGACATCGAGGATAACCTAGGGGAGGAGTTAGAGCTTTCCAAAATCTACAGAGATTCTGATAGTGCCTCTAGTCTCTCTTCCTCGCAATCCACATCAATTGAGGAACTTGCGGAGAAAGTAGCTCAAAAACTAGGTGTCACTAGCAAACAAATTCCAAGGTTTGCCCCAGTAAAGAGGTGCTATACTTGCGGTGGTGACCATATGGCGAACGTATGTCCCATCATGGCTCAACCCCAAGTGAACCCTAGTAGCCAGTATTGTTGGTGCATGTCAATCATCAATTGAAGGTTTATGAAGAAATGAAGTCAAGGAATCAAAAAGAGAACAAATTCAGAAGGTTGAAGGAAGGACATATTAAGAAATTCAAAACTATGTACACATATGTACATTACTTCAGATATAGCTGACTCATACTTTTGATTAGTCATAAGCTTGTATATATTTGCCTATAAATGTTTGTTGAAAAGTCGGGGCAAGGAGGATAGAATGAGAATAGAGAATAGGAAGAGAGATATGAGTAGTAGTGAGGGTCATTAGACACATGAGAAGTGAGTTGAATCATCAACTTCACTAAATTGTAACTTTCTGAGAAATCAAGAAAAACTTGCGCCCGATGTTTTGTTGTCTGCTCCTTCTGTGTTTAATCTTTTGAGAAATCCTTCTGCACGTATCTAAGTCCATAGCTAATCTATCTATGGCTAGAATTTGAGAGGCTAATTGCAATCAGGTTGAGAGAATTTAGTTTAGGAACATTCATATGTAATGATGTTCTGAGAGTCGACAAAACTGGCGCAGATTTCATGTTCAGAGAAATGAACATTACTCAGTGTGTGGTGTAAAGTTTTACACAAGTGAGGGCTCAAAATCTAAGTTGGAAGGTAAGCCATCTATGGCTAAAAGATCTTGATCAAAAGGGTTCGACATTGTGAGAGCTGTAGCTAAGAAGTTGCAGGTGTCAAAGTCGCCATTACAGAGAAGCTATTTCAGACATAGGTAAGGTGTTCCACACATTTCTCAGTGTGTACTCAATCATTTTGAGAAATTTAACTTGGAAAGGTTGTGCAACCTCAAGGCGAAGTATTGTGCAAAGTTTTATTAAAAACTTTACAGGATTGATTAGTCAATGAGTGATTAATCTGTAGCAGACTTTTCTGAGAAGTTGAATTTTTTCAGAGTAATCAATTTTCTGATAAGATTGGTGAATGATCTCTAAATTTGGTGGAGTCTAAAGTTGATCTTGATATAGAGGTGGTCTAAATTCAAGGTTAACTTGTTCTTTTGGAGATTAACACTCTCCATCAGTGGTATCAGAGCAGGAGACATCAAAATCAAGGAAAGGAGAATCCCGACTGCTGCAGATTCAAGAAATTCAACAATTGAAGAACTAAAAGGTGAAAACTTGAAGGCAAAGCTTGAGGAGGAGACCATACGACATCAAGAAAGACAAAAGGACTCTAATTCAAAGTAAAGGTACATATATTATTCATAAAGCTTGAAGATTTCAATACACAGGTGGACACAAGATGGGAGATTCTCTACAGATAGAGAAATTGGATAGGGAAAACTATCCTGCATGGTCAATGAGGATGGAAGCTCATCTTATGAGCAAAGACCTGATGGGATACGTCACAGGAGATGAAGAAAAGCCAGAATTTAGAGACTCTAGTGTTCCAACTAGAGAGGAGCTTGCAGACTTGAAGAATTGGATGAAGAAGGATGCTCAAGCAAGGAGCATAATCTACATGGCAGTCAATGACTATGTGCTTCCTCACATTAGAGGACTTGAAAGTGCATGTGACATTTGGAATGCTTTGGAGGAGCATTTCCAAAACACAACCAAATCAAGGAAGGCTTCACTATGGGCAGAATTTACTACCTTCAAGAAGAAAGCCTCACAATCAATCTCTGATTATGTGACAAAGATGAAGGACATTGCAGATTCTCTAGGTGCAGTGGATGAAGATATTGAAGAAGATAAATTGGTAAGACAAATTCTCACAGGGCTAAGAGGAGATGAGAAGTGGAAACCTTTTATTTTGTCTACAGAACTTTCATTAGATCACTTTACTCCTGATTTGAATCAATTGTTAGGTCATATGCTAACTTTTGAGAATGATATCAAAGGAGATGTTGATAAGAGTGCAGGACATGCAATGTACTCTAAAGACAAGAAGAAAGTTAACAAAGGGAAGCAACAATCAGGTGAAGAAGAAGGCACTTCAAATCAAGCAAATTTTATAAGAGGAAAAGGAAATGGCAGAAGTAGAGGAAGAGGCAGAAACAACAAAGATAATGCAAGAGCTTGTTGGATATGTGGTAAGACCAATCATTTATCTCATGATTGTTGGCACAATAATCAGAATAATGGTAATTATCAGAACTTTAATCAAAGAGCAAGAGGTGGTAGATTTCAGAGAGGAAATTTCAGAGGTAGAGGTGGTAGGAATTCTTTTGGAAGAGGTGGAGGAAGAAGCTTCCAAAATCAATCCTATAATAACACCTACTACAACTATGCATCAGATCAGAAGGAGGACTCAACTCTCATTATGAATGCAACATATGAGACCTCACATGAGGACATGAGAGTGTTCTATATTGATTCAGGATGTAGTAATCATTTAAGTGGAAATATTGCTTTGATGACTGATTTAGATCATAATGCAATTAATCATACAGTTCAGACAGGTGATAATACAAAGCATAAGGTAAAGTCAATTGGTTCAGTCAAGGCTAAAGATGGGAGCACTCTTCTAAGTAAGGTTCTTTATGTTCCCACAATCCCAAAGAATTTGATCAGTGTAGGTCAAATTGTGGAAAAAGGATATGAGGTAAGATTCACCAATGATGGAGTCTATGTTGAAGACCCTAGTCAAGGGTATAAACAGGTTGTTACAGGAAAGAAAGAAGGAAGGCTCTTCACATTGAAGGTACAAGGAAATGTTGGACATGCTATGTTCACATATGGAGAGCAGAAGGTGTCAGAATTGGATCTTTGGCATAAAAGACTTGGACACTTCAATGAAAGAGGTATCAAAGAAATGATTAACAATGATTCAGTGCTTGGATTGCCTAATATTGCAGGTCAACACATGACATACAGATGTGAGGCATGTCAATTAGGTAAGGCTCATAAGCAATTCTATTCCAAGCATGGGTTTATGTATTCAGAAAGACTTGAGTTAGTGCATACAGATGTGTGGGGTCCTTCAAAGGACTTTAGTATAAATGGTTCAAGATATTATGTCATATATGTTGATGATGCTACCAGATGGATCAAAATTTATGTGATTAAAGAAAAGTCAGAAGTGTTTAATACATTTAAACATTATCATGCATATGCAAAAAAGGATTACAGGTCAAAAATTGAAGAGATTAAGGTCAGATGGAGGGGGAGAGTATTTTTCAAATGAATTCAATGATTACTTGTGGAATGCAGGTATAAAAAGAGAAGTTACTTGCAGGTACTCTCCTCAACAAAATGGGGTAGCAGAAAGAAGAAACAGGACTCTTGTTGAGTTTGCAAGGTCCATGATGAAAGAGAAGAATTGCCCAAATTATTTGTGGGCAGAGGCTGTAAATACAGCTACATATTTGGTCAATAGATTGCCTTGTAAAGCTTTGCAAGGTATGACACCATATGAAGCTTGGTGGGGTAAGAAACCTACCTTGGATCATTGCAGAATATTTGGATGCTTGGCATATGCATATGTGCCATCTCAATTGAGGCATAAGTTGGAGCCTAAGGTAGAAAAGTATGTATTCATTGGTTATGATGATAAACAAATGGGATACAGGTTGTGGAGTCCATCCACAAAGCAATTCCTTGTATCCAAGGATGTTACATTTGATGAGCAAGGTACTTGGTATGCAGGTAAATATAATATACATGCAGATGTTGAAGAAGTAGTGGATCAAAGAAAAGGTAAGGCAAAGATTCAATTACTTGATGAAAATGAGAATAATGAAGTACAGGTTGAAGTTGAAGAGAGGCCAAGGTTTGATCCAGAATGTGATGAACCAGAGACTTCAAGAAGTGCAGAAGTTAGGAGGTCATCTAGGCACAAATGGCAACCTACAAGGTATAGCTATGACACCTCATTCTTGACTACTAAAGATTATGCTTATTTGATAAAAGCAGATGAAGATCCATCTACATATGATGAAGCCAAAGGCAAGAGAAATTGGGAAGAAGCTATGCAAGAGGAGTATGATGCATTGATAGAGAATCAGACTTGGGATCTGGTTCCTAAACCTAATAGCCAGAAAATTATTGGATGTAAGTGGGTTTACAAAACAAAAAGATTTGCAGATGGAAGTGTGTCTAGGTACAAAGCTAGACTTGTTGTGAAAGGGTATGCACAGACATATGGAGTGGACTATGATGAGACTTATAGTCCTGTGGCAAAGATGACAACAATCAGAACTCTCATAGCAATTGCTGCTTGCAAAGGTTGGAAGTTATCTCAATTGGATGTTAAAAATGCCTTTTTGAATGGTTACATTTCAGATGAAGTTTACATGGAGCAACCAGATGGATTCAAAGATCAAGTGAATCCAAATTATGTGTGTAAGCTCAAGAGAGCTTTGTATGGATTAAAGCAGGCCCCAAGGGCATGGAATTATAGGCTTGTAAAGTTCTTGAATGATCTTGGATTTCAAGCATCAAAGGCAGATAGTAGCTTGCTAGTCAAAGCAAGTGAAGATGGATTCATTTATGTTTGTATTTATGTTGATGACATAATACTTACAGGAACAGATGAAAAAGGAATACAAATGATCAAGAAGCAGATGGAGAAAGAGTTCAAAATCAATGATTTGGGGAACTGGGAATGGAGATTTCTTATACTCAACATGGAGTATATGTGACCCAAGAAAGGTATCTTAAAAATTTGCTAACCAAATTTAAAATGGAAGATTGCAGGGTTGCACCTACACCTTTGGAAGTGAACCATAAATTGTCTAGATTTGGAGGAGAAGAATTCAGAGACATGAAGCTCTATCAAAGTTTGGTTGGTAGCTTGATTTATGCTACATTAACAAGGCCTGATTTGTCATATGCAGTTGGTGTGCTTTCACAATTTATGCATTGTCCTAGAAAGGAACATTGGATTGCAGGACAAAGAGTACTTAGGTACATCAAGGGTACACTCAGAGAAGGGTTGTACTATGGATTTACTTCTGATACAAGAGTGAAAATATATAGTGATGCAGATTGGGCAGGTAATGTGGATGATAGAAGATCAACACATGGATATTTGTGCTATGTAGGAGACAAATTGATTTCATGGTGTTCTAAGAAGCAACATACAGTTGCTTTGTCATCTACAGAAGCAGAATACAAAGGTATGGTGGAAGCTGCAAAGGAGGTAATATGGCTAAAGACACTTATGAAGGTTTTTGATGTGATTCAAAGTGCTCCTATTGTTTGTGGAGACAATATGAGTTCTCTATACTTGGCAGCTAATCCTGTGTTTCATACTAGAACTAAGCATATTGAAATACAATATCATTTTCTGAGAGAGAAGGTCATTGATAAAGAAATTGAAGTTATGCATACACCTACAAAAGATCAACTTGCAGATATGATGACAAAAAGTTTAGATGGACCAAAGTTACAAAGATTCAAGGATATGGCAGGAATTAAGAAGATAGAGAAGAACCTCAATTAATGATTGAGGGGGAGCTGTTGGTGCATGTCAATCATCAATTGAAGGTTTATGAAGAAATGAAGTCAAGGAATCAAGAAGAGAACAATTCAGAAGGTTGAAGGAAGGACATATTCAGAAATTCAAAACTATGTACACATATGTACATTACTTCAGATATAGCTGACTCATACTTTTGATTAGTCATAAGCTTGTATATATTTGCCTATAAATGTTTGTTGAAAAGTCGGGGCAAGGAGGATAGAATGAGAATAGAGAATAGGAAGAGAGATATGAGTAGTAGTGAGGGTCATTAGACACATGAGAAGTGAGTTGAATCATCAACTTCACTAAATTGTAACTTTCTGAGAAATCAAGAAAAACTTGCACCCGATGTTTTGCTGTCTGCTCCTTCTGTGTTTAATCTTTTGAGAAATCCTTCTGCACGTATCTAAGTCCATAGCTAATCTATCTATGGCTAGAATTTGAGAGGCTAATTGCAATCAGGTTGAGAGAATTTAGTTTAGGAACATTCATATGTAATGATGTTCTGAGAGTCGACAAAACTGGCGCAGATTTCATGTTCAGAGAAATGAACATTACTCAGTGTGTGGTGTAAATTTTTACACAAGTGAGGGCTCAAAATCTAAGTTGGAAGGTAAGCCATCTATGGCTAAAAGGTCTTGATCAAACGGGTTCGACATTGTGAGAGCTGTAGCTAAGAAGTTGCAGGTGTCAAAGTCGCCATTACAGAGAAGCTATTTCAGACATAGGTAAAGTGTTCCACACATTTCTCAGTGTGTACTCAATCATTTTGAGAAATTTAACTTGGAAAGGTTGTGCAACCTCAAGGTGAAGTATTGTGCAAAGTTTTATTAAAAACTTTACAGGATTGATTAGTCAATGAGTGATTAATCTGTAGCAGACTTTTCTGAGAAGTTGAATTTTTTCAGAGTAATCAATTTTCTGATAAGATTGGTGAATGATCTCTAAATTTGGTGGAGTCTAAAGTTGATCTTGATATAGAGGTGGTCTAAATTCAAGGTTAACTTGTTCTTTTGGAGATTAACACTCTCCATCAAGTATTGCACCATAGAACGGAGATACACAAATCACACAGCACAAGATTGCCCATACAATAAGCAAGCAGTGAGGCAAACCTACCCTCAGCCCTATCCACAACAGGGAAGATACCAGAACCAGTACCCTCCACAGCAATATGGTAGACCACAGCAATCCTATCAACAACCCTACCAAAACCAATAAAGGCCTCAACCTGTGTTAGCTCAACAACCTCCAACCCCAGCTAATGTGATTCTTGTAAAGTATGCAGCTGCTGAGGAAAATCTGAATAGAGCCATAGTCCCAGTGACTCCATTGCTCTCAGAAAGTGACCCGAGTGATCATAGTTTTGATTCCACTCACATAGATAGTCCCCAGGCTTACTACATGCAGTTGCCGAAACATGGTGAGTCTTACTATAGTGAAGATCCAAATGAACCTAGTTGGGAGCCTGATTACACAAATGTCATGTACGCAAATCCCAACACTAGACCTCAACCTAGACAGATAAGACCCCCATTCCCTAGAGGACCATGCTATAGATGTCAAGGAGATCACCTCATCCGTGATTGCACGATGCCTACACCTACACAACCCCAATCAGTAACAATTCAGGGCTTTTGTCAAGATTGCGGGAAGGAGCATCTCTTACGAGATTGCCCAAAGAATCCCAATAATATGCCAAAAATAACTCCAATTAATGTTATTGGCTTAGTTGTAGACTCAACAAGAAGTGTCACTTCCACTGCACCAGTGCAAGTGGTCACTAGAGCCCAGGCTTTGCAACAGAACCCAGGAATAGGTCAAGAGAAGAGTGCAGAGGTTAGTGAAACCGAGAGCATAGCCAGGAAACGGTCGAGAGCCTGGAGGGATAGCCGAGAGAGAATGAAGAGACAATGGTCTAAAAAGATGAGCGACTTAGAAGAAAGCATAAGAGAAACAAAAGCCAAAATTGTTGAACTCACCTCTCAAACAAACTCTCACATACCACCACCACCTTCTTTTCCATCACCATCTAACCCACCATCTGTCCACCTACCTCAGACCATCCCACCACCCCCTAGAGTAGGATCAGTATTAGCTGACCCCACTCCTGAAGACATAGACATGATGCTTAAGGCTTATCAGGCCAGAATCCAAGAAGGGCCAAATGTGACGGATCATGACAAGTGCTACCCTAGAGCTGACCTAGAGATAGAAAGAACCAAGCTGTGCGCGAAAATGGTTGTGTTGGCTCAGACCATGTTTGAAGCCAGTCGCCTCTTCAATTACTCTCGCTCAGCTAAGACACAATTGCACTTGGATGGACTCCTAGAGAAGTTAGAGAGCATAATTGCAAGAACTACCAAGGAAGAAAAAAATCAAGGAAGAGATGAGGCAAGTAAAAGAATAAGCCTTCACCCACAGGAAGCTTTTGTGCCCAATTCCACTGAACCAGACACCTCCTCTTCTATGAATAGGTACACACCAGAATTCCTACGAGAGATTCAAGAAGACAAATGGGCTAGAGAAAGTGAAGTCCCTCCTCCCATTGAACTTGTGGATGACACACATGATCAATTCCCACAAGATATTCCTTCCATTTATGGAGATCAGGAGAGTGCACAAAGTCAAGAGAGGTTAGACTTCGAGTCTAACTCCCTACAGGAATTACCCCATTTCACGGGTCTATGGGAAGCCAAGTCTACTTGTATGAGAGCACCCACGGTCATGGTAAGAAACGAAGACTCAGTCATACCTAGGAATACGGAGGTAGTGAAAAACACTAAGGTGCAGTGCAACCTCACTTTAGAAGAGCTACTCAAAGTTAGGCCAGAATTATGGAAACATGTAGCTAACCAAGTGCCGGAAGTAGTGAAACCCCGTTCCCAGGTAGGTTCTCATAGAACGGTGCCAGAAATTCCTCTAGACAAGATAGGAGATATGAGTGAAGGTGAAGAAGGAAACACCTATCTTCCCATTACCCATCAGGGGTACACAACCAAGGCAATTCTAGACTCAGGTGCAGGAGTTGCTATTGCCACCACTTCCCTATGGAAGCGTTGGGGCAAGCCACCACTCAGGCGCACGAGGATGAAATTGCAGATGGCTGATGGCCACATAGAAAGACCCTTAGGCTTGTTGGAAGGAATAACTCTCACTACATGCGGTGTTGAGTTTGAGCATACTTTCGCCATATGTGATTTCAGCAAGAATCATGCCTATGAGATGATTTTGGGAAGACCATTTATGTGACAGTTGCAAGTGGTCCAGGATTGGGGAACCAATTCCTTGTATTTCCAACACTTAGGTGTTACGACCAAGGTCAATCTCAAGGATTACTCTCATAGAGATGTACCACCTATTCAATGGAATCCCATCCATAGAGCCAAGGATGACACGGAGTCCGTGCACTCCATAGGATCAGGATCCTCATGGATGCATGAAGACACTCACTTATGGATGTGTAAAGTAGCAGTAGAAGAAGAGAGGAGAGAAAAGGCCAGAGAGATAGGTGCAAAAGAAACCCATAGATCAATCCAAGACCCGGCCTACGCACCTGTAGTATTTCCTGATGAAGAGTTTGAACCTCACGGCTGGGCAGAAATTTTAGCAACAATGGATGTAGCAATCAATGAAGAACAATGGACATCCCACTGTGACGAGGAAGGCTATGACATTTCAGTTTTCTCAATAGAGCCAATCATGGGAGATGCAGTTTTAGAATAGTGCGAACCTAGCCCTGAAGCATTTGAGGATGCAAGTGACTCCGATCTAAAGTCAATCATTATGGACCCACCTTTTGCATCAGATGAAGAATACTTCTATGAAGTAGAAGCTCATCCTCAGAGACATGGAGAGCTTACAAATGATCTAAGATTAGCCACACAAGTGACCCCTAAGGATGAAGGAAAGAAAAGAAAGAAGAGAGAAGTCACACCAGAAGAGGAAGAATCCTTGTTTGAGGTCCCTAAAAACTTTAAAAAGTATGAGATAGACGATAGAAGAGTCATGGTAAGAATGCCTAAACGGGAGGCACAATCAGGAGAGGCCTATGATAACAAAGAAACCACCAAGGAAATAGTGGTAGCCATGGAAGAAGGAGAAGAGAGGTGCACTTACATAGGACATGACCTGACGGAAGAAGAAGAAGAGCGCGAATTGATAGCCTTGCTACGAGAATACAGAGATGTATTCGCTTGGAGTTACAAGGACTTGAAGGGTGTTGACCCAGACATATGCTCACACACAATTCCCATGACCTCAGACGCGAAACCCTCTAAGCAAAAGCCATACACATATAATGATAATTATGCTGCTAAGATCAAAGAGAAGCTGGATTCATCTATGAAATTGAGCACACTGAGTGGGTATCCCCCATTGTAGTGGTGCCCAAGAAGAATGGAAAGCTACGTGTGTGCATTAACTTGAAGAAGCTTAATGCAGCCACAATTTGAGATAACTATCTGCTTCCTATCACAGAACATCTCTTAGAAAGAGTAGCAGGCAAGGAAGTGTACAGCTTCCTTGATGGATTTTCAGGCTACAATCAAGTAGCCATAGCTCCAGAAGATCAGCATAAGATAGCTTTTGCCACAGAGTGGGGCATATTTGCTTTTCGGGTAATGCCATTCGGGCTTACCAATGCTCCTACAACTTTCCAAAGATTGATGTGTCACGTGTTTAAAGAGTTCTTGAGGAAGAATTTAGAGGTCTATGTTGATGATCTTTGTGCTCATTCCAACATTAGACAGACACATATACCAGAACTCAGGCAAATCTTTGAGAAGTGTAGAGAGTATCAAGTCTGCCTGAACCCAGAAAAGTGTGTTTTCATGGTCAGGCAAGGCAAGATTCTAGGACACATAGTGTCAAAGAATGGCATATCCACCGATGAAGAGAAAGTAAGAGCCATCGCCGAACTACCTAGGCCAAAGAATGTCAAGGAAGTACAAGCTTTCATGGGGCATTGTGGTTATTACCGAGGGTTTATACACATGTATGCCATCATAGCAAAGCCTCTGTATGGGCTTTTGACCAACTTTGAGTGGACTAATGAGTGTGAGGACTCCTTCAATGAGCTTAAAAGAAGATTGTGTTCAGCACCAATCTTGACCACACCAGATTTGAATAAGCCATTTCATGTTCACGTGGATGCATCCAATTATGCTATTGGATGTGTACTCGCACAACCTACGGGCGAAGGTAATATGGATCTCCCAATTGCCTATGCTAGTAGACAGTTGAACGCAGCTGAACGAAACTATACGACCACTGAGCGAGAAGGATTAGGCATGGTATATGTAGTTAAAAAGTTTAGACACTATTTGCTTGCAAATAAGTTTAAATTTTTTACTGATCATCAAGCACTATTGTACTTGGTAAACAAGCCATGCAATACAGGTAGATTAGTAAGATGGTTTCTCTTACTAATGGAATACGACTTTGAAGTTGTGGTGAGGAAAGGGAAGACTCACTTGAGAGCAGACCATCTCTCTAGGCTCACATTTGGAGAAGCCCCACAAGGAGTATCAGATGACCTTCCTGATGCTTACTTGTTTAATTTGGAAGTTGTACCTCAGTGGGCTAAGCCATTAGTGCCAGTACTGACATATGGGCCTAATCACCCAGTCATAAACACTCAAGATAGAGAGGTAGTAAAAGCACAGAAGTACCATATCATGGCAGGAAGTATGTACAAACAGACCGATCAAGGGATATTGGCTTGTTGTGTGGAAGAGGACGAGTACGCAAAATGGTTGCAATTAGCACATGTAGGTGCATTAGAGCAACACTACTCAAAGCAAAAAACTTTGCAGACACTTAGGAGATTCGGAGTGCATTGGCCTACTATGGAAGATGATGTCCATAAGTTGTGCAAGGAATGCCCGATCTGCTGCACTAAACCACCTGTGGAACATGCCACTCTATATAAAGTATCCATAGTGCCAGATTGGAGTGAACCACTAGTAACCTTTCTGAGGACGAAAACATTCCCTCCAGATATGACATTGGCCAGACAAAGAAGTCTAGAACAAGAAGCCCTAGATTACTCACTCGTTGGTGATAATCTATACAAGCGTGGTAAAGATGGTTACCTGAGACTATGTGTCCATGAGAGTGAATATCTCAAGATCTTGGAAACTGCCCACCAAGGTGTAGCAGGAGGACACTTTGGACCAGATCGGGTGATCAAGGCAATCCTATTTGTAGGACTTTGGTGGTCGACCCTTCACATGGATGCACATACCTATGTGAAACGGTGTGACATTTGTCAGTGAACTCAGTATCCTATACGCAAAGATAAGATGCCTTTAAAACCTATGATGGGTGGACGTGCATTCTCTAAGTGGGGAATAGACTTTGTAGGTCCTATTAATCCCCCAGCCAAGGGTTCACATGCTCAATATATCATTGTGGCCACAGACTATTTAACCAAGTGGGTAGAAGTGAAAGCTACCACAAAGAACGATGCTCAAATGATAGCTAAGTTCTTATTCGAGAATGTATTCACGAGATACGGGCTACCTATAGAGCTAGTCAATGATAGGGGGACTCACTTCTTGAATGAAGTTATTGAAAATCTTCTCCAAGAATTCTTGGTAGTTGTAGCTCAGTGATGAGTAGCACCTCCTTTAATGTCAATCCGGGAAGACGTGAGGATGGTATGAAGACCTCGAGCAAGTGGAAGCACAAGTGCGTGAGTGAGAAGCACACAAACATGCACACACATACACGCACACGCGCACACACGGCAAGACAAAGGATGAGTAGCAATGGAGTTCTTTAGATTACTTTCAAAAAGCTCTTACAAGTTCATTTCAATTACAATCCAACCTCAAAAATGAGCTCTCTAGCTCCTTTTATAGTTTTTGACTAGTTTTGGCCCTGTCCAGACCTAGTGTCCGGCCTAGTTAAAATTTAGGTTCCAGGGCTTATTAGAGGGCTCAAACGAGATCTAAAAAATATGAAAATTGGCAGGTAGATACTTCTAAAGCTCCTCAAGCTCAAGGACTCCTTGGCTTGCACAAAATGGAGCTACAAAAGTACGAAATGATATTTACAAGGGTTTCAGTGATGAAAATCACTATTTGTGTAGGGGTTTTCTCTATTGATTTGTCATACATACCTTCGAGCTCCCTACTTGCTCTTTCTTCTTGTGTGTCAACTCCTTGATGTCTGAAAAATTTAGGTGGCCTACTTGCCAGATCTTCTTTGACTGCCATGTCTGCTTGTGCTGTCCCTTCGCTCTGACTCTCTTCGTCTTGTGGCTCCTTCGGTTCCCTGACTGCTGCCAACACCCCCCCACTCTCGCGTCTGTCGCCCCTGACAGACCCTTGTCTAGAGGATTTTTGAACATAATATTGGACGACATCGGAGGCTAGGTGGTGTTCTTTGAGTCGTAAGCCGTGTGCTAGATCTGTGAGCAAATCATCCCAATTCACAGGTCCGGGGACGTCTGGATGAGGCACCCTCAATTGTTCTGAGTGAATAGTTCTCTCCACAGCAAATAATTGGAGGAGATGTGATGGTCTGGGTATAAAGATTTTGGAGTGATATTCCCAGAATCTTGTGATGAACATCTCCTCAAATGTCTGTTTAAAGCAGGCTGGGAGGTACTTGATTCTGGCGTGCCAAGCATATATTACTTCAATTGATGGGGTGGTACTCATATCGTACACCAGATCCTGGTTTCCTGTCACGAAGCCTGCTCCTGAGAAGTGGGGGTCCTTAATGTTCTTAAACGTCCTGAAAGTGATCAGCATTAATTCAAATATTTTCATACACATCTGGGCCATCACATCGGGATTATTGCGTAGCCGAATGCTCCAGTGACGGACTGTAGAAATCATGTAGTTCACCGTGGGGGGTCCTCGTGGAGGTGCTAGATAAACGTAATTTAACCATTTTGCGCAGGCTTTGATGTCTCTGACGGCAATAGTGAATTCAGGCCAGGTGCGTCTTCGAAGAACTGGAACGTAACAAGGATTATATTTAATAAACAACGGCATATTATTCCAGGTTCGGACCATTTCAGGATATGTTTCCAAAAGCCTGATCCTCCAGGTGGGTTGATGGATGGACCCACGCTTAGCACTTTCCGGTATATCATCTGGACCAAATTGTGTAGCAAATGTGGGAGGCTTGCCGCATCGTCGTTGAATCTCGGCGTTGTAATCGGCCAAAAGTATGCAGTAAGGCACATATTGGTCATTATTGGTGCCGATCCATCTATGATGAGACATGCTTCTGAAATATTCTGACTTTATGACAGTTTCTTCTAGGTTCGCTAGTGATTGGATCTGAATGGCCACCCGTTCTTCGTGTGTGTTCGCTGTCTTTTCCAGTGTCTGAAGCCACTCGGGTGCTTCCACTTCCAAGGTGTCTAGTCCCTCTGAGGTTCGTTGCCCGCCTGGCATTGGCATAGGAACATACGGTTCTTCGTACGAATCATCTACCTCAATAGGGACCAACTCTTCTGGCTCTGGTTCTACTACTGGAGAGGGCTGTCTCTCGTATGTCAGTAACCTCTTTTGTAATTCTGCCACCTGCTCAGTTAAGGCCTTTACTTCGTCTGAGGTAGAGGTTGATGGGACACTCTTCGGTTGTTGTTCCTGTTCCTTAAGTCTGCTCCGTAGTGTGTCACGTTCTCTTTCCAAGTCATCATGGGCTTCCAGAAGATTTGCATAGCTTTCCAAAATGGTTTTCATCGTCTCCGAGGGAACTGCTTTGAACTGCTCTGGATCTATCTCGTGGGGAGAGCCTTCCATTGCCGCTTCCAGATTCTCTTCATTTTGTTTCTGCAGTCTCTTGTTCTCTTCAAGTGTCGTGGCCATATGTTTCCTGAGTAACGCCAAGTTACGTCTGACTCGTAGGTTATCGGCCTGGTATACTTCGAGCAAGGCTTCTAGTTGTTTGACGCCTGATTCTGTCGATGGTTGGGGTGCCTCCAATAGTGTTTGGTGAGCCTGCTCAAGCGTTGTATAACGTTGATTCACATCTGCATTTTCCTCTTCCAGCATTTTAAATTGCCTTTGTAAGTTCTGGTGATTTGTTGTCAGTTGTTGATACCGGCCGTCCAGAGCTCTGTACTCATTTTGAAGCTGATATACACATTGATTTAATGCTAGCAATATACTATTTACATTAAATGATGCAGGGAGGGGTGAAGATGCAGGGGGAATGGGGGCGGGAAAGGGAGTTGTGAATGATGTGGATGCAAGTGGAGATGTGGGTGGAGGGGGTATGGGAGATGGAGGTGGCATGGGGGGAGGGAGCGGTGCAGTGGCAGGGGATGTTTCCATAGTGTCAAATGTTTGAGTGACCGTGTAGATGGGGATCGTGGGTGGGGTGGATGTGACGTTAGTGAAGAGAGTGGTGAAAGTGGGCATGGTGACTCCCCCGAATTGGATTCCCGGAGAGAGTGGAATTCCCATGACGATTGTGGTGGTAGTGGACGTGGTGGTGATAGTGTCATGTGGTGGAGTGAGTTGTGTAGTGAGAGGTGGGGATGGTGGTGACAGTGGTGCTTCCTGATGTTCGTCTGCTTGCGTTGTATCTCCTGGTGTTGATACGTTGATATGAATTTGTTTCCCGGACCTCATGGGACGGGCGGGAACTCTTTTCTCAAATCGGTGAATGTAGGCCATTGCCTCATGAATGGCCTCATCCAATCCTACTGCATCGGCGTGTAGGTTTATGGACTCGATGAACATGTCATCCACGCCTTCCTCTGCCAGCAATTGGTTCATGAGTTTCTTGCCTGCTTCTAGTGACATTTTATGTTGTTCTTGAACTAGCTGCATGGTTCGATATAGTCTTTTTATTTGAGCCGAATACGCGGGGGCACTTGCTAACTCTGAAAGTTCGTCATACTCTTGTTCCTCGTAGGCTTCTTCCTCTTGTTCGGTCTCTTGTTCCTCGACGTCGACTTCTACAACTTGCGGTTGGGTGGGGGCTGACTGAGGGCAGCTGCAGGGATATATGCAGCAAAGAAACGACAGAAGGCATACTTTGATGCACACGTTAAGGATAAGGGTTTAAAGGCAGGCGACTTAGTTTTAGTCTACACACTGAAGCAACATGCGAGGAAACTGGAGAAGAGAGGATACGGACCCATGATCATTAATAGGATCTCCACGAGTGGAGCAGTACAATTAGCCACTTTAGAGGGTGATGTTCTCCCAAGTTATATCAGCGGATGCAGAGTCAAGTTGTATCAGGAACCTCTCACAGAGGAAATGCTAAGTCGACTCAATACTGCTAAGAAACGCAAAGAGGAAGAAAAACGAATTCGAGAAGAAGCTCAAGCAGAAGCCTTAGAGCGCATACGGAGAATGAAATTAAGAAGACAAGGTAGAGAGCACCCTAGGCAAGATGCATATGCAGATCAAGGATATGACGTGGCTATGTGTGAAGTTTCAGGTGTTAGCTCACATAGAATAACTGACCGACGTCCTTTCATAACCTTAGGTATAGGACAAGGGAAGAGTGCAAGGACTGTAAGAGCCTTGATTGACTCAGGTGCAGCCACTAGTGCTGTTAAATTGTCTTACTGTCAAGAGTTGCAATTAACTGTCAATCCTGTGGAAGCATATCTCATAGGATTGGGAGGCATGGAAACCCCTTGCATGGGCGAGGTGGAACTTCCCCTCTATATTCATGATGAGGCAATGACAGTTAAAGTGCTAGTATGTCAAGATGAGGACCTCACTGAACCCCTCGTCCTGGGTCAAGACTGGATTTATGACCAAGCAGTCAACTTAAACCTAAGAAGTGGACTTCTTCAGGTATGGGTGAATCAAACTAGAATTACAATTGAGTTAAATAATGGAGCACTCAAGGAACTAGAAAAGACACGGACTCCTGGTCCCTCCAGGGATGCACATGAAGTTGACCATGCTGTTCTTGTCCAAGGCTATGTGATGCAGAAGAATGAAGATCTCAAAAAAGGAGTCGTAACCACAATGGAACTCCCTTCTTTTCCAAAGGCCAGAAGGAGGCAGCAACTAAGGGCAGATCAATCACGGAAGACTCTCCGGGCGAGAGACCAAAAGAACGCGCGAAGCAGAACAACTCAGCCGATGAAACAAATGTGGATGCGAAAAGACGAGCTGCCCGCCGTAACTAAGCGGCAACAATGGTCCCAACTTCCTATTAGTAATCAACAACTTGATGCTAATAAGAGGACTCCTAAAACCTCTGTTGAGAAAGTGAAATCCATTTGGGTACCCAAGAAGTCGATGAAGGCTGACCCACAATCAAGACAAATTTGGGTGCCTAAGGCTTGCTTGCGGGCTCAACTATTCCCACACAATTCACATCATACACGACAGGGTCCACTCGCTCAAGCAGCCGCCACCCACTCTTGTCTGATACACTCGAACACACTACCACCTAGAAGCACGCCCAGACTCACTTGTAAATGGGTCCCAATGACACAACAACTCCCAGCAGAATTACTCGTGCAACCTTCCCGAATCTCCACAAAACCAAGACCAAAAGCCATTCATGGTGTTTGGCAACCTAAGACTTGTAATAAACCCCCCGACCCCAATTTGTGAATTCATCTCCACTTACTAACTGCATTAGTCAGACAGTGCTTCTTTCCATCTAGCTCCTAGGACTATCCAGGCATTAACTACACACACTGTCATCGTGCACTTACTGACCACTGACTCATCATCTACCTCATGTTAATGTTGTAACAGGGACAACAACGGGATTATTCTGTCCATTACAATGTTAACACCTGGTTCTATATTCTCACAGAACCAACAAGCAAGCAGGGCCATGGCAAAAGCCGGAGGTGCCAGTTCTCACGCCGGATCCAGCGCACAGATTGTGGATATAGAAACACTCCTCCTCGAACCACATCTTACCAAAAGACCGCAAGAACTTCAAGCTGTGCATGTACTCCCAGTTCAGGATCCTCCCCAGGGGCACACCTCTCAAGTGGGCAAACACGCTCATTGGTTCAGTGATGTGGCAGGACCGTTGGGTGATGGAACCTATTTTTGGGAAGCTGAATTGGAGTTTAATGGTAAATGGGGCCGCTACCATTTTTTCACGCGCGAGTTTGAGAGCTATCAGAATGCCGAAGTCATGCGTTCAGTATGGACCAAAGCTGGCTTGGACAGTTATTTCAGGGCCCACTTACCAAAGCCGGATTTCTTACGTTGTTCTTATCTTATCAGTACCATCACTCCGAGTAGGGCCAAGGGAGGCGACAGCACCTTTGTGTTACCCTCACTGTTGCCGGGGCACGAACTTAAAAGATTCAAACTGACCCTCAACCTGGTACGAGAAGCATTGGGCATGTATGGTATGCACATTCCTACTGAAAAGGAAACAATGGTTCCAGGCAGAATGAAACATAAAGATCTCAATAAGCTGAAGGATATGGTAGCGATGACACCGACCATCGCTCTTCACCTACGGACCGTCATGCAGCATTTTGCTTTCCCCGCCCAGGAAAGATTCACCATGCCCCCAAAGAAGATATGGTTTAGCTTGTATTTGGCAGAGACAGAAAGCCTCCCTATCAACGTACCACATTGGATCATAGATCAGATTCACCTAGCCCATCAACGGTGGAACAAGAAGCAGAAAAATGTACTTCACGGATGTTGTGCTCTGACCAAGATAATCTATCGATGTCTAGCCTATGACGTGCCTATTCAGCGGGCACTCGTATGGTCCCGCGCCCAGGAATTCCAGAGAAGGCTATCAGCTGCAGGTCCTCCATCAAAGAAGATGAGAGGGGGAGTCCAATTACCCTGCGCTCAACCAAGGGGAGCCACCACTACACCAGAAATTACCCCTCCCCAGACACGACGCATTAGACCATTCACCATTCGGCTACCAAGACCAAGTACAGAGGGACCCATTCTGGTGTTTCCACCCGTCCCATCAGATTTGGAATTTCCACAGGGCTTTACTCTCAATGATCTCACTGATGAAGAAGTGGCTAGACTAATATATGACTCTAATCTCAAAACGGAAACAGAGCGAGCTCAGGAACCACAAACCCATACAACAACGTCGGTCAAAAAGTCTAGAGGAGAGTTCATGACCCGTCCATTCATGCTCTTGTGCCACTTTCAATGTAGGTATCAAAAATTCTAAAGGTAGCACAGCATTTTGACCAAACACCATTTGAAAGGGAGTGGCTTGGAGTACCGTTTTGTAGGCGACTCGGTATGCCCAGACAGCATGGTGTAGCTGTTTGTCCCAATCAGAGCGTTTATTATTCACTAACTTGGTCAACACATTACATAGAATCTTGTTTGTGCTTTCGGCTTGGCCATTTGCTTGAGGGTGATAGGGGGCAGACTTCTTATGTATTACCAAGAATTCTTGGAGCAGATTTTCAATCACTTCATTCAAGAAGTGAGTGCCTCTATCACTAACTAGCTCTATAGGTAGCCCGTATCTAGTGAACACATTCTCAAATAAAAACTTAGCTGTTGTTTGAGCATCGTTCCTCGTTGTGGCTTTTACCTCTACCCACTTAGTTAGATAGTCTGTTGCAACAATGATATATTCTGCATGGGAACCCTTAGCTGGGGGATTAATAGGACCTACGAAGTCTAATCCCCACTTAGAGAATGCACGTCCACCCATCATAGGTTTCAGTGGCATCTCATCTTTACGTATAGGATATTGAGTTCTCTGACAGACATCACAGCGTTTCACATAGGTATGTGCATCCATGTGAAGGGTCGGCCACCAGAAGCCCGCAAATAGTATTGCCTTGATCACCCGATTTGGTCCAAAGTGTCCTCCTGCTACACCTTGGTGAGCAGTGTCCAAGATCTTGAGATACTCACTCTCATGGACACATAGTCTCAGGTAACCATCTTTACCACGCTTGTATAGATTATCACCAATGAGTGAGTAATCCTGGGCTTCTTGTTCTAAACTCCTTTTCCTAGCCAGAGTCATGTCTGGAGGGAATGTTTTCGTCCTCAGGAAGGATACTAGTGGTTCACTCCAATCTGGCACTATGGACACTTGATAAAGAGTGGCATGTTCCACAGGTGGTTTAGTGCAGCAGATTGGGCATTCCTTGCACAACTTTTGGACATCAGCTTCCATAGTTGGCCAATGTACTCCTAGTCTTCTTAGTGTCTATAAGGTTCTTTGCTTTGAGTAGTGTTGCTCTAATGCACCTACATGTGCTAATTGCAACCACTTCGCATACTCATCCTCTTCTACACAACAGGCCAAGATCCCTTGATCTGTGTGCTTGTACATACTTCCAGCCATGATGTGATACTTTTGGGCTTTTACTACCTCCCTATCCTGCGTGTTTATTACAGGATGGTTAGGTCCGTATGTCAATACTGGCACTAATGGCTTGGCCCATTGCGGTACCACTTCCAAGTTAAACAAGTAAGCATCAGGAAGGTCATCAGATACTCCTTGTGGGGCTTCTCCAGATGTGAGCCTAGAAAGATGATCAGCTCTCAAATGAGTCCTACCTTTCCTTACCACAACCTCGAAATCATATTCCATTAGTAAGAGAAACCATCTTACTAATCTTCCTGTGTTGCATGGCTAGTTCACAAGATATAGCAATGCATGATGATCAGTAAAAAATTTAAACTTATTTGCAAGCAAATAGTGTCTAAATTTCTTAACTGCATATATCATGCCTAAGCCTTCTCTCTCAGTAGTGGTGTAATTTCGTTCAACTGCATTTAATTGTCGACTAGCATAGGCAATTGGAAGATCCATATTACCTTCACCAGTAGGTTATGCCAGCACACATCCAATGGCATAATTGGATGCATCCACATGAACATGGAAAGGCTTATTCCAATCCGGTGTGGTTAAGATTGGTGCTGAACATAATCGCCGTTTAAGCTCATTGAAGGAATTCTCACATTCCTCAGTCCACTCAAAGTTTGTCAGAAGTCCGTACATGGGCTTTGCAATGACAGCATACATGTGGATGAACCGACGGTAGTAACCACAATGTCCCATGAAAGCTTGTACTTCCTTGACATTCCTTGGCCTAGGTAGCTCTGCTATAGCTCTCACTTTCTCTTCGTCAGTAGATATGCCATTCTTTGACACTATGTGTCCTAGAATCTTGCCTTGCCTGACCATAAAAACGCACTTTTCTGAGTTCAGGAAGACTTGATATTCTCTACATTTGTCAAAGATTTGTCTGAGTTCAGGAATATGGGTTTGTCTAATGTTGGAATGAGCACAAAGATCATCAACATAGACTTCTAAGTTCTTCCTCAGGAACTCCTTAAAGACATGGCACATCAGCCTCTGGAAGGTAGCTGGTGCATTGGTAAGCCCAAATGGCATTACCCGAAAGGCAAATATACCCCACTCTGTGGCAAAAGTTGTTTTATGCTGATCTTCTGGAGCTATGGCTACTTGATTGTAGCCCGAAAATCCATCGAGGAAGCTGTACACTTCCTTGCCTGCTACTCTTTCTAAGAGATGCTCTGTGATAGGAAGCGGATAGTTATCTCGAATCGTGGCTGCATTAACCTTCTTCAAGTTAATGCATACACGCAGCTTGCCATTCTTCTTGGGCACCACTACGATGGGGGATACCCACTCAGTGTGCTCAATTTCATAGATAAATCCAGCTTCGACCAGTCGATCTATCTCCTCTTTGATCTTAGCAGCGTAATTATCGTTATATGTATAGGGCTTTTGCTTAGAGGGTTTGGCATCTGAAGTCATGGGGATGGTGTGTGAGCATATGTCTGGGTCAACACCCTTCAAATCCTTGTAACTCCAAGCGAATACATCTCTGTATTCTCTTAGCAAGGCTATTAACGCATGCTCTTCTTCCTCTGTTAGGTCATGGCCTATGTATGTGCATCTCTCCTCTCCTTCTTCTAGGGCCACTACTATTTTCTTGGTGGTTTCTTTGTTATCATAGGCCTCTCCTGATTGTGCCTCTCGTTTAGGCATTCTTATCATGACTCTCCTGTCGTCTATCTCATACTTCTTAAAATTTTCCGGGACCTCAAACAAAGATTCGTCCTCTTCTGGGGAGACTTGTCTCTTCTTTCGTTTCTTTCCTTCTTCATTCGGGGTCACATGTGTGGCTAATCTTACATCCTTTGTAAGCTCTCCATGCCTCTGGGGTTGAAATTCAACTTCATGGAAGTTGTTAGCAGCGGACAAGGGACTGAAGGACTAACGAGGCATGGCAGTCAGAGAAGAGAGTCAGAGGGGAGAGAAGGCATAGGCAGACAAGGGAGTCAACGAAGATCTGGCAAATAGGCCAATAATTTTCTTCAGGAAGAAGTACGTATGAGCATTCACGCAGATTTAGCACCAAGGCAACCTTAATTTTTCAAAACCTCTACACCAATTAAAAGTGATTCTCATCACTAAACACCATTGTAAATACCATTTCATCTTTTTGTAGCTCCATTTTGTGCAAGCCAAGGAGTCCTTGAGCTTGAGGAGCTTTAGAAGTATCTACCTGCCAATTTTCGTATTTTTTGGATCTCATTTGAGCCCTCAAATAAGCCCTGGAACCTAATTTTTAACTAGGCCGGACACTAGGTCTGGACAGGGTCAAAGCTAGTCAAAAACTATAAAAGGAGCTAGAGAGCTCATTTTTGAGGGTAGATTGTAATTGAAACGAACTTGTAAGAGCTCTTGAAAGTAATCTAAGAACTCCATTGCTACTCACTCTTTGTCTTACTGTGTGTGCGCGTGTGTGTGTATGTGTGTGCATGTCTGTGTGCTTTTCACTCACGCACTTGTGCCTCCACTTGCTCGAGGTCATCATACCATCCTCACGTCTTCCCGGATTGACATTAAAGGAGGTGCTACTCATCACTGAGCTACACCAAATTTTGGCGCCGTTGTCGGGGATCGAGCTTTGAGGACGAGCGTGTGATGGTAAGACGTAGAGTTGACGCGTTGGAGTTGTAGGTATTTTCTTCACTCTCATCGATTTTCTTTTACTTTCTTCACCACCTGCATCACCATCATCATCATCACCATCTCCCACCTCCATCTCCATCATCGCGAAAATTTCTGTTTTTTTTATCATATCACCATCTCCACCTCATTTCCCTCATTCCACTTGTGAGAGAGAGCGAGAGAGCGATATTGCGTGTGTGTTTTCTTGCATGTTTCTTGAGCTTTTTGCAGGACCTTGTTGAATCACCATCCCCAGCTTCCTGCGCAGGTACGGAACTTGTCGAAACTGTCTCGCGGTCGCAGGCTTCTGTCGATCGCGACTGACAGAAATTTTTGGTTTTTCACAAAATTGAGTGCACCACTAGAACAAGCACAAGGAGCACATCCTAAAACACTTAAAACAGTAGAAAAATTCCGAGGTTTTCTGTCAATCGCGACCGACAGCCTCTGTCAATCGCGATTGATACTGTCAATCGCGATTGATACCGTCAATCGCGACCGACAGACCCTGTCAATCGCGATTGACACCGTCGATCGCGATCGAGAGACTTCACGACCGACAGACTGCCACGTAGGATCCTGTCAATCGCGATTGACACCGTCGATCGCGATTGACAGCCACGACCGACACCTCTGTCAGTCGCAATTGACACCGTCAATCGCGATTGACTGAAATTCAACGATTGATTGACTTTGCGCGTAGCCACGTGTCCATCGCGACTGATAGACCCCCGATTGACTGAAATTTTGGCGAAAAATCCGAAAAACATGTCGATCGCGATTGATACCGTCGATCGCGATTGACAGCCACGATCGACTCTGTCGATCGCGATTGACACCGTCGATCGCAATTGACACTGTCCATCGCGACTGACAGGCCCGACGGACACCTCTGTCAATCGCGATTGACAGACCTGTCGATCGCGATTGACAGGCTTTTCGGCCAAAAATTAGGGTTTGGTTTTTGTTCAAAATTGGGATAATTTTGGGGCAAAATAGTCAATCCATTAGCACTTTGGAGGTTCCTACACTTGTGATTGGGAGAAAATCCTAGGATCTGTCAGCCAGATCGAATCCTGTTTTAACCCCCTAAACCCTGAACAGTCATAACTTTTTCATACGAAATTCATTTTTTGAGCTCTAGGGCTTGTTGGAAAGCTCGTGGCATATACTACACGCCCTCAACTGTTTTTTATAAAGATAATGCGTTGATTATCAGATAGGGTATTTTGAAGTTGACCATACCCAGGGGGATCAAAGTCAGGGGTCTTTAGAATTGTTTTCTTAAAAATCACTAGGCAAATTAGTGTTTGTGCTTCGGGAATGAAAATCATTGGTTATGTCTTTGGAATTTAAATCTTAAAGCTAACTTTGGAACTCTTACAGATCTATTGAGAGCATCGAAAAGCGTTCTAAGCAAGTGTAAGTGCAAGCTTGGGAACACACTTCCTGGGCATTCAAGGGCAACCAAGCAGGAAACAAAAGGTTGGAATATTCTCAACTCCCTCTGTCATTTTTTAGCTCAGGCTAAGTATGAATAGTGCTAGAGGTAAGTTAGGGCAACGATAGGCATCAACCAAGTTGAAGACTACCTATGCACTCAAGTCCAAGATTAAATATAATCTCTTTGTGATGCGATGACCATTAATAAAAGAATCTAACGTGGAACGATCAACCTCAAAGTACGAAGAACATTCAAGTATTCCTGACGACGTAATATCAGACAAGACCTTAAACACGATAAATAACTAGGAAGAATCAAGTGACTGATACCAATTGATCTGCAACGAGGTTGTACTCTGGGCAAAAATCGGGCTACTTAACTAGGCATATGAACCTTAGATCAGGACGGCATCTAGTAAGGGAGAGACAAAGCCTTAGGTCTTCAGAGGCTAGTGTCAACCACACTGCTAGGTCGTGGGCCCAGCAATTGAGTCACCACTCGTACTACCCAAGTTCTGAGACCAGTGAATCCGAGATGTCTCAAGGTATGGAGAGACCTACAGGCAGTATAGGAGTGCCATACTTGCACAGGATAGAAGGCCCTTACAAAACACAGTTGGAATACCTTAGGACCAACCGATTAGGTGCTAGCATCTATGAGGACGGCCTAGGAAGATCTGTGGTACAGATTAGGAATCCTGATCAATCCATTGGATTAGAGCATCCAGCTGTAAAGTTTGAAAATGGAGCATACTCGGACAAGGAAGGAACCATATACGTAGTCACCAGTCACCCAGATAGGACAGATGAATTTGGAAATGTGATCCCCGAAGCAGACTTAGGTGACCTAGAGCAAGGAAACATGGGTGCAGAGCCTAGAACCCCTCGAGGTAAATCGGTTCTGACTAGGATTATCACACCGGAGTGGATCCCACAGGACAATAAGAGTATAGATTTGCTGCTAAACCAAGAAACCAATGAAGCCTTTTGGAGGTATAAACCAGAAAAGCCGATTGATATAGGAACAATCATGATATATGAGTTTAAGGACCCTGATAACCCAGGTAGTGTTACCTACTTAGATCACGCTTCAGAGAGGATCTTTGTAGTGACAGAAAATGATAGGCATGCTTACACTTGGAAGGGTGAATTCGTTTTCCCCCAACCAAGATCGAATGTATCCTATGGTCACCCTGGAGCTGGAACATCCCAAGCTCATGGAATGCAAAGAGACAGAAGCAGAGATAGACCAGAAGTAAGCTTTGCCAACCCAATGGGCAGAGAAAGAACGAGGACGGAAACGAATAGAGTAGAACCTGTGATACTTAGAGCTCACAGGAATCAGAGAAATGTGGATGGATTCCCTCTGCCGAGACCTAGAGAGCACACTAGAACTCTGAGACCAACCCGGCTAGTTAAGACCATGAAGAATTACTTTGATGGCACAGGAGATCCCTATGATCATGTGGCGGAGTTCAAGCAAGTCTTGAGAGCTGAACAAGTGGAGGATCTATTCACGCAGTACAATGCCTTCGGTCTAACCCTTAGGAACACAGCACTTACATGGTTTCAACCATTGGATGAGCGACAGTTCAGGAGCATAGACCAACTCCTAGAGGCTTTCATAGTAGAGTTCTCTAAGAGTGGCATAAGACACAATACCTCCTCACAGATTCACAGCTTCAAGCAAACCCCTCAAGAGACCGTGAGACTTGCAGGAAGAAGATTTAGGCAATATCTTGAAAGATGCCCTGTTTCGGAGCTACCTACACCAGCTAAACAAGTAGCCTTATTCTTGGATGGATTGCTGAGTACGAAATTGAGATCCTATGTGTATCTGAAGGACCCTACGACTATAGAAGAGTGTGTACGCATGTGCATTGACATTGAAGATAACCTAGGGGAAGAACTAGAGCTTTCCAAAATCTACAAAGATTCAGATAGTGCATCTAGTCACTCTTCCACGCAATCCACATCAATTGAGGAACTGGCAGAGAAAGTGGCTCAGAAATTAGGTGTCTCTATCAAACAAACTCCGAGATTTGCCCCTGTGAAGAGATGCTACACTTGTGGTGGCGACCACATGGCGAATGTAGGTCCCATTATGGCTCAACCCCAAGTAAACCCTAGTAGCCAGTACTGCACTATCGAACGAAGATACACAAATCACACTGCACAAGACTGCCCATACAACAAGCAAGCAGTTAGGCAAGCCTACCCTCAGCCATACCCTCAACAAGGCAGATACCAAAACCAATACCCACCACAACAGTATGCTAGACCTCAACAAACCTACCAACCACAATACCAAGCCCAGCAAAGACCTCAGCCTGTGTTAGCCCAACAACCTCCAGCTCCATCCAACATGATCCCTGTAAAGTATGCAGCAGCAGAAGAAAACCTAAACCGAGCTATAGTCCCCATAACACCTTTGCTTTCAGAAAGTGATCCCAGTGACCATAGCTTCGATTCTACGCATGTTGAGAGTCCCTAGGCTTACTTCATGCAGTCTCCTGAACATGGTGAGTCTTACTATAGTGAAGAGCCAAATGAATCTAGTTGGGAATCGGATTACGCAAATGTCATGTACGCAAACCCCAACCCTAGACCTCAACCTAGGCAGGTAAGACCCCCGTTCCCTAGAGGACCATGCTACAGATGTCAGGGAGATCACCTCATCCGTGATTGTCCCTTACCTCCACCTACACAACCCCAGTCAGTGACGATCCAAGGATATTGCCAAGAGTGTGGGAAGGAGCATCTCTTACGAGATTGCCCTAAAAATCCCAATAACATGCCAAAAATCACTCCTATCAACGTCGTTGGATTAGTGGTAGACTCCACAGGGAGCGTGACTTCCACCGCACCAGTACAAGTAGTCACTAGAGCTCAAGCATTGCAGCAAAACCAAGCTGTAGGTCAGGAAAAGAATCCAGAAGCTAGTGAAACTGAGAGCATAACCAAGAAAAGGACTAGGGCCTGGAAAGATAGCCGTGAAAGAATGAAAAGACAATGGGCAAAGAAAATGAACGAATTAGAAGAAAGCATAAGAGAAACAAAAGCCAAAGTTGTGGAGCTCACCTCTCAACCGAACTCTCACATATCACCTCCTCCGCCACCCTCCATACCATCTCCATCCAACCCGCCTCACCTAAACCCACCACCCCCTAGAGTAGGATCAGTCCTAGCAGATCCCACTCCCGAAGACCTTAATATGATGCTTAAAGCATATCAGGCCAGAATCCAAGAAGGGCCAACCATAATCGATCATGAAAAATGCTACCCTAGAGCCGAGCTAGAGCTTGAACGAACTAAAATTTGTGCCAAAATGGTGGAATTGGCTCAGACCATGTTTGAAGCTAGTCGCCTCTTTAACATCTCTAGCTCAGCTAAGACGCAGTTACATTTTGACGGACTGCTAGAAAGAATAGAGAGGCTAATTGCACAATCAGAAAAGGAACCTGCCCCTCAAAGAAAGGAAAGGGCAAGAGAACGGATAAGCCAGCCTCTTCAGGAAGCCCATGTGCCTCCTCAAGAAGCTTATCTTTCCCCCCAAAAGGCAGATGAGCCTCCCTCGAAAGCTCACGTACCTCCACAGGTTGCCTACATTCCTTCTCAGGGAGCATATGAGCCTGTTCGGAAAAGTAATAGAATAAGTAATCCTCCCCAGGAAGCTTGTGCTCCAAACATCTATGAGAGCGAGGAAAGAGCCAATGATAGAATAAGCCCTCCTTCCCAGGTTGCTTATGTGCCTAATTCTACGGAACTAGACACTTCTTCTTCTATGAATCGGTTTGCACCAGACTTCCTACGAGAAATTCAAGAAGATAAATGGGATAACGAAAGTGAAGTCACCCCTCCCTTTGAACTTGTGGATGATGCACCCGACCAATTCCCACAAGACATCCCATCTATTTACGGGGAACATGAGAGCACTCAGTCTCACGAGAGATTGGACTTTGAATCCAATTCCATACAAGAGCTACCCCATTTCACAGGCCCATGGGAAGCAAAGTCCACGTGTATGAGAGCACCCACAGTCATGGTAAGAAACGAAGATTCAGTCATACCTAGGAACACAGAGGTAGTGAAGAACACTAACGTGCAGTGCAATCTCAAGTTAGAAGAGCTACTCAAGGTTAGACCTGAATTATGGAAACATGTAGCCAAACAAGTACCAGAGATAGCAAAACCTTGTTCCCAGGTAGGATCACATAGGACAGTGCCAGAAATACCCTTGGATAAGATAGGAGACATGTGTGAAGGTGAAGAAGGAAACACCTATCTTCCCATTACCTACCAGGGGCACACCACCAAGGCAATTTTGGACTCAGGTGCAGGAGTTGCAATTGCCACCACTTCCCTGTGGAAGCGTTGGGGCAAGCCAGCACTCAGGCCAACGAGAATGAAATTGCAGATGGCCGATGGTCATATTGAGAGACCCTTAGGATTGCTAGAAGGAATAACTCTCACCACTTGTGGTGTTGAGTTTGAACATACCTTTGCTATATGTGACTTTAGCAAAAATCATGCCTATGAGATGATTTTGGGACGACCATTCATGCGACAGTTGCAAGTGGTACAGGATTGGGGAACTAATTCCTTGTACTTGCAACACTTAGGTGTTACAACCAAAGTCAATCTCAAGGATTACTCTCATAGAGATGTCCCTCCTATCCAATGGAATCCCATCCATAGAGCCAAAGATGACACGGAATCTGTGCATTCCATAGGGTCTGGATCCTCATGGATGCATGAAGACACTCATTTATGGATGTGCAAGGTTGCAGTAGAAGAAGAGAAGAGAGAGAAAGCCAGAGAGGTAGGTGCAAAAGAAACACATAGATCAATTCAAGACCCAGCCTATGCCCCTGTAATTTTTCCTGATGAGGAATTTGAACCCCATGGCTGGGTAGAAATCCTAGCAACAATGGACGTAGCCATCAATGAAGAACAATGGACACCTCACTGTGATGAGGATGGCTATGACATTTCACTCTTCTCCATAGAGCCAATCATGGGGGAGGCAGTTCTAGAAGAATGCGAACCTAGCCCTGATGCATTTGAGGATGCAAGTGACTCCGATCTAGAGTCAATCATTATGGACCCACCATTTGCATCAGACGAAGAATACTTCCATGAAATAGAATTTCAACCCCAAAGGCATGGAGAGCTTACAAATGATGTAAGATTAGCAACACATGTGACCCCGAAGGAAGAAGGAAAGAAACGAAAGAAGAGAGAAGTCTCACCAGAAGAGGAAGAATCTTTGTTTGAGGTCCCAGAAAATTTTAAGAAGTATGAGATAGACGACAGGAGAGTCATGATAAGAATGCCTAAACGAGAGGCTCAAGCAGGAGAGGCCTATGATAACAAAGAAACCACCAAGAAAATAGTAGTGGCCCTAGAAGAAGGAGAGGAGAGATGCACGTACATAGGCCATGACCTAACAGAGGAAGAAGAGCATGCGTTAATTGCCTTGCTAAGGGAATACAGAGATGTATTCGCTTGGAGTTACAAGGATTTGAAAGGTGTTGACCCTGACATATGCTCACACACCATCCCCATGACCTCAGATGCTAAACCCTCTAAGCAAAAGCCCTATACATATAACGATAATTACGCTGCTAAAATCAAAGAG
The DNA here is from genome assembly GCA_020310875.1 of Ceratopteris richardii. Taxonomy (NCBI): domain Eukaryota; kingdom Viridiplantae; phylum Streptophyta; class Polypodiopsida; order Polypodiales; family Pteridaceae; genus Ceratopteris; species Ceratopteris richardii. The sequence goes on along the minus strand of CM035432.1, from coordinate 46,027,612 downwards.
GAGATAGATAGACTGGTCGAAGCTGGATTTATCTATGAAATTGAGCACACTGAATGGGTATCCCCCATTGTGGTGGTGCCCAAGAAGAACGGAAAATTGCGTGTATGCATTAACTTGAAGAAGGTCAATGCAGCCACAATTCGAGATAACTATCCGCTTCCCATCACAGAACATCTCTTAGAAAGAGTGGCAGGCAAGGAAGTGTACAGTTTCCTTGATGGATTTTCGGGCTACAATCAAGTAGCCATAGCTCCAGAGGATCAGCATAAGACAGCCTTTGCCACAGAGTGGGGCATATTTGCCTTTCGTGTAATGCCATTTGGGCTTACCAATGCACCAGCTACCTTCCAAAGGCTGATGTGCCATGTGTTTAAGGAGTTCCTGAGGAAGAATTTAGAAGTCTATGTTGATGATCTTTGTGCTCATTCCAACATTAGACAAACCCATATTCCTGAACTCAGACAAATCTTTGACAAATGTAGAGAATATCAGGTCTGCCTGAACCCAAAAAAGTGCATTTTTATGGTCAGGCAAGGCAAGATTTTAGGACACATAGTGTCAAAGAATGGCATATCTACTGACGAAGAGAAAGTGAGAGCCATAGCAGAGCTACCTAGGCCAAAAAATGTCAAGGAAGTACAAGCTTTCATGGGGCATTGTGGTTATTACCGACGATTTATACACATGTATGCTGTCATTGCAAAGCCCATGTACGGACTTCTGACTAACTTTGAGTGGACTGATGAATGTGAGAATTCCTTCTAGGAGCTTAAACGACGATTATGTTCAGCACCAATCTTGACCACACCAGATTGGAATAAGCCATTCCATGTTCATGTGGATGCATCCAATTATGCTATTGGATGTGTACTTGCACAACCTACGGGGGAAGGTAATATGGATCTTCCAATTGCCTATGCCAGTAGACAATTGAATGCAGCTGAACGAAATTATACCACTACGGAGAGAGAAGGCTTAGGCATGGTATATGCAGTCAAGGAATTTAGACACTATTTGCTTGCAAATAAGTTTAAATTTTTCACTGATCACCAAGCATTGTTATATCTCATGAACAAGCCATGCAATACAGGAAGATTAGTAAGATGGTTCCTCTTACTAATGGAGTATGACTTTGAGGTTGTGGTAAGGAAAGGTAGGACTCATTTGAGAGCAGATCATCTCTCTAGGCTCACCTCCGGAGAAGCCCCACAGGGAGTATCAGATGATCTTCCTGATGCTTACTTGTTTAATTTGGAAGTGGTGCCGCAGTGGGCTAAGCCATTGGTACCAGTATTGACATACGGGCCTAACCATCCAGTGGTAAACACACGGGATAGAGAGGTTGTAAAAGCCCAAAAGTACCACATCATGGCAGGAAGCATGTACAAGCACACAGATCAAGGGATCTTGGCTTGTTGCGTAGAAGAGGACGAGTACGCTAAATGGTTGCAATTAGCACATGTAGGTGCATTAGAGCAACACTACTCAAAGCAACGAACTTTACAGACTCTAAAGAGACTCGGAGTGCATTGGCCAACTATGGAAGCTGATGTCCAAAAGTTGTGCAAGGAATGCCCTATCTGTTGCACTAAACCACCTGTGGAACACGCTACTCTTTATCAAGTATCCATTGTGCCAGATTGGAGCGAACCTCTAGTATCCTTCCTGAGGACAAACACATTCCCTCCAGACATGACCCTGGCTAGAAAAAGGAGTTTAGAACAAGAAGCCCTGGATTACTCACTCATTGGTGATAATCTATACAAACGCGGTAAAGATGGTTACCTGAGACTGTGTGTCCATGAGAGTGAATATCTTAAGATCTTGGAAACTGCTCACCAAGGTGTAGCAGGAGGACACTTTGGACCAGATCGGGTGATCAAGGCAGTATTATTTGCGGGCTTTTGGTGGCCTACCCTTCACATGGATGCACATACCTATGTGAAACGGTGTGATGTCTGTCAGAGAACTCAATATCCTATACGAAAAGATGAGATGCCATTGAAACCTATGATGGGTGGACGTGCGTTCTCTAAGTGGGGAATAGACTTCGTAGGTCCTATTAATCCCCCAGCTAAGGGTTCTCATGCAGAATACATCATTGTTGCGACAGACTATCTAACTAAGTGGGTAGAGGTAAAGGCTACGACAAAGAACGATGCTCAAACAACTGCTAAATTCTTGTTTGAGAATGTGTTCACAAGATATGGGCTACCTATAGAGCTTGTAAGTGATAGAGGCACTCACTTCTTAAATGAAGTTATTGAAAATCTGCTCCAAGAATTCTTGGTAATACATAAGAAGTCTGCCCCCTATCACCCTCAAGCTAATGGACAAGCCGAAAGCACCAACAAGATCTTATGCAATGTACTGACAAAATTAGTGAACACTAAACGCTCTGATTGGGACAAACAGCTACACCATGCTGTTTGGGCATACCGAGTCGCCTATAAAAACGGTACTCCAAGCCACCCCCTTTCAGATGGTATTTGGCCAAAACGCGGTACTACCCTTGGACTTCTTGATACCTACATTGAAGGTAGCACAAGAGCACGAATGGACGGGTCATGAACTCTCCTCTAGACTGTTTGACCTTGAACGATTAGGAGAAACAAGACTGAGAGCAGCTGCAGGGATATATGCGGCAAAGAAACGACAGAAGGCATACTTTGATGCCCATGTGAAGGACAAGGGCTTGAAAGCAAGAGATTTAGTTTTAATTTATACCTTGAAACAACATGCAAGGAAGCTAGAAAAGAGAGGCTACGGACCTATGATCATCAATAGGATCTCAACAAGTGGAGCAGTGCAACTAGCCACATTAGAAGGCGATGTTCTACCAAGTTATATCAGCGGATGCAGAGTCAAGTTATATCAGGAACCCCTCACGGAGGAAATGCTAAGCTGACTCAACACTGCTAAGAAACGCAAAGAGGAGGAAAAGCGAATTCGAGAAGAAGCTCAAGCGGAAGCCTTAGAGCGCATAAGGAGAATGAAATTAAGAAGACAAGGTAGAGAGCTCCCTAGGCAAGATGCATTTGCAGATCAAGGATATGACGTAGCTATGTGTGAAGTTTCAGGTGTTAGCTCACATAGGATAACTGATCGACGTCCTTTCATAACCTTAGATATAGGACAAGGAAAGAGTGCAAGGACTGTAAGAGCCTTGATTGACTCAGGTGCAGCCACTAGTGCTGTTAAATCGTCTTACTGTCAAGAGTTGCAGTTAACTGTTAATCCTGTGGAAGCATATCTCATAGGATTGGGAGGCGTGGAAACCCCTTGCATGGGCGAGGTGGAACTTCCCCTCTATATTCAGGATGAGGCAATGACAGTTAAAGCGCTAGTATGCCAAGACGAGGACCTCACGGAATCCCTTGTCCTGGGTCAAGACTGGATTTATGACCAAGCAGACAACTTAAACCTAAGAAGTGGACTTCTTCAGGTATGGGTGAATCAGACTAGAATTACAATGGAGTTAAATAATGGAGCACTCAAGGAACTAGGAAAGGCACAGACTCCTGGTCCCTCCAGGGGTGCACACGAAGCTGACCATGCTGTTCTTGTCCAAGGCTCTGTGATGCAGAAGAATGAAGATCTCAAAAAAGGAGTCAGAACCACAACGGAACTCCCTTCTTTTCCAAAGGCCAGAGGGAGGCAACAACCAAAGGTGGATGAAAGGCAGAAGAAGCAAAGTACTACCTACGTCGGAGATCAAAAGTACCTGCGCAGCAAAACGTCTCAGCTAGTGAAACAAGTGTGGGTGCGGAAAGGAGAACACCCGGTTGCACTCAAGCCAACTACACGGGCAAAGCCTCTTATTAGTAACCAACAACACGACACTAATAAGAAGTCTTTCAGAAGTTCTTCTGCTAATGTGAAGTCTATTTGGGTGCCCAAGAGGTCGATGAAGGCTAGACCACAATCAAGACAAATCTGGGTGCCTAAGGCTTGTTTGCGGGCTCAAATAGCTACACCAAGACCATATCCCATACAGTATGATCCATTCACTCGCACAGCTGGCATCCACTCGTTTTCAACAATCAGGAACACACTAGGGCCCATGCGCACGCACATAATCACTTGTAAATGGGTCCCTAAAAAGCCTCATTTTCAAGCCGACACGCCTATAAAGCTCTCGAGAGTCTCTACGAAACCTAGAGCAAAACCTATCCGCTGCATTTGGCAGCCTAAGACGTGTAACAAACCCCCGGACCCCAATTGTAAATCCATGATAACCTACTGACCCCATCACTATCGCACTATATCATTCCACTTAGCTCTAAGGTGCACTGAACTCCTAACCACACACACACTCACACCGAGCACTTACTAACCCAGTATTCACTCCCAACCCTCGTGTTAATGTTGTAATGGGAGCAACAACGGTTCTCTCTTGTCATGTACAATGTTAACACATGTTTGTACATTCTCACAGAGACAGGCAGCAAGAAGTAACATGGCCGATACGGTAGGAACTAGCTCCCAGGCAGGCACCAGCCCCCAAGTGGTGGACATTGAAAGCCTTCCGGTCGAGGAGGAACTAAAGGAAAGACCAGTGGCATTACGGGCATTACATGCCATACCAATTCAGAATCCTCCACAGGGTCATACAATGCCGGTGGGCAAAGCTTCACACTGGTTCAGTGACGTTGTTGGACCTCTGGGTGAAGGCACATATATGTGGGAGTCCGAGGTAGAATTCAATGGACGTTGGGGCAGATACCATTTCTTTACCAGGGAGTTTGAAAAGCTACAGAACAATGAAGGACTGAAGTCGATATGGAAGAAGGCGGGGCTTTATGATTACTTCAAGTTCCAACTACCAAAGCCAGATTTTCTAAGGTGCTCATATTTAATTAGTACCCTCACTCCCAGCAAAGACAAGAAAGGATACAGCTCCTTTGTGCTCCCATCACTCACAAGGGGCAATGAGCTGAAGCGTTTCCGCTTGACTATCAACTTGGTGAGAGAAGCTCTTGATATGCACGGAATGCACATTCCTACGGAGAAGGAGACTATGGTCCCCGATAATATGAAGAACAGGAATCTGACAAAACTGAAGGACATGGTGGCGATGACTCCCACGATAGCCATTCATTTACGTATGGTCATGCAACACTTCGCATTCCCCGCGCAAGACAGGTTCACAATGCCTCCCAAGAAGATCTGGTTTAGCCTCTACCTGGCGGATGCTTTTGATTTGTCCATCAATATGCCCCATTGGATTATCGACCAGATTCATATGGCTCATCAGAGATGGTATAAGAAGCAAAAGTCTGTGTTGTATGGTTGTTGTGCACTTACAAGAATTGTATACAGATGTCTGGCATATGATGTACCGGTGCAGAGGGCTCTCATTTGGTCCAGAGCACAAGAGTTTCAATGCAGATTGTCAGTTGTGGGGCCTCCCTCAAAGAAGATGAGAGGCACTGTCCAGATGCCTTGTGCACAAGCTCGCGGTGCAACCCTAATGCCTAAAACAACCCCAAGACTTCCCAGACGAGTGCAACCATTTACTATCAGGTTACCCAGGCACAGCACAGATGGCCCTAACCTTGTGTTTCCACCAGTACCGACTGATCTGGAATTCCCACATGGATTCACTCTGGAGGATCTAACGGACGAAGAAGTTGCTAGAATCATCGACGCTGTAAATGCGGAAGTTGAAGCAGAGCAAGCTGGTGGACAGCAAACTGCCCCAGACCAAGCCCAGCCCAGCCAACCGGACGTAGTCAATGTGGACGATGAAGAAGAAGCACATGAAGAGGCACAGGGTGGACAATCAGAAGCAGAAGAACAAGAGTATGATCAGGAAGCCCTACAAGTACTGGAAGGTGCCCCCGCCTATACTAACGCATTAAAGAAGCTCTACGATACGATGAACCGAGTCCAAGAGCAACACAGGCTATCATTAGCTGCAGGTAAAGCCCTCATGAACCAGATTCTGGAGGAGGAAGGCGTGGACGAGCAATACCGTGCCACCCTGGAAATGATATCAGATGCTTTGGGAGTACCTGAAACGGTGCATATTGCACTAGCGCAATCACGAAGGACAGAGAAAAGATACGGAAGACGTCCCCCACGAGCAGGGAAACAAATGAATGTATTAGGATCAGGACCACAAGGCACCCCCACAACCACGGGCACTGCACACACCGCTCATGACACCGAGGAAGCCCATATATCAAGTGCACCTCCATCACCTCCCTTACCACCTTCGCCTCCCTCTCCACCACATTCACCTCCCATTACCAATGTAACAACCACCGTTACCGCCTCCGAGCCCACCGTCATGACTGAAGCACAAACCGCCAATCAACCCACACACCCTCTCAACACCTCCCGTGTATATACCTCCACTAACACTGTAACCCTAACGACAGCTACTGACATCCCCATTCCCCCACTCACACTTTCGGGTAGTTCATATTCACAACTGCACACACCACTGTACACATTCACCACAATCACTGCACCCACAATTCCACTATTCACAATCACTCCCACTACTGCTTACACCACGGATTTTATGGACATATCACCTTCCACCGCACCTCTCCCTCCCCCCATACCACCACAATCTCCCATTCCCCCACCTCCCCCCTCACCCTTCTCTAGTACTACATCCAAAAAACCACACAACAAGGGTCTGTCAGGGACGACAGACGCGAGAGAGGGGGGGTGTTAGCAGCGGACAAGGGACTGAAGGACTAACGAGGCATGGCAGTCAGAGAAGAGAGTCAGAGGGGAGAGAAGGCATAGGCAGACAAGGGAGTCAACGAAGATCTGGCAAATAGGCCAATAATTTTCTTCAGGAAGAAGTACGTATGAGCATTCACGCAGATTTAGCACCAAGGCAACCTTAATTTTTCAAAACCTCTACACCAATTAAAAGTGATTCTCATCACTAAACACCATTGTAAATACCATTTCATCTTTTTGTAGCTCCATTTTATGCAAGCCAAGGAGTCCTTGAGCTTGAGGAGCTTTAGAAGTATCTACCTGCCAATTTTCGTATTTTTTGGATCTCGTTTGAGCCCTCAAATAAGCCCTGGAACCTAATTTTTAACTAGGCCGGACACTAGGTCTGGACAGGGCCAAAGCTAGTCAAAAACTATAAAAGGAGCTAGAGAGCTCATTTTTGAGGGTAGATTGTAATTGAAACGAACTTGTAAGAGCTCTTGAAAGTAATCTAAGAACTCCATTGCTACTCACTCTTTGTCTTACTGTGTGTGCGCGTGTGTGTGTATGTGTGTGCATGTTTGTGTGCTTCTCACTCACGCACTTGTGCCTCCACTTGCTCGAGGTCATCATACCATCCTCACGTCTTCCCGGATTGACATTAAAGGAGGTGCTACTCATCACTGAGCTACAGAAGTATTCTTCATCTGATGCAAAAGGTGGGTCCATAATGATTGACTCTAGATCGGAGTCACTTGCATCCTCAAATGCATCAGGGCTAGGTTCGCATTCTTCTAGAACTGCCTCTCCCATCATTGGCTCTATGGAGAAGACTGAGATGTCATAGCCATCATCATCACAGTGAGGTTTCCATTGTTCCTCATTGATGGCTACATCCATGGTTGCTAAAATTTCTGCCCAGCCGTGAGGTTCAAATTCTTCGTCTGGAAAAACTACAGGTGTATAGGCTGGGTCTTGGATTGATCTATGGGTTTCTTTTGCACCTACCTCTCTGGCTTTTTCCCTCTTCTCTTCTTCTACTGCTACCTTACACATCCATAAGTGGGTGTCTTCATGCATCCATGAGGATCCTGACCCTATGGAATGCACCGATTCTGTATCATCTTTGGCTCTATGGATGGGATTCCATTGGATAGGAGGTACATCTCTATGAGAGTAATCCTTAAGATTGACTTTGGTCGTAACACCTAAGTGCTGCAGGTACAAAGAATTGGTTCCCCAATCTTGTACCACTTGCAACTGTCGCATAAATGGTCTTCCCAAAATCATCTCATAGGCATGATTTTTGCTGAAGTCACATATAGCAAATGTATGCTCAAACTCGACACCACAAGTGGTGAGAGTTATTCCTTCTAGCAATCCTAAGGGTCTCTCAATATGACCATCGGCCATCTGCAATTTCATTCTCGTTGGCCTGAGTGCAGGTTTGCCCCAACGCTTCCATAGGGAAGTGGTGGCAATTGCAACTCCTGCGCCTGAGTCCAAAATTGCCTTGGTGGTGTACTCCTGGTAGGTAATGGGAAGATAGGTGTTCCCTTCTTCACCTTCACACATATCTCCTATCTTATCCAAGGGTATTTCTGGCACTGTCCTTTGGGATCCTACCTGGGAACGAGGTTTTGCTATCTCTGGTACTTGTTTGGCGACATGTTTCCATAATTCAGGTCTAACCTTGAGTAGCTCTTCTAACTTGAGATTGCACTGCACTTTAGTGTTCTTCACTACCTTTGTGTTCCTAGGTATGACCGAATCTTCGTTTCTTACCATGACTGTGGGTGCTCTCATACAAGTGGACTTTGCTTCCCATGGGCCTGTGAAGTGGGGTAGTTCTTGTAAAGAATTAGACTCGAAGTCTAATCTTTCTTGAGATTGGGTGCTCTCCTGCTCCCTATAAATGGATGGGATATCTTGTGGGAATTGGTCATGTGCATCATCCACAAGTTCAATGGGAGGAGGGACTTCACTTTCTTTAGCCCATTTGTCTTCTTGAATCTCGCGTAGGAATTCAGGTGTGAACTGATTCATAGAAGATGATGTGTCTGGCTCCGTAGAGTTAGGCACATAGGCTTCAGGCACATAAGCTTTTGGCATATAGGCTTTCTGGGTAGGAAGACCTGCTCTTTCACTGGCCTTGTCATGGTGTTGAGGGGCGAGTTCCTTTTGTGATTGTGCCTTTAGATTCTCTATTCTTTCTAAGGAGGGGGGGTTGTCTGGTTCCGTGGAATTGGGCACATAAGCTTTTGATGGGGAATGGGTCATGTTTTTGCTTGCTTTATCTCTCTCTCGATTTTTTTCTTCCTTGGCAAATCTTGCAATTATGCCCTCTAGCTTCTCTAGAAGTCCATCCAAGTGTAATTGTGTCTTGGCTGAGCCCGAGTAATTGAAAAGGCGACTGGCTTCAAACATAGTCTGAGCCAATGCGACCATTTTCGCGCAAAGCTTGGTTCTTTCTATCTCTAGGTCAGCTCTAGGGTAGCACTTGTCATGATCCGTTACATTTGGCCCTTCTTGGATTCTGGCCTGATATGCTTTAAGCATCATGTCTATGTCTTCAGGAGTGGGATCAGCTAATACTGATCCTACTCTAGGGGGTGGTGGAATCGTATGAGGTGGGTTGGAAGGTGGCGGATTGGATGGCGATGGGAATGGTGGTGGTGAGGTAGTGTGAGAGGGAGTTTGAGATGTGAGGTCAGTTATCTTGGCTTTGGTTTCTCTTATGCTTTCCTCAAGTTCACTCATCTTTTTAGCCCATTGTCTTTTCATTCTTTCCCGACTATCTCTCGAGGCTCTAGTTCTCTTCTTGGTTATGCTCTCCGTTTCACTAACTTCTGGGCTCTTTCCCTGATCTACAGCTTGGTTTTGCTGCAATGCTTGAGCTCTTGTGACCACTTGCACTGGTGCAGTGGAAGTCACACTCCCTGTGGAGTCTACAACTAACCCAATAACGTTTATAGGAGTGATTTTTGGCATATTGTTGGGATTCTTAGGACAATCTCGTAAGAGATGCTCCTTTCCACACTCCTGACAATAGCTTTGGATCGTTACTGACTGGGGTTGTGTAGGTGGAGGCAAGGGACAATCACGAATGAAATGATCACCCTGACATCGGTAGCATGGTCCTCTAGGGAATGGGGGTCTTACCTGCCTAGGTTGGGGTCTAGGGTTGGGGTTTGCATACATGACATTTGTGTAATCTGATTCCCAACTAGGTTCATTTGGCTCTTCACTATAGTAAGACTCACCATGTTCAGGAGACTGCATGTAGTAAGCCTGGGGACTATCAACATGCGTAGAATCGAAGCTATGGTCACTGGGATCACTTTCTGAAAGCAATGGTGTTGCGGGGACTATAGCTCTATTCAGGTTTTCTTCTGCAGCTGCATACTTTACAGGGATCAAGTTGGATGGAGCTGGAGGTTGTTGGGCTAACACAGGCTGAGGCCTTTGCTGGGCTTGGTATTGTGGTTGGTAGGTTTGTTGAGGCCTAGCATACTGTTGTGGTTGGTATTGGTTCTGGTATCTGCCTTGTTGAGGGTATGTCTGAGGGTAGGTTTGCCTAACTGCTTGCTTGTTGTATGGGCAGTCTTGTGCTGTGTGATTTGTGTATCTTCGTTCCATAGTGCAGTACTGGCTACTAGGATTTACTTGGGGTTGGGCCGTAATGGGACATACATTCGCCATGTGGTCGCCGCCACAAGTATAGTATCTTTTTACTGGGGCGAACCTTGGGATTTGTTTACTAGAGACACCTAATTTCTGAGCAACTTTCTCTGCAAGTTCCTCGATCAATGTGGATTGCGTGGAAGAGAGGCTAGAGGCACTATCTGAATCTTTGTATATCTTGGAAAGCTCTAACTCCTCCCCTAGGTTATCCTCAATGTCAATGCACATGCGTACACAATCTTCTATGGTCCTAGGGTCCTTCAAGTACACATAAGATCTCAATTTGGTACTTAGCAATCCATCCAAGAATAAAGCCACTTGCTTAGCTGGTGTGGGTAGCTCGGGAACAGGGCATCTTTCAAGATATTGCCTAAATCTTCGTCCTGCAAGTCTTACGGTCTCTTGAGGGGTTTGCTTGAAGCTGTGAATCAATGAGGAGGTATTATGTCTTATGCCACTCTTAGAGAATTCAATTATGAAAGCCTCTAGGAGTTGGTCTATGCTCCTGAATTGCCTCTCGTTTAGTGGTTGAAACCATGTCAGGGCAGTGTTCCTAAGGGTTAGACCAAAGGCATTGTACTGTGTGAATAGATCCTCCACTTGTTTTGCTCTCAAGACTTGCCTAAACTCAGCCACATGATCGTATGGATCTCCAGTGCCATCGAAGTAGTTCTTCATGGATTTGACTAGCTGAGTTGGTCTCAAAGTCCTTGTGTGTTCTCTAGGTCGTGGTAGAGGGAACTCATCCGCATTTCTTTGATTCCTGTGAGCTCTAAATACCTCAGGCTCTACTCTATTTGTTTCCATCCTCGTTCTTTCTCTGCCCCCTGGGCTTGCAAAGCTTACTTCTGGCCTATCTCTACTTCTGTCCCTTTGAGTTCCATGAGCTTGGGATGTTCCCGCTCCAGGGTGACCGTAGGAGACATTTGATCTTGGTTGGGGGAAAATAATTTCACCTTTCCAAGTGTAAGCATGCCTATCATTTTCTGTCACCACAAAGATCCTCTCTGAGGCGTGATCTAAGTAGGTCACTCTGCCTGGGCTATCAGGATCCTTAAACTCATAGATCATGATTGTTCCTATATCAAATGGCCGATCAGATTTATATCTCCAAAAGGCTTCTTCAGTTTCTCGGTTCAGAAGAAGATCTATGCTCTTATTATCTTGGGGAATCCACTCTGGTGTGATAATCCTCGTAAGAACTGATTTCCCTCGAGGGGTCCTCGGTTCTACTCCCATGTTTCCTTGCTCTAGGTCATCTAAGTCCGATTCTGGGACTATGTTCCCAAATTCATCAGTCCTATCTGGGTGACTGGTGACTACATATATTGTCCCTTCCTTGTCCAAGTATGCTCCGTTTTCAAACTTGACCGCTGGGCGCTCTAGTCCAATGGATTGATCAGGATTCTTAATCTGTACCACAGATCTTCCTAGGCCGTCCTCATAGATGCTGGCACCTAATCGGTTGGTCCTAAGGTATTCCAGCTGTGTCTTGTACGGGCCTTCTACTCTGTGCAAGTATGGCACTCCTGAACTTCCCGTAGGTCTGTCCATGCCTTGAGACATCTCTGATTCACTGGTATCAGAGCTAGGGTAATGCAAGTGGTGACTCAACTGTTGGGCCCAAGACCTCGCAGTATGAGTGACACTAGCCTCTGAAGACCTAAGGCTTTGTCTCTCTCTTACTAGGTGTCGTCCTAATCTAAGGTTCATATGCCTAACTGATTAACCCAATTTGTCCCAGGTACAACCACGTTTCTGAGTTCTTTGTATCAATTACTTAATTCCCTTTTTATGTTGATTATCGTGTTAAAATTCTTGTCTGATATCACGTTGTAAGGAATACTTGAGTTTAACTTCGCACTTTAGTTTGGTCGTTTCACGTTAGGTTCTTTTCCTTTAAGGTTGTCGTTCACACACACACAGGTTATCTCTTGTCTTGAACTTGATTTCTTAGATAGTCTTTGATTTATCTTGTGCCTATTGTTGCCTGGAATTACTTCTAACACTACCCGCACTTAGCCTAAACTAAGAATTGACAGAGGGTGTTGCGGGTTTTCCAACCTTGAGTTCCTTTCCTTGTGTTGTTGCCCTGGTGTGCCCAGGACACGCGTTCCCAAGCCTGCACTTACTCTTGCTTTGCGTACCCTTCGATGCTCTCAAAGGACCTGTAAAAGGCCCACCGTTAGCTCAAGACTTAAATTCAAAAGACAGAACCAATCACTTTCATTCATGTAACACTTCACCAATTTGCACTATGATTTGTTGGACACAACTCTAGAGATCCCTGAATTTTGTTCCCCCTGAGTATGGTCAACTTCAAAATACCCTATCTAATATTCCTGATCTTAATTTAACCGTAACCAGTCGATGTTTTTGTTGTACTCCCCGCGAGCTTTCCAACAAAACAGAAATCACAGCAAACGGATTTCGTATGAGGAAGTTATGCCAATTCAGGGTTTTGGGGCTAAAATAGGATTAAACTAGGTTAACAGGCAAACAGGAATTCTCGGGTTACTTGGGTCATACCCTCGTAATACAATACTACGCCCTTGTGTTTGTCCCACACTTTGCCAAAATTTAGACCATTATTTTTGCCTTAAAAATTTGACCTAATTTGCCCTTCTAACGTGTTCGCAAAGTCTATCGGTCGCGATTGACAGGTCAATCGCGATCGACGTGTCGATCGCGATTGACAGGTCCGTCGTGGCTGTCAGTCGCGATTGATGTGTCGATCGCGATTGACAGGTGGCTCGAAAAGTCAATCAGTCGTGGTCAAAGGGTCATTGACTCTATCAGTCGTGATTGATGAGTCGATCGCGATTGACAGGTCGGTCGCGAGGGTCTGTCCGTCGTGGTCAAACAATCGTTGACTCTGTCGATCGCGATTGATGTGTCGATCGCGATTGACAGGTCCGTCGCGAGGGTCTGTCCGTCGTGGTCAAACAATCGTTGACTGTGTCGGTCGCAATTGACAGAGCCGTCGTGGGCTGTCAGTCGCGATTGATGGGTCGATCACGATTGATGACTCGATCGCAATTGACACGTGTCACGCGTATGGTCCGTCAGTCGTGGTCAATCGATCGTTGAGTCTGTCGGTCGCGATTGACAGAGCCGTCGTGGGCTGTCAGTCGCGATTGATGGGTCGATCGCGATTGACAGGTCTGTCCGTCGTGGTTTGTCGATCGCGATTGACAGAGCGATCGCGATTGACAAAAATCTGAGGAGTTTCAAAATTCTAAGCACATTTTTGGGAAGCTCTAGGCCTGTAGATCATGGTTTTGCACTTTGTTTGGCAATTTGAGCATTTTTTCTGTCGGTCGCGATTGACAGAGGTCGGCGACACACAGACAGTTACTTCAAATTCCGTACCTACGCAGAGTGCTGGGGACGATGATGCGTCCTGTACCTGCAATACAGCTCAAAAAACATGCAAAAACAGCACACACAATTTCGCTCTCTCGCTCTCTCTCACAAGTGAAATGAGGGAAATGAGGTGGAGAAGGTGATATGATCAAAAAACTGAAATTTCCGCGATGATGGACATGGAGATGGGAGATGGTGATGATGATGATGGTGATGATGGTGGTGAGGTAAGAAAGAGAAAAATAGGAAAAGTAAAGAAATTACCTACAACGCCAACGTCTCCATTCTACGTCTTACCATCACACGCTCGTCCTCAAAGCTCGATCCCCGGCAACGGCGCCAAAATTTGGTGTAGCTCAGTGATGAGTAGCACCTCCTTTAATGTCAATCCGGGAAGACGTGAGGATGGTATGAAGACCTCGAGCAAGTGGAAGCACAAGTGCGTGAGTGAGAAGCACACAAACATGCACACACATACACGCACACGCGCACACACGGCAAGACAAAGGATGAGTAGCAATGGAGTTCTTTAGATTACTTTCAAAAAGCTCTTACAAGTTCATTTCAATTACAATCCAACCTCAAAAATGAGCTCTCTAGCTCCTTTTATAGTTTTTGACTAGTTTTGGCCCTGTCCAGACCTAGTGTTCGGCCTAGTTAAAATTTAGGTTCCAGGGCTTATTAGAGGGCTCAAACGAGATCTAAAAAATATGAAAATTGGCAGGTAGATACTTCTAAAGCTCCTCAAGCTCAAGGACTCCTTGGCTTGCACAAAATGGAGCTACAAAAGTACGAAATGATATTTACAAGGGTTTCAGTGATGAAAATCACTATTTGTGTAGGGGTTTTCTCTATTGATTTGTCATACATACCTTCGAGCTCCCTACTTGCTCTTTCTTCTTGTGTGTCAACTCCTTGATGTCTGAAAAATTTAGGTGGCCTACTTGCCAGATCTTCTTTGACTGCCATGTCTGCTTGTGTTGTCCCTTCGCTCTGACTCTCTTCGTCTTGTGGCTCCTTCGGTTCCCTGACTGCTGCCAACAGTAGTACATAAGAAGTCTGCCCCCTATCACCCACAAGCTAATGGCCAGGCTGAGAGCACAAATAAGATCCTATGCAATGTGTTGACTAAATTGGTAAATAATAAACGCTCTGATTGGGACAAACAGCTACACCATGCTATTTGGGCATACCGAGTGGCCTATAAAACAGTACTCCAAGCCACACCCTTTTAGATGGTATTTGGCCAAAATGCGGTGCTACCTCTGGACTTCTTGATTCCCACATTGAGAGTAGCACAGGAGCATGAGTGGACGGGCCATGAACTCTCCTCGAGAATTTTTTATCTGGAACGATTAGGTGAAACAAGACTGAGGGCGGCCGCAGGAATATATGCAGCTAAGAAAAGACAGAAGGCATACTTTGATGTCCACGTCAAGGATAAAGGTTTGAAGGCAGGAGACTTAGTTTTAGTCTACACTTTGAAGCAACATGCAAGAAAATTAGAGAAACGTGGCTATGGACCTATGATCATAAATAGGATCTCAACGAGTGGAGCAGTACAACTGGCCACCTTAGAAGGTGATATTCTTTCGAGCTACATCCGCGGGTGCAGAGTCAAATTATATCAAGAACCCCTAACTGAAGAGATGCTAAATCGACTTAACACTGCCAAGCAATGCAAGGAAGAAGAAAAGCGAATTCGAGAAGAGGCGCAAGCAGAAGCTTTAGAATGCATCCGAAGGATGAAGTTGAGAAGGCAGGGTAGAGATCAGCCTAGAACAGAAGACTATGCAGCTCAAGGATATCATGTGGCTATGTGTGAAGTCTCAAGCATAAGCCCCCATAGAATAGTTGACCGACATCCTTTTGTAACCTTGGAGATAGGACAAGGAAAGAGTGCAAGGACTGCACGGGCCTTAATTGACTCGGGTGCAGCCACTAGTGCCGTTAGACTCTCTTACTTTCAAGACTTGAAATTAAAAGTCAATCCTATAGAGGCATATCTCATAGGATTGGGAGGTGTGGAAACCCCTTGCATGGGCGAGGTGGAGCCTCCCCTCCACATTCAAGATGTCTTAATGACAGTGAAAGTACTAGTGTGTCAAGATGAGGACCTCACTGAGCCTCTAGTCTTGGGTCAAGACTGGATCTATGACCATGCAGTCAACTTAAACCTAAGAAGTGGACTTCTTCATGTATGGGTAAATCAGAGTCGAATTACGATCGAGTTAGATAATGGAGCACTCAAGGAACTAGGAAAGGCACAGGCTCCTGGTCCTTCCAGGGGTACACATGAAGTTGACCATGCTATTCTTGTCCAAAGCTATGTGATGCAGAGGAATGATGATCTCAATAAAGAAGTCAAGGACTCAACGAAACTCCCTTCTTTTCCAAAAGCCAGAGGGAGGCAGCAACCAAAGGCAGATCAATTACTGAAGACTACCTATGCTGGAGGCCAAAAGAACGTGCTAAGCAGGATGTCTCAGCCATTGAAACAAGTGTGGGTGCGGAAAGGCGAGCGTCCTATTGCGGTCAAGCCACAACAACTATATCAACTTCCTATTAGTACTCAATGACATGATACTAATAAGAAGACTTCCAAAAATTCTTTTGTGAAAGTGAAATCTATCTGGGTACCCAAGAAGTCGATGAAGGCTGGCCCACAATCAAGACAAATTTGGGTGCCTAAGGCTTGCTTGCAGGCTCAAATAGCTACATAGAGATCACACCTTGTACAACACGGTTCAACCACGCGAACAGCGGATACCCACTCTTGTTTAACACGCACGAACACATATTCGCCCATGAGCATGAACAGACTCACTTGTAAATGGGTCCCTAAAAAGCCTCATTTCCAAGCAGACGTACTCCTAAAGCCCTCCAGAGTCTCCACAAAACCAAAACCGAAAGCCATCCATTGTGTTTGGAAGCCTAAAACTTGTAATAAACCCCCCGACCCCCATTTGTAAATTCATCTCCACTTGCTAACTACATCACTCATACACTACATCTTTCTATCTAGCTCTTAGGACTATCCATTCATTAACTACACACACAATCATCGAGCACTCACTGACCCACTAACCCATTACTCACCTCATGGAAATGTGGTAATGGGGACAAAAAAATTGTTCTAACTTGTCCATTACAATGTTAACGCATGATTCTATATTCTCACAGAACCAGCAAACAAGCAATAACATGGCAGAAGCAGGAGGCACAAGTTCCCAGGCAGGGTCTAGCGCACAGATTGTGGACATTGAAACCCTCCTCCTTGAACCCCAACTCAGTGAGAGGCCTCAAGAACTTCAAGCGGTGCATGTGCTCCCTATTCAGGACCCTCCTCAGGGACATACTTCTCAAGTGGGGAAACACGCTCATTGGTTTAGTGATATCGCAGGGCCATTGGGTGATGGCACCTACTTCTGAGAAGTAGAAATTGAGTTCAATGGAAAATGGGGACACTACCATTTCTTCACTCGCGAATTCGAGCAATATCAAAATGCAGAAGTGATGCGATCAAAATAATTTACAGGTGCTTAGCGTACGACATGCCCATTCAAAGAGCATTAGTATGGTCCAGGGCCCAAGAATTCCAAAGACGGCTGTCAACGGCGGGCCCTCCATCGAAGAAAATGAGAGGGGGAGTTCAATTACCATGTGCTCAAGCAAGGGGAGCCACCACCACACCAGAGGTGACCCCTCCACAAACACGACGTCTCCGACCATTTACCATTCGCCTACCCAGGCCAAGCGCCGAAGGACCCAATCTGGTGTTCCCTCCGATTCCATCGGACTTGGAGTTCCTACAAGGTTACACCCTTGCTGATTTGACAGATGAAGAAATTGCCCATTTGATCAATGAGTCTAACCTGGAGACAGAAGCAGAGCAGACTCAAGGACCACAACCCACTACTACAACTTCAGCCGCGACCCAACCGGGAGTAGTAGAAGTAGAAGAGGATGAAGAAGAGACAGAAGAAGAAGAAGCAAACGAGTAGTATGATCAAGAATATGACGAACTTTCAGAACTAGCAAGTGCCTCGGCATACTCGGCCCAAATAAAAAGATTATACGAAACCATGAAGCGAGTCCAAGAACAACACAAACTGTCACTCGAGACAGGAAAGATGATCACGAGCCAAATGTTAGCCAAGGAAGGTGTGGATGACATGTTTATTGAATCAATGAACCTGCACGCAGACGCGGTAGGCTTAGATGAGGATGTTCATGCAGCCATGGCTTACATTCATCGATTTGAGAAACGAGTGCCTACTCGCCCCATGCGATCTGGCAAACAAATCCACATCAATGTATCAGAACCAGGAGGTAACACACAAACAGAAGCACATCAGGTGGAACCACTCTCACCACCCACCTCACCTCTCACTACACAAGTCACCTCACCACCTGGCACTACCACGCCTATTTCTGCCATTACCACATTTGTCATGCGAATTCCTCTCTCTCCCGGCATCCAATTCGGAGGAGTTACCATACCCACTTTCACAACACTCTTCACAAATATTACATCCACCCCACCCACTGTTCCCATCTACACAGTCACACACACGTTCGACACAATGGAAACATCACCAGCCACAGCACCACTCCCTCCCCCCATGCAGCCTCAATCTCCCATACCCCCTCCACCTACCTCACCACTTGACTCCACAGCATTCACAACTCCCTTCCCCTTCCCCATTCCCCCTACATCTTCATCTTTCCCTGCATCGTTTAATGTAAATAGTATATTCATGGCATTACATCAATGTATGTATCAACTTCAGAGTGAGTATCAGGCTCTCGAAGATCGTCATCATCAACTGACTACGAATCATCAACAACTACAGAGACAGCTTACAATTATAGAACAAGAAAATGCAGACCTCAATCAACGTTACACCACACTCGAGCAAGCTCATCAAACCCTCCTGGAGACACCCCAACCATCACAAGTGCCAGGTGTCAAACAACTCAAAGCTTTGCTAGAAGTCTACCAAGCAGATAATCTAAGAGTCCGGCGTAATTTGACTCTACTCAGAAAACACATGGCTACCACCCTTGAAGAAAACAAGCGTCTGCAAAAGCAAAACGAAGAAAACCTGGAAGCTGCCATGGAAGGCTCTCCCCATGAAATCGACCCAGAACAATTCAAAGCAGTCCCCTCAGAAACAATGAAGACAATCTTGGAAAGCTATGCAGATCTATTAGAAGCACATGACGATATGGAAAAGGAACGGGATGCGCTATGCCGCCAGCTCAGGGAACAGGAGGCACAACCCAAAGTCATAGAAGCAACCACGACTTCAGAGGAAGTAAAGGCATTAACAGAGCAGGTGGCAGAATTGCAGAAGAAGTTACTGGAATATGAAAGATAGCCCTCTCCAGTTGTAGAACCAGAGCCAGATGAATTGGTACCCATTGAGGTGGACGAATCATATGAGGAACCATATGTTCCTATGCCGATGCCAGGAGGTCAGCAAACCTCAGAAGGAATGGACACCTTGGAAGTCGAAGTACCCGAATGGCTCCAGACACTCGAAAAGATAGCGAAAACCCATGAAGATCGAGTGGCAATCCAAATCCAATCAATGGCCAAATTAGAAGACACCATCATAAAGTCAGAGTATTTCCGTAGTATGTCTCATCATAGATGGATAGGCACCAACGACGATCAGTATGTGCCATATTGTGTACTCCTGGCAGATTACAACGCAGAGATTCAACGACGATGTGGCAAGGCTCCAACCTTTGCCACACAATTTGGGCCCGATGATATCCCAGAGAGTGCTAAAAAAGGATCCATTCATCAACCCACCTGGAGGATCCATCTTCTTGAGACCTATCCAGAGATGGTTCGTACTTGGACTAACATGCCACTCTTTATTAAATACAATCCCTGTTATGTTCCACTCTTCTGCAGACGCACCTGGCCCGAATTTACCATTGCTGTAAAGAACGTCAAAGGTTGTGCAAAGTGGTTAGATTATGTCTATCTAGCACCCCCACAAGGACCTCCCATTGTTGCTTACATGATTTCTACAATCCAACACTGGCATTCACCTACGGAACACCCCTGATGTGATGGCACAGATGTGCATGAAGATCTTCAAATTAATGCTCATCACATTCAAGACATTCAAGAACATCAAGGACCCCCACTTTTCAAGAGTTGGCTTCACTGTAGGCAACCAAGATCTGGTATATGACATGAGCACTACCCCCTCAATAAAGGTAGTATATGCCTGGCATGCAAGAATAAAATACTTCCCGGCATGCTTCAAGCAGACCTTCGAGGAGATGTTCATCACCGGGTTCTGGGAATATCACTCAGAAATATTTGTACCCAAGCCCTCACATCTCCTCCAACTATTCGTTGTGGAGAGGACCATCTACTCAGATCAATTGCGGGTGCCCCATCCAGACATCCCAGGTCCAGTCGATTGGGATGCATTGTTAACAGACCTAGCACGGGGGCTACGATTAGAAGAACACCACCTTGCTTCCGATGTGTTTCAATATTATGTCCAACGCACAGCTAGACAAGGGTCTGTCAGAGACGACAGACGCGAGAGAGGGGGGGGGTGTTGGCAGTAGTCAAGGAACTGAAGGACTCACAAGGAACTAAAGGACTCACAAGACAAGGAAGCCTAGGAAGGGAGTCGGAGCGAAGAGAAAGCACAAGCAGACACAGTAGTCAAAGAAGATCTGGCAAGTAGGCCATTTAAATTTTTCATGCATCAAAGAGTTGGGCACACAAGAAGAAGGAGCAAGTAGGGAGATCCAGGAAATGTATGTCAAAATGCTAGAAGAAATCCCTACAAAACTAGTGATTTTCATCACTAAAAACCATTGTAAATACCATTTCATATTTTTGTAGCTCCATTTTGTGCAAGCCAAGGAGTCCTTGAGCTTGAGGAGCTTTAGAAGTACCTACCTATCAGTTTTCACATTTTTTTGACTCCGTTTGGACCTCCAAATAGGGCAGAGAACCTAATTTTTAACTAGGACGGACAATAGGTCTGGACAAGGCCAAAACCTAGTCGAAAACTATAAATAGAGCTAGAGAGCTCATTTTTGAGGTTAGCTTGTAATAGAGTTGAGCTTGTATGAGCATTTTAAAAGTAATCTAAAAGAACTCCATTGTCTTTCTCTTTGTCTTGCCGTGTGTGCGCGTGTGTGTATGTGTGTGCATGTTGGTGTGCTTCTCACTCGCGCACTTGTGCCTTCACTTGCTCGAGGTCATCATACCATCCTCACGTCTTCCCGGATTGACATTAAAGGAGGTGCTACTCATCACTGAGCTACATCATTTCCAAAAGATGGTTCAGTTTGGGGTACTCAGAAATTGCTGCTTGTACATAGTGATGTCTGTGGTCCTATGCAGACACCTCCTTTTAGGAACTATCTTTACTTCATGGCTTTCATCGATGATTTTTCCAAGCATGCATGGCTATATCCATTGAAGGCAAAGTTTGAAGTGTTTATGTGCTTCAAACAATTTTTGGTTTTGGCTGAAAATCTGTCAGCATGTAAAATGGGCATCCTCCATTTTGATCGAGGGGGAGAATATATATCTTCTGACTTTAATGCATTTCTGGCTGAAGATGGGATAAAACATCAGTGTATAGTGCCATATACACCTCAACAGAATGGATTTACTAAACGAAAGAACAGATCACTCATGGAGATGGTGAGGTGTATGGTCAAAAGCCAGGCTTTACTACATAGTTTCTGGCTTGAGGCTGTTATGTGTCCCACTAACAGGTGTCCCACTAAAGCACTACAGTCCGTCACTACATATGAGGCTTGGCATGATCAAAAGCCATTTGTTGCTCATCTGCGTGTTTTTGGTTGTCTGGCATATGCATTAGTGCCTGAAGAACATCGCAAAAAAATGGATGATAAAGTAGTAAAATGTATTTTTGTTGGGTACAATTCTGAAAGTAAAGGCTACCGTCTATATCATCCACAGACTAAACGCATTCTAGTTATCCATGATGTTGTTTTTGTGGAAGATGTTATTCAGCCATTGCTTTCATGTACTAAGGAGACATCTATTAGCTCCAAAGACATGTATGATACTTTGCTGCCTCTTTTTACAGGTGGACAGTCTAGTGCTGGTCCTAATGAGGCAACTTCTCAGACTTTGCAGGTTTCATGTGATGATGTAGATCATTCCATTTCTGATGCAGATTTACATGATTCACTTGTTGATGAGAGAGTTGATATTGAGCAGGTAAAAACTATGCCAAAATGGCTAGCGCAGACTTTGCGGGATAGCAAATTAGATGCACCTCTGTCATATCGTACTCGTTCAGGATCTCATAGTGCCTCTTTTGCATCAGATTATTATGCTATGGCTGCATCTAGTCTCTGTGATGAGAATGAGCTTGTTTCGTTTGATGAAGCACAAAATTTAGAAAATTGGATGGCTGCTATGCAATCTGAAGATGATGCTATCATGAAAAATGATACCTGGTCTTTATGTGACTTGCCTCCCGGCAAGAAGGCCATTGGCACTAAGTGGGTATACAAGCTGAAGCATAAACCTGATGGTACAGTTGACAGGTATAAGGCTAGGCTTGTTGCAAAGGTTTACGTGCACGAAAGAGGCATTGATTTTGATGAAACTTTTGCTCCTACTTGCCGAATGACTACTGTTCGTAGCATCTATGCACTTTCATGGTTGGAATGTACATCAGTTGGATATTAAAAAACATTTTTGAATGGTGACTTGCATGAAGAAGTGTCTGTTTTTCAGCCTCGTGGCTTTGTGCAGAAAGGGCATGAAAACCAGGTGTGCAGGTTAAAGAAGGCATTATATGGTTTAAAGCAAGAACCACATGCTTGGTATGAAAAGATACATGCCTATCTGATTGCACATGGTTTTGAGACATGAGAGGCATGTTGCTGATTTTAAGGTTGATTTGCATGCCTTATTTGAGATGTCTGATTTGGGGCATTTGCATCACTATTTGGGCATTCAGTTTATGCACATTGATGGTGGAATGGCCTTGTTTCAAATGAAATATATTGACACATTATTGCAGCGTTTTGGCCTTGAAGACTGTAAACCTATTGTCACTCCTATGGAGACAGGTTTATGACTGATTCTTCATGATGCTAGAGATGCATTTGATGTTGTTCTCTGTCAGCACGATGTTGGATGCTTGATTTACTTATGCATTACTCGGCCAGATATTCTGTTTGTTGTTTCACAGATGAGCAGGTTTATGCATTGCCCAGGAGTCAAGCATTGGAAGACAATTAAGCACATCTTTCACTACTTGAGTGGTACTCGACTACTTGGGTTGTTTTATCCTAAGGGGGGATCACTACTGCCAAATTTGCATGCTTTTTTTGACTCTAATTGGACTTGTTGCTATGACACTCGTGTGTCCACTAGTGGCTTTTGCTTCATGCTTGCTAGCTCATGTATATCTTGGTTGAGTAAGAACCAGACTATTGTGGCTACTTCCAGTTGTGAGGCTGAGTATAGGGCAGCTTTCACAGTGACTGTTGAGTGTGTGTGTGGCTCAGACGCCTTATGGCTTATTTGGGTGTTGGTGAGTCTTTTGCCGCCACCATCTTCATTGACAGTCAGGGCGCATTGGCAGTTGCGAGGAACCCTGTGTTCCATGCTCGTACTAAGCACATTTAGGTGCATTATCATTGCAAACCCTTTCACGAAGGTGCTCCAAGCCAAGCAAACTTCCTAAGAGGAGGAGGAAGTGGCAGAAGTAGAGTAAGAGGCAAAAACAACAAGGATAATGTCAAACCTTGTTGGATATGTGGTAAGACTAATCATCTAGCTCATGAATATTGGAATAACAATCAAAGTGTTAGTAACTTTAATCAGAGTTATAATCAAAGAGGCAGAGGTGGAAGAAATTAAAGAGGAAGTTTCACAGGTAGAGGCAATAGAGGCTTCTTTGGAAGAAATGGTGGAAGAAACTTTCAAAGTCAGTTCTACAACAGTACCTACTACAATTATGCATCAGATCAGAAGGAGGATTCAACTCTAATCATGAATGCCAAAGATGGAAGTACTCTCTTGAGTAAGGTTTTGTATGTTCCTACAATTCCAAAGAATTCTATTAGTGTAGGACAAATTGTGAAAAAAGGATATGAGGTGAGGTTCACTAATGATGGAGTTTATGTTGAAGCCCCTAGCCAAGGGTATAAACAATTTACAGGAAATAAAGAAGGGAGGCTCTTCACATTGAGAGTACAAGGTAATGTTGGACATGCCTTGTTTACATATGGAGAGCAAAAGATATCTGAGTTGGATCTTTGGCACAAAAGGCTTGGACACTTCAATGAAAGAAGTATCAAAGAGATTATTAATAATGGTTCAATACTTGGATTACCTAATGTTGCATGTCAACATGACATACAGATGTGAAGCATGTCAATTAGGTAAGTCCCATAAGCAATCATATAATAAGCATGGTTTCATGTATTCAGAAAGACTTGAATTGGTACATACAGATGTGTGGGGTCCTTCAGAGGACTTTAGCATAAATGGTTCAAGATATTATGTCATATATGTTGATGATGCTACCATGTGGATCACTATTTATGTGATCAAAGATAAGCCAGAAGTGTTTAGTACATTTAAACACTATCATGTATATGCAGAAAGAGTTACAAGACAAAAGTTAAAGAGATTGAGGTCAGATGGAGGGGGAGAGTATTTTTCAAATGAATTCAGTATTATTTGTGGAATGCAGGTATAAAGAGAGAAGTTACTTGCAGGTACTCTCCTCAACAAAATGGTGTAGCAGAAAGGAGAAATAGAACTCTTGTTGAGTTTACAAGATCAATGATGAAAGAAAAGAATTGCCCTAATTATTTGTGGGTTGAGGCTGTAAATACAACCACATACTTGGTTAATAGGCTACCATGTAAAGCTTTGCAGGGTATGACACCATATGAAGCTTGGTTGGGTAAGAGACCTACATTAGATCATTGCAAAGTATTTGGTTGCTTAGCTTATGCTTATGTTCCTTCTCAATTAAGGCATAACTTGGAACCAAAGGCTGAAAAATATGTGTTCATTGGTTATGATGACAAGCAAATGGGATACAGGTTGTGGAGTCCATCTACAAAGAAATTTCTTGTATCAAAGGATGTCACATTTGATGAGCAAAGTACTTGGTATTCAGGTACAAATAATACTTATGTAGGTCTTGAAGAAACATTGAATCAGAAGAAAGGTAAATCAAAGGTTCAAATACTTGAAGAAGAACAGAACAATAAAGCACTATTTGAAGTTGACAAAATGCCAAGGTTTGATCTAGAATGTGATGAACTAGAAACTTCAAGGAGTGGAGAACTCAGAAGATCATCAAGGCACAAATGGCAACCCGCAATGTATAGCTATGATACTTCATTCTTGACTACTAAAGATTATGCTTACATGATAAAAGCAGATGAAGACCCATTCACATATGATGAAGCCAAAGGAAAGGAGAATTGGGAAAAAGCTATGAAGGAAGAGTATGATGCACTCATTGAGAATGAGACTTGGGAATTGGTACATAAATACATAAACCAATTAATCAGAAGGTAATTGGATGTAAGTGGGTTTACAAAACAAAAAGATTTGCAAATGGAAGTGTGCCTAAGTACAAAGCCAAAATTGTTGTAAAAGGATATGCACATACATATGGTGTGGACTATGATGAAACTTATAGTCCTCTGGTAAAGATGACAACCATAAGGACTCTCATGCTTGCAAAGGTTGGAAATTATCTCAATTAGATGTGAAGAATGCATTTTTGAATGGTTACATTTCATATGAAGTTTACATGGAATAATCAGATGGTTTTAAAGATCAATTGTATCCAGATCATGTGTGTAAGCTCAAGAGAGCTTTGTATGGATTGAAGCACGCCTCAAGGGCATGGAATTACAGGCTTGTAAAGTTCTTGAAGGAACTTGATTTTCAAGCATCAAAGGTAGATAGCAGCTTGCTATTCAAACGAAGTGAAGATGGATTTATATATGTTTGTATTTATGTTGATGACATAATACTTATAGGTACAGATGACAAAGGCATTCAGAAGCTTAAAAGGCAAATGCAGAAAGAATTCAAGATCAGTGACTTGGGAGATTTTTCATATTTCCTAAAAATGGAGATTTTATATACTCAACATGGAGTATATGTAACTTAAGAAAGGTATTTGAAGAATTTGCTAATCAAATCTAAAATGGAAGATTGTAGGATAGCACCAAATCCAATGGAGGTGAATAAATTGAGTAGATATGGAGGAGAAGAATTCAAAGACATGAAGCTTTATCAGAGTTTGTGAGTAGCTTGATTTATGCTACATTAACAAGGCCTGACCTATCATATGCAGTTGGAGTTTTATCTAAGTTCATGCATTGCCCAAGAAAGGTACATTGGATTGCAGGACAAAGGGTACTAAGATATGTCAAGAGTACACTTGAAGAAGGTTTGTATTATGGGTTCACATCAGATACAAGGATTAAGATTTATAGTGATGCAGATTGGGCAGGTAACTCTGATGATAGAAAATCAACACATGGGTATTTGTGTTATGTGGGAGATAAACTGATTTATTGGTGTTCTAAGAAGCAACACACAGTTTCTTTATTATCCACAGAAGGAGAGTATAAAGGTATGGTTGAAGCTGCAAAGGAAGTGATATGGTTGAAAACTCTCATGAAGAATTTTGACATCAATCAGAGTATTCCAATTATTTGTGGAGATAATCTGAGTTCTTTATATTTGGCAGCTAATCTTGTGTTTCATGCCAGGACTAAACATATTGAGATCCACTATCATTTTCTGAGAGAAAAGGTAATTGACAAAGAGATAGATATCATGTACACTCCTACAAAAGATCAGGTTGCAGATATGTTGACAAAGAGTTTGGATGGACCTAAGTTGCAGAGGTTTAAAGAAATGGTAGATATAAAGAAAAGGCAGGTAATCACAATTAAAGATTGAGGGGGAGCTGTTGGAGCAGTACAATCATTAATTGATGATTAAAATGAAGATTGAAGAGTGAAGATGAACAAAATAACAAAGAATGGAGCATGAAGGAAAGAGGAAAATCAGAGAATAGTGATTTTTATATACATGTATATTAAGCATGTAATTAGTTCGCTTATGCCTTTGTAATGGTGACGAGTTTGTACATATATGTCTATATATACTAGTATAGAGTTAGGACATATATGAGAGAAGAGATATAGAAAAAATATAGATGAGTAGAAGAAGATATAGTGTGATGAATGTATGAGATTCATTAATGAGATGTGTTCCATGAGAATAGAAGAAAACTTTTGAAATCTATGTCGCGATCTTTTCTCCACTTCTCCTTCTGTCTTTGATCATTTCAAAAATCCTTTTGTAGATGTCTAAGTCCAATGCATCTATGGTCAAGATTTGAGAGTCTAATTGTAATCAGGCTGAGAGAATTGTAAGTAGGAACATTTGTATGTGAAGAAGTGATAAGTGTCTTCTGAAACAGGCACAATCTTGATGGTCAAAGAATTGATCAGATCTGAGTGCATAGTGTAAAGTTTTACACAAATTAGGAGTCAAAATCTAAGTTGGAAGGTAATCCATCTATGTCTAAAAGCATTTCATTAAACAAGTTATATTTTATGAGAATCAACTGTTTAAAGTTGCATATGTAAAAGTCACCTATAGAAAGTGCTTATTTCAGACATAGGTTTACTTATTGAAGTAAATCTAAAGTTTTGTAAGTTCTTTTGGAGAACTTTAACTTGGAGTAGTTGTGGAAACACTAGAAGAGTGTTGTATCAAATTTTCATAGAAAAAGTTTAACCATTTCATCAGTGAATGAGTGAATTTTGTGAGGCAGACTTTTCTGACTGAAGCTAGTTTTCATAGAGAAGCTTGTCTATCTAGATAACACATATCTAGTGTTTCCCATGGTCTTTAAGGAGCAGGATCATCCAAGGCTCATGAAACCTAGAGGGAAAGAACTAGAGAGAGACCCGAGGTGAGCTTTGCACATACAGTGGGCAGAGATAGATCAGGACATGAAGGTGAAAGACCTGAAAGAGAGAGACATCGAGCACATAGGCATCAAAGAGACAAACATGATTTCCCATTACCCAGACCCCAAGAGCACTCAAGAACCCTTAGACCCTCTCAAGTGGTCAAGGCAATGAAGAACTATTTTGATGGATTTTGAGATCCTTATGATCACGTGGTTGAGTTCAAACAAGTGCTAAGAGCTGAACAAGTTGAAGACCTATTCACCCAGTTTGAGGCATTTGGTTTGACTCTCAAGGGTACTGCTTTAGCATCGTTCCAACCCCTGAACAGTCGCCACTATCGAGACATAGGCCAACTGCTAGAAGAATTCATTATCGAATTTTCCAAGAGTGGTATCAGGCATAATACATCATCCTTGATCCATAGCTTCAAGCAGACACCCCAAGAAACAGTGTGACTTGCAGGAAGACGGTTTAGGCAATACTTAGAAAGATGCCATGTGCCAGAATTACCCACAGCGGCCAAACAAGTGGCCCTATTTTTAGATGGCTTACTAAGCACAAAGTTGAGGTCATATGTGTACTTGAAAGAGCCTAGATCCATAGAAGAGTGTGTGTGCATGTGCATTGACATAGAAGACAACTTGGGTGAGGAGTTAGAATTGTCCAAACTTTATAAGGATTCCGATAGTTCTACTAGTCATACCTCCAAAACCTCCACTGAGATAGATGAGATAGCGGGGCAAGTGGCCAAGAAGCTAGGAGTTCAAAATAGACAAATGCCAAGGGTCACCCCATTGAAGCGATGTTACAACTGTGGAGGAGACCACATGGCTAATGTTTGCCCGATGATGGTTCAACCCTAAGGAAACCCTAATGCTCTATATTGCACCATTGAGAGAAAATACACAAATCATACGACTCAAAATTTTCCATACAATAGGCAGGCTATCAGACAAAATTATGAGAAACCTTACCAACAGGGTAGGTATCAAAATCAATACCAACAGCCATATTATAGGCCACAACAGCAATATCAGGCACCATATAGGCCACAACCAGTTCTAGGAAACCAACCACCAGCTCCTGCCAATGTGATCCCAATTAAGTATGCGATGGCGGAGGAGAACGCTAATAGAGCATTGGTACCACTAACCCCATTGATACCAGAAAATGACTCTCATGCTCATAGTTCAGACTACTCCCATGACGATAGTCCACATGGTTATTACACAGTCACCTGAGCATAGTGAGGCTTATTCGCATCAATATGATACACCACCTATGGAACAAAATTGGGAGCCAGAATACTCCAATGTCATGTACACAAATCCCAACCCCAGGCCCCAATTGAGACAGGTAAGACCTTAAGCCCCTAGAGGACCATGTTTTAGATGTCAGCGCGACCATTCCATTTGTGAATGTCCCCACTCACTCACTCTAGGACAAGGACAAAACATCACAATACAAGGCTTTTGTCCTGAGTGTGGCAAGGAACATCTTCCAAGAGAGTGTCCTAGGAATCCCTCTAGTGCACCCAAGGTTACACCCATCAATGTGGTAGGCTTAGTGGCCGATTCAAGTTCAAGTAGCAGTAACATGGCTCCTGTACAGGCAGTTACTAGGGCACAAGCATTAAAACAGGATAAAATAGTTGAGCAATCAATGTCAAGTGAATCAGGAGAGCCGAGTAAGAGGAAAACAAGAACATGGAAAGAGACCAGAGAGAGACCAATCATAAGTGGAATAAAAAGATATCCGAACTAGAACAAAGCATGAACGATGCCAAAACAAAAATACAAGACATTGCATCTCAAAGCCCCTCGCATGCCAAAACTCCATCCACACCACCTCATTCCACCCCACCACGCACTGTAAATAAACCACAACCAGGGTCTGTTCTTGCAGATCCAACCCCAGAAGGCTTGGACATGATGTTCAAGGCATACCAGGCTTGACTTCAAGAAGGGCCAACCACTGCAAACCTGAATAAGAGTTACCCTAGAGCAGATTTAGAGATTGAACGGATAAAAATGTGCATGAAAATGGTAGAAGTAGCTCAAGCTATGCTCGAGACTAGTCAAAAATTCAATCAGACAAACTTTGTTAAGCCAAATTTGCATTTCCAAGGCTTACTAGAAAGATTAGAGCAGTTGGTAAACAAGCCCCGGGTTTCTTTACCTCCACAGGCTCAATCGGTTGTTGAAAGAGAGATTTCACCACAAAAGAAAACTTATGTCCTGATTCCATGGATGAGGGAGCACCTCTTTCAATACAACAATACTCTCAAGAGTTCTTGCGGGAAATACAAGAGGAGAAATGGGCCAAGGAGAAGGGTAATCCCCCTCCTATTCCTGAGATTGATGATCTTCATGACCAATTTCCCCAAGACATCCCATCTATCTATGGAGACCAAGTTGAGCAACAAGAAGATGAGAGATTAGATTTCGAATCTAATTCTTTACAAGAGTTGCCACAACTCACAGGCCCATGGGAATCTGAATCTCTTCTGATTAGAGCTCCCACAATATTGGTAAGAAATGAAGACTCATTGGTTCCAAGGAACACTGATGTCATGAAGAACACTAAGGTTCAGTGTCATCTCACTGTAGAAGAACTCCTCAAAGCAAAACCTGAGCTATGGAATCATGTGAAGGATCAAGTTCCAAAACTTGATTCCCATATGCCAAAAGCACGCTCTAAGCAGAAAGTACCAGAGATACCTCTAGACAGTATAGCGGACATGAGTGAAGGTGAAGAAGGTAATACTTATCTTCCGATCACCTATCAAGGTTACACAACCAAAGCAATCGTAGATTCAGGTGCTGGTGTTGCTATTGCGACCACCTCCTTGTGGAAACAATGGGGAAAACCCACATTAAGACCAACCAGAATGAAGCTTCAAATGGCAGATGGTCATTTTGAAAGACCTCTAGGATTGCTCGAAGGGATAACTCTAACCACTTGTGGTGTAGAGTTTGAACGTACATTTGCTGTATGTGACTTTGAGAAAAATAATGTCTATGAGATGATCCTGTGAAGACCCTTCCTATGACAATTTGCAAATAGTACAGGATTGGGGAACCAATTCCTTGTACTTACAACACTTAGGGGTCACCATGAAGGTCAATTTGAGGGATTACACCTGTTGGTGCAGACCAATCACCAATTGAAGATTTGAAGGACAAAGAATGGAGATAAGAACAATTCTTGAAGCAAAGAAGATGGATACATTCACAGAGTGAAAGACATGTACACATATGTACATTAGTTAAGACATAGGTTACATATACTTATGCTTTGATAAAAAGTCTGTACATAATTGCCTATAAATACTTTTGAAAAATGTCGGGGCAAAGAGAGAAGACAAGGAGAGACAATAGGAGATCATGAGATTTGTGTATTGAGAAGCAGAAAATGTCATTAGACATGTGTTAAGTGAGTTGAACTCTCCATCCTCACTTAGTTGTAATTTCTGAGAAATAGAAGGAAAAATTGCACCCGATGTTTCTGTGTTTTCTCTCTGTGTGATAGATCTTTTGTGAATTCCTTTTGGAGATATCTAAGTCCATAGTTAATCAATCTATGGCTAGAGTTTGAGAGTCTAATTGTGATCAGGCTAAGAGAATTGTGTGTAGGAACATTTGCATGTGAGAAAGTACTCACTGGTTCCTGAAACAGGCGCAAATTTTGATCTTAATGATTTGATCATTTCTCACTCCACAGTTTAAAGTTTTGTGCAAGTAAGCACTTAATCTTTAAGTTGGAAGGTAAGCTACTCGTGGCTAAAAGCATTTGCTTAAACGGGTTTTATACTGAGAGAATTGAAGTTAAGAAGTTAGGGGTGTCTAAATCGACTTCTCAGAAGTGCAGATTTAGACATAGCTGACTTGGTAAGTAGATTTCTCAATATCTACTGAACCTTTTGAAGTAATTTAACTTGGAGAAGGTACGCAATCTTTAGGCGACACCTTGTGCAAAGTTTCATAAAAAACTTTACACATTTACTCAGTCAATGAGCAAGATCTATGCAGCAGACTTTCTGAGAAAATTCCTTCTTCATAGTTTAGTCAAGAAATTGATATTTGGTCATTGATAGCTTAATTTGGTGAAGGTTTTGACTTACTCTTGATATAGAGGTGTTCTAAATTCAAGAGTAGGTTGTTCTTTTGGAGATTAACACTCTCCATCAACACCTACAGTGGAATCCTGTCCACAAAGCAAAAGAAGATTCAATCTCTGTGCATTCTGGAAGTTCACCTAATCCATCATGGCTGCATGAAGATACTCACTTGTGGATGTGCAAGGTCATAGAGGAAGAGGAAAAGCGCCTAAAATCAAGAGAAGAAGGAACTCCCCTAGGAGATGAGATCAGTTAAAGACCCAGCCTATACACCGATGATATTTCCAGATGAGGAATTTGAGCTTCACGGTTGGGCAGAAATCTTAGCTACCATGGACATTGCACTCAATGAAGAACAATGGACACCTCATTGTGATGAGGAGGGTTATGATATTTCAGTGTTCATGTGTCAGCCCTTGTTGGAAGAATGTGTCCCTAGTGATGTCATAGAAGAAGAAGAAAACGACGATGATCTAGAGTCCATTGTGATGGATAGTTGCTTTAATTCAGAAAAGCACTATCTAGAAGATGTAGGAGTATTTAACCAACATGAAGAAGAACCTCTCACAAGTATTAAAATTGTAAATTCAAAGGTTGGTAGTGAAGGAGGTCAAAAGAAAAATAAAAGAAAAGCAATGAAACAAGAAGAGGAGTAATCATTGTTCGAGGTACCAGAAAATTTCAAGAAATATGAAGTTGAAGACCGGAAAATTTTGGTATGAATGCCTAAGAGAGAGGCCATTATAGGAGAAGCATATGACAACAAAGAAAAGACCAAGAAAATTGTTGTAACCATTGAAGGTAATGAAGAGCGATGTATGTACATAGGACATGACCTAAGTGCAAAAGAAGAAGCAAAGCTTGTAGCTCTATTAAGGGAATATAGGGACGTGTTTGCATGGCACTATAAAGATTTGAAGGGAGTAGATCCAAAAATTTGCTCTCATACTATCCCCATGACTGCTGATGCCAAGCCCACCAAACAAAAGCCCTACACATATAATGACACTTAAGCAGCTAAAATCAAAGAAGAAATTGATAGGTTGATTGAAGCTGGATTTATCTATGAGATTGAGCATACAGAATGGGTGTCCCCCATTGTGGTGGTGTCCAAGAAGAATGGGAAGTTGCGAGTGTGTATTAACCTTAAAAAAGTTAATGCTGCTACGATCAGAGATAGCTATCTGCTTCCAATCACTGAACATTTATCGGAGCGTGTTGCAGGCAAGGAAGTTAATAGCTTCCTTGATGGATTTTCAGGCTACAACTAAGTAGCCATTGCCCCATAAGATCAACACAAAACAGCTTTTTCCATAGAGTGGGGAAACTTTGCATTTCGTGTGATGCCATTTGGGCTCAACAATGCACCTGCAACATTCCAAAGGCTCATGTGTCATGTCTTCAAAGAGTTCTTGTGAAAGAGCTTAGAAGTATATGTGGATGATTTATGTGCTCATTCCCAACCCTCTTACTAATGGAATACGACTTTGAAGTGGTTGTTAGGAAAGGTAGGACCCATCTCAGGGCAGATCATCTTCCTCGTATCACTTCAGGAGAGTCACTGCAAGGAGTGTCGGATGAACTGCCTGACGCTTATCTGTTCAATTTAGAAGTTGTTCCTAAATGGGCAAATAAGTTGGTACATGTCTTAACCTTTGGACCTGCAAATAAGAACGTAAAAACAAACAAAGAAGAAATTGTAAGATCACAAAAATATCCAATATTGGTAGGAAGCATGTACAAACAAGATACAGAGGGAGTATTAGCTTGTTGTGTCCAAGACGACGAACATAGTAGTTGGTTGCAACAAGCCCATGAAGGAATGCTAGGAAATCACTATTCTGAACAACGAACATTGTAGAATCTAAAACGTTTAGGAGTTTATTGGCCTAGCATGGACAGAGAAATACAGGAATGGATCAAGAATTGTCCAGTGTGTTAAGAGAGACCCCCAATGGAGCATGCCACCCTTTATCACGTGTCATTAATTCCAAAATGGAGTGCTCCATTGGTGGACTTTATGAGATCGGGGACACTATCTAGTGAGGCTAGTCTAGCAAGAGGATGAAGCATGGAGCAAGAGGCTCAAGACTACGCCTTAGTAGGAGATAACCTATATCGGAGAGGCAAGGATGGATACCTGAGATTGTGCATTCATGAATCATACTATTTGAAAATCTTAGAACTTGCACATAGCAGTGTGGCAGGTGGACACTTCGGACCTGACCAAGTAATTAATACCATTGTATTCTCAAGACTCTGGTGGCTCACTCTTCGTATGGATGCACATACCTATGTGAAGAAATTTGACACATGCCAACGTGCGCAATATCCGATTAGAAAAGATGAGATGCCTTTGAGGCCAATGATGGGAGGACGCGCATTCTAGAAGTGGGGTATAGACTTTGTTGGTCCTATTAACCCCCCAGTTAGAAACTCCCATGCAGAGTACATTATTGTAGCCACAGATTACCTTACCAAGTGGGTAGAAGTAAAAGCCACAAGAAAGAATGATGCTCAAACGACGGTGAAATTTTTATTCGAGAACATGTTCACCAGATATGGGTTACCAATAGAGTTAGTAAGTGATAGAGGTACGCACTTCTTGAATGAAGTCATTGAAAATCTACTTCAAGAATTCATGGTGATACATAAGAATTCTACCCCCTATCATCCCCAAGCTAACGGACAAGCTGAGAGCACGAATAAGATCCTATGTAACGTATTAACAAAACTCGTAAATAATAAACGCTCTGATTGGGACAAACAGCTTCATCATGCTGTTTGGGCTTATCGAGATGCTTACAAAACAGTGCTCAATGCTACCCCATTTTAGATGGTCTTCGGACAGAATGTTGTGCACCATTGGACTTCCTAATCCCAGCATTAAAAGTAGCACAAGAGCATGAGTGGAATGGACATGAATTGTCCTCTAGGATCTTTGATCTAGAACACTTAGGTGAGATGAGGCTACGAGCGGCAGCAAGCATCTATGCTACAAAGAAATGGCAAAAGGCATACTTTGATGCCCATGTAAAGGATAAAGGATTGAAAGAAGGAGATCTGGTGCTAGTTTATATGCTAAAGCAACATGCCCGTAAGTTGGAAAAACAAGGATATGGACCCATGATCATTAATAGAATTTCCACTAGCGGTGCGGTTCAATTGGCTACTTTAGAAGGTGATATCTTGCCAAACTATATTAGTGGTTGTCGAGTCAAGTTATATCAGGAACCTCTCACAGAAGATATGCTAATGAGACTCAACACTACTAAGAAGCGAAAAGAAGAAGAGTTGAGGGTTAGAGAAGAAGCACAAGCCAAGGCAAGAGAGCGCATTAGGCAAAATAAGTTAAGGCAGTTAGGCCTAGATGTCAACCCGAAAGCCCCAAAATATCACATCGACATGTGCCAAAAATCGGGCACAATTACTTCTCGAATCATTGATCGACACCCCTTTGTGGCCATGGAGGTAGGACGAGAAAAGAGTGTAAGGACTGTGAGAGCATTGATTGACTCAGGTGCAGCAACTAGTGCAGTTAGACTTTCGTACTGCCAAGATCTGCAATTGAACATCAAGCCTATAGAAGCCTATCTCATAGGGTTGGGAGGTGTGGAAACCCCTTGTTTGGGCAAGGTGGAACTTCCCATCTACCTTCAAGATGTTCCAATGAAAGTAAAAAATGCTAGTGTGTCACGATGAGGACCTTACAGAGCCACTTGTTTTGGGTCAAGACTGGATTTACGACCATGCAGTCAACTTGAACCTAAGAAGTCAACTTCTTCAAGTTTGGGTACAAGAAAAATGCATCACATTAGAATTAGAGAATTGCATGCTCACAAATCCAGATGTCACACATTCTCTTAGTTCTTCTAAGACTCATCTTAGCAAAAAAAGATGTTGTATGTGTCAAAAGCTCTATGTTTCAGAAGAACTCAATCATGGAAGAATAGGCTCAAGGACAAGCGGACTCCTCCTCTTGTACAATGACTAAGGCCTCCACCACAACTCAACCAAAAAGGCAAGCAACCCAACACATGAAAACCGCTATATCAAATAGACAAACAGATTTCAAGAAGAAAGTAGTTTTGGGCATGAAACAGATCTGGGTACGAAAAGGAGAGCAACTGCCAGCCTTGCCAACACAATTTCCACTCAGGCAAGCCAACCATGCGAAGATAAGAAACAAGCAACTAGGACCACCTCAACCAAAAGATCTCCGACAAATCTGGGTGCCTAAGAAATTAGTTGCAGCTCAACAAGGGCGATTACAGATGTGGATACATAAGAAGCTCTTACATACGCAACGGCCGATGCTCCCCACCATGCAAAAGGTCTCAACAAAGAAGCCAAGGAGAGAAAAGGGTAAGAACAGAGCACAAAGACCCAAAGAAGATAAACTCAACCCTTTGGCAAAATTAAGAAGACAATCATCAAGGATATGGGTTTGGAAGCCTAAGGTACCAGTAGCATCCACAACACCAAAGAATCAACCACTCCAGATACAAAATTTAAGCAATCAACCAAAGATGAAGAAGTCACCAAGGACTTGTACGCAGCCTGTTGATATATTTAGGTAGTGATGTGTGTGAACACTCTAGGACTGCCGGGGCACTTTTTTCCCTCTTTAGGAGGTTTTTTTCCCCCG
This sequence comes from Ceratopteris richardii, assembly GCA_020310875.1. Taxonomy (NCBI): domain Eukaryota; kingdom Viridiplantae; phylum Streptophyta; class Polypodiopsida; order Polypodiales; family Pteridaceae; genus Ceratopteris; species Ceratopteris richardii. The sequence goes on along the minus strand of CM035432.1, from coordinate 45,991,097 downwards.
GCTTGTATATACGCCTATTGCCCTAATGGGCTACTTATCTTTGTACATTCTCTAGTAATACATTCAGTCGTGTGTGTTGTGCTCCAAGCTTCTTCTTCTTCCTTGTGCTGTTCGCGTGCTTCCGCAGACGTCTAACTCCAACAATTGGTATCAGAGCAGGTCGTCGCTTCTTCTAGGGCGCCGTCGACACTCCTCCGTTTGCAGTCTCAGATTCGCACGAAATTTGGTGAGCATACTCAGGGTGTTTCCGAGATCAAAACAGCTTCGCTGTCTGGTGCCAAAATCGCGATCTGAGCTCGTTTCGGCCTCCGAACGCACTATCGCAGCGCTTGTGCAGGCTATTTCGTCCTTTTGTGCCAAAGGTATATACCAGTTTCTGTTCGCCAGTTTAAGCGTCTCGAAGTCTGCTACAGGTCTAGCAGAACTCGTCTGGGCAGTTCTGTTCAACTTTTTGAGATACAGTCAATTTTGTGCATCAAGGTATTTTAGTCACCGGCCATGGCTGAAAGCAGTGATGTATTCCGTATGTTGGCTGTTGAGGATAAGTTGGATGGTACCAACTACCCATTATGGGCTTATATGATGCGACATGTACTGGTTGCAAAAGGATTGTGGAACATTGTGCAGGGTGTTGAAAGACGTCCTGTTACACCTGTAACGACAGGTACTGCAAATACAGGTGTTGGAGCTGATGAAGATGGTGTCGAAGATGATATTCCGCAGATTCCTGTTCGTGCTGCTGTTTCTGTTGCACCTACTGCAGAGCAGATTCGTTGGGATGGCAGAGATGCCCAGGCACATGCATTGATAGCTTTGTCTGTCAAACGTGCCATTATTCCTCACATTCGCTCTTGCAGAACAGCAAAGGATGCTTGGGATACGCTTACCACTTTGTACCAGGCTAGGAATGAGGCTCGTGTTGCTTACCTCCGAAAACAGTTGGAGAGTGAGCACATGAATGAAGGTGATTCTATGGACAGTTTTCTTACAAAGATCAAAGACCTGAAGGAACAATTGATTTCTGCTGATGAAGTTATACCAGATAGCTCACTTGTGCAGACCGTTCTGAATGGTCTTCCTGATTCATATCAGAGTTTTGCCTCTACTCTTCGGTTGATGATGAAAGGCAATCCGAATGCCTTGTCATTTGAGGAATTAGTCTCTGTTCTGTTGCAGGAAGATCAGTCCAGGCAGAACAGGTCCATTATGCGTGTTGCAGATCAAGCTTTCCTGGCTAGTCAGAAGGGCAAAGGAAAATGGAGCTCTTCTACTAGTAAGCAGAAATCTGCAAATGCTGCACAATCGAAGAACCAGGATCACTACCGCCAGATTTGCATGCTTTTTCTGACTCAGATTGGGCTGGTTGCTATGACACTCGTGTGTCCACCAGTGGTTTTTGCTTCATGCTTGGTAGCTCATGTATATCTTGGTTGAGCAAGAAGCAGCCTACTGTGGCCACTTCCAGTTGTGAGGCTGAGTATAGGGCAGCTTTCACAGCGACTGTTGAGTGTGTGTGGCTCAGACGCCTTATGGCTGATTTGGGTGTTGGCCAGTCTTCTGCCACCACCATCTTCACTGACAGTCAGAGCGCATTGGCAGTTGTGAGGAACCCTGTGTTCCATGCTCGCACTAAGCACATTGAGGTGCATTATCACTATGTCAGGGAGAGGTTCTCTGCTGGGGAGATCAGCTTGGCATATGTGCCCACGCAGGAGAACATTGCAGACCTTTTCACGAAGGCTCTGCCTAGGGAGAAGTTTGAAGCTTTCCGCAAAGCTTTGGGCTTACTTCCTTTTGTGGAGTGATTTCCACATAGCTTGGCACTTCCTTATACATGAGTGCCAGCTCCTTGTTCACCGCATCACTCCCAGGGGGGATTTGTTGATATATTTAGGTAGTGATGTGTGTGAACACTCTAGGACTGCCGGGGCACTTTTTTCCCTCTTTAGGAGGTTTTTTTCCCCCGGCTTGTATATACGCCTATTGCCCTAATGGGCTACTTATCTTTGTACATTCTCTAGTAATACATTCAGTCGTGTGTGTTGTGCTCCAAGCTTCTTCTTCTTCCTTGTGCTGTTCGCGTGCTTCCGCAGACGTCTAACTCCAACACAGCCCAACACTGTTCTGAAATAGGTCCCTAAAATCAATTGTCCTTTTGACATCCAAGGGATACCTCAAACAAAGTCTGCATCAACATCTGCAAGAACATTGAAAGCCTCGACGTTGTCGGAGAGATTCTCTCTCCTTATTTGGATGCTAGAAAGTTCAGATCACGAGGATGAGTGCAAATTACCAACATAGGATCTTAAGTATTATTAAACTCCAAGCAAGGAGGGCATGAGGATGATGTACCATGGATTCTTTCAATCAAAGGTTGCGATTCCATACCTCCGATTGTGTGAATTAAGACAGAAGGATGCCATCAATAGGTTATCTTTGTTGAAGTACCAATAGGACCATTCTCTGAGGCATTAACAACTGCATTGAAACTAGCCATGTACTTGCCTGTCCCTTATCAGATCATGAGGATCATTTTCATTTTAGTTCTTTCGGAATGTTTTCCTTTCTTTGGATATATTGAGAGAAGGTGGTACAAAAATGGTCTAAGAAAGAAACTAGCTATATTATACCCAAACAAGATGTCGTTGATCGTTTTATCAACACTGATGAAATACTTGCCAAATATGGTCGAATGTCAGAGCTTTAGAAGGCAATGCAGTTCTGTGCACCCATATTTATTCATGTAAATGTATATACAATTGTAGGTACAGATCAAGGTGATTAAAATCCATATACGAAAATTCAGCATACAATACCTTTTTATTGATGCAAAATATATCTTCGCTAAACATTTGAATGCTATGGACACAAATGAAGGGACACCATAGCATTTTACTAGAAGTCATCTGATAGAATTGTTTGGGAAAAAGGCTACTGTGCATGCAGCAGATGAAACAAACAAGCCATCTAGAGGGTGAGTGGAGCAGGAGGTGGCAGCTAGAAGTTCGAGCATTCTCGACATGGATCTCTAGGGGTTTCCTGCCATGCATAGGTGCTCGCCATCATAGAGGAAAGGTGAAATCATTTTCCAAGGATGACCCATCCAAGAAGCCTGCTCGGACGGCATTCCTGGGCTAAAAAGTCGTGATGACCCATATCGGGAGGAAAAAGGGGGCTAGAGAAGCGATATCAGGAAGAGGCTCCGTAGGCACAGAAGAGAAGGGGAAGAAGATACACACTTTATTTATTGATAACAGAGGGTTTTTGAAGGAGGATTGGGGGTACTCAGTTATCTCATACGAGGTGGTCATCTCCGTCTCCCTGACGGCTATACAACAGAGATTGATGAGAAGCACTACAATTTTTTTTGAGGACTTGTTTTTTGATGTTGCAACTCTTGACGTATTTTGATGACGAAGTGTGAATTATAATTCCAAGAGCCTCTGATCCCATATGCTCTTCATATGCTGCATCTATGCCATATAATATTTATAGCTGACATCGGACAACACTTCTTTTCTGTTGTGAAAATTTGATCAGAGGACAATTTATGTTTAACTTTCTGGCAAATCATAAGCATGTTTACAGACGCTCTCCAGCCTTCTCTCTGATAAACAACATGAAAATCGATTCTATTGAGGACGATCACCGACGGCGCTCATATGTTCAATAACATCCGACTTCTTCTGATGAATTGCACCACCCTTTTCTTGGTTGTGATTAATCTCGCTACAACTCAATCTCTGAAAAGTATCAGATGAATCTATCTGATAATTGCTGATTATAACTCGGCCATATTCTATTTGATGATGGCAAGCTTTGGATTCATCCAACGCCTATGACACAAGGATTCTGATTTCTGCTATTCTGTGTAGATCTTACACTAATTTCGGACGAGCTATAGCAGACGAAATAGAAGCTATCAAATAAGTTTTCTGAGCTATCGAGTGATGTGGGCACTTATATCGCCGTGGAGAATCAGGAAGCTTCTTCTAGCTGAGAGAGACAAATAATCAGAGCATGTTTTTGATGTATGAGAATGATCTTCTGTGGGAAAGTTCTGGCTTAATCTATGACTTCCTTTCGAAGCACTATATAGAATATATATCTCCAGCTCTACCTCTGAGTGCTTGCTAAAATAGATTTTATCAGTGGCGACATGATGAACATGGACATTTGACTTTCACGCTACACTTTTGCTGCTATAAAGGAGTTGAAGAATTCAGAAGGAACCAAAAGCAAGATCTCCTGATTCATTGTGTTTGAGCTCATGCCTATTGAGCAAATGAAGAAAATCTAAAGAACTGAATGACTGATTGCATACTTCTTATCTATTCTGACAACGACAACAAATCAAGAGTAATCATATATGCCGCTGATGTGCTGAACATTAAGGACAATATTTTAGGTCTATTTTGTTTCGAACTTATTTTATATAATGTTCCAGCAGCAAAAGTTTTGAATCCGTTGTAGTGCAGAAATATGGTTTTATGAGCAGATTTGATTTGTCTCTCTCTTTGGACGACCTCTAAACGATTGATCAGTCTGCATGTTGACAATGCATTTTAGATGATAGAATGCTATAAGACATTGAGATCATGTCAACTCTCTTCTGTGTTTATCCTTGATGAAGTAGTAGAATGATACATTATAGTCGAATGCATGCCTCTCAACTTCTATGCATATTGTAATGGTTAAGGCAATGAATGCGTCAGGTATGTCATGACTTTGAAATTGCATGACTATTACAATCTATGAACAAAGGGTGGTGAACAGTTTATTTCTTAGATAGAGGAATTGTTCAAATCAGTGATTCTTTTCCATTTGCTTAACGAAGATGTTTTAGAACTATAGCTAGTGACTAAAATTAATTCATTTTCTGTGCTTTCTTAAATGCCAAAGCTTTCCATTGATGCCTTTGAAATACTTGATCAATTTGAAACACATGCTAAATAGGTTCATGTTTTGATATGAATTTCCATTTCAAAAAGTGAATGTACCAAGCACTTCATTTGTTTTTTTTTTTTGTTTTTTTTAAGTGTGCTTTGAATAATTCCCATTAAGTCTAATTGGGTTCTTTGAGTCTTTGCTTTACCTGAGCTTTCTTCAAGCACCCCGTGTGCGCCGTTAGCAAGATGGTTGACTTGATCCTCTAGCCATCACTTTCGCGCCTACAATTGGTGAACCTGACGTAAAACACCACGGCCCGGCAATCTCAGGTAATGTATATTTCAATTTATGTTTATAAATCAGCATGTTCTTTCGGGAGTTTTGTATTTTTCTCCCTCACAATTAAAAAAATATGAACACGAGTTTTGTATTTTTCTCCCTCACAATTAAAAAAATATGAACGGGAGTTTTGTATTTTTCTCCCTCACAATTTAAAAAAAAATATGAACGGGAGTTTTGTATTTTTCTCCCTCACAATTAAAAAAAAATATGAATGGGAGTTTTGTATTTTCTCCCTCACAATTTAAAAAAAATATATGAACGGGAGTTTACCATCTCCCTCGTCAAAAGGTAATTATGAGCACGGGAGTTTACCATCTCCCTCATCAAAAGGTAAGTATGAGCACGAGAGTTAAAATTAATTATTTTTTGTATTAAATGGCTATAAATACTTGCTAATGTGTTTTTGAATAGCTGTTTTGACAAGACAGGTACATGAAGATTAATTGAGGAGAAAAAATGTTATGATCAAGTTTGTTTAGGTTAAAGTTTTTTATGTTTTCATGAGATCAAGAAGACCATCAAGGCAAAGCAACGAATGATGAGTAATAACTTTATGGATTGTGTTTTGATGTCTATGATGAATTGACTAACTATACTAGTTGAGTTTTAGACAGGTTTGAAACGAAGGACAAAGACCTGAAGTTATGATTTTTTTTGAAGTTGCAGGTCTAAAGAGCATTGAAGATGCATGAATAAAGAAAAGAGTTTGCACTAAGTTTTTTTTAGGAATTCTTACCCAATTTTCATTTCCTTGCACCATGTTGTTTTACTTAGCATCTAAAGTATGCATGAATAATCTATATGAGCACGAGAGTTGCCTATCCAATAGGTGCACATCCATTTGCACTAATTTAAATTGTTAAATGCATCATAAACTTTGAAAGTACCTAAATTTGGAAGCCTAAACCTCATCGATGAATGCTCTTACCTTGTCTATGCACTATAATTGTTTCAAAATGCACTTAGAGTATGCATGGTAGGGTCTCATTTCATGACCTTGCATCGAGGCACAATTTGCGTTTTCCCATGCACTCTGAGTGATTGAAAGGGCTAATGTATGTTCACATTGATGTATGAAAGTGAGAGCACCAGCTTTGACATCCAATTCCAAGTTCCTTCTAAACTGCACCATACTTGTTTATACATGCATTTAAAAAAAAAAAGGTCTTGGTTGGTGCATCCGGAGGAAGCACAGGTTTGGAGGGGGTGAATGTCGGAGAGATTCTCTCTCCTTATTTGGATGCTAGAAAGTTGAGATCATGAGGATGAGTGCAAATTACCAACATAGGATCTTAAGTATTATTAAACTCCAAGCAAGGAGGGCATGAGGATGATGTACCATGGATTCTTTCAATCAAAGGTTGCGATTCCATACCACCGATTGTGTGAATTAAGACAAGAGGACGCCATCAATAGGTTATCTTTGTTGAAGTACCAATAGGATCATTCTCTGAGGCATTAACAACTGCATTGAAACTAGCCATGTACTTGCCCGTCCCTTATCGAATCATGAGGATCATTTTCATCTTAGTTCTTCCGGAATGTTTGCCTTTCTTTGGATATATTGCGAGAAGGTGGTACAAATGGTCTAAGAAAGAAAATAGCTACATGATACCCAAACAAGATGTCGTTGATCGTTTTATCAACACTCATGAAATACTTGCCAAATATGGTCGAATGTCAGAGCTTTAGAAGACGATGCAGTTCTGTGCACCCATATTTATTCATGTAAATGTATATACAATCGTAGGTACAGATCAAGGTGATTAAAATCCATATACAAAAATTCAGCATACAATACATTTTTATTGATGCAAAATATATCTTCACTAAACCTTTGAATGCTACGGACACAAATAAAGGGACAGCATAGCAGCATTTTACTAGAAGTCGTCAGACATAACTGTTTGGGAAAAAGGCTTCTGTGCATGCAGCAGATGAAACAAACAAGATATCTAGAGGGTGAGCGGAGCAAGAGGTGGCAGCTGGAACAAGGAGCCATCGTAAGTTCGAGCATTCTCAACATGGATCTCTGGGGGTTTCCTACCACACACAGGTGCTCGCCGTCATAGAGGAAAGGTGAAATCGTTTTCCAAGGATGACCCATCCAAGAAGCCTGATTGGACGGCATTCCTCGGCTAAAAAGCCGTGATGACCCATATTGGGAGGAAAAAGGGGGCTGGAGAAGCGATATCAGGAAGAGGCTCTGTAGGCACAGAAGAGAAGGGAAGAAGATACACACTTTATTTATTGATAACAGAGGGTTTTTGAAGGAGGATCGGGGGTACTTAGTTATCTCATACGAGGTGGTCATCTCCATCTCCCTGACGGCTATACAACAGAGATTGATGAGAAGCGCTATAATTTTTTTTGAGGACTTGTTTTCTGATGTTGCAACTCTTGACGTATTCTGATGATGAAGTGTGAATTATAATTCCAAGGAGCATCTGATCCTATATGCTCTTCATATGCTACATCTATGCCATATAATATTTATAGCTGACGTCGGACAACACTTCTTTTCTGTTGTGAAAATTTGATCAAAGGACAATTTATGTTTAACTTTCTAGCAAATCATAAGCACGTTTATAGACGCTCTCCAGCCTTCTCTGTGATAAACAACATGAAAATGGATTCTGTTGAGGACGATCACTGACAGCGCTCATACGTTCAATAACATCTGACTTCTTTTGATGAATTGCGCCACCCTTTTCTTGGTTGTGATTAATCTGGCTACAACTCAATCTCTGAAAAGTATCAAATGAATCTATCTGATAATTGCTGATTATAACTCGGCCATATTCTATTTGATGATGGCAAGCTTTGGATTCATCCAATGCCTATGACACAAGGATTCCGATTTTTGCTATTCTGCATAGATCTTACACTAATTTTGGATGAGCTATAGTAGACGAAATAGAAGCTATCAAATAAGTTTTCTGAGCTATCGACTGACGTGGGCACTTATATCGCTGTGGAGAATCAGGAGGCTTCTTCCGGCTGAGAGAGACAAATGATCAGAGCATGTTTTTGATAGATGAGAATGATCTTCTGTGGGAAAGTTCTGGCTTAATCTATGACTTGAAGCACTATATAGAATATAATATCTCCAGCTCTACCTCTGAGTGCTTGCTAAAATAGATTTTATCAGTGGTGACATGATGAACATGGACATTTGACTTTCATGCTACACTTTTGCTGCTATGAAGGAGTTGAAGAATTCAGAAGGAACCAAAAGCAAGATCTCCTGATTCATTGTGTTTGAGCTCATGCCTATTGAGAAAATGAAGAAAATTTGAAGAGCTGAATGATCGATTGCGTACTTCTTATCTATTATGACAACAACAACAAATCAAGAGTAATCATATATGCCACTGATGTGTTGAACATTAAGGACAATATTTCAGGTCTATTTTGTTTCGAACTTATTTTATATAATGTTCCAGCAGCAAAAGTTTTGAATCCGTTGTAGTGCAGAAATATGGTTTTATGAGCAGATTTGATTTGTCTATCTCTTTGGACAACCTCTAAATGATTGATCAGTTTGCACGTTGACAATGCATATTAGATGATAGAATGCTATAAGACATTGAGATCATGTCAACTATCTTCTGTGTTTATCCTTGATGAAGTAGTAGAATGATACATTATAGTCGAATGCATGCCTCTCAACTTCTATGCATATTGTAATGGTTAAGGCAATGAATGCGTCAGGTATGTCATGACTTCGAAATTGCATGACTATTAAAATTGCATGACTATTACAATCTATGAACAAAGAGTGGCGAATAGTCTATTTCTTAGATAGAGGAATTGTTCAAATCAGTGATTCTTTTCCATTTACTTAACGAAGATGTTTTAGAACTATGGCTAGTGACTAGAATTAATTCATTTTATGTGCTTTCTTAAATGCCAAAGCTTTCCATTGATGCCTTTGAAATACTTGATCTATTTAAAACACATGTTAAATAGGTTCATGTTTTGATATGAATTTCCATTTCAAAAACTGAATGTACCAAGCACTTGATTTGTTTTTTTTTTGTTTTTTTTTAAGTGTGCTTTGAATAATTCCCATTAAGTCTAATTGGGTTCTTTGAGTCTTTGCTTTACCTGAGCTTGCTCCAAGCACCCCGTGTGCGCCGTTAGCAAGATGGTTGACTTGATCCTCTAGCCATCACTTTCGTGCCTACAACGTGCAATAACCATGTGCTTGTGGCATAACCTTGTCTTTTGCACCATTGAGGTCATGCATTTCCAAAGTATGCATCAACATAGGGCCACCTTACACGGCCGTGCATAGACACAATTGAGAATCCGAGGCACATGCAACACATCTGACACATGTAAGATATTTTATTGATACTAACACCTTTATTCTTGTTTTATGCTATTGTTCTAAAAAAAAGAGAGAGAGAGAGAGAGAAAAAAAAAAGAAAGCAAGAAAGAAAAAGAGAGGAGACATGACCATGCGCTTGAAGAATCTCATCAGTGAACCATTAACAAGGACATCCATCAACAAGCAAGACAAGGCAATGGTCAGTCACCGTGATGGGAGTACAACATGAAGAAAAAAGATCCATGGACCTTTCACCATGGTAAGGATCGCCTACTCTGGCAACACCATAACCATGATAGATTAGGAAACCTCTTTGTCAGCATACCCTTGAGAACTTAGCTCAAGACCCCATTTCTTGCACCACACTTCTTCCAATGCATTTCTGAAGTATGCATGCATAGGGCTACATTACAAGGCCGTGCACAAGGCACCTATTTTTTTCCAACCCATGCACTAATGCACTTAACCATCAATCATTATGGGTCACAAGTACTTGGTCTCATACTAAGAAACTCATGTTTCAACAATTCAAGGACATCCAAGGTACAACATCAGTACCCAGGAAGCAATTCATAGTAAATAGCTACTCAAGATCAACATCGACAACCTTTTTTGAGCAACTAACAACCTTTGTATACCCTCCAGCTCAAATCCAAGGAAAAAGTACATACATTGGGCACAACTCTCGAATAGGCTAGTAGTGGAAAACTGAAGAACCCAACAACCGACCAGGCTACATTGAGAAGATGGACCGCTCCTGTTGATACATGAAGGACACTACCTCTCAATGTACTACATGGAACAACCACTACAACAAGGGTCTATCAGGGACGACAGACTCAAGAGGGGGGGGGGAGTGTTGAAGCTCAAGGTCAAGGACAAAGCATGGAAGTGCATTAAGGAAGTGTCCACACAAGAAGAAGGAGCAAGTAGGGAGCTCCAAGAAACACCTATCAAATTTTCAAAAGAAAACCCTATAAAAATAGTGATTTTTATCACTAAAAACCATTGTAAATACCATTTTCCATTTTTCTAACTCCATTTTGTTCAAGCCGAGGAGTCCTCAAGTTTGAGAAGTATTAGAAGTATCACCCTGCCAATTTTCATAATTTTTAGACTCCGTTTGAGCCCCCAAATAAGCCCTGGAACCTAATTTTTAACTAGGCCGGACACTAGGTCTGGATAGGGCCAAAACCACTCAAAAAACTATAAAAAGGGCTGGAGAGCTCATTTTTTAGGTTAGCTTGTTGTAGATTTGAGCTTTGTAAGAGATTTCTTTTGTAATCGAAGCTTTCCATTGTTCCACCCTTTGCTCTTACCTTGTGTGTGTGTGTATGTGTGTGCATGCTTGTGTGCTTTCACTCACGCACTTGTGCCATCACTTGCTCGCGGTCTTCATACCGGTCCTCACATCTCTGCGGATTGACATTTATGAGGTGAAGCTCCTCACGTTGGTACTTGCCATTGTGCTAGAGTGACAGTAGCTTGTTAGGGTTATAGCTGTATATACAAGCTCGGGGGAAAAGCCTCCTAAAGAGGGAAAAAAGTACCCCGACAGTCCTAGTGTGTTCACACACACCACTACCTAAATATATGAACACCAGATGCATCACCAAGCAATAGTTCCAACTCAAATCCATTGAGTGGAAGATTGCATGGAAATTTTAGTCCATCGAATTCATCAAATACATCCAAGAAAGGTAAAGAAAAGCTTTCTACTAGTAGTAAAACATCTACATCAAATTTTAGTCCAAATGCATCACCACACAATAGTTCCAACTCAAATTCATGGAGTGGAAGATCGCATGGAAATTTCAGTCCAACAAATTCAAAAATACATCCAAGAAAGGTAAAGAAAAGCTTTCTGTTGGAGATCAAAACAAGCAAGTGATGGTCAAGGGTGTGATGGAGGTCAAATGATGAAAGAGATTGGGATGAATGGATGATAAACGAGGGAAGGATGGAGATGGGTATAATAGGTGATAGTTGATGCAATCCTAGATGGAGTGTAATGTGTTTGCACTATGGATGGCTAGTCACTTATATATGATATGGACGACGGGAGGAGTTTGGGTTTCAATGTGATGGATGTGGAAGTGAGGGATGATAATAGATTCACTTAGAGGGTCTTGGTTTTTCTTGATGGGGGTCCATGGAAGAATTTGGGAGGCACACAATAGGAGTTTGGGTGATAGATAGAGACTTATCATTTTTTTTATTATTGTGATGGAAAAGTTAATCAAAGGATTGAGGGGAAGTTGATAGTAAGCTATATAGATGGATGTTCAATTGTTTGAAGGAGGGGAGAAATATCCTATGAGTGAGAACTATACATGAGTGTAGTGATGGATGAAGGAGAGATGGTGATGGAATGAATTCCTATGATGGATGAAGGGATGGGATTGAACCTCTAGTTAATGGTTATCTCTTTGGGGTCATAGCTTTAGGTCTTTAATCAAGAGATAAATAAATACACACCACCTAATGTGCCCAAAAAATTGGATGGCCAAGGAGAACCGAGGTTATGGCATGCAATTTGACATAAAGAAGGGTCATAGAAACTTAAACGTGTACCTTATGTATGTTTAGGTTGATGAGCACATTTTAAGTGAAGGTGATTTCCTAAAAAAGAGGGACTTATGCAAGCACAACAAAAAATCTATCATTTCTTCTTTTTTGGGGCTCTAAAGGCACAAATTCATGTGCTATTCTAAAGGCAACGGTCACCCAAATTTGGGTTGATGGACTGATACCCTAGGATGATTGTGATAGATGATGACTTAAGCACACATTTGTAATTGACTTAATGGGTACAAAAATAGTCAGGGTCAATGTATATGCCCAACACTTTGATGGATACAAACATGGAGCAAGACAAAAAGTTGGAAAGAGACAAGGGTGATTGATAAGATATGAACAATTCAATGGATGCCAATTTTCGATTTTGGAAGGTAAATGGACACTTTATCTCTCAATGGATGACCAATTTCAAGCAAATTGATAGAAACCCGAAAATTGCATCAAACACATGTGTTCACATGTACTAGAAGAACCCAATTGAAAGATAAAAACAAAAAATAAACGGTAGCCTAATCTAGAATGAGAAATTTAGGCAACTTTTGGGGTAGAAACTATGCTCAAGAGGGAGATGCAATCATGTTCATCATGAATTTGCAAGAAGAAGAAGAAGAAGAATCTCATTGCACATGGTTTTGAGAATAGTCCAACTAAAAGCACCTTATATGTTAAGCGTGCTAATGATGTACTTCTGATCATTGTGGTGTATGTTGATGACATGCTGTTCACTAGTCCTCATGACACACATATTGCTGATTTTAAGGCTGATTTGCATGCCTCATTTGAGATGTCTGATTTGGGGCATTTGCATCACTATTTGGCCATTCAGTTTATGCAAGTTGATGGTGGAATGTCTTTATGTCAAACGAAATATATTGACACGTTATTGTTGTGTTTTGGCCTTGAAAATTATAAGCCCATTGCCACTCCTATGAAGGCAGGTTTACGATTGAGTCTTCATGATGTTGGAGATGCATTTGATGTTGTTCTCTATCAGCAGGCTGTTGGATGCTTGATTTACTTATGCATTACTCGGCCAGATATTCAGTTTTCTATCTCACTGATGAGTAGGTTTATGCATTGCCCAGGTTTCAAGCATTGGCAGGCAGTTAAGCGCATCTTTTGCTACTTGAGTGGTACCCAGCTACTTGGGTTGTTTTATCCCAAGGGGGGGATCATTACCGCCATATTTGCATGCTTTTTCTGACAATGATTGGGTTGGTTGCTATGACACCTGTGTGTCCACCAGTGGGTTTTGCTTCATGATTGGTAGCTCATGTATATCTTGGTTGAGCAAGAAGAAGCCTACTGTGACCACTTCGAGTTGTGAGGCTGAGTATAGGGAAGCTTTCAAAGTGACTGTTGAGTGTGTGTGGCTCAGATGCTTTATGGCTGATTTGGGTGTTGGTTAGTCTTTTGCCACCACCATCTTCACGGACAGTCATAGCGCATTGCTAGTTGCGAGGAACCTTGTGTTCCATGCTTGCACTAACCACATTGAGGTGGATTATCATTATGTCAAGGAGAGGTTCTCTAGTAGGGAGATCAGCTTGGCATATGTGCCCACACAGAAGAACATTGCAAACCTTTTTACGAAGGCTCTACCTAGGGAGAAGTTTGAAGCTTTCCGCAAAGCTTGGCTTACTTCCTTTTGTGGATTGATTCCACATAGCTTGGCACTTCCTTATACATGAGTGCAAGCTCCTTGTTCACCGCATCATTCCTAGGGGGATTTGTTGATATATTGTTGGAAATTTAGTAGGCCCATTACTAATACCACAGGTCCAAGGTTCCATAGGTCCAGCATATACAACATAGAATCTAGCAATCTTCCAATATTGACAAAACATGAACATACCACATTTAATCATACAAATGATGAGACAAAGATAGAGAAAGATTAGACAACATGTGCAAAGTGTTACGTAAGCCACTGCTTACTCACACTATCATATATACCAATGTTCAATGTACAATGTGGGAGCCAAAAATCTCAACCACTCTATGTGAACAAAAAAAGATGGATGAGTGAATGTATAAATGTAACAAACATATTCAAATGGATGGACAGAAATCTGAATATATATGAGATGTGTGACCTAATAGGTTATAGAAGAGTGAATATGAGTGAAAGAAAGAGAAAGGATCACTCTAAAATTGATAATCAACAAACCCTCATCTAATAGGTTATGGAAGACCCTAAGTCAGATACTTGTGTGAAAAGATCACATACTTACAAAATTAGCATAGCATGCTAAATGGTTGCTGCCAGAAATCCTCAAACTCGTATGAATATACCTTCTCAAACACCTCATCCAAATATGCATAAAGCATACACGTACTGATTCTCTTGTACCTTATGCCGAATAGGACTCCTCCTGATATGGATGCCATTGCCTCCATAAACTCCAAGTACTACCTGTGTGCATAAAGAGAACATGTACCTGAATTCTTAACATAAGATGTAAATCTTATGTTAACCACCATCCAATGTCTTTGAAGTAACCTGAAATCTTCATGTAGAAGACAATCTTCAAATACATCATGTGAATGGCCGATCCACACCACCAAGCTGCTAATAGCCTCTCCATAAGCAAGAGTGTGAGCACACTCTTCTTCTCCAAGAAGATCTTCGTAGCTGTTCCTCAACATGCTTCAACATAGCACCATGGCTGCCCCATGTGCTAAAAGCACTACCTCTAAAGAGGTACCAAGCTCCATAGCTTGTTGTTGAACTAGGTGATGGATTATTACAATGAGCCCAAGACTCTTCTTATATAGTATAGCTTCCTTGAAATAAAGCACTCCCAAAAGTTCTCGCTTGATAAAGCGACATGATCGTTGTCCGTAAACTTTAATCGAAAAAACACTCCGTCGTGCGTTCGTTGATTTCTTTCCAAAAGCATGATAATAATAAAAAACTTCCGCGCTGCGCCCGCTGGGTATCGAACCCTGGTGGGTGGGATGGGACTTTGCTTTAACCAAGGCGCCCATGCTGTAGTGTGGTAGAGGGACTAGTAAGAAAAATTACTCATGCTGTAACCTGTGAGCAAGATGGATAATCTTGACCAATCTTTGACCAATGAGACATTGTTTCCAACATATATTTAGGTAGTGATGTGTGTGAACACACTAGGACCGCTGGGCACTTTTTTCCTTCAATAGGAGGTTTTTCCCCCCGGCTTGTATATACGCCTATTGCCCTAATGGGCTACTTATCTTTGTACATTCTAGTGGTAATACATTCAGTATTGTGTGTTGAGATCCAAGCTTCTTATTCTTCCTTGTCCTGTTTGCATGCTTCCGCAAACATCTAACTCCAACAGTTTTCAATAGATATTGGGAGACAAAATTGAAATTGAATCCTAATAAATGTCACTTCCTAGTCACAAAAGATACTTTCCTAGGGCATGTAGTATCTGCTAAAGATATGGCCCCTAACACTGACAAAATTATAACCATATTGAAGTTACCTAGGCTCAAATCACCAAAAGAAATTCAGAGTGTTTTGGGTCACACGTTACCATAGGAGGTTTATTAAAATGTATGCAGACATAGCTAAGCCTCTAGTTAGGCTCACAGACAAGGAAGTCCCATTCAAGTGGGATGAAGAGGAAGAGATGGCTTATCAAACATTGAGTTCAAAGCTGGTGCTTCAACGATCCTTATTACACCAGATTGGTCCAAAATCTTTCATGTCCATGTAGACGCAAGTGCATATGTAGTGGGAGCATTCCTTACTCAACACAATGAAGAGTACAAATTAGATAGACACATCCAGTATGCCAATCTAATTTTGACTAAAGTAGAAAAAAATTACCATGCAATGGTATTCGTTGTCCAAAAATTCCACCATTACTTGCTAGGTATAAAATTCATTATAATTACGGATCATCAACCACTCAGGTATCTTTGAAACAAGTAACAAGAAGGGTATGAAGGTGGCTACTTTTATTTCGAGAATTCGATTTTACAATTGTGCATAGAACAGGCAAAGTAACAAGAAGGGTATGAAGGTAACAAGTAACAAGAAGGGTATGAAGGTAACAAGTAACAAGAAGGGTATGAAGGTGGCTACTTATAATTCGATTTTATCATCAACCACAAGTAACAAGAAGGGTATGAAGGTGGCTACTTTTATTTCGAGAATTCGATTTTACAATTGTGCATAGACCAAGCAAAGAAAATGTTAATGCTGATCGTTTGTCCAGGATTAGCATAAAGGACCAAGCAATTCAAGTGGAAGATGAATTTCTAGATGCTCCGTTATTCTCTGTTAAAGCACAAAGATGGTACAATGACACTAAAGATTTTCTCAAGACTAGAATGCATCTAGTTGTTGATATATTTAGGTAGTGATGTGTGTGAACACTCTAGGACTATCGGGGCACTCTTTTCCCTCTTTAGGAGGTTTTTTTCCCCCGGCTTGTATATACGCCTATTGCCCTAATGGGCTACATATCTTTTGTACATTCTAGTGGTAATACATTCAATATTGTGTGTTGTGCTCCAAGCTTCTTCTTCTTCTTCCTTGTGTTGTTCGCTTGCTTCCGCAGACGTCTAACTCCAACAATCGATATCAGAGCAGGTTGCCGCTTCATCTAGGGCATCGTCGACACTCCTCTTGGCCTCCGAACGCACTATCATAATGCTTGTGCAGGCTATTTCATCTTTTTGTGCCAAAGGTATATACTAGTTTTGGCTCGCCACTATAAGCATCTCCAAGTCTGCTACAGGTTTAACAGAATTCATCTGGGCAGTTCTGTTCAACTTTTTGAGATACAATCGATTTTTTGCATCAAGGTATTTTAGTCACTGGCCATGGCTAAAAGCAGTGATGTATTCCGTATGTTGGTGTTGAGGATAAGTTGGATGGTACCAACTTGTATGAGCTTATATGATGCCATATGTATTAGTTGCAAAAGGACTGTGGAATATTGTGCAGGGTATTGAAAGACATCTTGTTACACCTGCAACTACATGTACTACAAATATAGGTGCTGGAGTTGATGGAGATGGCGTCGAAGATGATGATATTCTGCATATTCCTGTTCGTGCTATTGTTTCTGTTGCACCTACTGTAGAGCAAATTCGTTGGGATGGCAGAGATGCTTAGGCACATGCATTGATAGCTTTGTTTGTCAAACATGCCATTATTCCTCACATTGGCTCTTGCAGAATAGCTAAGGATGCTTGGGATACACTTACCACATTATACCAAGCTAAGAATGAGGCTCGCGTTGCTTACCTCTAAGAACAATTCGAGAGTGAGCACATGAATGAAGGTGATTATATGGAAAATTTTCTCACAAAGATCAAGGATTTGAAAGAACAGTTGATTTCTGTAGCTGAAGATATACCAGATAGCTCACTTGTGCAGACCGTTCTGAATGGTCTTCCTAACTCATATCAGAGTTTTGCTTCTACTCTTTGTTTGATGATGAAAGGCAATCCAAATGCCTTGTCATTTAAGGAGTTAGTCTCTATTCTATTGCAGGAAGACCAGTCTAGGCAGAACATGTCTATTATGTGTGTTGCAGATCAAGCTTTCCTGGCTAGTTAGAAGGGCAAAGGTAAATGGAACTCTTCTGCTAGTAAGCAAAAATCTGCAAATGCTACACATTCGAAGAAGGAAGACAAAGATGAGAAGAAATCAGAAAAGCAAAAATTGTTTTGCAAATACTATAAAGCAAATGATCATGTCACCAAGAGCTGTCCAAAACTGGTTGCTAAAGAGGCAAAGAAGAAGAGGCCAGAATGGTTGTTGTAGAGGCCTCTACACCGAAAACAGAGTCTGCTAATCTTGTGTAGGAAGAAGAATGGGCGTTTACTACTGTTTGCAGTTTTAACCCATCTTCTCATGAGCAGTGCATGTCTGCAGTAGACTCAGATGTTTGGTACTTTGATAGTGGGGTGACCAAACATATTACCTCGCAGCGTAGTTTCTTCTCTTCACTCGAGTCTGCCCCTACAAGGAATATGGTTAGATGCGCCAACAACTCCTCCTATCCTGTTATGGGAGTTGGTAAGATCATTTTGACTACTGCTGATGGTAGTTCTTTCACTTTGTCAAATGCTTTGTTTGTGCCACGCATCAAGAAAAATTTGCTATCAGTTTCTACATTAGCCAAGATTGGCTTGGTTGTGAAATTTGTTGATGACAGATGTACAGTTCATGATCTGTCAAATGGCGACGTCATTATTGCTTCTAGCATTTTATGTCATGGGCTGTACAAGCTCATAGACTATGAAAGATCTGTAAATGATTTGGCATGTGACGTACATGATTCTCAGGCTATGTCAGATGCAAAGCTTTGGCATGCATGCTTTGGTCATCTGATTTTTGCTAGTTTGCTACGCCTACAGAAATTTGAAATGGTGTCCTCTTTGCCCAAACTTGAGGCACCCCATAAACATGTATGTGAAGCCTATATTTTGGGCAAAATGCAGCGTTCTTTGTTTCCAAAAGGTGGTTCAATTTAGGCTACTAAAAAATTGCAGCTTGTACATAGTGATGTCTATGGTCCTATGAAGTGTTTATGTGCTTCAAAAAATTTCAGGTTTTAGTTGAAAATCTGTCAGCATGTAAAATGTGCACCCTCCGTTCTAATCGGGGGGGGGGAATATATGTCTTCTAACTTTAAGGCATTTCTGGCTGAACGTGTGATAAAACATCAGTGTATAGTGTCATATACACCTCAATAGAATGGAGTTGCTGAACGAAAGAACAATGCACTCATGGGATGGCGAGGTGTATGTCAGGCTTTACCACATAGTTTCTCGCTTGAGGCTATTATGTGTGCAGCATATGTACTTAACAGGTGTCCCACTAAAGCGCTGTAGTCTATCACTCCATATCAGGCTTGGCATGGTCATGAGCCATCTATTGCTCGTCTGCGTTTTTGGTTGTCTGGCATATGCATTAGTGCCTGAACAACATCACAAAAAATTGGATGATAAAGCAATAAAATGTTTTTTTGTTGGGTATAGTTCTGAAAATAAAGGCTATCGTCTATATCATCCATAGTCTAAACACATTCTGCTTAGCCATGATGTTGTTTTTGTGGAAGATGCTATTCAGCCATTGCTTTCATGTACTAAGGAGATATCTATTAGCTCCAAAGACATGTGTGATACTTTGTTGCCTCTTTTTACATGTGGACAGTCTAGTGCTAGTCCTAATGAGGCAACTTCTCATTAGGACCAGAAAGTAAAGTTCTAAAAGTAAAGACTATCGTATATATCATCCATAGACTAAACACATTCTGGTTAGCCATGATGTTGTTTTTGTGGAAGATGTTATTCAGCCATTGCTTTCATGTACTAAGAAGACATCTATTAGCTCCAAAGACATGTATGATACTTTGTTGCCTCTTTTCACAGGTGGATAGTCTAGTGTTGGTCCTAATGAGCCTTTGCAGGTTTCATATGATGATGCAAATCATTCCATTTCTGATGCAGATTTACATGATGCACGTGTTGATTAGAGAACTAATACTGAGTGTCACTCTAGCACAATGGCAAGTACCAACGTGAGGAGATACACCTCATAAATGTCAATCCGTGGAGACATGAGGACTGGTATGAAGACCATGAGCAAGCGATGGCACAAGTGCGTGAGTGAAAGCACACAAGCATGCACACACATACACACACACATGCACAAAGTAAGAGCAAAGAGTGGAACAATGGAAAGACTTCGATTACCAAAGAACTCTCTTACAAAGCTGAAATCTACAACAAGCTAACCTCAAAAATGAGCTCGCCAGCCCTTTTTATAGTTTTTTGAGTGGTTTAGACCCTGTCCAGACCTAGTGTCTGGCCTAGTTAAAAAATAGGTTCCAGGGCTTATTTGGGGGCTCAAAACGGAGTCTAAAAATTATGAAAATTGGTAGGATGATAGTTCTAATACTCCTCAAGATCAAGGACTCCTAGGCTTGAACAAAATGGAGTTACAAAAATGAAAAATGGTATTTACAATGGTTTTTAGTGATAAAAATCACTATTTTTATATGGAGTGCTCCATTTTGGAATTAACGATATGTGATAAAGAGTCACATGCTCCACTGGGGGTCTCTCTTGGCACACTGGACAATTCTTAATCCATTCTTGTATTTCTTTGTCCATGCTAGGCCAATACACTCCTAAACGTTTCAGATTTTGCAATGTTTGTTGTTTAGAGTAGTGATTTCCTAGCTCTTCGAACTTTTTGAGACCTTACAATATTTGATATTTTTGAGACCTTACAATTTCTTCTTTGTTTGTTTTTACATTCTTATTTGCCGGTCTGAAGGTTAGGACAAGTACTAACTTATTTGCCCATTTAGGAACAACTTCTAAATTGAACAGATAAGCGTCGGGCAATTCATCTGACACTCCTTGTGGTGACTCTCCTGAAGTGATGCGAGAAAGGTGATCTGCTTTGAGGTGGGTCCTACCTTTCTTGACAACAACTTCAAAGTCGTATTCCATTAGTAAGAGGAACCATCTTACTAACCGGCCTATATTGCAAGGTTTATTGACCAAATATTGTACATGCTTCCTGTCAATATTTGATATTTTTGAGACCTTACAATTTCTTCTTTGTTTGTTTTTACATTCTTATTTGCCGGTCTGAAGGTTAGGACAGGTACTAACTTATTTGCCCATTTAGGAACAACTTCTAAATTGAACAGATAAGCGTCGGGCAATTCATCTGACACTCCTTGTGGTGACTCTCCTGAAGTGATGCGAGAAAGGTGATCTGCTCTGAGGTGGGTCCTACCTTTCCTGACAACAACTTCAAAGTCGTATTCCATTAGTAAGAGGAACCATCTTACTAACCGGCCTATATTGCAAGGTTTATTGACCAAATATAGTAAAGATTGATGATCTATGAAAAACTTGAACTTATTGGCTAATAGATAGTGTCTAAACTTCTTCACGGCACATACCATGCCTAAGCCTTCTCTTTCCGTTGTGGTATAATTTCGTTCAGCTACGTTCAACTGTCTACTAGCATATGCGATGGGTAAATCTAGATTTCCTTCACCTGTGGGTTGTGCTAGCACACATCCTATTGCATGATTGGAAGCATCTACATGGACATGGAAGGGTTTATTCCAATCAGGAGTGGTCAGTATTGGTGCTGAGCACAAACATCTTTTTAGCTCACTGAAGGATTTTTCACATTCATCATTCCACTCAAAGTTTGTCAACAACCCATAAAGAGGTTTAGCTATGATTGCATACATGTGGATAAACCTACGGTAATCTCCACAATGGCCCATAAAGGCTTGTACCTCTTTAACATTCCTTGGTCTTGGTAACTCTACTATGGCTCTTACAGCGGCATAAGTGTCATTATATGTGTATGGCTTTTGTTTGGTGGGCTTGGCATCAGCAGTCATGGGGATAGTATGAGAGCAAATTTTCGGATCTACTCCCTTCAATTCTCTATAGTGCCAAGCAAACATGTCCCTATATTCCCTTAATAGAGCTACAAGCTCTGCTTCTTCTTTTGCACTTAGGTCATCTCCTATGTATGTACATCGCTCTTCGTTTTCTTCAATGGCTACTGCAATTTTTTTTGTCTTTTCTTTATTATCATATGATTCTCCTATAATGGACTCTCTCTTAGGCATTCATACCAAAATTTTCCTATCTTCAACTTCATATTTCTTGAAATTTTCTGGTACCTCAAACAATGATTCCTCCTCTTCTTGTTTCACTACTTTTCTCTTCTTTTTCTTTTGCCCTCCTTCACTTCCTTCCTTTGAATTTACAGTTTTAGTGCTTGTGAGAGGTTCTTCTTCGTGTTGGTTAAATACTCCTACGATAGTGCTTCTCTGAGTTAAAGCAACTATCCATCACAATGGACTCTAGATCATCATCGTTTTCTTCTTCTTCTATGATATCACTAGGGTCACATTCTTCCAACAAGGGCTGACACATGAACACTGAAATATCATAATCCTCCTCATCACAATGAGGTGTCCACTATTCTTCATTAACAACAATGTCCATGGTGGCTAAGATTTCTGCCCAACCATGAGGCTCAAATTCCTCATCTGGAAATATCATCGGTGTATAGGCTGGGTCTTTAACTGGTCTATCTCCTAGGGGAGTTCCTTCTTCTCTTGCTTTAGGTGCTTTTCCTCTTCCTCTGCAACCTTGCACATCCACAAGTGAGTATCTTCATGCAACCATGATGAATCAGGTGAACTTCTAGAGTGCATATAGATAGAATCTTCTTTCGCTTTGTGGATAGGATTCCACTGTAGGGGTGGTACATCTCTGAAGGTGTAATCCTTCAAGTTGACCTTGGTGGTGACTGTTGTAAATCTGAGGTAGGCCCTTGGCTCATGTCACAGGTCCATGGTTCCATAGTTCCAGTATATACAACATTAATTCCAGCATTCTTCAATATTGACAAAACATGAACATACCACAACTTAATCATACAGATGATGAGATAAAGATAGAGAAAGAATAGACGACATGTGTAAGGTGTTACGTAAGCCATCACTTACTCAATAGTATCATATATACCAATGTTCAATGTACAATGTGGGAGCAAAACTCTCAACCACTCTATGTGATGAGAAATAAATGGAAGAGTGAATGTACAAATGTAACAAACATATTCAGATGTATGGGCAAAAATCTGAATATACATGAGATGTGTGACCTTATAGGTTATAGAAGAGTGAATATGAGTGACTGAAAGAGGAAGGATCAGTGTGAAACTGATAATCAACAAACCCTCATCTGACCTTAGGCTATGGAAGACCCTAAGTCAGATACATGTGTGAAAAGATCACATACTTAAAAAGTAGCAAAGAATGCTAACAAGTTTGCTGCCGGAAATCCTCAAACTCATGTGAACACACCTTCTCAAACACCTCATCCAAATATGCATAAAGCATATACGTACTGTTTCTCTTGTACCTATGCCGAATAGGACTCCTCCTGATATGAATGTTACTGCCTCCATAAAATTCATTCAAGTAGTACCTGTGTGCATGAAGAGAATATGTACCTGAATACTTAACATAAGATGTAAATCTTATGTTAACCACCATCCAATGTCTTTGTCGTAGCCCGACATCTTCTTGTAGAAGATAATCTTCAACTACAACATGTAGACGGCCGATCCTCACCATCAAGGTGCTAATGACCAAGTCTTCTTGCCATGAACAAGAGATAACCTCCTCTCCATGAGCTAGAGTGAGAGCACACCCTTCATCTTCTCCAAGAAGAATCATTAAGAAGAACTCCATAGCTGCTCCTCAACATGCTTCAAGTTAGCACCATGGCTGCCCCATGTACTATACGAAACACCACCTCTATTGAGGTCCAAGCTCCAAGCTTGTGTTGAATACTAGGTGAAGGATAATTAGATAATGAGATTATAGCTTCTTATATAGTTTAGCCTCCTTGCAATAAAGCACTCCTAAAAGCATAAAACACTTGCGAACGCTACGATCTCTTATAGCTTCTTAGTTTAGATAATTAGATAATGAGATTATAGCTTCTTATATAGTTTTATATAGTTTAGCCTCCTTGCAATAAAGCACTCCTAAAAGCATAAAACACTTGCGAACGCTACGATCTCTTTGAACTTCAAAAACGCATCGCGGAAGCTCCCAAAAATCATTCCGGAAATAATACGTCCGTCGATTACGATCATGAAAAGTTTTATTTGAAAATCATAGAATAAAACACTGATCGCGTTGCCGTCCATGGGCTGTAGAACTCGAACCCTGGTGGACAGTATGGATGTGCTTTTGCTTATCCACGTCGCCGCCTAGATTTGCTTCTACAAAGAGGATAAAAAAGCCCTAATAACGCTGTACTTTCTGAGTTTATATGCACCAATTTCTAACCAATGAGACATTGTTTCCAACAGTGACCCCTAAGTGCTGTAAGTACAAGGAGTTGGTTCCCCAATCCTGTACTATTTGCAATTTTCATAGGAAGGGTCTTCCTAGGATCATCTCGTAGACATTATTTTTCTCAAAGTCACATATAGCAAATGTGTGTTCAAAATATACACCACAAGTGGTTAGAGTTATCCCTTCGAGCAATCCTAGAGGTCTTTCAAAATGACCGTCTGCCATTTGAAGCTTCATTCTAGTTGGTCTTAATGTGGGTTTGCCCCATCGCTTCCACAAGAAAGTGGTCGCAATAGCAACACCAGCACCAGAATCTAGTAGTTTTTGCCTAGAGCAACACCAGCACCAGAATCTATTATGTCTAGAGGTATCTCTAGTACTTTTTGCTTAGAGCCTACTTTTGGCATATTGGAATCAAGTTCTGGAACCTGATCCTTCACATGATTCCATAGCTCAGGTTTTGCTTTGAGCAGCTCTTCTACAGCAAGATGACATTGAACCTTAGTGTTCTTCACAACGTCAGTGTTTCTTGGAACCATTGAGACTTCCTTTCTTACCAATATTGTGGGAGCTCTAATCTGAAGAGATTCAGATTCCCATGGGCCTCTGAAGTGTGGCAACTCTTGTAAAGAATTATATTCAAAGTCTAATCTCTCGTCTTCTTGTTGTTCCGCTTGGTCTCCATAGATAGACGGAATGCCTTGGGGAAATTGATAATGAAGATCATGAATCTCAGGAATAGGAGGGGGATTACCCTTCTCCTTGGCCCATTTCTCCTCTTGTATTTCCCGCAAGAACTCTTGAGAGTACTGTTGTATTGAAAGAGGTGCTCCCTCATCTATGGAATCAGGAACATAAGTTTTCATTTGTGGTGAGCTTTCTCTTTCAACAATTGGTTGAGCCTGTTTCATGCACATTTTTGTCCGTTCAATCTCTAAATCTGCTCTAGGGTAACTCTTGTCCAGGTTTGCAGTTGTTGGCCCTTCTTGAAGACGAGTCTGGTAGGCCTTGAACATCATGTCCAAGCCTTCTGGGGTTGGATCTGCAAGAATAGACCCTGGTTGTGGATTATTTATAGTGGGTGGTGGGGTGGAATGAGGTGGAGTTGGTGGAGCTTCGGCATGCGAGGGGCTTTGAGATGCAATGTCTTCTATTTTTGTTTTTGCGTCTTTTAGGCTTTCTTCGAGTTCAGATAACTTTTTATTCCACTTACGATTAGTTCTCTCCCTGATATCTTTCCATGTCCTTGTTTTCCTCTTACTCGGCTCTCCTGATTCACTTGGCTTTGATTGTTTAGCTAGTTTATCCTGGTTCAATGCTTGTGCCCTAGTGACTGCCTGTACAGGAGCCACATTACTACTACTTGAACTTGATTCTGCCACTAAGCCTACCACGTTGATGGGTGTAACCTTGGGCGCACTAGAGGGATTCCTAGGACACTCTCTAGGGAGATGTTCTTTGCCACACTCGGGACAAAAGCCTTGTATTGTGATGTTCTGTCCTTGTCCCGGAGTCAGTGAGTGGGGACATTCATGAATGAAATGGTCACCCTGACATCTAAAACATGGTCCTCTAGGGGCTTGTGGTCTTACTTGTCTCAATTGGGGCCTGGGGTTGGGATTTGTATAAATGACATTGGAGTATTCAGGCTCCCAATTTTGTTTCATGTGTGGTGTGTTGAATTGATATGGAGAAGTCTCACTTTGCTCAGGTGAATCTATGTAATAGGCTTGTGAGTTATCTTCATGGAAGTAGTCTGAACCATGAGCATGAGAGTCATTTTATGAGACCAACAGGGTTAGTGGCACCAATGCTCTATTAGGGTTCTCCTTCGCCATCATATACTTAACTGGGATCACATTGGCAGGAGTTGGTGGTCGGTTTCCTAGGACGGGTTGTGGCCTGTACGGTGCCTGATATTGCTGTTGTGGCCTACAATATGGCTGTTGGTATTGATTCTGATACCTACCTTGCTGGTAAGGTTGCTGATAATTTTGTATGATAACTTGCCTATTGTATGGACAATCTTGAGCCGTATGATTCGTGTATTTCCTCTCAATGGTGCAATAGAGAGCATTAGGGTTTCATTGGGGTTGAGCCATCATTGGGCAGACATTAGCCATGTGATCTCCTCCGCATGTATAACATCGCTTCAATGGGGTGACCCTTGGCATTTGTCTATTTTGCACTCCTAGCTTCTTGGCCACCTCCTCAGCTATCTCGTTTATCTTCGTGGAGGTTCTAGAGGTATGACTAGTAGAACTGTCAGAGTCCTTATAGAGTTTAGATAGTCCTAACTCCTCACCCAAGTTGTCTTCTCTGTCTATGCACATCCGCACACACTCTTCTATGGATCTAGGCTCTTTCAAGTACACATATGATCTCAACTTTGTGCTCAGTAAGCCATCTAAAAACAAGGCCACTTGTTTGGCTGGTGTGGGTAACTCTGGAATAGGGCATCTTTCTAAGTACTGTCTTAACCGTCTTCCTGCAAGTCGCACTATTTCTTGGGGTGTCTGCTTAAAGCTGTGGATCAAGGATGATGTGTTATGCCTGATACCACTTTTGGAAAATTCGATAATGAATTCTTCTAGCAATTCACCTATCTCTCGATAGTTGCAACTATTCAAGGGTTGAAACCAAGCTAAGGCAGTACCCTTAAGAGTCAAACCAAATGCCTCGAACTAGGTGAACAAGTCCTCTACTTGTTCAGCTCTTAGCACTTGTTTGAACTCGGCCACATGATCATAAGGATCTCCAAATCCATCAAAGTAGTTCTTCATTGCCTTGACCACTTGAGAAGGTCTAAGGGTTCTTGAGTGCTCTCGGGGTCTAGGCAATGGAAAATCATGTTCATCTCTTTGATGCCTATGTGCTCGATGTCTCTCTCTTTCAGGTCTTTCACCTTCATGTCCTGATCTGTCTTTGCCAATAGTGTGTGCAACGCTTACCTCCGGTCTCTCTCTAGTTCTTTCCCTTTGGATATCATGAGCCTTGGATGATCCTGCTCCTTGGAGACCATGGGAAACACTGGATCTTGGTGGAGGTTCACCTTGCCAAGTGTATGCATGCCTATCCTGCTCTGTTACCAAGAACAGTTTCTCTGAGGTGTGATCTAGATAGACAACTTTCCCTGGTGTCTCCAGATCCTTGAACTCATAGATGGTGACTATTGGGTTTGGTTGATCTGGCTTGAATCTCCAAAAGGCTTCCTCAGCTTCTCTATTCAAGAACAATTCTATGCTTTTGTTGTCTTGAGGGATCCAATCTGGAGTGAGCACTCTAGTCAAGACTGACTTACCTATGTGAGTCTTGGGTTCTCTTCCTAGGTCTCCTTTCTCTAGGTCTCCTAGCTTGTTCTCAAGAATGATGTTTCGCAACTCATCTATCCTATCTGGTAGGCTGGTAACCACATACATGGTTCCTTCCTTATCAATGTATGCACCCTCTTCGAACTTGACCACTGGGTGTTCAAATCCGAAGGGCTGATCAGGATTTTTGAGTTGGATCACTGATTGTCTTAGGCCATCCTCGTAGATGCGTGCACCCAATTGGTTGGTACTGATATACTCCAATTGTGTTTTATAAGGACCTTTTGGTGTTTGTAAATAAGCAGTAGCTGAGTTACGTGTGGGTCTCTCCATGTTGAAAGACATTTCCGAGTCACTGGTTTCTGAACTTAGTGTGTAGGGATAACCACTTAGTTGTTGTGCCCAAGACTTAGCTGTATGGTTGACACTAGCCTCAGATGATCTAATGCTTTGTCTATCCTTGCCTAAGTGTCTGCTAGATCTTAGGTTCATAAGCCTTGTCTTCTAGTCCCAAGGTTCCCTTGTATTGCTCAAATCCTTTGGAACTCCTTGGTTTCCTAGTCCCACCTGAAGGTCAACTTCAAATTACTATATCTAATAATCCACGTATTAATTTTTATCGTAACCCCACAAGGTGCACGATACGATACCAGAATAAGAGACGATATGATACCGTGACTAACACGATACGATACCAGGTGGACCACAATACGATACCACCCCGGACCGCGATCGCGATACCAGCACTTGACGATACGATACCAGAATGGTATCGCGATACCACAAGTGGGCATGCCCGATACGATACCTCGACAAGTATTGCGATACATGGGAGTTGTGGTATCGCGATACCAAATCTCAACCGGACACGATACTTGGAGATTTTCACACCCAAATTCAAAATTTTTTGCAAATATGAGTACCTTGTGTCCTCCTTGTAATTTCTATCAGCCTGTAGATACCAAATCTATCTCCAAACCAGCGATACCACCTGTGCGATACCAGATGCAGTCCTTGTCACTCCGTGATACTGCCGCTCAGCTTTTTCACGTTTGAGGTGGATTTCAAGGCTATTCCTTCAACGTTTCAGCTCTTAACACCCTCTGCGCTTCTTTCTCACAGTCTCCAATGAAAAATGAGGTGAAGATATAGTCGAAAAATGGAAAAAATCAGAGAATATGAAGAAGGGAGAAGATGGTGATGATGATGAAGATGAAGAAGAAGAAGAACTCAGAAACTGAACTGAAAATGGTGATTGTTTTACCTTCCAACGTCGCTACTCTACGTCTTACCGTCACACGCTTGTCCTCCAAGCTCTCTCCCTGGCAACGACACCAAATTTGGTGTCACTCTAGCTGAGGAGATACACCTCATAAATGTCAATCCGTGGAGACATGAGGACCGGTACGAAGACCGTGAGCAAGCAATGGCACAAGTGCGTGAGTGAAAGCACACAAGCATGCACACACATACACACACACGTGCACACAAAGTAAGAGCAAAGAGTGGAACAATGGAAGGACTTCGATTACCAAAGAAATCTCTTACAAAGCTGAAATCTACAACAAGCTAACCTAAAAAATGAGCTCTCCAGCCCTTTTTATAGTTTTTTGAGTGATTTTGGCCCTGTCCAGACCTAGTGTCTGGCCTAGTTAAAAAAAATAGGTTCTAGGGCTTATTTGGGGACTCAAACGGAGTCTAAAAATTATGAAGATTGGTAGGATGATAGTTCTAAGACTCCTCAAGCTCGAGGACTCCTTGTCTTGAACAAAATGGAGTTACAAAAATGAAAAATGGTATTTACAATGGTTTTTAGTGATAAAAATCACTATTCTTATAGGGATTTCTTTTGAAAATTGACAGGTGCTTCTTGGAGCTCCCTACATGCTCCTTGTTCTTGTGTGTCCACTTCCTTGATGCGCTTCCATGCTTTGTCCTTCTCCTTGAGTGTCAACACTACTATGCCAAAATGGATGGTGGAGACCTTGCATGACAACAAATTAGATGCACCTTTGTCATATCGTACTCGATCAGGCTCTCATAGTGCCTCTTTTGCATCAGATTTCTATGCTATGGCTGCATCTAGTCTCTGTGATGAGAATGAGCCTATTTCGTTTGATGAAGCACAAAATTCAGAAAATTGGATGGCTCCTATGCAATCTGAATATGATGTTATAATAAAGAATGGTACTTGGTCTTTATGTGAATTGCCTCCTGACAAGAAGGCCATTGGAACAAAGTGGGTATACAAGCTGAAGCATAAACCTGATAGAACAGTTGACATGTATAAGTCCAGGCTTGTTGCAAAGGATTATGCGTAGGAAAGAGGCATTGATTTTGATGAGACCTTTGCACATGCATGCCATATGACTATTGTTCGTAGCACCTGTGCACTTTGCAGCTCATCATGGTTGGAATGTACATCAATTGGACATTAGAACTGCATTTTTGAATGGTGACTTGCATGAAGAAGTGTATGTTTTTCAGCCCCGTGGCTTTGTGCAAAAAGGGCAAGAAACCCAGGTATGCAGGTTAAAGAAGGCATTATATGGTTTAAAGCAAGCACCACGTGCTTCGTATGAAAAGATACATGCCTATCCGATTGCACATGGTTTTGAGAATAGTTCAACTAAAATCACCTTATATGTTAAGCGTGCTAATGATGTGCTTCTGATCATTGTGGTATATGTTGATGACATGCTGCTCATTGGTCCTCATGACACACATATTGCTAATTTTAAGGCTGATTTGCATGCCTCATTTGAGATGTCTGATTTGGGGCATTTGCATCTTGACACATTATTGTAGCGTTTTGGCCTTGAAGATTGTAAGCCTATTTCCACCCCCTATGGAGACAAGTTTACGATTGAGTCTTCATGATGCTGGGGATGCATTTGATGATGTTCTCTATCAACAGGTTGTTGGATGCCTGATATACTTATGCATTACTCGGCTATATATTCAGTTTGCTATCTCACATATGAGCAGGTTTATGCATTGCCCAAGAGTCAAGCATTGCTAGGCGTTTAAGCGCATCTTTCGCTACTCGAGTGGTACCCACCTACTTGGATTGTTTTATCCGAAAGGGGGATCACTAAAATTATATTTGCATGCTTTTTTTGATAGTGATTGGGCTAGTTGCTATGACACTCGTATGTCCACTAGTGGTTTTTGCTTCATGCTTGGTAGCTCATGCATATCTTGGCTGAGCAAGAAGCAGCCTAGTGTGGCCACTTCCAGTTGTGAGGCTGAGTATAGGGAAGCTTTCACAGCGACTGTTGAGTGTGTGGGGGTCAGACACCTTATGGCTGATTTGGGTGTCGATCAGTCTTCTACCATCACTGTCTTCACTGATAGTCAGAGCGCATTGGTAGTTGCGAGGAACCTTGTGTTCCATGCTTGCACTAAGCACATTGAGGTGCATTATCATTATGTCAAGGAGAGGTTCTCTGCTCGGGAGATCAACTTGACATATGTGCCCACGTAGGAGAACATTGCGAACCTTTTCACAAAGGCTGTGCCTAGGGAGAAGTTTGAAGCTTTTCACAAAGCTTTGAGCTTACTTCATTTTGTGGAGTGATTTCCACATAGCTTGGCACTTCCTTATACATGATTGTCAGCTCCTTGTTCACCACATCACTCCCAGGGGGGATTTAGGTAGTGAGGTGTGTGAACACTCTAGAATCGTTAGGGCACTTTTTTTCCCTCTTTAGGAGGTTCTTTTCCCCCGGCTTGTATATACACCTATTGCCCTAACGGGCTACTTATCTTTTGTACATTCTAGTGGTAATATATTCAGTATTGTGTGTTGTGCTCCCAGCTTCTTCTTCTTCCTTGTGCTATTCGCGTGCTTTCGTAGACATCTAACTCCAACACCAGCTAAAGCCAATGTTGTGCAAAGGAAGAAGATTCTTATCAAGAGCAGGCTTTTACATTTATTGAAGGAAAGTTATATAGATATGGTAAGGATAATCGTTTGCAAAAGTGCATGGAAGAAGAGGAGGCTAAGAAAATTCTTAATAATGAATGCACATGAAGGACCAGGTGGTGGGCACCTCCCCAGCCCTATCATGAGTCATAGAATTCTTGATGCTGCATATGGTGGCCTACTCTATACAGAGATGCAGAGGACAGGGCTCAAGCATGTGATGTCTGTGAAAGGTGTGGTCCCAAGCCCACAAAATAGAGACACAATCCTTTGGTTGTCTCCACAACATGGCAACCATTTGAGAAATGGGGGCTAGATTTTATAGGGCCCATCTATCCTGCATCCTTTTCGAGAAAACAGAAGTACTTGTTGGTTGCAATAGACTATGCAACTAAGTGGGCATATGTTATTGCTTCCCCTGATTGCATATCCCAAATAGTTGCAGATTTTATGTACAACAACATAATTTGTAGATTTGGTTGTCCACTTAATATTTGCATAGATCAAGGGACACACGTTGTGAGCAAAGTTTTGTATGAAATTTTTAATAGGTACAAGGTTGTACACTGAACTTCCTATGCATATCACCCTAGGGCAAATGGACAAGTAGAATCAACTAACAAAGTATTAATTGCTCTACTAAGAAAGGAATGTATGTTGCAACCCACTACATGGGTTACTACTTATCTAGGTACTCTCTAGGCCTACAAGTTGGCATGCAAAGAAGCAATAACTTACTCCCCCTTTCAGTTGGTATATGGAGTAATCCCTATAGATTCCTTTGAATTTTTACATGGCACACTTAGAACGGAATGTGTGCAAGAAAGGAAAGATCATGGGGTTTCAACTAGGCTTACTACACTAAATAATGTGGAAGAAATTCGCCTACAAGAAGCAAAGCAATTGGAGGAGACTCAAATGAAAAGGAAAGAGGCTCATGATCGAAATCTATGGACTAATAAATTATAGAAGGGTGTGCTAGTACTTTTACATAGACCTCAATTATAGGCACAATTATAAGGCAAATGGCTTCCTCATTGGGAAGGTCCTTACAATATTAAAACACTAATTCAATGGGGTGTAATGGAGTTAGAGACTCTGAATGGAGAAGTGCTTCCATTGGTCAACATATCTAGGCTCAAGGCCTATCACCAACACAAATCCGAGTCTTGTGGATCACTTGGAACTGCAAATGATGTCTAGGTTGTATATAGAAGAACCTATGTACAAAAAGATTGTGGGACAAATGAACAAATTTTGAGTGTGTTTACTAAAACACTTGGAGTAGAAAAACTAAAAAACATCTTACAAGTATGAGAGATATTATTGAGTTTGAGGGAGAGTGTTGAAATTTCAAGTTCAACTCCATACTCGAGATGATATTTCATATTTACTTAATTCATTTTATTTATGGCATGTGTGGTGGACACATAATTATGATGTGTGGTGGTCACATAGTTATGCTCCAAAGTTTTTTTATCGAGCTTCACACTTACTTTGCCAACTCACTCGTTAATTGTTGCTAAGCTTTCTTTATGTACTTTCCGAATTAAATAAAATCTATTGTTATGTTGTATTGAATCATTCTTATGTATTCTATTTATGTAATAGTAGAAAAAAAGGATTGTTCTTTACTCCATCTCTCTACTCCCGAGTTTATGTGCATGCAAGAGCCCCTCTATAGCTTTCTTTTTATCTCTTTCTTGACAATCATTAAGAAAGTACTTGTCGAATGATGAAAAAGACCTAACATGACTCACAAAGAATGCATCCTAAACCAAAAAAAAAAAAATCAATAAATAAGCTTAACTACAATAAATAAGCTTGCATATGCCTCTACATTGCTTGAAAAACTATTACAGATAAGAGACGAATAAATCAAGTTTGCATCTGCTTCACATTGCTTGAAAAAAACTATGATACTCGGCAAGCTTTGCAAAACTAAAAACCTGCTTGGATTAATGATTGCAAAATGCTCCAAGCTCTTACAGCGTCATGCTTCATTTCACAGATACACAGAAATGAACTGCGGAAATTCTCGAAGCTGGAAGAGAGATTGGATAGACTTCCATTACACTCGGTCTCCGTAATCCTCTTCCTTTCCCCCCTTTCCCTTTTCAACTTTTACTTTAGGAATCCCCTCTCTCTTCTTTTCTCTACTTGCAACGGACCCATTCCGGGGGTTCGAATCTACACACATAAGTGGTGTATCTTTTGTATTTTGATACCCGTTCTACTCGCTGCTTTGACAACACAGACTTCTTTTGCGCGTCGGCTCTGCTCCTGCTACTGTTCCGGATGCTGCTGACATAACACTCCTTGGAGCAAGCTAGGCTTACTGTGATTTCATGTTCCTGGTGTTTGGCGTTCACCTCAATCATCACTTATCACTGTGCAGGTATTCTGATGCTCCCACCCCTAGGCTTTTGTCTCTAGCATCCAATGCTTATCTTATTTTTAGGGTT
This sequence comes from Ceratopteris richardii, assembly GCA_020310875.1. Lineage (NCBI taxonomy): Eukaryota > Viridiplantae > Streptophyta > Polypodiopsida > Polypodiales > Pteridaceae > Ceratopteris > Ceratopteris richardii. The sequence continues at coordinate 45,957,372 of CM035432.1, read as the reverse complement.
AGTGAAAATGTCCAATGTTACAGGTGCTTCTTATTTGTGGCCTGTTTCGTGACATATTAAGGAAATTCTAAATTAAGCCTTAGTTCCGAGTGACGGCGTTGGCACTCTTACGCACTATGAACCCAACTCTGTTGCTAGGATAGAACAATTGGCTTCGTTCAGGGTTAATTTTGTTCGTCGCCAACGGTCGAGTGATTGCGGTAAGGCAAATGAGCCTAGGTACACCCGTAGGATGATTCGCAGAGGAATTTGGGATCGCGGTCCCCCTTTTGAAAAATTAGCTCCTAATACTGAAATTTCGAATCGGAATTTCGCTGTACTATTCAGAATTTATTGGGAAAATCATCCCTGATTCCGATCAATTCCTTTTTTCGTCCTCAATGTGGTTGTCTGAGAGAGAGAGAGAGAACAAAGATACTTGAACTACGCGTGTTTATTTGCAAAAAAGTATCCCCTCGTGCAATATTTCTTCTTCTAAGCGATAACCCTTATTTGATAGCATGCACTTAGATCATATACAAAATGGTACCTTATAAACAGTGTCGGAGGTTCAATGTCATTTCGGCGATTTAAAACGAGCTCTCAAGGTTTATGAGAAGAATTGAACTGATGGCCTTGGTTAGTCATTTCCTGAAGCTGACGAAAATAAGTTAAACGAAATGTGACTGTATGACAAGTTGTTGCTTTATGCAGGCGCAATTTTACTGAATGTTTTCAGATTTCTATTTTGTCAACTTCTGAGTGTAAGAAAACAGATTTATTTACTGTTCGTTCTTCTGCATTTATGGACTCATTGTCGGCAGTCAACTATAGTTAGTTGATGACGGGTCGTGCATGTTGTAAATGCTGCCATTGCCTACTTGCCGAGATCAGGTTGTACATCCATTGGTTCTTTTCGAATCAACATGAGCAATATATTTCATTTCCTTGTAAATGGAAGTTCTGACCTACATAATTATGACTTTAGTTTCCATAAACGTTTACCTTTCTCTTTTGCTCAGCATTATGTTAGTATTATTGTGTATATGTGTTGAACATATTAAATGGCTGAAACTAATATTTAGATCATGCATGTGTGAAGGGTGAATTTATGACCAACACGAGCATGGGTTTTTAGTGCTTAAAGAAAGTTTAAATTGGTCGGATAGTTTGAGTCCTCCTTTTTCCTTCTAAGAGATGATTAGAGCACTTACAGAATTTTGAACTTAATTACATGCTTTTGGACATGATGAGAATAATTCGAATATTGATAATGACGATGAGAACAATAGCATCAACCACAACAATGATAACAATAGTAATGATAACAATGATGATAGTTATTATTACATTGTGTTTCCTCAGAACACAGTTCCCAAATAACACCCCCTGATGATAATGTGGGTTTCAGTTTGTAAAAGTTCATTGGATTTGTGTATTCTTCTTTGGCTGTATCCATATTGTTAGCATGTATATAAAGTATGATAACTATCAAACGGCATTTGAACTTTTTTTGTTACACTTAATTCAAACTAAGAATCTGTGATGCCAAGGTGAAAGTCTTGTGAGTCAATTTGAGATTATATATTGAGTGTGTTGGATTTGCTTGTGCGAGCTTTGAGATAACACAAAGCCAACATTTTATTTCAAGCCTTTGATAAGAAAGTTTGTAGTATCACGAGAGCAAAGCAGGTTGTAAATTGGTTAAATTTTAACTCCATCACTGACATTTAGATGCCTACAGGGTACGAAATGGGTTGTATTGTAATTCGTATGGTAGTTGTGAACACATGTTGTGGTTGAAGTACAGAGTTTTAAAGCTAAGATCTGATAGATGTGGGTACCATGATGGAATACTGCTTGCACTGCTCCAGATCTTTTTCTCTAGTGATCGGTTTGTTCAGTACAGGAAAGGGTTGTAGTGGAGATTTATCATGGGTGCAATCAAACAAGTAAAGAATGGGTCATGCTTGTTTTGAACTGTTGCAGTGATGTCTTCATGACTGTTATGGTTTTTAATATAAATCATTGGTAAAAAAAATCAATAGTATTATATATGCATATGTCTCTTTCTCTCATTATGCTCAGTTCTTGTCCATGAGAAAATGATCATATCATTGTGTTATTCAATAATTATATGGAGTAATGCATATCTGCTACATGTGCTATAAGTTTCATTTCTAATATTTTAAGGCTTTTTTCTATTACAGCATGAGTCTGAGTCCTTGTTAATCGTCGCAGCCACATTGAAAAGTTTCTGTCATGCTTTTATTGGTGTGGAGTCATTCTCTATTTTATCCTTTCTGTAAACAATTACCAAAGAATTTGTAATAATAATTATAAGTTATTATTCATTTTGATAAAAGCCTTTATTCATTCTGTTTATGAAAATATCTATATGGTGTATTATTTCTTTTTTTTGTTGGCAGTTTGATAAATTATTAAGTATGTATTTTGTTTGATGCATCATACACAGGGTGAGATAGAATTGCAGTTCCGTTTCATTTCATGTGGAAGCAAACAAACAGGGCTTTCTCCATCGGGTCCTCTAGATTTTCGGGGGGTATAACAATCCAGAAGAGTGCAGCAATTGAGGTCAACCATTGTCTGGGGCCATTCTGCTGCTATGAAGTGTGAAGATGGATAAAAGTGTATTATACTTTTTCTAGGTCCATTCCCTAACCTCACTACTACATATGCTATTGCATACGTCAGCTTTGCCCACAATTTTCTGGCTTTGACACAAGTACATCAAGTTCACTAACATGAAAGTGAAAGAGAAAAAGTCACCAAGAAAAGTGTCCTCCAAGCAGCAGGCCGCATCAGGGTCACTCAGAAAGCAAAAAAATGAGTTAAACTCGTTAGACTCAAGAAATTCAAGAAAGGTGGCAACAGCAGCAGTGATTACATCCCCAACAAAGAAGCAACATGCAGGTCTGTAATCATACTTCTTTAGCAGTACATTTAATGTTTGATTGTTCCAACTCCTAATGGGTGTTTTTTTTTTCCAGACTCATTTCTTCCATCAAAAACACGAGTCTTACGAAGATCGAAGGTCACAAAGGCCAGCAGCTCCTCCTGCACAGAAAACACAGTTGTGAATGACACATGTCATGATTTGAGGCTTGCCTTTTCCAGTATAGATGCGGCCCCCTCAGATGCCAAGGTATCTGGAAGAATCTCAACCATAATGTTTGAATATGCAGAAGAATCTAGGGAATGTTGAAGTAAGTCTTAGGGTTTGTAACACATTTTTGGCCTTCCAATAAATGCGTTCAAATACAGAAATCTCTTATAAAGCAAAGTATGATTGCCTGTACTTGATACCTTATACAAGAGACTAACGAATGGCATGCTTATCTTTTATTGACCACGTCATTGACATTGATTACTGGTTCATAATTATACTGTTGGTCTAGTGTTTTGGTAGTGTCATGTGCACATTTTGTCTGGAGATTTAAACTCTTACAGAATTTGAATAACATTAGTTTCTGTTTTTGTTAGGGGGTTCCTGCAGATTTAGACACTTTATTTTCTCCAGTTTTTCACCTTTTCAAGGGCTTGAACGCAGATGCTTCTAAGAGCTGTGCAAATAGTGGTAAATTTTAATTCTTCTGCAAACACTTCTCCTATTTAATCCAGCAGCTTTTAACGAGACATCACATGCCTTCTTTCTTCTTTTTTCCAGTTGAAATGGGAGAGAGTGTGAGTGAGAAAGCTGAGGTTATGGATATCAGCCAGGATGATAGTAGAGGTGTGGGCAATGGTTCTAATGCATGTGATAAGGCTGTTGTAGAAAATAGCCAGGGAGGTGATTCTTCCATCAAACCAGCTGAGCAGACTGCTAATGCATCTAATAATGCTGATGAGGAGGTACTTGGTACCCAGGCAGCCTTTGATGTAGGTTCAAGCTGTATGGAATGGTCTCTTGAGGTTGAGAATAGAGATCCTGTTCAAGCAGCAGAACGTATTGATGATGGTATATTTGATTCAGAAGGTTCTTCTTTGTATCTTGCCATTCAACAGTCCAAGGCCTTGGATGGCAGCCATGAAGTGAATCAGGCAATGACTGCAGCAGTAGATGATGATGAATCAGATGATTTTGATCCGTACCTTTTTATCAAACACCTACCTGACCTTTCAGAAGTAGTGACATCTGGGCGGCCTCCTGTGCTGCTTCCAAAGCAGACGCGGAGATGCCCACCTATCACCCTTGTTTTGGATCTGGATGGTATGTCCAACTTGCCAATATAGTGTGCTTGTGCTTGCATTTGGAAGAATAGGGGTCCTGTTCTTGTTGCTTATGTCTGGATAATTTAGGGTTCCTGTTCTAGTTTTGCTTCTAGATGATATATGGTCAATCTGCTTGTGCAATTTGGTCATATTGTTTATATTTTTAAAAAGTCTAGCAGTTAATAATGCGTTTTGTTGGAGGTTAGGATGCCTTTTGATGCCATATGACCTTGCAAAATATCTGCATTTTTTGGTGTAATATGACCTTTTCAAAATATCTGCACGTTTTGAACTACTTCCGTTCTGATTTTTCAGAGACCTTGGTGCATTCAACTCTATCACAATGTGAAGATGCAGATTTTACATTTCCTGTCACTGTTAATTATCAGGAGTACACAGTGTATGTCAGACGCAGGCCATATTTGCAAATGTTTATGGAAAGGGTCTCTCAGATGTTTGAAATAATTGTATTCACAGCAAGTCAAAGTGTATATGCAGAACAATTGCTGAACGTTTTAGATCCCAAAAGAAAGCTTATTCGTCACCGAGTTTTTAGAGATTCGTGTGTATATGTTGAAGGAAATTATTTGAAGGATCTCACTGTTTTGGGTCGTGATTTATCTAAGGTGGCAATAATTGACAATTCTCCTCAGGTATCTTGCTTTGCAGCTGCACCTCCTGTCTTCTCAATGGTCTTTTTCACTGAATGGATGTATTGGTCTTTCTTTCATGTTTGTCTTGCACCATTTCGTTTAGGGTTTCATGGTCATCAATGTTTGTAACCTGATTTTTTATAGCATAATTGTGAGAATATTGACAATGATTTTTTCTGCAGGCATTTGGATTTCAAGTAGATAATGGGATTCCTATTGAGAGCTGGTTTGATGATAAATCAGACTCTGCCTTAATTAGCTTGCTTCCATTCTTGGAGACATTAGTTGGTGTAGATGATGTACGCCCTATAATAGCAAAGAAATTCAATCTTAGACAGAAGATTGCTGCTGCAATGGGTCCTTCATCAAGTAACCATAGAGGGGATCCACTTGACCGGCCTGCATCTCAGTAGCAAGCATGTTTTGGGTTTAAAACTTCTGTGTTCGCAATGAAGAAGTTGAGAGAAGATGGAACTTCAAGCTGCTCTCTGCAAACACAGATGATGCCAGCCTGTAATGAAATTAAATGACAATAAGTTGGTCAAACTTTCAGCACGGCTTAAAAATAGTAGGGTTGCATTTATTTGGCTCTAATCACCGGCTCATCAGGAAGAGTTTGTGTCATGCTGGTTCTGTCACCTTATGAGAGGTCAAATTCAACCCATTCACCGAGAGATCTGTGTCATGCTTGGCTTTGTTGCATTTGAGTCCTTAAATTGAACCTTCTGCAGCTCTGGACGTGCTTTGACTTGAGAGGACGCACATATTTTCATATATATATAAATATATAATACAAATTTGTTGTTTTGCTGATAAATTTACGAGACCTTTGAAGTAATTAAAAGCCCAGCTCGCTCTATTCTATTCACTTCATGAATATGAAGCATCTTCAACTGGTGATCCTCCACATATTGCGTTGTTCAATCTGACAGCAGTCTTATCGTGTAAGGTCTTGTTATGTTTATGCTCTTACAACAAGAAAATTCAGATCAGCACTTCATTCATGTTTGGCATCTTTATGTGATTGTTCCTTTTTGTAAGCAGTGTTTTGAAAGACTTTGATGTTGAAGAATTGCAGAACTTATTATATCTAATGATATTTATCCGTGAGGGAGGGCTCTCAAGTTGGACGGTTCACACAATTCATTTGAGATGAGCTTCTAGAGTTGATGAGCCTGTGACTATCATTTACAGACATGCCAATGTAATAATGTTTTGGTGCTAGGATGCTCTTTGCAAGAATTTGCAATGTGAGTAATGAGCTAGAAAAACATGTCTTTGTCTCACCGCTTGATGGAGCTTATAACTTTGAAAATGATCTGAACTACGTTTCTACGTGCTGATTGGTCTGAGCTTGTTCCTGGAGGGTCTGGATGATTCTGTATGCTGATGCAGGTGTGTGAAGTGTTTAGCTTACGTAATTAAATCGCAAATCTCATTTGTTTCAGTATTCTGTTTATTATGCCCAGCACTTGATAGTGCCTCCAGAAGTAGCAAGGCTCTTTGGACTTGTTTGTTCCAACAATGGACACTTTGAAATTTTCTGCTCATTGCAGTTTATTTGAAAAGGGATGCTATTATTCCATCATTCACTTCTGAGCTACGTTTCTACGTGCTGATTGGTCTGAGCTTGTTCCTGGAGGGTCTGGATGATTCTGTATGCTGATGCAGGTGTGTGAAGTGTTTAGCTTACGTAATTAAATCTCAAATCTCATTTGTTTCAGTATTCTGTTTATTATGCCCAGCACTTGATAGTGCCTCCAGAAGTAGCAAGGCTCTTTGGACTTGTTTGTTCCAACAATGGACACTTTGAAATTTTCTGCTCATTGCAGTTTATTTGAAAAGGGATGCTATTATTCCATCATTCACTTCTGAGTTGGTGTTCTTGAATTATACATGCTATGTATTTTAATATCTGCTAGACCAAGGCATGAGACCCTCAATGCATCGATCGTTTCATATGTTACATCAATGCATTTAGGGGTCTCCTTCACTGTGGTGCAGGGAAGCTGTTAGAGCAGAGTGACTGATTACATTCGTGGAATTAACTTTTTGTTTATGCATGGCTATGATCGTGTATCAAGTGCATGCCAAAAGATTTATTGAAGCAGGAAGTCTCCTGTTGGCAGCCCATTGACAGCCCATCGACAGCCCATTGACAGCAAGCAGAGAATATATTATCTCTTTCCTTGTTTGAGGGTTGGTACTGAAACGTGAAGGCGTGAGCTTATGTAATAGTGATACATCATTCTGTTTAAATGGTCAACGAATGTGATCTGTATGCATGAGAGCTGGCAAGGTTCTAAATCAAGTGCATGTCTTAGGGTCTTCTTCACTGTGGTGCAGCAAAGCTATTAGAGCAGAGTGACTGATTACATACGTGGAATCAACTTTTTGTTTATCCATGGCTATGATCGTGTATCAAGTGCATACCAAAAGATTTATTGAACCAGGAAGTCTCCTGTTGGCAGCGCATTGACAGCAAGCAGAGAGTATATAATCTCTTCCCTTGTTTGAGGGTTGGTACTGGGATGTGAAGGCGTGGGAGCTTATGTAATAGGTAGGATGTATCATTCTGTTTAAATGGTCAAAGAATGTGATCTGAATGCATGAGAGCTGGCAAGGTTTTGAATCAAGTGCATGCCAAAAGATTTAACGTGAAGGTTTGGGAGCTTATGTAATAGTGACTCATCCATGTAGATACACTGTGGGGAAGTGGAGATCGCCATTGATGCTGCAAAGGGGGTTGTTTTGCAAGCACAAACACATTGCCCATGGTTCTTTACAGGGGAGCTAAGTTCTCTTCTTTAAAATGGTGGTCAAATTTCTCAAGACAGAAAGTTGGTTACCTGGTTTTTTTATTTTGCTATAATTCTAGCGATTTAATTAGTTATCTTCAGAAAAATCTGTTCACAGCTGTAAGTTTTCTTGTACAAAAGTTGTATAGATGAATGTAGTTGCTGGTAAATAGTCAATATCATTTTCAGAATCTTAAATACAAGAAGAATATGCCAGTGTCTGTAGTTTTGCAAGCACAAACACATTGCCCATGGTTCTTTACAGGGGAGCTAAGTTCTCTTCTTTAAAATGGTGGTCAAATTTCTCAAGACAGAAAGTTGGTTACCTGGTTTTTTTATTTTGCTATAATTCTAGCGATTTAATTAGTTATCTTCAGAAAAATCTGTTCACAGCTGTAAGTTTTCTTGTACAAAAGTTGTATAGATGAATGTAGTTGCTGGTAAATAGTCAATATCATTTTCAGAATCTTAAATACAAGAAGAATATGCCAGTGTCTGTAAGCTTTTGCAGTTGAAAGTCGAGTAAGTCTCCTTCAAAGCGTCCGCCAACTTTGCAGCAGAAAGAAACGATATCCTTCGGCATCACAATCTTTCCTTTACAGATACAATATAATTTTCTTTTCACATCTGATATGGAGTGCATAGCAAATAAATTACTTGTTATGGACGAAAAATCATTGGCCAAAGGTAAGCTTTTGGTATTCAGTATCAAATCCAGGTTTCGTTGTTGACAAGAGGTCTAGGGGAATGTTAGAGCATTTTAATTAGTTGTCTTCAGAAAAATCTGCACACAACTGCAAGTTTTCTTGTACAAAAGTTGTATAGATGAATGTAGTTGCTGGTAAATAGTCAATGTCATTTTCAGAATCTTAAATACAAAAAGAATATGCCAGTGTCTGTGAGCTTTTTGCAGTTATGGCAGCAGAGAAGACTGCCCATTATAGGGTTTTGTTAGGATATCTATGAGGCTCTAAGTACTGTCTTTATTTGCCTTGAGAAGAGTTCTAGTTCTATCAAAAGTCGAGTAAGTCTCCTTTAAAGCGTCCGCCAACTTTGCAGCAAAAAGAAACGATATCCTTTGGCATCACAGTCTTTCCTTTACAGATACAATATAATTTTTGTCTCTCTAACACAATGGCAAGTACCAACGTGAGGAGCTACACCTCATAATGTCAATCCACGGAGACGTGAGGATCGGTATGAAGACCAAGAGCAAGTGACGGCACAAGTGCGTGAGTGAATGCACACAAGCATGCACACACACACACATGCACAAAGTAAGAGCAAAGAGTGGAACAATGGAATGACTTCGATTACAAAAGAACTCTCTTACAAAATTGAAATCTACAACAAGCCAACCGTTAAAATGAGCTCTCCATCCCTTTTTATAGTTTTTTGAGTGGTTTTGGCCTTGTCCATACCTAGTGTCCGGCCTAGTTAAAAATTATGTTCCAAGGTTTATTTGGGGACTCAAATGGAATCTATAAATTATGAAAATTGGTAGGATGATACTTCTAATACTCCTCAAGCTCGAGGACTCCTTGGCTTGAACAAAATGGAGTTGTAAAAATGGAAAATGATATTTATAATAGTTTTTAGTGACACAAGTCACTATATTTATTGGGATTTCTTCTGAAAATTTGACATGTGCTTCTTGGAGCTTCCTACATGCTCCTTCTTGTGTGTTCACTTCATTGATGGGCTTCCATGCTTGTGCATGACCTTGACTGTCAACACTCCCCTCCCTCTAGAGTCTGTCGTCCCGGACAGACTCTTGTTGTAGTGGTTGTTTCATGTAGTACTTTGAGAGGTAGAGTTCCTCTTGTCTCCCCCAGAGCGGTCTGTTGTCCACCTAGAGGTTGGTCTAGTTCTTCAAATTTTCATTGCTAGCCTATGCGAGAGTTGGTCCCCTTGTAGGTACTTTTGCCTTGGACTTGGGCTAGATTGTGTATTTTCGTGCTTTCAAAGATTACTAGTTGCTCCAAAGAGGTTGTCAATATTGATCTTGAGCACTTGTCGATGTTGAATTGCTTCAAAAGTACTGATGTTGTACACTTAATGTCCTTTGGAGCTTTGAACATGAGTTTCATAGTAGGATGCCCAATATTTTTGACCCATCATGACTGACGGGTAAGTGCATTAGTGCATGGTTGAGAAAAATATGTGCCTTGTGCACGACCTTGTAATGTGGCCCTATGTATGCGTACTTGGGGAATGCATTGGAAGCAATATGGTGCAAGAAATTGGGTCTTGAGCTAAGTGCTCAAGGGTAGTCGAACGAAGAGGTTTCCTAATCTATCATTATTGTGTTGTTGCCGAAGTAGGCAATTCTTACCATGGTAAAAGGTCCATCAATCGTCACTGTATCATATGCCTGGGATTCACAATTGTGTCTATGCACGGCCTTGTAAGGTTTTCCTATATTAATGCATACTTTGGAAATGCATGACCTGAATGGTGCAAAAGACAAGGTTATTCCAAAGGCACATGGTTGTTGCTCGTCGAGGCTTCAAGGTTGCTAGTGGACGTTGATGCAGTCTTTGTTGGGGTTTGCTAGTGGATCCTGAAATGATGTGCACAGTCGATGGTGAAATGTCAATTGACCATTTCTCCCTTTAGGGATCCATTTGAGAACATTGTTCGGCGGCGTAGAGATCAAATCTGGCTTCTTCATCTATGGATGGTTTCTTGAATTCTTTATCCCTCGTGGTTGGTTCTTTGGTTTGGTGGGTGCTACTGGTGCTTTTGGCTTCCAAACCCATATCCTAGATGGTTGTCTTTTTATTATTGTCGAAGAGGTCGGTTGATCTGTGTTGGTTCTTTGTGCTTGGTGCTGACCCATGCTTATCCTTGGCTTCTTTGTGGAGACTTTTCTTGTGAGGGAGATTTGTGGTGTTTGTGCATGTAAGAGTGCCTTGGGTACCCACATTTGTAATCGCCTTTGTTGAGCTGCAGCTAATTTCTTTGGCACCCAAATTTGTACGTTATTATGGTCGGCCTCCATCGATTGCTTTGGTATCGAAATTTGTCGAAGACCGTAGGATTGAGCTGGTCCTTGTTTCTTGGTGCTTTTTTTAGCAGGGTTCGCTTGCCTCACTCGAAAGGGTTGTGGCAAAGCTAGTGGTGGTTCTCCTTTTCGTACCCAAATCTGCTTCATGCCCTGAGCTTCTTTCTTCTTGAATTCTGTCTGTCTAGTTGATATAGCAGATGTCTTTTTTGCTTGCCTCTTTGGTCGAGTTACACTTGCATTAGTATGTGAAGAAGAAGAGAGGTTTGCTATGCTAGCCTTTGAGCTTGTGCTTCTATGATTGAGTCCTTTTGCTTCGTGGGGTTATTGACACACAACATTTTCTTTGCAAATATTAGTTTCAGAAGAACTAAGAGAAGCTGTGACCTTTGGATTTATGAGCATGCAATTGGCTAATTCTAATGTAATACATTGTTCATGTGCCCAAACTTGAAGGATTTGACTTCTTAGGTTCAAGTTAACTGCATGGTCATAGATCCAATCTTGACCCAAGACAAGTGGTTCGGTGAGGTCCTCATCTTCAGACACAAGCATTTTGACTCTCATTGGAACATCTTGAAGGTAGATGGGAAGTTCCACCTCGCCCAAGCAAGGGGTTTCCACACCTCCCAAACCTATGAGATAGGCTTCTATAGGCTTTATGTTCAATTGCAAGTTCTGGCAGTATGATAGTCTAATTGCACTAGTTGCTGCACCTGAGTCAATCAATGCTCTCACAATCTTTGCATTTTTCCCTTGTCCTACCGCCATGGTCACAAATGGACGTCGATCAATTATGTTAGAAGCAATTGCACTTGATGTTTGACACATTGCCATGTGGTATCTTGGGGCCTCACAATTGATATCTAGGCCTAGGTGACTTAACTTATTTCTCCTAATGCGTTCTCTAGCCTCTGCTTGTGCTTATTCTCTAACCCTTAACTCTTCTTCTTTGCGCTTCTTAGCAGTGTTGAGTCTCTTTAGCATATCCTCTGTAAGAGGTTCTTGATATAGCTTGACTCGACAACCAACTAATATAGCTCGGCAAGACATCGCCTTCTAGAGTGGCCAATTGAACCGCACCGCTAGTGGAAATTCTATTAATGATTATGGGTCCGTATCCTCTTTTTTCCAATTTACCGGCATGTTGCTTTAGTGTATAAACCAACACTAAGTCTCCCTCTTTCAATCCTTTATCTTTGATATGTGCATCAAAGTATGCCTTTTGCCTTTTCTTTGCAGCATAGATGCCTGCTGTCGCTCGTAGCCTTGTCTCACCTAAGCGTTCTAGATCAAAGATCCTAGAGGATAACTCATGTCCATTCCACTCATGCTCTTGTGCTACTTTTAAAGTTGGGATCAGGAAGTCCAAATGTAGCACAACATTCTGTCCGAAGACCATCTAAAATGGGGTGGCATTGAGTACCGTTTTGTAGGAAACTCGGTAAGCCCAAACAACATGATGAAGTTGTTTGTCTCAATCAGATCGTTTGTTATTTACCAATTTTGTCAATACATTACATAGGATCTTGTTTGTGCTCTCAGCTTGTCCATTAGCTTGTGGATGATAGGGGGCAGACTTCTTATGTATCACCAAGAACTCTTGAAGAAGATTTTCAATGACTTCATTCAAGAAGTGCGTACCTCTATCACTCACTAACTCTATTGGTAGCCCATATCTAGTGAACATATTCTCAAATAAAAACTTAGCTGTAGTTTGAGCATCATTCTTTGTTGTGGCTTTGACTTCGACCCACTTTGTAAGGTAATCCGTGGCTACAATAATGTATTCAACATGGGAGTTTCTAGCTGGGGGATTAATAGGACCTACAAAGTCTATGCCCCATTTCGAGAATGCACGTCCTCCCATCATTGGTCTCAAAGGCATCTCATCTTTTCTAATTAGATACTGGGCACATTGGCATGTGTCACATTTCTTCACATAGGTATGTGCATCCATATGAAGAGTGGGCCACCAAAGTCCTGAGAATAGAATGGTTTTGATTACTCTGTCAGGCCCAAAGTGTCCGCCTGCAACATTGCTATGGGTAGTTTCTAAGATTTTCAAATAGTCTGATTCATGAACGCATAATCTTAAGTAACCATCTTTGCCTCTTCGGTATAGGTTATCTCCTATGAGGGCGTAGTCTTGGGCTTCTTGCTCCAAGCTTCGTTTCCTTGCTAGACTAGCCTGATTGGGTAATGTTCCTGATCTCATGAATTCTACCAATGGAGCACTCCAATTCGGAATTAGCGACACGTGATAAAGGGTGGCATGCTCCACTGGGGGTCTCTCTTTGCATATTGGACAATTCTTAATCCATTCATGTATTTCTTTATCCATACTAGGCCAATACACTCCTAAACGTTTTAGATTTTGCAATGTTCGTTGTTTAGAATAGTGATTCCCTATGAATTCTTTGTGGGCTTGTTGCAACCAACTACTATGTTCCTCATCCTCGACACAACAAGCTAGCACACCTTCGGTATCTTGTTTGTACATGCTTCTTGCCAATATTCGATATTTTTGTGATTTTACAATTTCATCTTTGTTTGTTTTTACATTCTTATTTGCAGGTCCAAAGCTTAGGACTGGTACCAACTTATTTGCCCATTTAGCAACAACTTCTAGATTGAACAGATAAGCGTCGGGCAATTCATCAGACAGTCCTTGCGGTGACTCTCCTGAAGTGATGCGAGAAAGGTGATCCGCTCTGAGGTGAGTCTTACCTTTCTTGAAAACCACTTCAAAGTCATATTCCATTAGTAAGAGGAACCATCTTACTAATCGTTCGGTATTGCAAGGTTTATTGACCAAATATAATAAAGCTTGATGATCAGTGAAAAACTTGAACTTGTTGGCCAATAGGTAGTGTCTAAACTTCTTTACAGCATACACCATGCCTAAGCCTTCTCTCTCAGTTGTTGTATAATTTTGTTATGCAACATTTAGTTGTCTGCTCGCATATGCTATAGGCAAATCTAGATTGCCTTCACTTGTGGGTGTTGGTGCAGATCAATCACCAATTGAAGTTTTGAAAGACAAAGGATGGAGATAAGATCAAGTCTTGAAGCTTAGAAGATGGTTACATTCACAGGTGGAAAGAAATGTACACATATGTACATTAGCTAAGACATAGGTCACTTATACTTTTGATTAGTCATAAGTCTGTATATATTTGCCTATAAATACTATGGAAAAATGTCGGGGCATAGAGAAAGGAGACGAGGAGAGACTATGTGAGAGCATAGGAATAGAGAAATGAGGAGTTGTAAGTGTCATTAGACACATGAAAAGTTAGTTGAAGTCTCTCTCTTATTAAGTTGTAGTCTTCTTCAAAAATGACATAATTTTTGCGCCCGAAGTTTCTGTGTTTTCTCCTTCTGTGGTAGATCTTTTGTGGAATGCTTTTGTACAAGTCTAAGTCTAGAGTTGATCGACTACTGTACAAAATTTTAGCTTCCAATTGTGATCAGGCTGAGAGAATTCTGAATAGGAACATTCGTATGTGTAAAGGTCTGAGTACCTTCTGAAACAGGCGTAGATTTTGAGTTCAGAGAAATGGACAGTGCTCAGTGCACAGTGTAAAGTTTTACACAAATGATAGCTCAAAATCTAAGTTGAGAGATAAGCTATCTACACCTAAAAGCATTTGACCAAACGGGTTCGACATTGGGAGAACCATAGCTAAGAAGTTACAGGTGTCAAAGTCGCTACTGCAGAGAAGCAGTTTTACACATAGGTAAAGTGTTTGAGTCATTTCTCAAAGTATACTCAATCATTTGAGGAGATTTAAGTTGGAGAAGGTGCGCAACCTTAAGGCGACACATCCTACAAAGTTTTATCAAAAACTTTACACGGATGGTTAGTCAATCAAAGATTAATCTGCAGCAGACTTTTCTGAGAATTTGATTTTTTTCCAGAATAGTCAATTTCTTGATAAGTTAGTGATTGTTCTCTAAATTAAGAGGAGTCTAGACTTATTCTTGATATAGAGGTGCTCTAATTTCAAGAATAGGTTGTTCTTTTGGAGATTAACACTCTCCATCAGTGGTATCAGAGTAGGAAGCATAAGAATTGAGGAAAGGGAGACTCCGACTGTTGCAGACATACAAACTTTACATTTTGAAGTATCAAAAGGACAAAGAGTGAAGAAAGCTTGAAGGAAGACACATTGAAGTTGTCAAAAGGATCAGAAGGAGTAATATTCGAAGCCAAGGTACATTTATTTCTCATAAAGCTTAAAGATCTGTTAGTACAGGTGAAGAAAGGATGGGAGATTCTCTTCATATAGAGAAATTGGATAGAGAAAACTATCCTGCATGGTCAATGAGGATGGAAGCCCATCTAATGAGCAAAGATTTGATAGCCTACATTACAGGAGAAGAAGAAAAGCCTCAATTCAGAGATCCTAGTGTTCCAACTAGGGAGGAATTGTCAGATTTGAAGAATTGGATGAAGAGAGATGCTCAAGCTAGGAGCATTATCTATATGGCAGTCAATGACTACTTGCTACCTCACATTAGAGGTCTTGAAAGTGCAAGTGAAATATGGAATGCTTTGGAGGAGCATTTCCAAAACACTACAAAGTCAAGAAAGGCATCCTTATGGGCAGAGTTTACTACTTTCAAGAAGAAGGCTTCACAATCAATATCTGATTATGTGACAAAGATGAAGGACATTGCAGATGCATTAGGAGCAGTGGATGAAGACATTGAAGAAGATAAATTGGTAAGGCAAATTCTCACAGGACTAAGAGGTGATGAGAAGTGGAAGCCTTTTATTTTGTCTACAGAACTTTCATTGGATCATTTCAATTCTGATTTGAATCAATCGTTAGGACATATGCTAACTTTTGAGAATGATATCAAAGGAGATGTTGACAAGAGTGCAGGTCATGCAATGTACTCTAAAGACAAGAAGAAAACTAACAAAGGAAAGCAACAAGCAAATGAAGAAGAAGGTACAACTAGTCAAGCCAACTTCCTAAGAGGAAGAGGAGGTGGCAAAGGTAGAGGAAGAGGCAGGAATAACAAAGATGGAGCCAAAGCTTGCTGGATTTGTGGTAAGACAAATCATTTAGCTAATGATTGTTGGCATAACACTCAGAGTAATGGTGGATACAATCAGAACTATAATTCAAGAGGAAGAGGTGGCAAAAATCAAAGAGGTAATTTTAGAGGTAGAGGTAGTAGGGGTTACTTTGGAAGAAATGCAGGTAGAGGATTCCAAAGTCAACAATACAACAATACCTACTACAATTATGCTTCAGATCAGAAGGAAGATTCAACATTGATAATGAATGCAACTTGTGAAAGGCAGAGTGAAGATCAAAGAGCCTTCTACATTGACTCAGGGTGTAGCAATCACCTGAGTGGTAATATAGCTTTGATGACTGATTTGGAGAATAAGATATCTAATCATGTTGTTCAAACAGGTGACAATACAAAGCACAATGTGAAGTCAATTGGATCAGTGAAGGCCAAGGATGGTAGCACCTTATTGAGTAAGGTCTTGTATGTTCCTACAATTCCTAAGAATCTGATAAGTGTAGGACAAATTGTGGAAAAAGGTTATGAAGTAAGGTTCACTAATGAAGGAGTTTTTGTGGAAGACCCTAGCAATGGGTATAAACAAATTGTTTCAGGGAAGAAAGAAGGAAGATTGTTCACTTTGAAGATTCAAGGTAATGTTGGTCATGCCTTTTTCACTTATGGAGGACATTGTTGGAGTTTATTGATCTCCAAAGTACAGCTAGAAGTAGGTGAAACCCAACAGGACCTAGTTGACTTTTTCACAAACTTGTATGCACAGACCAATTTTCTTGCAGAGCAAATTTCTCTTTACTCACTTGGAATTTTCCAAAACTGTTTCATACACATAAACTAGACTCTAAGAGATTTCCAACAAGATATAGAACACCTCAAATGGATAAATACACAATGAGCTATGACCTCTGCAATATGCAGCTTTAATGGAGACCTTGAAACAGAGATGAACCTGAGGACACACATCACTTGCAGAGACTACTGCTCTTAACTCACAACTCCAATGACTTTGCAACTTTCCAGAATACAAGTAGACTCAAATAGCTTTCTAACAAGCCAAAGAACACATGATTTGGATACATACACAAGGAAATATGACCTCTGCAAGTTTGAGGTTTAATGGAGACCTTCAGCAGGGATAAAAAACAGAGAACACACACTACTTGCAGAGAGTATTGCTCTCAGCTCACAAATCCAATGATTATGAAAATTTACAGGAAGAAAGTAGACAGTAAGAGCTTTCCAATGAGCTATCAAACATGTAATTTGGATATATAATGAGGGAGATACAAGCTCTGCAATCTCTGCATACAAAACTACAGCAGTGTAGAGATACACATATGACTCTCTTGGACATCCCACAAGATCACGACTTTTCTCCTCTTTTTATAGCATGGGAAACTAATCTAAAACCTTCCTAATACATCTAAATTCGTGGTAGACACTTGGATGGAGGTATTACATGACTCAAGTGCTCAAATAAGCAAAGTATTGATGGACTTTGAGAACTAGCCACATCGACCTTCCACTAGGACACCACTGAAGCTCCCTTGTGACTCACTAATTTGACTCACCATGTTCTAGAACTCACGTGGTATTTTTGCTACATTTTATGAATAATATGAGCCTTCTTGAAGTATTTGAAGACTTCCCAAAGGTATTTACATAATTTGAAACTTGTACCCTACATAAAACAAATGTTCGCAACATTCTCCCCCTCAAGTTTCAAAGGGTATTTCCTTCATGCCAAGAATATAGTTGAATCTTTGAAGCTTTGGTCCATCCAAGGATTTGGTGAAGATATCTGCAACTTGATCCTTTGTTCCAACAAAAGAAACCTACACTTCATTGTTCATGGCCTTCTCTCGAACATAATGATAATGAACCTCTATATGCTTTGTTCTAGCATGAAAAATAGGATTTGAGGTCATATGAATGCTGCTCAAGTTATCCCCATATATCAGTGGTACATCAACCTGCACATTCAAGTCATGAAACAACTTTTTAAACCACATAACCTCAGTAGTAGCCAATGCTAAACCTCTATACTCAGCCTCTGTAGAAGATAAAGCAACTGTAGGTTGTTTCTTTGAACTCCATGTTAATGTCTTGTTTCCTGCTATTACCACATATCCACTTGTGGATCTTCTGTCATCTTTGCTTCCAGCCCAATCTGCATCACTAAAGACTTTAAGAGTTAGATCAGCATCATGACTATAAAATAATCCTTCGTTCATGGTACCTTTCAAATATCTAAGCACTCTTTTCGCTGCATGCATATGAGGTACTCTAGGTTCATGCATAAACTGTGACAATACTCCCACTGCATAACATATATCAGGTCTAGTTTTTGTTGCATAAATCAAAGATCCTACCATGGATCTATATACATTCATATCATGCAACTCATCACCTTCCTTTGCGCTTAGCTTTACATTACATTCCATTGGAGTAGAAACAAATTTACATTCCTGCATACCAAACCTTTTCAGCATATCACATATATACTTTCTTTGTATCAACCACATACCTTCATCGCTATACACAATTTCAATCCCAAGAAAGTATCTGAGCAAACCAAGATCTGAAATTTTAAATTCCTTTCCCAAATTACCTTTTATCTCATCAATTGCTTTTGCATCATTCCCTGTAATCAACAAGTCATCCACATAAATGCATACATAGACACACATGCCATCTACATGTTTTACATAAAGTGAAGGATCAGCATGACTCGCTGTGTATCCTTGCAGCATAAGATACTTTACCAACCTTGCATTCCATGCCCTTGGTGCCTGCTTAAGACCATACAATGCCTTCTTTAACCTGCATACATGATTAGGACATTTTGCATCCACATAACCATCTGGTTGTGACATATACACTTCTTCATTTAACTCACCATTAAGAAAGGCATTCTTTATATCGAGTTGATATATATTCCACCTTTTACTTGCAGCTAAAGCCAACAAAGTTCTCACCGTTGCCATATTTTCTACTGGACTAAATGTTTCCTCATAGTCACACCTTGAGTTTGATTATATCCTTTTGCTACAAGTCTAGCCTTATATCTAGACACACTACCATCACTATTTCTTTTAATCTTAAAAACCCACTTGCAACCAATTACCTTTTGCTTTGGTGTACTTGGAACTAAATTCCAAGTCTTGTTATCCTGTAGTGCTTCCATTTCTTCTCTCATTGCTTTCTCCCACTTTTCATCTCCTTTGGCCTTATCATAACATGTGGGTTCATTTTCCTGCTCAACTTTTGTCATAAAAGCATAGTGAGTATTCATGAAATATTCATAAGTATACCTTTGAGGTTGCTTACTTACTCTTGAAGTTCTTCTTACCTCCAATGTAGATGCTCTTCCTTTCTTATTAGGAACCTTTGATGATTCTCCATACTCACATACATCACTAATTTCCTCTCCTTCATCATTAACTTCAACAAGTTTGAGTTTACCTTTACTTTTAACACTTGGAGGTGACTCTTGCCTTAATCTTCCATTGAAAGGTGATCCTCTTTCTTCATCTAAACCACTCCTTTCATCATTTAAACTTCCTGATGGCTGAACTATGCATTCATCTCCTTCAACCACACCTTCTTCATTTTCATCCATGACCTGCAAACAATTCTTATCTGCATACCATGAAAGTGATTCATCAAAGTTTACATCTCTTGACACAACAACCTTATTGGTATGAGGATTATAGCATCTATATCCTCTTTGAGTATCTGCATAACCAATAAATATACATTTTTCTGATTTCGCATCAAGTTTAGATCTCACCTCACTAGGTACATGTACATAACATACACAGCCAAATACTTTCAAATGACTTACACTTGGTTTCCTTCCATGCCATACCTCATATGGTGTCAAATGATGAACTCCAGCAGTCGGAACTCTATTCATAATGTAAACACTTGTGCTAACAGCTTCAGCCCAAAAATAATTAGGCAAACACATATCATTAAGCATGCTTCTAGATGCTTCTGCTATGATTCTGTTTCTTCTTTCTGCGACTCCATTTTGTTGTGGAGTATACCTGCATGTAACTTCTCTTTTGATACCTTCATCATACAAAAAATCAGTAAAAGCTTGAGAGAAATACTCTCCTCCTCCATCGGATCTTAGCTTCTTAATATACCTTCCTGTTTGCTTTTCGACATATGATTTGAACTTCTTGAAACAATCAAAGACCTCACTCTTATGTTTAATAAAATACACAAATGTCATTCTACTATGATCGTCAATGAATGATACATAGTACTTATTACCAACCAAGGATGCCTCTTTAGTAGGTCCCCACACATCTGTGTGTATGAGATCTAGCAAACCATCACTTACATAGCTTGAATGCTTGAAAGGTTGTCTACTCTGCTTACCCATTTGACATGCTTCACAAAGATGCACCATATGTTGCTTAGTAAGATCAGGTAATCCTTCAACAATCCTCTTCTTTGATAGCTCCTTTAACCTGTGTACATTCATGTGTCCAATCCTTTTGTGCCATAGATCAAGCTGTGCTATTCGATGCATACCATAAGAGAAATAGTTTGTATGATTTGGGTTTACCTTGAATGTAAACAATCTACCTTGTTTTTGACCTCTAGCAATTAACCTCCTTTGCTTTGGATCCTCAATGAAGCAACATGCATGATTAAATCTCACTTGTAGACCTTTTTCTACCATTTGACCAACCGACATCAAATTCTTAGTGATCGTTGGCACATAAAGTACATCCTTCAAGCAATTTTTCTTGCTCTTATCCTGCATAACAACATCTCCAACCTGCATAATCTTATGTGTTGTATCATCTCCTGTTTCAACATGACCTTTGCATGACGGATTATGCATATTAGAAAACCATGAAGCATCATGAGACATGTGATTAGAACAACCACTATCTACATACCATACATCGCTATTGCAATTCATCTTAGTTTCTACATTCATCATAAGAAGAGAATCATAATCATCACTTTTACCTTCAACTGCATAATTTCCTTGTTGTTTACCTCTTCTTGAATAGCCTCCTCTTCGATTACCACCTTGATTATTTTCATTTTGATAACAATCTTTGGCATAGTGTCCATACCTTCCACATATATAGCAATTGTTCTTATTATCTTCACTCCTTTGTCTTTGGTTGTAGTTGTAGTAGCCTCTCGTACCTCTAGCGCTTGATCTTCCTCTTCCTCTTGTGTTGAAGAAGCCACTTGAAGTCCTTTGATCATCGCTCCTTCTTCCTCGACCTCTATTTGAACCTCTTCCACCTCTGTTTCCACCTCTTGATGATCCTACATAAAGAGCTTGTCCTTGAGATCCTTTTTGATTTGAAGTAGAACCATTTAGATTCATCTCCTCCGTGACCATAAGGGCAATAAGTTGATCAAAATCTGGTAATTCTCCTCTGACATAAACTGAAGTAATGAAGGGTTTCCATCTCTCATCATCTTTGAGTCCGTTGAGAGTATGTGCAACCAAGTCGTCGTCCTCCACATGAGCTTGAATTGATCCTAGTTGATCTGCAATCTCTTTAACTTTCAATATGTAATCATTGACCGATGTCCTTGTATCTTTCTTTATGTTATTCAACTCATTTTTGAGTTGAATCTTCCTTGCTCTTGTACCTGTAGCATACAACCTTTCCAATGCAAGCCAAACATCTCTACTTGTGTCTAGATCTTGTATGTGTCCTACCATTGAATCTTGAATATTTTGTGATAAAATGAATATAACCCTTTTGTCTCTCTCATTCCAAAGTCTAAACTCCCTCAATTGTTGCTGATTTGGGTCCTCTGGTAATGTGGGTTTGATATCTGTGCCGTCAATCAAACCATACAAGCCTCTACCTTGCAAGTATGCTGTGATTCTAAACTTCCATGCTTGATAATTGGTCTTATCAAGCTTCTCTATTTGTGCATGTTGGTCTCCCATAATACAAATGCTAAGCTTCCTCCTTTAAGCCTCCTTTCCAATGTGTGTGATGAGAAGAAATATAATATTTACCTTGTAAATGAGGTATGTGCACCTTTCTTTGCTTGGATGTTGCTTCAGATGCCTCCTTGCAATCTTCTTCTACCTTTGTGTAGTGTTGATGATGAACTGCTTCCTTGATAGCTTCAAATTCTTCGTCAAGGTATGATAACCTTCTCCAAGCCTCCAAGTACTTGCTCTGATACCAATGTTGGAGTTTATTGATCTCCAAAGTACAGCTAGAAGTAGGTGAAACCCAACAGGACCTAGTTGACTTTTTCACAAACTTGTATGCACAGACCAATTTTCTTGCAGAGCAAATTTCTCTTTACTCACTTGGAATTTTTCAAAACTGTTTCATACACATAAACTAGACTCTACGAGCTTTCCAACAAGATATAGAACACCTCAAATGGATAAATACACAATGAGCTATGAACTCTGCAATATGCAGCTTTAATGGAGACCTTGAAACAGAGATGAACCTGAGGACACACATCACTTGCAGAGACTACTGCTCTTAACTCACAACTCCAATGACTTTGCAACTTTCTAGAATACAAGTAGACTCAAAGAGCTTTCTAACAAGCCAAAGAACACATGATTTGGATACATACACAAGGAAATATGACCTCTGCAAGTTTGAGGTTTAATGGAGACCTTCAGCAGGGATAAAAAACAGAGAACACACACTACTTGCAGAGAGTATTGCTCTCAGCTCACAAATCCAATGATTATGAAAATTTACAGGAAGAAAGTAGACAGTAAGAGCTTTCCAATGAGCTATCAAACATGTAATTTGGATATATAATGAGGGAGATACAAGCTCTGCAATCTCTGCATACAAAACTACAGCAGTGTAGAGATACACATATGACTCTCTTGGACATCCCACAAGATCACGACTTTTCTCCTCTTTTTATAGCATGGGAAACTAATCTAAAACCTTCCTAATACATCTAAATTCGTGGTAGACACTTGGATGGAGGTATTACATGACTCAAGTGCTCAAATAAGCAAAGTATTGATGGACTTTGAGAACTAGCCACATCGACCTTCCACTAGGACACCACTGAAGCTCCCTTGTGACTCACTAATTTGACTCACCATGTTCTAGAACTCACGTGGTATTTTTGCTACATTTTATGAATAATATGAGCCTTCTTGAAGTATTTGAAGACTTCCCAAAGGTATTTACATAATTTGAAACTTGTACCCTACATAAAACAAATGTTCGCAACAGACATAAGATCTCTGAGTTAGATCTTTGGCACAAGAGACTTGGACATTTCAATGAAAGAGGTATTAAAGACATGATTAATAATGGTTCAGTGCTTGGATTGCCTAATGCTGCAGGTCAACATAGGACATACAGATGTGAGGCATGTCAATTAGGTAAGGCTCATAAGCAACCCTATTCTAAGCATGGGTTTATGTATTCAGAGAAGCTTGAGTTGGTACACACAAATGTGTGGGGACTATCAAAGGATTACAGTATCAATGGTTCAAGGTATTATGTGATTTATGTTGATGATGCTACCAGATGGATCACTATCTATGTGATCAAAGATAAGTCAGAGGTATTCAATACATTCAAACATTATCATGTGTATGCAGAGAGAATTACAGGTCATAAGTTGAAGAGACTAAGGTCAGATGGAGGGGGAGAGTATTTCTCTAATGAGTTCAGTGAGTACTTGTGGAATGCAGGTATAAAAAGGGAGGTTACTTGCAGGTACTCTCCTCAACAAAATGGTGTAGCAGAGAGGAGGAATAGGACTCTTGTTGAGTTTGCAAGATCCATGTTGAAGGAGAAAAATTGCCCAAATTACTTGTGGGCTGAGGCTGTAAATACAACCACTTATCTGGTCAATAGGCTACCATGTAAAGCCTTACAGGGTATGACACCATATGAGGCATGGTGGGGTAAGAGACCTACATTAGACCATTGCAAAGTATTTGGATGTTTGGCATATGCATATGTGCCATCACAATTAAGGCACAAATTGGAGCCTAAAGCTGAAAAATATGTGTTCATTGGTTATGATGATAAGCAGATGGGGTATAGGTTGTGGAGTCCATCCACAAAACAATTTATTGTGTCTAAGGATGTTACATTTGATGAGCAAGGTACTTGGTATGCAGATACAATCAATATTAATACAGGTAATGAAGAAGTTGTGAGTCAAAGGAAAGGTAAATCAAAGGTTCAGATATTTGATGAACAAGAGAATAATGAAGTGCAGGTTGAAGTTGAAGAGATACCAAGATTTGATCCTGAATGTGATGAACTAGAAACTTCAAGGAGTGGAGAACTTAGAAGGTCATCAAGACACAAGTGGCAACCTACAAGGTATAGCTATGATACTTCTTTTTTGGCCACCAAAGATTATGCTTACATGATAAAAGCAGATGAAGACCCTTCTACATATGAAGAGGCAAAAGGTAAAGAAAATTGGGAGAAAGCTATGCAGGAAGAATATGATGCATTGGTGGAAAATCAAACATGGGATTTGGTTCCAAAACCAAATAGCCAGAAGATCATTGGATGTAAGTGGGTCTACAAGACTAAAAGATTTGCAGATGGAAGTGTGTCTAGGTACAAAGCTAGAATTGTTGTGAAAGGGTTTGCTCAGACATATGGTATTGATTATGATGAAACTTATAGTCCTGTGGCAAAGATGACAACCATCAGAACACTTATAGCAATTGCTGCATGTAAAGGTTGGAAATTGTGTCAATTAGATGTGAAGAATGCTTTTTTGAATGGTTATATTTCAGATGATGTTTTCATGGAGCAACCTCAAGGATTCAGAGATGGAAGATATCCAGATCATGTGTGTAAGCTCAAGAGAGCTTTATATGGCTTGAAGCAGGCCCCAAGGGCATGGAACTATAGGCTTGTAAATTTCTTAAAAGAACTTGGATTTCAAGTATCAAAAGCAGATAGTAGCTTGCTTGTCAAAGCAAGTGATGATGGGTTCATTTACATATGTATATATGTTGATGATATAATTCTTACAGGTACAGATGAGAAAGGCATTCAAAGCCTAAAGAAGCAAATGGAGAAAGAGTTCAAAATCAGTGATTTGGGAGATTTGTCATACTTCTTGGGCATGGAGATTTCATACACTCAACATGGAGTGTATGTGACTCAAGAAAGGTACCTGAAGAATTTGTTAACCAAGTTTAAAATGAATGGTTGCAGAGTAGCACCTACTCCAATGGAGGTGAATCACAAATTGAGCAGATATGGAGGTAAGAGTTCAAGGACATAAAACAATACCAGAGTTTGGTTGGTAGTCTTATCTATGCTACATTAACTAGACCTGATTTATCATATGCAGTTGGGGTTTTGTCCCAATTCATGCATTGTCCTAGGAAAGAACATTGGATTGCAGGTCAAAGAGTGTTGAGATACATTAAGGGTACACTCAAAGAGGGTTTGTATTATGGTTTTACATCAGATACAAATATCAAAATATATAGTGATGCAGATTGGGCAGGTAATCCAGATGATAGAAGATCAACCTATGGGTACATGTGTTATGTGGGAGATAAGTTAATCTCTTGGTGTTCAAAGAAGCAACATACAGTTGCTTTGTCATCTACAGAAGCAGAGTACAAAGGCATGGTTGAAGCTGCAAAGGAAGTGATATGGCTTAAGACTCTCATGAAGAGTTTTGACACTATATAGAGCATACCTATCATTTATGGAGATAACATGAGTTCATTATATCTAGCTACTAATCCTGTTTTTCATGCTAGGACCAAACACATTGAGATACAGTATCACTTTCTAAGAGAGAAGGTGATGGATAAAGAGATTGAATTCATACATACTTCAACAAAAGATTAGATAGCTGATATGCTTACAAAGAGCTTGGATGGACCAAAGTTACAGAAGTTTAAAGACATGGCAGACATAAAGAAGATAAGAGAAACCTCAATTGATGATTGAGGGGGAGCTGTTGGTGCAGACCAATCACCAATTGAAGTTTTGAAAGACAAAAGATGGAGATAAGATCAAGTCTTGAAGCTTAGAAGATGGTTACATTCACAGGTGGAAAGAAATGTACACATATGTACATTAGCTAAGACATAGGTCACTTATACTTTTGACTAGTCATAAGTCTGTATATATTTGCCTATAAATACTATGGAAAAATATCGGGGCATAGAGAAAGGAGACGAGGAGAGACTATGTGAGAGCATAGGAATAGAGAAATGAGGAGTTGTAAGTGTCATTAGACACATGAAAAGTTAGTTGAAGTCTCTCTCTTATTAAGTTGTAGTCTTCTTCAGAAATGACATAATTTTTGCGCCTGAAGTTTCTGTGTTTTCTCCTTCTGTGGTAGATCTTTTGTGGAATGCTTTTGTACAAGTCTAAGTCTAGAGTTGAGCGACTACTGTACAAAATTTTAGCTTCCAATTGTGATCAAGCTGAGAGAATTCTGAATAGGAACATTCGTATGTGTAAAGGTCTGAGTACCTTCTGAAACAGGCACAGATTTCGAGTTCAGAGAAATGGACAGTGCTCAGTGCACAATGTAAGGTTTTACACAAATGATAGCTCAAAATCTAAGTTGAGAGATAAGCTATCTACACCTAAAAGCATTTGACCAAACTTTTTTGACATTGGGAGAACCATAGCTAAGAAGTTACATGTGTCAAAGTCGCTACTGCAGAGAAGCAGTTTTACACATAGGTAAAGTGTTTGAGTCATTTCTCAAAGTATACTCAATCATTTGAGGAGATTTAAGTTGGAGAAGGTGCGCAACCTTAAGGCGACACATCCTACAAAGTTTTATCAAAAACTTTACACGGATGGTTAGACAATCAAAGATTAATCTGCAGCAGACTTTTTTGAGAATTTGATTTTTTTCCAGAATAGTCAATTTCTTGATAAGTTAGTGATTGTTCTCTAAATTAAGAGGAGTCTAGGCTTATTATTGATATAGAGGTGCTCTAATTTCAAGAATAGGTTGTTCTTTTGGAGATTAACACTCTCCATCAGTGGGTTGTGACAACACACATCCTATTGCATAATTGGATGCATCCACATGTAATTGGAATGGCTTATTCCAATCAGGAGTGGTCAGTATTGGTGCTGTGCACAAGGATCTCTTCAACTCATTGAAGGACTTCTCGCATTCGTCGTTCCACTCAAAATTTGTCAACAAGGCATAAAGAGGCTTAGCTATAATTGCATACATGTGAATAAACCTTCGGTAATATCCACAATGGCCCATAAAGGCTTGTATCTCTTTAACATTCCTTGGCCGCGGCAACTCCGCTATGGCTTTTACCTTGTCCTCATCTATTGATATTCCATTCTTAGAAACAATATGACCTAAGATTTTACCTTGACGTACCATGAACACACACTTTTCTGGGTTCAGACACACTCGATAGTCTCTACACTTGTTGAAGATCTGTCTGAGCTCAGGGATGTGACATCTCCTTTCTTGGGAATGAGGACATAAATCATCCACATATACTTCTAAGATCTTTAGCAAGAACTCTTTGAAGACATGACACATGAGTCTTTGGAATGTTGTAGGTGCATTGGTGAGCCCAAATGGCATCATACAAAATGCAAAGACTCCCCACTCTGTGGCAAAGACCGTTTTATGTTGATCTTCTAGGGCAATGATTACTTGGTTGTAGCCCGAGAATCCATCAAGGAAACTATACACTTCCTTGCCTGCAACACGCAACTTTCCATTCTTCTTGGGCACCACTACAATGGGGGACACCCATTCAGTATGCACACTCGCAACTTTCCATTCTTCTTGGGCACCACTACAATGGGGGACACCCATTCAGTATGTTGAACCTCATAGATAAATCCAACTTCAATGAGCCTGTCGATTTCTTCTTTTATTTTAGCTGCATAAGTGTCATTATAGGTGTAGGGATTTTGCTTGGTGGGTTTAGCATCAGCAGTCATGGGGATAGTATGAGAGCAACTTTTCGGATTGTCAAGTCTCTATAGTGCCATGCAAACACATCCCTATATTCCCTTAACAAAGCTACCAAATCTGCTTCCTCTTCTTGACTTAGGTCATCTCCTATATACGTACATCTCTCCTCGTCCTCTTCAATGGTGGCTACAATTTTTTTGGTCTTTTCTTTATTATCATATGCTTCTCCTATGGTTGCCTCTCTCTTAGGCATTCGTACCAAAATTTTTTGGTCCTCAACTTCGTATTTCTTGAAATTCTCTGGTACTTCAAACAATTGCTCCTCCTCTTGTTGTTTCACTACTTGTCTTTTCTTTTTCTTTTGACCTCCTTCACTCTCTTCCTTTGAATTTACAGTGTTAATGCTTGTGAGAGGTTCTTCTTCAGGTTGATTAAATACTCCTACATCTTCTAGATAGTGCTTCTTTGAGTTAAAGCAACTATCCATCACAATGGAGTCTAGATCATCATCGTTTTCTTCTTCTTCAATGACATCACGAGGGTCACATTCTTCTAGCAAGGGCTGACACATGAACACTGAAATATCATAACCCTCCTCATCACAATGAGGTGTCCACTGTTCTTCATTGACAACAATGTCCATGGTGGCTAAGATTTCCGCCCAACCATGAGGTTCAAATTCCTCATCTGGAAAGATCATCGGTGTATAGGCTGGGTCTCTAACTGTTCTCTCTCCTGGGGAAGTTCCTTTTTCTCTTGCCTTTAAGCGTTTTTCCTCTTCCTTTGCGACCTTACACATCCACAAATGAGTATCCTCATGCATCCAAGATGTATCAGATGAACTTTTAGAGCGCATGGAGATCGAATCTTCTTGCTCCTTGTGGATAGGATTCCACTGTAGGGGTGGTACATCTCTGAAGGTGTAATCCTTCAAATTGACCTTGGTTGTGACCCCTAAGCGCTGCAAGTATAAGGAGTTGGTTCCCCAATCCTGTACAACTTGCAGTTGTTGTAGGAAGGGTCTTCCTAGGATCATTTCATAGGTATTAGTTTTACCAAAGTCACATATAGCAAAGGTGTGCTCCAACTCTACACCACAAGTGGTTAGAGTTATCACTTCTACCAATCCTAGAGGTCTTTCAACATGGACATCAACCATCTGAAGCTTCATTCTAGTTGGTCTTATGCGGGTCTACCCCATTGCTTCCACAAGGAGGTGGTTGCAATAGCAACATCAGCACCTGAATCTATGATCGCTTTGGTTGTGTAACCTTGGTAGGTGGTTGGAAGATAAGTATTACCTTCTTCACCTTCGCTCATGTTCCCTATTTTGTCTAGAGGTATCTCCGGTAGTTTCTTTTTAGAGTCGGCTTTTGGCATATTGGAATCAAGTTCTGGAACCTGATCCTTCACCTTATCCCATAGCTCAGGTTTTGCTTTGAGCAGCTCCTCTACAGTGAGATGACACTGAACCTTAGTGTTCTTCATGACATCTGTGTTTCTTGGAGCCATCGAGTCTTCGTTTCTGATCAATATTGTGGGCGCTCTGATCTTGAGAGATTCAGATTCCCATGGGCCTGTGAACTGTGGCAACTCTTGTAAAGAATTGGATTCAAATCTTGAATTTTTTTCCTCTTGTTGCTCCACTTGGTCTCCATAAATAGATGGAATGTCTTGTGGAAATTGATCATGAAGATCATCAATCTCAAGAATAGGAGGGGGTTTATCCGTCTCCTTGGCCCATTTCTCTTCTTGTATTTCCCGCAAGAACTTTTGAGAGTGTTGTTGAATTGAAAGAGGTTCTCCCTCATCTATGGAGTCAGGAACATAGACTTTCTTTGGTGATGAGATTTCTCTTTCAACAGTTGGTTGAGCCTGTGGAGGTAAAGAAACCTGTGGTTTATTTACCAACTGCTCTAATCTATCTAGTAAGCCTTGGAAGTGCAAACCCGGTGTAATAGCATTCGTCTGATTGAATGATTGATTGGCCTCAAACATAGCTTGAGCTAGTTCCACCATTTTTATGCACATTTTTGCCCGTTCAATCTCTAAATCTGCTCTAGGGTAGCTCTTGTCTAGGTTTGCAGGTGTTGGCCATTCTTGAAGTTGAGCCTGGTATGCCTTGAACATCATGTCCAAGTCTTCTGGGGTTGGATCTGCAAGAACAGACCCTGGTTGTGGTTTATTTACAGTGGTTGGTGGGTGGGGGTGAGGTTGTGTGGATGGAGTTTTGACATGCAAGGGGCTTTGAGAGGCAATATCTTCTATTTTTGTTTTTGCATCTTTCAGGCTTTCTTCTAGTTCAGATAACTTTTTGGTCCACTTACGATTGACCTTCTCTCTAGTTTCCTTCCATGTTCTTGTTTTTCTCTTACTAGGCTCTTCTGACTCACTTGGTTTAGCTTGTTGTAAGGCTTGTGCCCTAGTAACTGCATGTATAGGAGCCACACTATCACTACTGGAACTTGAATCCCCCACTAAGCCTACTACATTAACGGGTGTAACCTTTGGTGCACTAGAGGGATGTCCGGGACAATCTCTCAGGAGCTGTTCCTTGCCACACTCAAGACAAACGACTTGTATTGTGATGTTCTTCCCTTGTGTCGGAGATGGTGGTTGGGGTGGTTGTTGTCCTGTATAGGTTGAGGTTGGGTATATCCTCCATGTTCATATGCTCTAGTTTCTCCTCGTGGTCCTGGACATGGGTTATACTTTAGGAACTTCTCTGCCTTGTTCTCTAGGAGGGTACCCATATGGTCTACATTGGGGTGGTACAAGTGGTCGTGGTTGTCTATTCACTGGATAGTTTTGAGTGTTGTAGTTGGGGTACTTCTGCTCACTGTAACAATACATGTTAGGCTCTTGAGTTGGTTGTCTATCGTAAGGGTAAGGTTGTGATAACCCTAATCCTTCTCTGGTGCACACATGAGATGGATGATTTCCACCACAAAGTGTGCAAATTCCTAACATTGGCACTCTCAAGGAGGAGTTCTCGTAGTTCCTTTCTCCTTGTGCTCCTAATTTCTTGGCCACTAATTCTGCCACTTCGTCCACATAGCTCGTACTAGAAGTCTCATTGCTCCTTGTATCCTCTGTTTTGGTAGGATCTTATGTGATTTTGAGATCCTCATCTAAGTTGTCTTCCAAATCTATGCATTCTTGAAGACACTCACTCAGAGTTTGCAACCGTTCTACGTATACTAACATTCTCATTGTTCCATTGGTTATACCTTCTAAAAATAGGGATATCATTTTCTGTAAGAAGGTCTCTCTGTCATGGGGCATCGAGTTACGTATTGATTAAATCTTCATGCTGCATTTTTTACTATTTCATTAGGAGCTTGTTTGAAACTATGTAGTAAGGATGATGAATTGTGCCTTATCCCTCGCTTAATGAATTCCCAAATAAATTCTTGGAAGAATTGTTCGATATTGCCAAAGGAACTTGGATCCCAGGATTGAAACCAAGCTAAGGCTATTCCCATGAGAGTTAGCCCAAAGGATTCATATTGCATGAAAAAGTCATCCACTTGCTCCGCTCGCAACACCTGCTTGAATTCTGCTATGTGGTCATAGGGCTCTCCTGTGCCATCGTAACGATTTCGCATGCATTTGGCCAATTGGATTGGTCTCAATCTTCTGCGTGGCTATGGGGACTAAATTATGATGGGAAAATTAGGTTTGATTGGGTGTATTCCAGCTCCTACACCTTGCCCCAAAAGTGGTTCTATTCAAATTTCCCATTTCCTGGCTAGTTTTGCTGTGGGGATTAATTCCTGGAATGGTGAATTGTTCCTGTGGTATGTTGGGTATACTCCATTGGCTCGTTTGTTCTAACATTGCATTTCCCGTTCTGTGCTGGGTCTGGAATGGGTTTTGTGAAGTAGTTGCCTGATCTCGAGGAGGGAATATAGGCAGATCCATGTACTTTAATCTAGACCTCTTCGCTTCATCTACATGTGTTGGCAGTAGTTAGAGGCATAGAAGACGCGGAAGCATGTGAAGACAGAGCATAACGAAGAAGCAGGGAGTCAGTCGAATCATTTATTCAAAGACTTATAATTTATAAATACTTTTCAAAACCTCCAACAATGATTTTCATCACTTTTGTACCATATGTAAAATGGAAAAACCCTTTTCGTAATTTATAGCTCCATTTTCTGCAAGCCGAGGAGCTTTCAAGCTTGGGGAGCTTAGGTAGAATGAGCGTACCAATTTTGGTTATTTTTAGACACCGTTTATCCTTTCAAATAGCACCTAGAACCTATTTTTTAACTATGCCGGTCACTAGATGTGAAACCGGTCAAAACTAGTCTAGAATCTATAAAAAGAGCTAGAGAGCTCATTTTTGAGGTTGGCTCGTGTAGACTTGTATGAGCTAGAGTGAGCTTGAGCTTGTAAGAGTGTTCTTGAGTAATAGAGTTGATTTCCTACCTTCCATTGTGTCTTGCTTGTCTCTTCGTTGTGTGTGTGCATGTGTGTGTGCATCTCTATGCTTCTCACCTTCACTCTCACTTCATCTCACATTCACGATCTTCATATCACTCCTATCTCTTCCACGGATTGACATTAAGGAGGTGGAGCCTCTTAACATGGTTCTCACCATTGTGCTAGAACAACACCAAATTTGGCGCCGTTGCCGGGGATCGAGTCTAGGACGAATGTGTGATGGTAAGAGTATAGCAAGAAGTGGCGTTGGAAGGTAAAAATTTCAGTTTTTGTTGTTGTTTTTACTTAGTTTTTTGTGTTTTTCACCTCCCCCACACTCCATCTTCATCACCGCATCATCATCTTCAACTCCAAAAAAATCAAAAAATTCACCATATCCACCCATTCTCCTCATTTCCCCTCATTTTTGCATGCGAGAGAGTGAGAGAGAGCTTTTGTGCTTGCATGTGCTATTGTGTTTTTGAGTTTTCTTGCAGGTACAGTGCTCCAGTGCATCAGGAAGGCTGCAAAAAGGTAAGAAAATCACTTTCTGTCAGAAAATGCCGACTGCGTCAGACCATCGCGATGGTCTGCCAAGTTCGGAATTTGAGGTAAGCGAGTTCACCACCGTGTAGGCGACCCTTGCGCATATAGGAATCCATTGTTGCATTTGCAAAATTTGCATTTTGGTGGACCATCGCGATTGGCTCACGCCATAGCGATTGTGTCACACCATCGTGATTGGCTCACGCCATCGTGCCTTGTGACCATCACGACGGGCTCACGCCATCGCGATTGTCCCGTTGACTGATTGACCGACACCATCACGATTGCTCGCTGATTGGACCATCGCGACGGTTCATTCACGCCATCGCGATTGTTCACTTTAGACCATCGCGATCACTCAACTGATACGCCATCACGACTGCTCACATTTTAGACCATCGCGACAATTCGCTCCTTCGGACCATCGTGATTGTGCCACGCCATCGTGATGGTTCACCTGGACCATCGCGACGGTCCCAGACCATCGCGATTATCTCAGACCATCGCGATTGTCCACCCCAAACGCAATTTTTAGGGTTTGATTTTTTGACCAATTTTGGGGCTATTTTTGAAAATTTTTGGATCATTAAGCTCATAGGAGACCCCTTAGCTCATATTTGGAGAAAAACCTGTTTGTCAGTTTTTACCCCCTAGGCCCTGAACGGTCATATCTTTCTCATCCGAAGTCCGTTTTTTGAGCTTTATAGCTCGTTAGAAAACTCTTTACGAGTACTACGTGATCTCAATTGTTTTTTTCAAAAAGAAGACGTTCTTTTATAGAGAGGATATTTTGAGGTTGACCATCTGTGGGACTAGGACAAAAAGGGGGCCTTGGAAGAAAATTTTGCTAAAGGTTAAGGGACAAAAAAGTGTATATACTCAAGTGCATGATCGTCCATTTGAGAATTGGTGTAAACATTGACTTTTTACAGGTCTAGCAAGGGCAATCAAGGGCAATTACAGCAAGGCAAAGCAAGACAGAGAAGAACGCAGGGCTTGGGAAGCGCGGCTTCTTGGGCATCAGAGCAACCACCAAGGCTGACTTGAGGTTGGAAGATTACTCGACCCCCTCAGTCAATTACTAGCATAAGCTAAACGTTAGCATTGTGGAGATTAAAGACGATAGGAACGCCTCAAGTGCAAGAGATTTAATTTTTTAAGTTCAAGACTAAAGTAAAGGTGTGTGATACGAAAACCTAAAGGGAAAGAACTTAAGTGTGACAGAACGAGAACTCAAAAGTGCCATGGAAAGTCGATTCCTGACGCTTACAGTAAGATAAGACAAGAACTTAAAGACATTAAAAAAGAAACAAGAAAATCAATAACAAAGAATCTTTGACGATCAGAGAGTGCTACGAAGAAAATTCATGAACTTTAGATTGGACAAACATATAGGTAAGTCAGACCGACGAAGCCTTAGATCATCAGAAGCAAGTGTAGGAACTACTGCACGTTCGTGGGCACAACAATTGAATAATAGTTATCCCTACGAGTTGAGCTCAGATACGAGTGAATCGAAAATGGCTTTTAGCACAGAAAGACCAGAAGGAGGGTCAAATGTAGCATATTTAGAAAAACCTGAAGGACCCTATAGAAATCAGTTAGAATTTCTCCGAACCAACCGCTTAGGTGCTCGCATCTATGAGGATGGTTTGCGAAGACAAGTGGTGCAAATGCACAACCCTGATCAACCCATTGGATTGGAACGTCCAGTGGTGAAATTTGAAAGAGACGCATACATAGACAAAGAAGGAACGATGTACATCATAAGTACTCAGCCAAACAATACCAATGAGTTTGGTGTAATTCAGTTAGAGACGGATGCAAAAGCCCAAGGAAAAGAACCAATAGGAGAAGAACGTAGGACGCCTAGAGGGAAATCTGTACTGACAAGAGTACTAGTTCCAGATTGGACCCCTCAGGACAACAGAAGCATAGAGTTGTTTGTAAATAAAGAAACTGACGAAGCATTTTGGAGGTACAGAACAGAACAACCTAGTGAGGTAGGCTCCATCATAATCTATGAATTCAAGGACCCAGATACACCTAGAAAGGTTGTATACTTGGATGAAACTTCAGAAAGAGTATTTGTGGTACCAGACCATGCAAGAAACACATACACATGGAGAGGTGAGTTGGTATTCCTTCCAGCTCGAACAAACGTAAACACGAGCCATCAAGGGGCAGGAATATCCTCCATCCATGCTAATCAAAGAGAGAAAAATAAAGAGAGACCCGAAGTAAGTTTCAATCATCTCATACGGAGAGATAGAACCACTGTAGACACAGACAGACTGGATAGACAAAGAGAACCTAGAATGCCAGGTGGTAGAGATGATTTTCCTCTACCTAGACCACGTGAACACCCAAGAATATTGAGACCCACTCAGCTAGTAAAGTCCATGAAAAACTATTTTGATGGGACAGGAGATCCCTACGACCATGTTGCAGAATTTAAGCAAGTGCTACGAGTAGAGCAAGTAGAAGACATGTTCACACAATATAACGCATTTGGACTAACATTAAAGAATACTGCTTTAACTTGGTTCCAACCATTTCAACAAAGGCAATTTAGAGATATCCATCACTTTTTAGAGTCATTCATCACGGAATTCTCTAAAAGTGGAATCAGGCATGGCACGTCTTCATTGATTCATAGCTTTAAACAGACCCCTCAAGAAACAGTTAGACTTGCAGGACGTAGGTTTAGACAATATGTGGAGAGATATCCAATCCAAGAGCTACCCTCACAGGCCAAGCAAGTGTCGTTGTTTTTAGGTGGCTTGTTGAGCTCTAAACTACGCTCCTATGTCTACTTGAAGGAACCCAGAATGCTAGAGCAGTGTGTAAGAATTTGTATAGACATTGAGGACAACTTAGGAGATCAGTTGGAACTCTCAAAGGTCTATAAGGACTCAGATTGTTCTTCTCTAGCATCTTCAAAACTGTCTAGTTCGATAGAAGACCTAGCAGAAAAAGTGGCCCAGAAACTAGGAATTCCTAGTAAACAAATGCCACAGGAATTTGCACAATATCATCTTCGACACCATCTTCATCAGCTCTAGCACTTGTATTCATAGTACCTGTTGTTACAGGTGTAACAGGACGTCTTTCAACACCCTGCACAATGTTCCACAATCCTTTTGCAACCAATACATGTCGCATCATATAAGCCCATAATGGGTAGTTGGTACCATCCAACTTATCCTCAACAACCAAAATACGGAATACATCACTACTTTCAGCCATGGCTGGTGACTAAAATACCTTGATGCAGAAAATTGACTGTATCTCAAAAAGTTGAACGAAACTACCCAAACAAGTTCTGCTAAACTTGTAGCAGACTTCGAGACGCTTATACTAGCGAACAGAAACAGGTATATACCTTTGGCACAAAAAGACAAAATAGCCTGCACAAGCACTGCGATAGTGTGTTCGGAGGCTGAAACGAGCTCAGATCGCGATTTCGGCACCACATAGCAAAGTTGTTTTGATCTTGGAAACACCCTGAGTATGCTCACCAAAATTCGTACGATTCTTGTGAAGAGAGATGGTGGATGCAATCCAAAGATGAGTAGGTGCCGCTACAACTAGCTTCACACCAGCCAACTGAGACTTCAGAGTTGATTAGTAGACCCTTTGAGCTTCCTAAATCCACCAAAATATCAGCCAAGTACTTTGGAACATGTATCCCAAAAGTTTAAGTCAAGACAGACTAGTTGCGAAATGACTAGCTCCCAAAACTTGCTATTTTTGGACATACACCTGCTGGAAAAAATGAACAGTGCTCTCAACCTGGTAGGAATTAGAAAAATTCCTTTTGGGCATAGCAATAGACTTAGCAAGCTTCCCAATCCAAGTTAAAACACTTCAAATGATGGACTGAGCACTGAGAACAAAATTTTACAAAGTCTGGAACATGCTCGCCATTCTCGGGGCTCTGCAGAGATAGACCAGTGAGCAGTAAATTGCCGATATCTTCAAAATTATTAATCCAATGACCATGAAAATTTATAAGTAGAAAGTAGACAGTGAGAGCTATCCAAGGCACATTAAAACACTGAAAAAGGATGCGTAGAACTTGAGATATGACCTTCTGAAAGTACTGCTCTGAGTGAGTACAACAGAGAACAAAACAGAGAAGTAGATGATAATAAATGTATAGATTTACATATGATTACAACCACATTGGCAATGAATATTTGCACAATGGGAGTAGAATGATAGAGCTATGGATTAAGCTCTTCAATCTCTACAAAATGACATGAAGTGGTCACGTACAAATGCTTGCTAATCGCCTCTTCCTTCTTGCTCTTTTTATAGCTATTCTTGGAGGGAGTTTTGAATTCAAATTTGAATGGCTCCACCTAAAAGTGATCCCCAAAGTTAGAAGATATTCCCTCAGCTCAAAAATTCATGATTTTGGTAGTTATAGCCACGAATTCACTTTTACATCATGCATGAGGTAAGCCATTCTTTTCCTTTTTCTTTTTTCAAATACAAGAGATAAAAATGAACTCTTTTACAAGAGGTGTTCACATGACTACACATGTGACTTACAAATGAGGATAATATCAAACATATCAAGCATGTAGGCTTGGGTAAAATGCACCAACAATTCTGAGAGTGCAAATGGAGGAGTGTCGACGGTGCCCTAGATGATGTGACGACCTGCTCTGATACCAATTGTTGGAGTTAGACGTCTGCGAAAGCACGCGAACAACACATGGAAGAAGAAGAAGCTTGGAGCACAACACACAATACTAAATGTATTACTAGAGAATGTACAAAGATAAGTAGCCCATTAGGGCAATAGGCGTATATACAAGCCGAGGGAAAAAAACCTCCTAAAGAGGAAAAAAAGTGCCCCAGCGGTCCTAGTGTGTTCACACATCACTACCTAAATATATCAATAGAAACATGTAGAAAATCAATTCCCTGAGCTCGCTACTACTCCCTCACAGATGGGAACACACAAAAAGGTACCAGAGATACCAGTAGAAAAGATCGGAGATGTAAGCGAAGGAGAGGAAGGTAACACGTATCTTCCAATAACCCATCAGGGCTACACCACGAAAGCCATTTTAGATTCAGGAGCCGGAGTAGCCATCGCTACCACCACTTTATGGAAACGTTGGGGTAAGCCAGCATTGAGGCCCACCAGGATGAAATTACAAATGGCTGACGGACACATAGAAAAACCATTAGGCTTACTAGAGGGCATATCTCTCACCACTTATGGTGTAGAGTTTGAACATACTTTTGCCATTTGTGATTTTAGTAAAAATCATGCTTCTGAGATGATTTTAGGATGACCATTCATGCATCAGTTGCAAATTGTACAAGATTGGGGAACTAATTCTTTGTACTTGCAACATTTAGGAGTGACTACTAAAGTCAATCTTAAAGACTATTCCCATAGAGATGTACCCCCAATACAATGGAATACCATCCATAAGAAACAAGAGGAAATGGAGTCAGTACACTCATTAGAATCAGACCCCTCATGGTTGCACGAGGATACTCATTTATGGATGTGTAAAGTAGCCAAACAAGAGGAAGAACGATTAGAAGCCAGGACTTTAGGTGCAGAACAACATCCACGAACCCTCCAAGACCCAGCTTATGCACCTGTAGTGTTTCCAGACGAAGAATTTGAACCCCATGGTTGGGCAGAAATCCTAGCAACCATGGATGTAGCCATCAATGAAGAACAATGGACACCCCACTGTGACGAGGATGGCTATGACATTTCAGTTTTCACGCTAGAGCCAATCATGTGTGATTCAATTATAGAAGAGTGTGAACCTAGCATTGATGCATTTGAGGATGCGAGTGATTTTGATTTAGAGTCAATTATTATGGATCCACCCTTTGCATCAGAGGAAGAATATTTCTATGAAGTAGAAACTTACCCTCAGAGACATGAAGAAATTATGAATGAGGTGAGGTTAGCCACACAAGTGACTGCTAAAAGTGAAGGAATTTGGGCACGTAAGAAGTTAACGGAGGAAGAGAGCCAAGCACTTATAGAACATGAACTTGTCTCAGGCGGTTTCAAAGAAGTATACATCAGAGGCTTCAGGGAACTTGTCAAATCAGTGGGATCCACCGAAGCCTTAAGGTATTTGCAGAGGAAACCGTTACCGCAGTATGACCCTCGTAGAGTTTGCTTACTAACCAAACCTCGTGAATACATTCGTGTACCGATAGGAGCACAATCTTCAGAACAGGCCAAGGAAGCACGTCTCGTCCCTGAAGGATCATTGGCAGAAGAAGCTATCCTCGTCGACTCCCCACCCCACACTACTACTGTACATACCACTGTGACCGAAGTACCCGCCACCCCAACCACTCCTCTTTCACCTCTCGTATCTCCAATCTCCCCTCTACATCCGATCTCTCCCCGACCATCCACATCATTGGATAGCGCTGTAGCAGAAGCCTTCCTTACTTCCACTCATCCGACAATTCCTGCACCCACCCAACCTAGTTTTCCTCCTCGAACATCCACCTTTCTATCCAGTCCAATTTTCCCCCCATCCTTCCCGTCCTTCCCCACACCTCCAAGACCCCTTTTCCCATTCCCACCTCCATTAACCTTCTCCCTAGTCTCACCTCCCTGCCCGACTACCTTTCCTCTTCCTTCTCTCCACCAAGCAGTCCAAGAGACCCCCTTTGTAAATTACTCTTCAACCTTTGTAAACCCTGTATTTACACCCACACACACACCCACTCTCACACCCTTATTCACAATCACGGCACTTGATACCACATCCAATGACATGGATATATCACCGCCCACCGCACCACCACTCACTTCATTCATGGAACCACCATATTTAGGCACCTCAAGTTTTTCCACTATCACCACTGCATCCACATTCCCATCCCCATTTCCCTTACCCTTTGCATCAACACCCACACACACCGCAACTGCATTCACTCCGTCACTAATCTTATCACCCACCATAGACAACATTTCAACAAATGTTCACATGTATGACACAAGTAAGAGATGATTTCACATCTCTTGGAACTAATTATCAACAGCTGCAGAAGACAACGAATGATCTACAGTCGTAGCTCAATTCACTGACCATCGAGAATGCCTCACTAAACACCGCTACCAAGAGCTACGAGAGGCATATCATAAACTTGAACTAGAAAGTGAAGAAAAGATGAAAGAGGCCGTCACAGATATCGATAACTTGTTAAGGGCACAGACTATTGGCAATGCAACATTAACGAGAAACATGGGTTTACTCAGACGACATTTGGCAACAGCGAAAGAAGAGAACCAGCGTTTACAAGAACAAAACAGAGAAAATTTAGAAGCTGCCCTAGATCAATGAGACCAACTGTTGAGCCCCAACCGCTTCAAGGCTGTGCCCTCAGAATCTATGAAAATGTTGTTAGATGATCATGTCAGATTGTTAGATGAGTACGACAGCATGAACGAGGAATATTAGAAGCTGAAAGAAGAGCATAAACTACTCCAACTAAGAGCACCAGTACAACAAGGACTACCAGCTCCTGCGGACCCAGCTCCTGACACAATCGAGGAACTCAACGCATTACGGGCCTAGGTATCAATTCTTCAATCACAGATTGCTGTGTATGAAGCACCCCCCAGACCAGACTCCCCAAGGGAACTACCAACAGAGGAAGAAACAATCACTATTCCAGTGGAGGAAACTTTTGAAGAAGCATATGCACCCCAACCCATCCAAGGCGGACGAGTCATGGCCGAAGGCCAGATGACTTTCAAACTTCCAACTCCCACATGGATGAAGACGATAGAAGAACTTGGAACAACCCACTCAGCATGGGTAGACGTGCAACTACACACAATGGCAATGATAGAAGAAAGAATTTTACAGTCTCCTTATTTTGCTCATTTGGCCCCTCGCAGATACATATCAGAGCATGAGCTACAGTATAAACCTTATTTCATGTTAATGGCAGAATATCAGCTGGCCATAGAAAAAGAAACAGGCAAGAAGCCCTCTCACGCTACGCAGTTTGAGCCTGAAGATTTACCAACAGATGCACAACAAGGAGAAATCTATCATCTAGATTGGCCCAAGGATTTATTACAGGCATATCCAGAGATGATGAGTACTTGGGTCAAGGCACCATTACACTTAAAATACAACCCATGTTGGGGACTAGTGCTACGTCGCCGCTCCTGGAAGGCCTTTGCCATTAAAGTACAGAACAACAAGCAATGCCAGGATTGGCTAAATTACCCATATTTCAGGCCACCCAAAGAACTACCAACAGTTGGATACATGATGGCCACGATTCGTCACTGGCTCCCTCGCTTAAAACATATGGATGATATAGCAGCGCACATGACTTTCAAGATATTTGACATGATGCAGATGGTTTTCAAAAACTTCCGTCGCGTCAAGGCACCACATGTAAACACCCCGGGTTTCGAGCATGGCAACCTAGATCTTGCATAATATGAGTACAACGCCATCGCTCCGGGTGTGTTATGCCTAGCATTGCAGAATCAAATACTTACCGGCGTGCTACAAGCAGACCTTCAAAGAAATGTTCACAACCAGTTTCTGGAAATACCATTCGGAAGTGTTCATCAGCAGGTCTACGCATTTACTTCATATTATTTGCCTGTGAACAGATGGTATATTCCATGCATTATCGACTCCCGCCATCAGATGAACCACAACCCATTGATTGGGAGAAACTTGAGGCAGATCTGGCCCGAGGCATTCGAATATCCAAGCACACCCTCGCTCAAGACCTCCTACAGAATTACATCCAACAGACTACACAACAAGGTTCTGTCGAGGACGACAGAAGCAAGAGGGAGGGGGGTGTTGGCAGTAGTGAGAGGCATAGAAGACACGGAAGCATGTGAAGACAGAGCATAACGAAGAAGCAGGGAGTTAGTCGAATCATTTTTTCAAAGACTTATAATTTATAAATACTTTTCAAAACCTCCAACAATGATTTCATCACTTTTGTACCATATGTAACATAGAAAAACCCTTTTTGTAATTTATAGCTCCATTTTGTGCAAGCCGAGGAGTCCTCGAGCTTGGGGAGCTTAGGTAGAATGAGCATACCAATTTTGGTTATTTTTAGACACCGTTTACCCTTTCAAATAGCACCTAGAACCTATTTTTTAACTATGCCGGTCACTAGATGTGAAACCGGTCAAAACTAGTCTAGAATCTATAAAAAGAGCTAGAGAGCTCATTTTTGAGGTTGGCTAGTGTAGACTTGTATGAGCTAGAGTGAGCTTGAGCTTGTAAGAGTGTTCTTGAGTAATAGAGTTGATTTCCTACCTTCCATTGTGTCTTGCTTGTCTCTTTGTTGTGTGTGTGCATGTGTGTGTGCATCTCTATGCTTCTCACCTTCACTCTCACTTCATCTCACATTCACGATCTTCATATCACTCCTATCTCTTCCGCGGATTGACATTAAGGAGGTGGAGCTTCTTAACGTGGTTCTCACCATTGTGCTAGAGCAACAACATGCCAATATCTCCTTTGATTTTGGTCTAGGTTGGTATGTAGCTCTAGATGGATTTTCGGGATCCCTTAACTCGTAGATAGTTGTTGGGTTGATGCTCTCTCCTTGTGTCAGTGAATCAGTTTGTAGGAGTAGGTATGATCCTTGTACTAAGTACACATCCATCAGATAGTCATCTTGGGGTATCTTGTCTACTTGAAATACTTGGGTCATTACTGGCTTTCCCCTAGGGGTAGTCATTGTATCTCCACTATTGGTTCTCCCAAAAGTTCCTTGTCCTGCTAACTTTCCTCTTTCATTAATCTGATCAGGGTTTTTAGTTACCACATACATCTGGCCCATCTTGTCCATGTAAACTCCACATTCATACTTGACAGCTGGTCTCAGAACTATCTCAGATTCTGTAGTGTTTATCATTCTTGCTATTGACCTGTGTAGACCATCGAGGTAGATGGGTATTCCTTGCAAATTAGTGGATAAGTATTGAAGAGACATTCGATATTCCCCTTCCACTCTAGACATAAAACCTTCCCTAGGTACTGAACTATGCATGTCTTCAGAAGCCAAGAGTCTCTCCCAGTTGAATGACATTTCTGACTCACTTGTCTATGAACTCAGCACGTAGTGCTAACCACTGAGTTGTGAGCCCCTGACTTGGTTGTGTGGTTGACCCTAGGTTAAAGTGATTTGGTACTTTATCTATCTCTTCCTAAGTATCAACTTGATCTTAGGTTCATAAGCCTTGTCTACAAGTGCAAAATTGTCCTTTGAATTGCTCAAAATATTGTGGAACCCCTTGCTTCCTAGTCCAACCTGAGGTTCAACTTCAAAATACCCTATCTAATAATCCACATATTAATTTTATCATAACTAGTGGAAGTTTTGGTAGTACTCCCCACAAGCTTTCCAACGAACCCAAAATCACTCCAAACGGATTTCGTATGAGAAAGTTATGCTAGTTCAGGGTTCTGGGGTTTAAAACAGGGAAACAAGATCTCTCTGGGAGTACCTCAAGAGAGGTGATATGATACCTTTGTTTTACACGATACCACTATAGACGATACCACCTTTAGATGATACGATACCACCGGGAAGACCAAGATCACGATACCAACTTCCACGATACGATACTGCTATCCACACGATACGATATTGGAAATGGTCACGATACGATACCTCTACATTCGACGATACGATACCACGTTAGTGGACGATACGATACCTGACCACTACACGATACGATACTAGAATTCACGCGATACGATACTAGATTGCTCATGATACAATACCAAAACAGGAGGCGATACGATACCAAAAATTTACACGATATGATACTTGAATTCTCACGATACAATACTGGTTCTATGGACGATATGATACCAGAGGATTGGACGATATGATACTACTTTTTTGCACGATACGATACTAGAATAGGCACGATACGATATCGCTCGATCGACGATACGATACTAGAATAGGCACGATACGATATCGCTCGATCGACGATACGATACCATGACCAACACGATACGATACC
Organism: Ceratopteris richardii; assembly: GCA_020310875.1. NCBI lineage: Eukaryota > Viridiplantae > Streptophyta > Polypodiopsida > Polypodiales > Pteridaceae > Ceratopteris > Ceratopteris richardii. Next base: position 45,913,719 of record CM035432.1, on the reverse strand, counting down.
AAGTGGACCACGATACGATACCATCGGGACGACCGCGATCGCAATACCAGCACTTGACGATACGATACCAGAATGGTATCGCGATACCTCAAGTGGGCGTGCACGATATGATACCTCGACAAGTATCGCGATACACGGGAATTCTGGTATCACGATACCAAAACTCAATCGGACATAATACTTGGAGTTTTTGGAGTGCAGATTCAAAATTAGTTTGCAAATATGTGTACCTTAGGTTCTCCTTGTCAGTCCTCAGTGCCTGTAGGTGCCAAGTCAGCCTCCAAATGCACGATATTAGCGCCGCTACCAAACGCTAGTCTCTTCACTCCGCGATACTGTTGCCCAGAATTTGGTGTTTTATTGGTGCAAATCTCTGTATTTCAAGGGCGCCTAAGATCTAAACCATCTCTAAACTCCTTGCATAGCCAAGAAGGAAGAAAAAGAGGTAAAATAGGGAGTGTACAATCAAGAAAACGAAAAAAATCAGAGAAGGTGAAGATGAGAGGAGATGGTGGTGATGATGATGATGAAGAAGAAGGAAAACTCAGAAACTGAACCGAAAATGGTGATTTTTTACCTTCCAACGTTGCTACTCTACGTCTTACTGTCACACCCTCGTCCTCCAAGCTCTCTCCCCGGCAACGGCGCCAAATTTGGTGTCACTCTAGCACAATGGCAACTACCAACGTGAGGAGCTACACCTCATAAATGTCAATCTGTGGAGACGTGAGGACCGGTATGAAGACCAAGAGCAAGTGACGGCACAAGTGCGTGAGTGAAAGCACACAAGCATGCACACACATACACACACATGCACAAAGTAAGAGCAAAGAGTGGAACAATGGAAGGACTTCGATTACAAAAGAACTCTCTTACAAAGCTGAAATCTACAACAAGCCAACCGCTAAAATGAGCTCTCCAGCCCTTTTTATAGTTTTTTCAGTGGTTTTGGCCCTGTCCAGACCTAGTGTCGAGCCTAGTTAAAAATTAGGTTCCAAGGCTTATTTGGGGACTCAAACGGAATCTAAAAATTATGAAAATTGGTAGGATGATACTTCTAATACTCCTCAAGTTTGAGGACTCCTCATCTTGAACAAAATGGAGTTGTAAAAATGGAAAATGGTATTTACAATGGTTTTTAGTGACATAAGTCACTGTATTTATACGGATTTCTTCTGAAAATTTGACATGTGCTTCTTGGAGCTCCCTACATGCTCCTTCTTCTTGTGTGTCCACTTCATTGATGCACTTCCATGCTTGTGCGTGACCTTGACCGTCAACAATTTTCCTTTCACATCTGATATGGAGTGCATAGCAAATAAATTACTTGTTATGGACGAAAAATCATTGGCCAAAGGTAAGCTTTTGATATTCAGTATCAAAACCAGGTTTCGTTGTTGACAAGAGGTCTAGGGGAATGTTAGAGCATGTTTGAGATATGAAAACTTGACATGTGAAAACGTGAATGAATATGGAATTTAATTTCGCTTCCACCATTTTTGTGTTTACTTGAACATTCAGAATACTATGTATTTGATGAGAGAAATTGTGTGCTGAATGCACTATTAAAGATGCGACACTAAAACTTTGGTACTCTAACTCAAGTTGTTTCGATCCTTTTTCATCTATTGAATTTCTATATGCTTTTTCCGGTTTTGTTTCTCCTTCATAATTTATGTCCATAGGCCTGACTTCATTATTTCTTTTTCTTCGTCTTGTATTTCTCGTTTTTGTTCTTGTTGTCATGACTATTGCTCTCTTGGCTTTAGAGTAGATTTTGCAAAATCTTCCTCTTCACTTGGATCTAATGAATATAAATACATGGTTGTAAATTCTTGATACATTTTGCTACTTTCTTGATCCTCTTTATGTTCTTCTTGCTCTCTTTGATTCTTTGTATCTACTTCTTCATTTTCATCCTCTATGTTATGATAACCAGTTTATTGCTTTGTAGGAGAGAATGAGTTAGAACATAATAGAATCTCCATACAGAATGAAACTAAATCTTCCCCAATCATTTTGTATTCTTCTTTTTGCATCAATTCTACTTCTTTACTTTCAATTGCACGATCATCCTTCAATGGAGAAGATGGTAATCTGGCATTTAGCTTTGTATTGATGGTCCTTCAAGCCTATCATTAAGGGGCATGGTTCCTTATTTGATACCTATTTTTTCTATACCTTAGTTCTTTATCCTATTAGCTTGGTAGTATCTTTTTTCTATTAAGTGTGCTACATTTTTCTTTTTGGTTCATATTTTTCCTTTTCTTTTGGCTTCCTCATTGATTCAAAACTCACTTGTAACCTGCATGCTTGTTTTGCAAACTTCTTTTTTTCTGATTTTGCCTCTAGCATGGTATCATGTATCTTGTTATAATTTTCCATCTTCTTTTCTGTTCATTTTATGGCTCTTGAAGAGAAATACTCTAACATTTTTTGATACATTTTCTCACATTCTTTTTTCTTATTGTTGCTGTTTGTTCTTGAATACTCATACAATCTATCTTTAGAAGCATACAAATTCTGTCTTTCCCTTGATCTTGTACCTTTTTTGTGCTTTATTTTTTTTAGAATCAAATTCTTTTTGTATCTCTAATGGCATTTCTCTTAAGTATCTTCTAGTTCTCCTTCTTGTAGAATCTACACTTTTCATTGTATCTTTTCTCTTTTTTTGTATCCTTTTGTTCAACACTTTGACTAATATTTTCTTTGGATATTGTTGAAATTTACGTAGGCTCTTAACTTCTTCCACTAAAGAGAAGTAAGTTCCGCTAAGTGGGATCCAACTCAATTAATTTGTAATTCCCAAAATGTAGTATAGGAGCTCATTGAAAAAATCAATCTCCATTCAAAAATTTATTTTATCTCCAAGTTTTGGGTATTTCTCATATTTGATCGTAAATATATGGAGCCGTATTCACACATTAGAAGGGAATTGTTTTTCCTTTGTTCATTATAGACAACACTACTATTATATGGGGTTTCGTATAGTGTACCATTTTCTAGAAGCAAAAACATTGAGGGAACAACATTGTGGAATATTTTGAACTTTCACTCGTAGAATTTGAAAATTTTTAGATGCCTTTCAACTCATCCACATGTGTTGACAATACATTCGGCAGTAGCTAGAGGCATCGACATAGAGGAAGCATGTGAAGGTGGGAATGCAATGAGTTATGGGGGCTAGACTATTTATTTTTTCAAGAAATATATTTCATGATATTCTCTTCAAACACCAAACAATGATTATTATCACTCTTGTAGCATATGTACCATAAAATACCCAACTTTGTAGTTATCACCTCCATTTTGTGCAAGCTGAGGAGTCCTCAAGCTTGAAGACCCTAGGTAGGACAAGCATACCAATTTTGGTAATTTTTAAACTTCATTTGGATCTCCAAATGACCCCAAGAACCTATTTTTCAACTATGCCGATCACTAGGTATGAAACCGGTCAAAACTAGTCTAGAATCTATGAAAAGAGCTAGAGAGCTCATTTTTGAGGTTGGCTTGTGTCATCTAGTAAGAGCTTGGAGCTATTTTTGAGTTTGTAAGAGTATTCTTGAGTAATAGAGCTTGTTTGTGACCTTCCATTGCTTCTCTCTTGTCTCTATTGTGTGTGTGTGTGTGCGTGTATGTGTGTGTGTATTCTCATGCTTCTCACCTTCACCTTCACTCACTTCATGCATTCACAATCTTCATATCACTCCTATCTCTTCCGTTGATTGACAATTAAGGAGGTGGAACTTCTTACCATGGAGCTTATCCTAGCCTAGAACAACACCAAATTTGGTGCCATTGTCAGGGAATGAGTTCTAGCACGAATGCTTGATAGTAAGAGTATAGCGAGAATCGACGTTGGAAGGTAAGGAATTTCAGTTTTTGTTGTTGTTTTTGCTTTTTTTTTTGTGTTTTTCACCTTCCCTAAACTCCTTCACCCCCACATCATCTTCTGGCATCCCCAAAAAATCTAAAAATTCACCATATTCACCTATTCTCTCCATTTTCCTCATTCACGCATGTGTGTGTGTGAGAGAGAGAGCTCTTGTGTAAGATTGTGTGTTTGTGTTTGTGAGTTTTCTTGCAGGTAAAGCACTCCAATACAACAGGGAAGCTCTAACAGGTAAGATTTTGCATTCTTTGTCAGATCTTCCGTAGGTGTAAGAAAGTCTCCTTTTTGGGAATATGTTATAGGCATGGCATAGGGCACACTTGCACACAGAAGAATCCACAAACACATCTTGACAATCTTCATTTTGGTGGACCATCACGATTGTCTCAAGCCATCGCAATGACATCACACCATTGCAATTGGTTCATGCCATCGCGACGGCTCAACTGGACCATCATGATGGTCTCAGATCATCACGACAGTTCAGTTGGACCATCATGACAATCACGTCCTTCGTACGATCGCGATTGGCTCATGCCATCACGATGCCTCATTCTTCACGTGTCACTTGAACCATCGTGATGGTTCACTTGACCCCTGACCATCGTGAGGATTGACCACACCATCGCGACGAGTCGTTAGATTTGGACCATTGCGACGACGTGCATATCGAGAACCATCACGATTGGCTCATTCCATCGCGACACTTTGGTAAGTTCAGTACAATGGGCCAAGACTATTGTCCCCATTCTCACATTTGGACCCAAGAATCCTAGGATTAAGATTAGAGAAGGAGAGATTACCAAGTCACAAAGATACCAGATACTTATAGGAAGCACATATAAACAAGATAATCAGAAAATTCTTGCTTGCTGTGTAGACAAATCAGAATACAAGAATTAGTTGCAATTAGCACATGTAGGTGCATTAAAGCAAAATCATTTGAAACACCGTACAATGCATACTCTGCACATACTAGGATTATATTGTACTTCTATGGAAGAAGATGTCTATAGGATATGTAAAGAATGCCCAGTTGATTGTGAAAGACCACCTGTGGAACATGCCACTTTGTACCATGTGTTTCTTACACCAGAATGGAGTGAACCAATGGTGACATACTTGAGGACAAAAACATTCCCTCAAGGAATGACTTTAGCAAGACAACAAAGTTTAGCACAGGAAGCTCAATACTACACACTTATTGGTGATAACTTGTACAAACAAGGGACAGATAGATACCTGAGACAGTGTGTTCATGAAAGTGATTATTTGAACGCATTAGAGACTACACACCAAGGTGTTGTAGGAGGTCATTTTGGCACTGATAGGATAATCAAAGCCATACTATTCGCAAAATTATGGTGGCCCACTCTTCAGATGGATGCACATGCCTATGTTAAGGGATGTGATGTGTGCCAAAGAACTCAGTTTCCTACTTGCAGAGATGAAATGCCACTGAAACCCATGATGGGAGGATGTGCATTCTCTAAGTGGGGTGTAGACTTTGTAGGACCCATTAACCCCCCTGCTGAAGGTACTCATGCTGAATACATTATAGTAGCAACATATTATCTCACCACATGGGTAGATGCTAAGGCTACAAGAAAGAATGATGCACACAAAGTTGAAAAATTCTTATTTGAAAATGTCTTTACAAGATATGGATTGCCTATAGAACTAGTGAGCAATTGAGGAAATCACTTTCTAAACCAAGTCATTGAATATTGGTTACAGAATTTCATGGTGATTCACAAGAAATCTACACCATATCATCCTCAAGCCAATGGTCAAGCAGAAAGTACTAACAAGATCCTTTGTAATGTATTGATGAAACTTGTGAACAACAAACATTCAGATTGGGACAGATAGTTACATCATGCTGTTTGGGCACATCGAGTGCCCTACAAGACCGTACTCAATGCAACTCCCTTCAGATGGTTTTTGGTCAAAATGTAGTGCTCCCTTTGGACTTATTGATACCCAACCTTAACGTTGCACAAGAGCATCAATGGACATGCCATGAGTTATCATCAAGGATAATGGACTTGCAATGATTAGGAGAAACTAGGCTGAAAGTAGCAGCATTGATATATGCTACAAAGAAGCGACATAAAGACTATTTTGATGCACACATGAAATATAAAGGCTTAAAGTCCTAGTGTATACACTAAAACAACACGCACGAAAGCTAGAGGAATGTGGTTATGGACTTATGATTATTAATAGACTTTCAACAAATGGAGTGGTACAATTAGCCACTCTAGGAGAGATAATGCCTAATTACGTTAATGGCTGTAGAGTCAAGCTCTATTAGGAACCTCTTACAAAGGATATGCTTAGATGATTCACATTGGCAAAGAAGCGTAAGGAGGAAGAAAAGTGAATACGAGGGGAAGCTCAGATAGAAGCTCTAGAACGCATTAAACACATGAAATTAAAGAGACAGGGATGGCAGAAAACATTATAACCATCTTGAGCAAACATTGAGATACCCCATGGCCATGTGTTAGACAAAGTCAATTTCTCATCCTATCATAGTGAATAGGAGACCATTCATTACAGTCATGCTAGAACAAGGCACCACCCGCCATGAGCTTAGGGCTTTAATTGATTTAGGTGCTATGACTAGTGCAATTAGGTGGTCCCACTAGAAGGACTCAAGATTAGAAATGCGGCTGATTGAGGCATCCTCATACACGAGATAACCATGAATGTGAAACTCTTAGTGTGCCATGATGGCGACCTGATAGAACCATTAATACTTGGCCAAAATTAGTGATAAAATCACTTGGTGGACCTAAATCTTAGGAAATGCTCGCGGTAGCTCATAATCTTAGACCAACAGTGAGTGATATTGCTTGACTTCCCTAACAATACATATTGAAAATCAAGTCTGAATCATGCAAAAGGGCTCAAACATGAGTTTTACAAGTGGAATCAAGTTAGAAGCTCCACCAAACTCAATCAACTTCAAATCTCATCAATCAGCAACCAAAAAGTGCACCTATACTGATTGGTGGGTGGTTAGCTAGATTGTAGGAAAACGAAAACTCTATATAAGCATCATCCAACCTTTGTTCCTTGAGTTGTATGCATTCCATAAGTTTCCCACTTAGTTAAGTGAATTCATAAACCCCAGCAAGCAGCCCCCTTGCTTGTTTACCTCATTATCTCATGATTTTGCTCCTCTCTATCTAGAGGTGTAGTTAGTGTTTTCCAAATCTGATTGTACTAGATTGCAGAGTATTGTTAGCTCTCTTACTGTAATCATTTTGATTTATTTCAATGTTCAATTGGTCTCTCATATAGTTCCCTAAACCTTGCCAAAGTTTCAATTTATTTGACTTAGTGAGTTGTGAGAAATTGCCAACTTTGTGTATATCTCTGCATAGGCAGAGAGTGTTGCAAACAGGTAGCCACACAAAATTGCTGGTTCAATGGGAAGACCCAGAAAGGAAGTGGAAGAGGTGAATATGGCAGCAATAGAGGCAGAGGTGGACACAACTTCAACAATAACAATAGAAGCTATAATAGAAGGGACTACAACAATTATTTAGAAGATCAACCACATGAAGATTCATTGGTTCTTATGAATCTAAGCCACAAAGAAAGTAAAGAAGATGATCATTTGTTCTACATAGATTCAGGATGTTCGAATCATGTTGCAGGCAACATTGCTCTTCTATCTGATTTGGAAAGTCCAAAGCATAGACATGAAGTGCAAACAGGGGATGACACAAAGCACGATGTGGAGAAGATTGGTAATGTCAAAGCTTCTAATGGTAGGACAAACATTCTAAGTAAGGTTCTCTATGTACCCACTATCACTAAAAACCTAATAAGTTTAGGCCAAATAGTTGAAAAAGGCTTGCAAGTTAGGTTCACCCAACATGGAGCTTTTGTGGAAGATCCGTGTCAAGGCTTCAAAAAGATAGCCCGAGGTGAGAAGCATGGTAGGCTCTTTACTTTTGAAGTAGGAGAAACCAGGAACATAGCTCTGTTCAACTTTGGGTCTCAAAACCTAAGTGAGCTTGAAGTGTGGCATAAGAGACTTGCTCATGTGAATGAAAGAACCTTGAAGGATATATGCAGGGATCAAAGTGTTCTAGGACTGCCGAACATATCAAAGCAACGCATGATCAATAGGTGTGATGCATGTCAACTTGGGAAGGCTCAAAGACAACCATTCAAATTTCACAAAGGCTACATCCACAACAACTTATTGGACTTAGTACATACAGATGTATGGGGACCAAGTCAAGAACCTTCATTGGTAGGATCAAGGTATTATGTCTCATTTATTGACGACCATAGTAGATGGACTGTTTTATACTTTATCAAGAGTAAGAATGAAGTGTTTGATTGCTTCAAGAAGTATCTTGCACATGTGGAGAATCATACAGGTAGATCACTAAAGACGCTCAGATCTGATGGAGGGGGAGAATACTTCTCAAAAGAGTTTGATGAGTTCTTGCAGGAAAAAGGTATCAAAAGGGAAGTGACTACTAGGTACTCTCCTCAACTAAATGGAATTGCAGAGAGGAGAAACAAGACATTGGTTGGATCAGCCCGAACAATGCTTGAAGAGGAGAAGTTGCCACATTATCTATGGGCAGAAGCTATTTCAACTGCTGTGTACCTTGTCAATAGACTACCATCCAAATCACTTCAAGGTATGACTCCTTATGAAGCATGGCATGGAAGAAAACCTAGTCTTGGACATCAGGTCTTGGTATGATGAAGACAAACAAAAGGTAACACTACCATATGATCTTGATTCTGGCTCTCATCAATTAGGAAGCAAGCATGATACACAGGTCCAGGATCCAAGAAGTGATACAGACAATGAATTAGATGAAAGAGAAAAGGATTACAAGCTATGTAAGTCAAGAGGCAAAGCAAAGATGCAAGAGGTTGGAGAATGCTCAAAACAAGCACCTAGAAGATCAGCAAGAGAGAAGAAACAACCAAAAAGGTATGGATATGATTCCACATTTGTTACGAAGCATTCAATCTACTTGGCAAAAGACTCTATTTCAAAGGAACCCTCAACCTATGAAGAGGCATAGGGAGACCCTAATTGGGAAAAGGCCATGAACGAAGAGATAGATGCATTGAAGGAGATGGATACTTGGGATTTGGTTCCAATATCACCGAATCAAAAGGTAATTGGTTGCAGATGGGTATATAAAGTTAAAAGAAATTCAGATGGATCAGTTTGTAGGTACAAGGCAAGATTAGTTTCCAAAGGATGCTCACAAACTCATGGTTTAGACTTTGAGGAAACATTCTCACCAGTTGCAAAGATGACTACAATCAGGACATTGATAAGTGTAGTCGCTGCAAGGAATTGGAGACTCCTCCAACTTGATGTGAAAAATGCATTCTTAAATGGTTGGATAGGTGAAGAGGTATACATGTCACAACCACCAGGTTTTGAAAACCCTAATCATCTATCTTATGTTTGCAGACTTAAGAAAGCATTGTATGGATTGAAACAAGCTCCAAGAGCTTGGAATTACAGGTTGGTTAAATATCTTCAAGATCAAGGGTTCAAAGCTAGCAGCTCAGATCCTTCTCTATTCATCAAAAGGGATCACAATGAGGTTATCTATCTATGTGTATATGTAGATGATATTATTGTGACATGTGATGATCGAAATGACATTCAAAGGATCAAGAGACACATGCAAGAGGAGTTCAGGTGAGCTCACATATTTCCTAGGTATGCAGGTGATATACACAGATGAAGGAATGTATTTGACTCAAAGAAGATACATTCAGGATCTTCTTCTCAAGTTCAAAATGGAGAACACTAAACCTGTAGGTACACCTTTGGAGATGAATCATAAACTTAGTGTTTATGAAGGTGAGAAAATTGAAGACCTAAAGGAATATCAAAGCTTGGTAGGTAGCTTGATATATGCTACTCATACAAGGGTAGATATCTCATATAGTGTGGGAGTGCTTAGTCAGTTCATGCACTCACCGAGAAGACCACACATGGATGCGGCTAAGAGAGTACTTAAGTATCTCAAAGGTACAATCAACGAAGGTATATTCTATCCTTACTCTTCAGATTTGGATATCAAAATCTATTTAGATGCAGATTGGGCAGGAGCTAAGGATGATAGAAGAAGTACTTCTGGTTACTTAGCATTTGCAGGTTCGAAGCTAGTGTCATGGAGTTCCAAGAAGCAACCAACAATTGCTTTATCCTCAACTGAAGCAGAGTACAGAGGCTTGACCATAGCAACTCAAGAGGCAATATGGTTAAAAGCATTGTATATAGATTTGGGACTTGTGAGTTCCAAACCTCACGTATTTGGAGATAATGTAAGTTCCATGCATCTAGCGGCAAATCCTATTTTCCATGCAAGAATCAAGCACATAGAAGTCCATTACCACTTCATCAGGGAGAAGCTCATGGAAAAGGAGATTGACATTTCTTTTGTTCCAACTGAAAAGCAAGTAGCAGATATGATGACGAAGGCGCTTGATTGAATAAAGCTTTGTAGATTCAAAGCTATGGCAGGTATTCAACCTATCAAAGAATGAAGAATCAAGCATACTTTAGCTTGAGGGGGAGCTGTTGGAACATCAAACTTACAATATGCTTGAGGTGGATTTGATCTACATCAAAGGCTATCGCGTCGAAAGAATATCCGTTGGAGAGTTCTTTTTCATATGCTCATTTATTGTATTTTTTTGAGAGATTTTTGATGGTTCATTTACTGTTGTAAAAGCCTTGAGCTTTACACATGTAAGGGTAGAAATATAGAGCCCAAATCCCACGAATTTATGGCGATTGAAGTTGCATTCAATCAAGCAATCAATCACCTAAAAGTAGATCAAACTAGATCTTCATTTTTCCTAGATTGTAGGAAAGTGAATTGATTCCCTCCAACAACCATTGCCACCTTCATTTGAATTCAAACTTCACTTGTGAAAGTCGTGGAACACTCCTAAAGTCTATATAAATACTTGAAATCACTTGTACATTACATGGAAGCAATATACATACATTTGTGACCATCATTGTCTTGCTCCTTCTATTCTCTGCATCATCTTCTTCGCCAACAGTAATCTTGCAGAGGCTGCTGCTCTCTCTCCAGAGCTTCAAATTGAGGGCAAGATGGGTCATTGGAAAGGTATTAGTGTCTAGTTTATGCCTCTATATTTTCTAGCATTTGGATTAGTATATTGGGAGAAATCGGAGTTTTACTGTCTTGGGGTCAATCTCTACGTATTCCTGAAAAATAGAAAGTACCACCGGTGAATGTTGCATTCATCCCTATAGCATATTTTTCTTATTCCTTATACTTTTGTGCATTCTATACACTCAAACCTATGTGTAACACTCCCATAAAAGGAGTTTTTCTAATTGTAATCACGCTGGTCGCTATGGGCATTTGAAGTTCATTGTCTCTTCCATAGATAGTAAGTTTTTTGAGCTAGTCGACCCGCGAACCTATCTGTTTTGTATTGACTCTTTCTCTTTGATGCTCCAAGGTACATAGTGCATTTCTTTGCACTTATTACATTCTTATAAGGTCTATTTGAGTCTCCATAAGCTCAAGGGCTGGTCTTGTGCCGGTTGGCTTGACCAAACTTCGTCACTTCGAAACGCACTATTCTACCCCCTACAAGCTTCTCCATGTTCTTTCACTATTCACAAGAATGGTACTTGGGATTTAGTACCTTTGCCAAAGGGCAGGAAAGCTTTACCATGTAAATAGGTATATAAGCTAAAATTCACATCAGATAGTGTGTCCCCAAAGTATAAAGCAGGACTTCTTGCAAAGGGTCTTAAGCAACAACATGGTGTTAATTTTGAGGAAATCTTCTCTCCAATGGTCAAGATGAATACCTTGTGCATGTTGCTTGGAGTCTTTGCATCGAAGGACTTAGAGCTAGTCCAAATGGATGTGAAAATTTCTTTCTTGCATGGAGATCTTACAGATGAGATCTATATGGAACAACAAGAGGGTCATGTAGTTCCTAGCAAGGAAAGTCTAGTTTGTAAGTTCAAGAAAAGCTTGTATGGACTTAAACAGTCCCCTAGAGAATGGTATCGAAAGTTTGATGCTTTTATCAAGTCTCAAGGCTATTTTTGAAGCAATGAGGATCATTGTCTCTACACAAAGAGATGCTCAGATGGTAGCTTGATATGCATGATACCTTATGTCGACGATATGTTGATTGCTGGGAAGTACTCTTATGACTTGTCAATTCTCAAAAAGAAGTTGAGTCCAACATTTGATATGAAGGATTTGGGGGATGCCAAAAATATTCTTGGCATGCACATTACTTGTGATAGGAGTCAAAGATGCATATACTTGTTTCAAAGTGAGTACATATCCAAAGTACTTCACAGGTTCAATATGCAGGGTGGAAAGGCATTGAGTACAACTTTACCCACATATGTGAAAATGTGCAAGGATGATTGCCCCAAATCAGATGAGGAAAAGGAATTCATGATGAAAATTCCCTATTAGTATACACTTGGTAGTCTCATGTATGCTATGATAGCTACGAGACCAGACATTGCATTTGCAATGGGAGTTGTGAGCAGATATATGTCTAATCGTGGCAAGAAACATTGGGAAGCAATCAAAATGATTTTGAGATATTTGAGTGGCAGTAAGGTCAAGTGTCTATGCTTAGGTAGAGGGAAAGCATCCATTATTGGTTACACAGATTCGGACTATGCTAGCTGTGAGCAATCGCAAGTCTACATCAGGGTGCATATTTCATTTTGTTGGAGGTGCTATCTCTTGGAGATCTCGTCTTCGAGAACGTATAGCTATTTCCACTAGAAAAGCAGAGTATGTTGCAACAAGTGAGGCATGTGAGGAAGCATTGTATCTTTCTCGTCTTGCTTGTGATATGGGTTTACCTTAGCATGTACCTCATTTGCTCAATGATAGAGTGCCATTGCTTTGGCTAAGAATCTGGTCTATCATGTGAAGACCAAGCACATTGAGGTGAGGTATCACTTCATTAGAGATTACTTAGCCATTGAGTGCATTATTCTTGAGAATGTTCACACTCGAGATAATACTACAGATGCTATGACTAAAGCTCTACCATCGGATAGCTTTCGATACTGTTGTCACTTGATGGGGGTTACTTGAATCCTGATCTTACATAATCACTTGTATACTATGTAACATGCTGTAGCTCAGTGACGAGTAGCACCTCCTTTAATGTCAATCCGGGAAGACATGAGGATGGTATGAAGACCTCGAGCAAGTGACGGCACCAATGTGTGAGTGAGAAGCACACTAACATGCACACACATACACACACACGCGCACACACGGCAAGAACAAAGAGAGTAAAACAATGGAATCACTTCTATTGCAACCAAGTTCTCATACAAGCTCAAAACTACAAGAAGCTCTCCCCAAAATGAGCTCTCTAGCTCTATTTATAGTTTTTGACTAGCTTTGGCCCTGTCCAGACCTAGTGTCCGGCCTAGTTAAAAATTAGGTTCCAAGGCTTATTTGAGGGCTCAAACGAGGTCTAAAAATTATGAAAATTGGCAGGCAACTACTTCTAAGGCTCCCCAAGCTCGAGGACTCCTCGGCTTGTACAAAATGGAGCTACAAAAAGGTGAAATGATATTTACAAGGGTTTTTAGTGATGAGAATCACTTTAAAATTATGTAAGGGTTTTGAAAAAAAATGAAGGGTTGCCTTAGTGCTAGATCTGCATGTGTGTCCGTACTTGCTTCTTCCCGTGTGCTGTCAACACTCTCCCCCCCCTAGCGTCTGTCGCCTCTGACATACCTCTGCTCCACTGTTTGATCAATGTAGTTCTGCAGGAGGCCGGTTGCCACTTCTTGTTCCTTGATGCGTAGTCCCCGAACCAAGTCTCTCTGGAGGGTTTCCCAATTGACGGCACCCGGCATGTTCGGTTGTGGCGTTGTGTAGAGTTCTGAGTGCATCGTTTGTTCACACGTGAATAGATGTAGCAGGTGGGTTGGCCGTGGTGCGAACACTTCGAAGTGTGACTCCCAAAACCCCGTGGTGAACATATCATCAAAGGTTTGCTTGTAGCAGGCAGGGAGATATCTTATTCGTGCATGCCATGCGTAAGCTACTCGAATGCTAGGGGTCGTGCTCATGTCATAGAGCAAATCATAATTACCGTTGATGAAGCCCGGGATTGAAGGCTGGATGTTACGTACGTTTCGAAAGGTCTTTAGGACCACTTGCATCATGTCCAAAATTTTGAGCATCATTTGAGCGGCGACATCCGGCATGGGGTGGAGGCGTGGCATCCAATGTCTGATAGTGGCTATCATGTATGATACTGTAGGTGTGCCGGTTGGGGGTGCGATTGCAGGGTAATTGAGCCATTCTTTACAATTTGCGTTGTTCTGAACCTTGATGGCGAAGGCCTTCCATGATCTTCTTCTTTGTAATGGCCCATAACAGGGGTTATACTTCAAATGCATGGGAGCGTGATCCCATGTTCTCAGCATTTCCGGGTATGTTTCCAGTAATCTTTGCCTCCAAGTAGGTTGAAATATCGCCCCTTTTCTGGCTGCCTCTGGGATGTCCTCTGGTTCGAACTGTGTTGCGAACGAGGGGTACTTGTTGGTGATGCGTTTGATCTCAGCATTGTAGTCCGCCAACAATACAAAATAAGGTTTGTATTGTAACTCTGAGCTAGTTATCAACCGCCTAGGAGCCAAGTTTGAGAAATATTCAGACTTGAGTATGGTCTCCTCTATGGTTTTCATGGCTAGCATCTAAGTTGCAACACGCTCTTCGTGAGTGTGGCCCATCTCCTCGACCTGCTTCATCCATGCTGACGGGGGCTCCTCATATGTATCCTGTCCCTCTTCAGTGATCCTGCCACCTGGAAGAGGTTGTGGCTCATAAGTATCTTCGAATGTTTCCTCCACTGGAATGACTACTGTGTCTTCTTCGATGGTTTGATCAGGTGGAGAGGGAGGTCGTTCATACTGTAACAATTTAATTTTTAGTTCTGCCACCTGCTGCCGTAGCTCAAGTACCTCATTGGTTACTGATAATTCTGGCTCTAGTGAGGTTGCAGCGTTGGCCATCTCTTTAGGTTCTTGTTGGTGTGGTGCTGGCACCTGGGCTTTCTGTAGGTCTTTGACTTGGTCAGCAAGCTGATCATGAGCTTCTAAGAGAGTGGCATAGGTTTCTAATATTTGTTGTATATTCTCTGAGGGGATGGCTTGGAATTTAGCAGGGTCGATGGGTGCCCCTGGAGTATTTTCCATGGCTGCTTCGAGGTTGTCTTGATTCTGTTGCTGTAGTCTTTTGTTTTCTTCTTGGGCAGCCGCTAAATGGCGTCGGAGTAGGGCCATGTTTCGTTGTAGTCTAGCGTTACGGGCTAGTTGATCTCTAAGTTGATCTTCCGTTGCCCTACGTTTCTCTGTATGTGTGGACTCGAGCTCCACCTGGTATTGTTGGAGGGTGGTCACCTCCTGCTGTAACTCCGTATTAGACAACTCCAAGGCAGTGACACGTGCCTGGAGGTGGGATGACAATGTATAGAGCTCCTTATTGTTTTCTTCTAATAACTTGTATTCCTGTTTAAGTTGGGCAGCCGCTTCGAGCATGGTGTCGAGTGCATTACTAAATGAGGTGGGTGCAGGGGTGAGGGTGGACGATGCAAGGGGTCGCGAGATGGGAAAGGGAAAATTGGATGTTGTGCCTACCGTGTCTGGCAATGGTGATGTGAGTGACGTGACACGTGGTGATGTTGGAAGAACCGTGGTGGTGGGTGATCCTGTGGATGGTGAGATGTCCATGGGATCGGACATGAGAGTGTGTGATTCGTGCACTGTGAATACAGGAATGGTGGGTGGTGTGATAGTGGTGGCAGTGAATGTGGCGGAGTGGGGTTGGGAGAGGGACTTTTTATTATAATTATCCACCTGTTGGAGTATATTTACAAGGTTTGTCCAGAAAGATGGTTGTGTGATTTGGGTTGAGCATGAGGCGGTTACTAGGGAAGTGGTGGATAGGGTTTGGGTGTGGGTGAATGGGAAAGGATGGGATGAGGTCTGGCTAGTGGCAAGTGGTTGTCCAAGGGCGGGGAGATAGGAAGGGTGACCTATTATGGTTTGATCGGTGGCAGGATGACCGGTGTGAGGTTCAAAAATTTGGGTGGAAGTGATGGATGTGGGTAATGGGAAGGATGTAAAAACAGAGGTGTGTACAATGGTTTCATGAGGGTTGGATATCAATTGTTCCGAAAGACTAGTGGAAAGGGGTTCTGAGGGTTGAATGGGAGGTGGCGGTGGAGATGGTACCTGTGTAATTACATCTTGTTCGTCAATGGGATTTGCGCTCATCATGTGAACATCCTCGGAAACTGTAGTAGGCAAGGCTGTAGAGACCTCCATTTGAATCATTTTCCCTCGTCGTGGACGTGTATCAATCCTTCGTTGATCATAGGTAGGGTTTTCCTGATAGACCATTGTCCTTAATGCTTCCCCGATCCCACATGTCTCAGCCAATAGGTTCAATGATTCCACAAAATGTGAGTTGACATTCTCATTTTGAAGCATTTGATTCACTAGGGCTCTATTCGCCTCTTCTGTCATCTTGTGTCTTCTCTGCACCTGCTTGATTGTCCTGTATAGCCGTCTGAGTTGTGCTGTGTAGGCAGGGGCCTCCTCTTCACTGTCTTCGGGGTCATTTCTTTGTGCACCTTCATGAACTTGTGTGTTCGGGTCATGAGGATGTTGTGTCACTTCTTCCCCATGTACTCTGCTTGTCTCGCCCCGTGGCTGTTCTCTTTGGACTGATGCACCCGGATCAACATTGTTAGTGGAATCTTCACTGTCTGATAGGGGGACCGTCTGCAGGAATCTTTCAAAATCGAAGTTTGGATCCTCTGTGAAGGTGGCCATAGATGCAAACTCTGCATCGGTAGGTAGTGGAGGGGCGGATGGAACGGGTTGTACCACCTCCCCAGCTTGAACTCCTTGAAGATGGATCGTGAAAGGTGTGACCTGAGCTTCTGGTCGGGGAGAAGCTTCGGTCGTGGCTTCTTGAGGGATCGTTACCTGGGAGAGCGATCCACGCATTCGTTTTGCAGGCTGGCTCCCTGACTTCCGCCCTTTGAACAACTCCAATTGTGCATACTTTAAGGCTCTGGCAACTGGCACATCATATGCAAGACATCTATAGATGATTCTTGTAAGCGCACAACAGCCATGCAAAGTGGGCTTTCTCACTCCCCGCTTGCCTGCCTCATACACTTGGTCTAAGATCCATACCGGCATCTTAATGGGCAAGCTTCCAGTCTCTGCTAGATATAGCCCATACCATATTTTCTTGTGAGGTTGAGTGAAACGGTCCTGAGCGGGGAATGCGAAGTGTTGGAGGCACATCCGCAAAGGTATGGCGATGTTGGGGGTGAGGGCGTACATTTCTTTTAGCTTCTTGATTCTATTGCTTTTCATCGACTCAGGTATCAAGGGGTCGCGGTCAGAAGGTACATGCGTGCCATACATCTGAAGTGCTTCCCTGATTAAAGTAACATTCAATTCAAACTTCCTCATTTCCTCCAGATTTGACAAGGAGGGCACCCAGAATGTGCCTGAATGATCTTTATCCCCTGTCGGCTTCAGCGTGGCAATTAGGTAGTAGCACCTGAGGAAATCGGGTTTAGGCAGAGCTGCACTAAAATACGTTTGTAATCCTGCTTTTTGCCAGATATCTTGAAGTGGAGCTGCATTTTGCAATGCTTCGAATTCTCGTGAGAAGAACTGGAAGGTCCACCACACTCCTCCACATTCCATCTTGGATTCCCAGATGTGATCCGCGTCTCCCAAATCTCCTGGCATCTCATTGAACCAGTGAGAATGCCCCTTTACTCTTTCGGTTAGGCCATTGGGTGGATCTGGAATAGGAAGTCTCCGCACATTCACGAACTCTTGAGGCCGAGCTGTTGGTGGGGCCTCCACTGGCATGGCATCCCAATTGATTGGAGCACCAGAGCCTGCCGGAGAGCTTGTGCCTGCCACTGTTGCCATGAGAGTAGGTTGCTTATCTGCTGGAAGAAGAAAGGCACATTAGTGTTGCATAGGAAACAAGATGTAATGGTGTTCCCTTCACAATACTAACATGACAATCCCGGAGGTCAGTGGTTAGTGGTGAAGTGTTTGTGATAGGTGTGAGTGGTGATTACAGGTCAGTGTCATCCTAGATGCGTACTTTGGTTATGCAATGGCTCAGAATGCTCCTGTGTTAGTGTGGACGGATTTACAGAATTGGGTCAGGGGGTTTAGTACACCGTTTAATTCTCCAAACTTTGATAGCGGATTCGTAGCTCTTAGAACTAAAGACAGGTGAAGATTTCTGGATGAGAGTGTGATGTATTTGGGACCTTTTGGGTACCCATTTCCAGACATGCCGAGGGTTGATGAGAGTGGAGACAGTGAGTGGTGTAGGTATCTTTTCGTTTTCTGAGTTGTTGGCCACGAGTGCTTGTGAATGTTGCTTCATCCTAGTGTCTGAAGGTGAAGTAATTTGGGCTTGTAAGCAGGCCTTGGGCACCCATATCTGTCTAGCATTAGGGATGGCCTTCATTGACCGCTTAGGAACCCAAATAGAAGTGGTATGCCTAGGGGTTATCCTAGAGGGCTTCTTCACTTTGTTCCTTGATGGTGAGGCTCGTTTCTTGTCTCCTTGAGAGTCTGCTATTAGAGTTGTGGGTCTTCCTTCCTTGCGTATCCAGATCTGCTTTGCGCCACGAGATGCTCCATGTTGTACGGGTTGGCGCTCCTGCCTCTTGATCATCAGCCTCCTTTGTGTCGAGTGATGTTCGGTCTGCTCATTTAGAATCTTCTTTGGATCAGTTAGGAACTCCTTATTGGCTCCTGTACCTTCAGTAAGATTGACAATCCTCTGCACCATAGAAGTTTGTACAAGAACAACATTGTTATCTTCATGTGGATTCCTGGAGGGACCAGGAGTTGGTGCCTGTTCTATTGGTTTGAGTGCTTGATTTTCTAATTCAATCGTGAGACGGCTTTGGCCTACCCAAGCCTGAAGAAGTCCACTTCTTAGGTTGAGGTTGACTGCGTGGTCATAGATCCAGTCTTGGCCTAAGACAAGAGGTTCGGTCAGATCCTCGTCTTCACACACTAGCACTTTTGCTGGCATGAGGACCTCTTGTATGTAGAGGGGAAGATCCACCTCTCCCATGCAAGGGGTTTCAACGCCTCCTAATCCTATCAGGTATGCTTCTAGGGGTTTTACCTCCAATTGCAGCAGCTGGCAATAAGAAAGCCGAACTGCACTTGTGGCTGCTCCTGAATCAATTAAGGCTCTCACGCTTGTTGTGCTGTCTCGTTGTCCTATTTCTAGGGTCACAAAAGGTCGTCGGTCCACTATCTTATGGGTACGTTCACCTGAAGCCTCACACATGGCCATGTGATAGCCTGGAGACGCTTGAGTGTCAGTCATAGGCTGATCCCTCCCTTGTCTCCTCAACCTCATTCGTCTGATACGCTCTAAGGCCTCTGCCTGAGCTTCTTCTCGAATTCGTTTTTCCTCCTCTTTACGTTGCTTAGCAGTATTGAGTCGACTTAGCATTTCCTCCGTGAGGGGTTCCTGATACAGCTTGACTCTGCATCCGCTAATATAGTTTGGGAGAACATCCCCCTCTAGAGTGGCTAGTTGTACTGCTCCACTCGTGGAGATCCTATTGATGATCATAGGGCCGTAGCCTCTCTTTTCTAGCTTCCTTGCGTGTTGTTTCAATGTGTAGACTAAAACTAGATCTCCTGCTTTTAAACCCTTATCCTTCACATGGGCATCAAAGTATGCCTTCTGTCTCTTCTTAGCAGCATATATCCCTGCAGCTGCTCTCAGTCTGGTTTCTCCTAATCGTTCAAGGTCAAAAAATCTAGAGGAGAGTTCATGACCCGTCCATTCGTGCTCTTGTGCTACTTTCAATGTAGGTATTAAGAAGTCCAATGGTAGCACTGCGTTTTGGCCAAATACCATCTGAAAGGGGGTGGCTTGGAGTACCGTTTTGTAGGCGACTCGGTATGCCCAAACAGCATGGTGTAGCTGTTTGTCCCAATCAGAGCGTTTATTGTTCACTAATTTTGTCAATACATTGCATAGGATCTTATTGGTGCTTTCGGCTTGCCCATTGGCTTGAGGGTGATAGGGGGCAGACTTCTTATGAACTACCAAGAATTCTTGGAGTAGATTTTCAATAACTTCATTCAAGAAGTGAGTGCCTCTATCACTGACTAGCTCTATAGGTAGCCCGTATCTTGTGAATACATTCTCAAACAAGAATTTAGCAGTTGTTTGAGCGTCGTTCTTCGTTGTGGCTTTTACCTCTACCCACTTGGTTAGATAATCCGTGGCAACGATGATATACTCAGCATGGGAACCCTTAGCTGGGGGGTTGATAGGACCTACAAAGTCTATTCCCCACTTAGAGAATGCACGTCCGCCCATCATAGGCTTCAGTGGCATCTCATCTCTGCGTATAGGATACTGGGTTCGCTGGCAAATCTCACACCTCTTCACATAGGTATGTGCATCCATGTGAAGGGTGGGCCACCAAAATCCTGCAAATAGAATTGCTTTGATCACCCTATCTGGACCAAAATGTCCTCCTGCTACACGCTGGTGAGCAGTTTCCAAGATCTTTAGATATTCATTCTCATGAACACATAGTCGCAGGTAACCATCTTTTCCACGCTTGTATAGATTATCACCAATGAGTGAGTAATCTAGGGCCTCTTGTTCTAAACTTCTTTGTCTTGTCAGGGTCATATCTTGAGGGAATGTTTTCGTCCTCAGAAACGCTACTAGTGGCTCACTCCAATCTGGCACTAGAGACACGCAATAAAGGGTGGCATGTTCCACTGGTGGCTTAGTGCGACAAATTGGGCATTCCTTGCACATTCTATGGACTTCTGCTTCCATAGTTGGCCAGTATACTCCAAGTCTTTTCAATGTTTGCAGGGTTCGTTGTTTTGAGTAGTGTTGCTCTAATGCACCTACATGTGCTAATTGCAACCACTTCGCGTGCTCGTCCTCTTCCACACAACAAGCCAAGATCCCTTGATCCGTGTGTTTGTACATACTTCCTGCCATGATGTGATACTTTTGGGCCTTTACCACCTCTCTATCCTGTGTGGCCATCACTGAGTGGTTAGGCCCGTAGGTTAGCACTGGTACTAATGGCTTAGCCCACTGCGGTACCACTTCCAAGTTAAACAAGTAAGCATCAGGTAAGTCATCTGACACTCCTTGTGGGGCTTCTCCTGATGTGAGCCTTGAGAGGTGATCTGCTCTTAGGTGAGTTCTGCCCTTTCTCACTACTACCTCAAAGTCATACTCCATTAGTAAAAGAAACCATCTTACTAATCTGCCTGTATTACATGGCTTGTTTACTAGGTACAGTAGAGCTTGGTGATCAGTAAAAAATTTGAACTTATTTGCAAGCAAATAATGTCTAAATTTCTTAACTGCATACACCATGCCTAAGCCTTCTCTTTCAGTAGTGGTGTAATTTCGTTCAGCTGCATTCAATTGTCTACTGGCATAGGCAATTGGGAGATCCATATTACCTTCACCAGTAGGTTGTGCAAGTACACATCCAATAGCGTAATTGGATGCATCCACATGAACATGGAATGGTTTGCTCCAATCTGGTGTGGTCAAGATTGGTGCAGAACACAATCGCTTCTTCAGCTCATTGAAGGAGTTCTCACACTCATTAGTCCACTCAAAATTTGTCAAAAGTCCGTACATGGGCTTTGCAATGACAGCATACATGTGAATGAATCGGCGGTAGTAACCACAATGCCCCATGAACGCTTGTACTTCCTTGACATTCCTTGGCCTAGTTAGCTCTGCTATGGCTCTCACTTTCTCTTCATCAGTGGATATGCCATTCTTTGACACTATGTGTCCTAGAATCTTGCCTTGCCTGACCATAAAAACGCACTTTTCTGGGTTCAGGCAGACTTGATATTCTCTGCATTTATCAAAGATCTGTCTTAGTTCGGGTATATGGGTCTGCCTTATGTTGGAATGAGCACAAAGATCATCAACATAGACTTCTAAGTTCTTCCTCAGGAACTCCTTAAATACATGGCACATCAGCCTTTGGAAGGTTGCGGGAGCATTGGTCAACCCGAATGGCATTACCCTAAAAGCGAATATACCCCACTCTGTGGCAAAAGCCGTTTTATGCTGATCTTCTGGTGCAATGGCTACTTGATTGTAGCCCGAAAACCCATCTAGGAAGCTGTACACTTCCTTGCCTGCTACCCTTTCTAATAGATGCTCAGTGATAGGAAGCGGATAGCTATCTCTAATAGTGGCTACATTAACCTTCTTCAGGTTTATGCATACTCGTAATTTGCCGTTCTTCTTGGGCACCACTACAATGGGGGATACCCATTCAGTGTGCTCAATTTCATAGATAAATCCAGCTTCCACCAAGCGGTCTATCTCTTCTTTGATCTTAGCAGCATAGTTATCATTATATGTGTATGGCTTTTGCTTAGAGGGTTTAGCATCTGAGGTCATGGGGATTGTGTGTGAGCATATGTCTGGGTCAACACCCTTCAAATCCTTGTAGCTCCAAGCGAACACATCTCTGTATTCTCTTAGCAAGGCTATTAGCGCATGCTCTTCTTCCTCTGTTAGGTCATGACCTATGTATGTGCATCTTTCTTCTCCTTCCTCGATGGCGACAACTATTTTCTTGGTGGTTTCCTTGCTATCATAGGCTTCTCCTGCTTGTGCCTCACGTTTAGGCATTCTTATCATGACCCTCCTGTCATCTATCTCATATTTCTTAAAATTTTCTGGGACCTCAAACAAAGATTCTTCCTCTTCTGGTGAGACTTCTCTCTTCTTCCGTTTCTTTCCTTCTTCCTTTGGGGTCACATGTGTGGCTAATCTTACATCACTTGTAAGCTCTCCATGCCTCTGGGGTTGAAATTCTACTTCATAGAAGTATTCTTCATCTGATGCAAATGGTGGGTCCATGATGATTGACTGTAGGTCGGAGTCACTTGCATCCTCAAAGGCATCAGGGCTAGGTTCGCATTCTTCTAGAACTGCCTCTCCCATGATTGGCTCTATGGAGAAGACTGAAATATCATAGCCATCCTCATCACAGTGAGGTGTCCATTGTTCTTCATTGATGGCTACGTCCATTGTTGCTAGGATTTCTGGCCAGCCATGGGGTTCAAATTCCTCATCAGGAAAAATTACAGGTGCATAGGCTGGGTCTTGAATAGATCTATGTGTTTCTTTTGCACCTACCTCTCTGGCTTTCTCTCTCTTCTCTTCTTCTACTGCAACCTTGCACATCCATAAATGAGTGTCTTCATGCATCCATGAGGATCCAGACCCTATGGAATGCACAGATTCCGTGTCATCTTTGGCTCTATGGATGGGATTCCATTGGATAGGAGGGACATCTCTATGAGAGTAATCCTTGAGATTGACTTTGGTCGTAACACCTAAGTGTTGCAGGTACAAGGAATTAGTTTCCCAATCCTGTACCACTTGCAACTGTCGCATGAATGGTCGTCCCAAAATCATCTCATAGGCATGATTTTTGCTAAAGTCACATATAGCAAAGGTATGTTCAAACTCGACACTACAAGTGGTGAGAGTTATTCCTTCTAGCAATCCTAGGGGTCTCTCTATGTGACCATCGGCCATCTGCAATTTCATTCTCGTTGGCCTGAGTGCCGGCTTGCCCCAACGCTTCCATAGGGAGGTGGTGGCAATTGCAACTCCTGCACCTGAGTCCAAAATTGCCTTGGTGGTGTACTCCTGATAAGTAATGGGAAGATAGGTGTTCCCTTCTTCACCTTCACACATATCTCCTATCTTATCCAAGGGTATCTCTGGCACTGTCCTATGTGATCCTACCTGGGAACGAGGTTTCGCTATCTCGGGCACTTGATTGGCTACTTGTTTCCACACTTCTGGCCTAACCTTAAGCCACTCTTCCAAAGTGAGTTTGCACTGCACTTTGGTGTTCTTCACTACCTCTGTGTTCCTAGGCATGACTGAATCTTCGTTTCTTACCATGACTGTAGGTGCCCTCATACAGGTGGACTTTGCTTCCCATGGACCTGTGAAATGGGGTAGTTCTTGTAAAGAATTAGACTCGAAGTCTAATCTTTCTTGAGCTTGGGCACTCTCCTGTTCTCCATAAATGGAAGGAAGGTCTTGTGGGAATTGATCGTGTGTGTCATCTATCAGCTCAAAAGGAGGAGGGGCTTCACTTTCTTTAGCCCATTTGTCTTCTTGAATCTCTCGTAGGAATTCTGGTGTGAACCGATTCATAGGAGATGATGTGTCTGGCTCCGTAGAGTTAGGCACATAGGCTTCAGGCACATAGGCTTTCTGGGTAGGAAGACCTGCTCTTTCACTAGCCTTGTCATGGTGTTGAGGGGCGTGTTCCTTTTGTGATTGTGCCATTAGATTCTCTATTCTTTCTAAGGAGGGGGGGTGGTCTGGTTCAGTGGAATTGGGCACATAAGCTTTCGGTGGGGATTGGGTCATGTTTTTGCTTGCTTTATCTCTTTCTTGATTTTTTTCTTCCTTGGCAGATCTTGCAATTATGCCCTCCAACTTCTCTAGAAGTCCATCCAAGTGTAATTGTGTCTTGGCTGAGCCCGAGTAATTGAAAAGGCGACTGGCTTCAAACATAGTCTGAGCCAATGCGACCATTTTCGCGCAAAGCTTGGTTCTTTCTATCTCTAGGTCAGCTCTAGGGTAGCACTTGTCATGATCCGTTACATTTGGCCCTTCTTGGATTCTGGCCTGATATGCTTTAAGCATCATGTCTATGTCTTCAGGAGTGGGATCGGCTAATACTGATCCTACTCGGGGTGGTGGGTGGGATACGTGGGGTGTATTAGAGGGTGGAGGGATGGAGGGTGATGGGGATGGTAGCGGTGGGAATGTGTGAGAGTGCGATTGAGATGTGATCTCTATGATCTTTGCTTTGGTTTCTCTCAAGCTTTCTTCAAGTTCGCTCATCTTTTTTGCCCATTGCCTCTTCATTCTTTCACGAATATCCTTCCAGGCTTTCGTTCTCTTTTTGGTTAAGCTCTCTGTTTCACTCACCTCGGGGCTCTTTTCCTGACCAACACCTTGGTTTTGTTGTAGTGCCTGGGCTCTTGTGATCACCTGCACAGGTGCAGTGGAAGTCACACTCCCTGTGGAGTCTACAACTAACCCAACAACATTGATAGGAGTGATTTTAGGCATGTTATTAGGGTTCTTTGGGCAATCTCGTAGGAGATGCTCTTTCCCACAGTCTTGACAGAAACCTTGAATGGTTATTGGTTGAGGTTGTGTAGGGGCAGGTAGTGGACAATCACGTATAAGGTGATCTCCCTGACATCTGAAGCATGGTCCTCTAGGAAATGGGGGTCGTACCTGCCTAGGTTGAGGTCTAGAGTTGGGGTTTGTGTACATGACATTAGCATACTCAGGTTCCCCACTATTTTCACTTGGATCCTCATAATAGTATGACTCGTTATGCTCTGGTGACTGCATGTAATAAGCCTGTGGGCTATCAATATGCGTGGAGTCAAAACTATGGTCACTTGGATCACTGTCTGATAGTAATGGGGTGATTGGGACTATGGCTCTGTTTGGATTTTCTTCAGCAGATGCATATTTCACTGGGATCACATTGGTTGGAGCAGGGGGTTGCTGTACTAGGACTGGTTGAGGTCTCTGCTGCCCTTGATAAGGTGGCTGATAAGTTTGCTGTGGTCTGTTGTATTGTTGTGGTGGGTACTGATTCTGGTATCTACCCTGTTGTGGATATGGCTGCGGGTAATTTTGCCTAACAGTTTGTTTGTTATATGGGCAGTCTTGTGCAGTGTGGTTTGTGTACCTGCGCTCTATGGCGCAGTACTGGCTATTAGGATTCGCCTGGGGTTGGGCCATAATGGGACATACATTTGCCATATGGTCACCGCCACAAGTGTAACACCGCTTAACTGGGGCAAATCTCGGAATTTGTTTGCTAGAGACACCTAGTTTTTGAGCTACCTTCTCTGCAAGTTCCTCAATGGATGTGGATTGACTAGATGTGAGGCTACTAGAGCTATCAGAATCCTTATAGATTTTTGATAGTTCCAATTCCTCACCTAGATTGTCCTCAATGTCTATGCACATGCGCACGCACTCTTCTATCGTTCTGGGGTCCTTTAAGTACACATATGACCTGAGCTTGGTGCTCAACAATCCATCTAAGAACAAGGCCACTTGTTTGGCTGGTGTGGGTAACTCCGGCATCGGGCATCTCTCCAAGTACTGCCTAAATCTTCTTCCGGCTAGTCTGACCGTCTCTTGAGGTGTTTGTTTGAAGCTATGAATTAGTGAGGAGGTGTTATGCCTGATTCCACTCTTAGAAAACTCAATGATAAATGCCTCTAAGAGTTGGTCTATGTTTCTGAAATGCCTCTCGTTTAGTGGTTGAAACCACGTAAGGGCAGTGTTCCTAAGAGTTAGACCAAAAGCATTATATTGTGTGAATAGGTCCTCTACCTGCTCAGCTTTCAAGACTTGCCGAAATTCTGCCACATGGTCATAAGGGTCTCCAGTGCCATCGAAGTAATTCTTCATGGACTTCACGAGTTGAGTTGGTCGCAGGGTCCTAGTGTGTTCTCTCGGCCTTGGCAAAGGAAAATCGTCAGCATTCCTTTGATTCCATGGGGTTCTATGTCTCTCAGGTTCCACTCTATTCCTTTCCGTTCCCGTTCTTTCTCTTCCCAGGGAGTTGGCAAAACTTACCTCAGGTTTGTCTCTACTTCTATCTCTTTGAGCTCCATGAGCTTGGGAGGTCCCAGCTCCTTGGTGACCAAAGAACGCATTAGACCTTGGTTGGGGAAACACAAATTCACCCTTCCATGTGTACGCATGTCTGCCATGCTCCGTGACCACGAAGATCCTCTCTGATGTATTGTCTAGGTATGTTACTTTACCTGGGCAGTCAGGGTCTTTAAACTCATATATTGTGAGGGTACTCACTTCCGGAGGTTGAGCAGATTTATATCTCCAAAAAGCCTCATTGGTTTCTCGGTTTAAAAGCAGATCTATGCTTTTATTATCCTGTGGAATCCACTCTGGAGTCATGATTCTGGTCAAGACAGATTTACCACGAGGAGTTCTTGGCTCTCTCTCTAAGTTCCCTTGCTCTATATCACCCATGTCGGTCTCCGCAATCACATTTCCAAACTCATCAGTTCTATCAAGAAGAGTGGTGACTACATATATAGTCCCCTCTTTATCTAGGTATGCTCCATTCTCAAACTTGACTACTGGGTGATCTAATCCATGGGGTTGATCGGGGTTCTTAATCTGTACCACCGATCTTCTCAGGCCATCTTCATAGATGCGAGCACCTAGATGATTAGTCCTGATGTATTCCAGTTGAGTCTTGTAAGGTCCTTCTGGCTTTTCTAGATAAGCCAACCCTGAACTGCCTACTGGTCTCTCCATGTGATAGGACATCTCAGAATCACTTGTTTCTGATCTGGGAGTGTATGGGTAATCACTCAACTGTTGGGCCCAAGACCTGGCAGTGTGATTGACACTAGCTTCAGAAGATCTGAGGCTTTGTCTGTCTCGGCTTAAGTGTCTGCCTGATCTAAGGTTCATATGCCTGATTTATCTACCCCCTTGGACCTAAGCACACTCTCGTCGCAAGTTAATTTGCACCAATCACTTTGTTCTTTTGAGTTGAATATTATGTTTATGGTCTTGTTTGAAATCGCGTCGTTAGGAGTACTTAAGTGAATTTCCACACTTGACAAGTGATCGATTCCAGTTTACCTTTTGTCCCTTAGGGTTTTCGCACTTAAGACCTATTTACTTCTTGCACTTGGTTAATTAATACTCTTGGACTTGATTCGTTCCTAACGTTGCCCTAATTAATTACCACACCTAAGTCGTACTTAGCCTAGGCTAGGAATTGACAAAGGAGGGTTGAGGGATCTTCCAACCTCAATTAGCTGGTTGACCAGACTGCTACACAAACCCAGGAAGCCTTCTCCCAAGCTTGGTACTCACCCTTGCTAGCTTGCTCTGGATTGCCTTGAGTGCACACAATGTTCCTGCAAAAGCTCACCCGTTAGTATAGCTCTATTACCACAAGTAATTGAAAAGCACACATCAATAATTTTAGTCCCCCTGGAGTAACTCACTGCACCCCCTGAATCTGAGGACCACTTAGTTCCACCTAAAGGTCAACTTAAAAATGCATGTTCTAAAACTCCGCGTATGATTCTTACAAAAACCAGTCGAGATCCATGTAGGATTCTCAACAAGCTTTCCAACGAGACCAAAATCTCATCATTCGGAGTTCGTATGGTCAAGTTATGACCATTCAGGCACTAAAAGGTCAAAATAGGCTCTCAGGGTTCAGGAGATCCCTCTCTGGTTTCTAGGCCTTTTGCCCACTTCCAAGGTTCTAAAGTTATACCAAGGTGCTCAAAATTAAGCTCATATACCCTTCCAATCACTCAAAAAAATAACCCTAAATTTTCATGCGTTAAAGGCCGTGTATCGCGATAGGTCGGGTCGAGGTGTCGCGATAGGTGGGAAGTGTCGCGATAGCTCGTGAGGTGTCGCGATAGGTGGGAAGTGTCGCGATAGGTCGAAGTGTCGCGATAGCTCGTGAGGTGTCGCAATAGGTGGTGAGGTGTCGCGATAGGTCGAAGTGTCGCGATAGCTCGTGAGGTGTCGCGATAGCTCGTGAGGTGTCGCGATAGGTGGGAAGTGTCGCGATAGGTCGAAGTGTCGCGATAGCTCATGAGGTGTCGCGATAGGTGGTGAGGTGTCGCGATAGGTCGAAGTGTCGTGATAGGTCGTGAGGTGTCGCGATAGGTCGTGAGGTGTCGCGATAGGTCGTGAGGTGTCGCAATAGGTGGCGAAGTGTCGCGATACCTCGTGAGGTGTCGTGATAGCTCGTGGGTGTCGCGATACCTCGAGGTGTCACGATAGCTCGGGATATGGTGAATTTTACTGTTCTGTCTAGTGATTCTAGGAGCTCTAGGCCTGCGCAGTGTCGTGGTGCACTCAGAATCGTGATTGGGCGAAGTTTTCGGAGTGTCGCGATAGCTCGAGCTCAATGCCTCGGGGACTGTGCAGACAGATTCTGTACCTGCTGAGCTTGCTGGAGATGATGATGGAGCTGCAACCTGCAAGAAACATGCAAAAACACACAAAAACAAGCACACACACTCGCTCTCTCTCAAACTCGCACACAACAAATGAGGGAAATGACAAGGAAGAGGGAATATGTAGTGGGGAAGGAGAAGGAGGTGGAGATGGAGAAGGAGGTGAAGATGGAGATGGAGATGGAGAAAAATCAGAAATTTACCAACTACTTACCATTCCAACGCGTCCTCTCTACGTCTTACCATCACACGCTCGTCCTCAAAGCTCGCTCCCCGGCAACGGCGCCAAAATTTGGTGTAGCTCAGTGACGAGTAGCACCTCCTTTAATGTCAATCCGGGAAGACATGAGGATGGTATGAAGACCTCGAGCAAGTGACGGCACCAATGTGTGAGTGAGAAGCACACTAACATGCACACACATACACACACACGCGCACACACGGCAAGAACAAAGAGAGTAAAACAATGGAATCACTTCTATTGCAACCAAGTTCTCATACAAGCTCAAAACTACAAGAAGCTCTCCCAAAAATGAGCTCTCTAGCTCTATTTATAGTTTTTGACTAGCTTTGGCCCTGTCCAGACCTAGTGTCCGGCCTAGTTAAAAATTAGGTTCCAGGGCTTATTTGAGGGCTCAAACGAGGTCTAAAAATTATGAAAATTGGCAGGCAACTACTTCTAAGGCTCCCCAAGCTCGAGGACTCCTCGGCTTGTACAAAATGGAGCTACAAAAAGGTGAAATGATATTTACAAGGGTTTTTAGTGATGAGAATCACTTTAAAATGATGTAAGGGTTTTGAAAAAAAATGAAGGGTTGCCTTAGTGCTAGATCTGCATGTGTGTCCGTACTTGCTTCTTCCCGTGTGCTGTCAACACATGCCCATCATGTGTGAGGTATAGTTTGTATACTTACACTCAAGTATTCTTTATCATTCTTTATTTTTCTTGCATAATTACTTTCGCAATATTGGCCTTAGTGGGAGATTGTTAGTGTTAGTGTCGATGTGAAAGGCCAAATGGCCACAAGACACTTTATTGTATATGTTCTTTAATAAAACATATAGTGGCCTAGTCAGTCACAAACCGTAAGTCCGACCGCATTTGTAACACCTAAGAAGTCTATGTTCGTGCTCCATGTGTAATATGTTTCTCTCTGTATTGTGTAGCTTCTGTGCGGAGTACTATGTGTGGTGCTAGGAGCTCCGTTTTCTACTCTGAGGATATTATTACGGAGCTCTGGAGAAGGAGAGCATATTGTGGTGCATTTCCATTGAAATAGTTCAGAGCGAATGTGAACAATAATGCCACGTTTGACAGACAAGGCTATCAATGCATATGCTTGAGCATCTTTGCCATCCCAACAAATTTGCTCTATAATAGGTGTAGTAGAAATCGCAACGCAAATAGGAATCTGCAAAATATCACCATCTTTGATGCCATCTACATCAGATTTAGTTCTTGTATTTGCAAGTGTAATATGACATTTTTCCACACCTTGCACAATATTCCACATTGATTTTGCGACCAATACATGATGCATCATATAAGCCCACAATGGGTGATTCGTACCATCCAACTTATCCTCAACAGCCAACATACGAAATACATCACTGCTTTTAGCCATGGCCACTGACTAAAATACCTTGATGCAGAAAAATTATTGTATTAGAAAAATTTGAACAGAACTACCTTATCGAGTTTTGCTAAACTTGTAGTAGACTTCAAGATGCTTATACTGGTGAACAAAAACTTGTATATATCTTTGGCACAAGAAGACAAAATAGCCTGCACAAGCACTACAATAGTGTGTTCGGAGGTGAAAACAAGATCATATCGTGATTTCGACATGATACAACAAAGTTGTTTTGATCTCCTAATCACGCTTTAGTATGATCACCAAAGTTTGTACGATTTTGAGACTGTGACTAGAGGGGTGATGACAACGCCCTCGATGAAGCAGTGACCTGCTTTGATACTAATTGTTGGGGTTTGAGGTCTGCAGAAGCACATGGACAACACAAGGAAGAAGAAGAAGCTTGGAGCACAACACACAATACTAAATGTATTACCACTAGAATGTACAAAGATAAGTAACCCATGAGGGCTATAGGTGTATATACATACAAGCTAGGGGAAAAGAACCTTCTAAAGAGGGAAAAAAAGTGCCTGGGCAGTCCTAGAGTGTTAACACCCATCACTACCTAAATATATCAACAATATGAAGTTTCATATGGTATGTGAGTGTTTTGACAGTCATTGAACCCTTAGAGTCTAACTCACTCATTTCTTTCTAACTGCTTATGTTGTTGGTGGAAAGGGAGCCCTACTAGTAAGGGCAAGCAAGTGGAGATAGGTGAACTAGTTGTGGTGTCACTCTAGACAAGGATGTTGTGTGTGTGTAGAAGTGTGAGAAACACACAAGAATCACACAAGAATCACATACAAGGAGCACAAACACAACGAGACACATGGAGAAGAAGGATGGCTGGAATAGCTCTCTCTATTGCTTATGAAGAGAACTCTAGTAAGAGTTGAATAATATCCCTAAGTACAAAAGTACCACCACATAATAGTGTACCATGTATGTGGTAACATGGGGAAGAAACCTCTAGTTGGCACCAGAGTAAAAAGTGCCTATCTATAGGGGAAAGGTTCACATCAAAGCTATTCGAGGAAAACATAAGTGTAAAAACCCCCCTAGAGTGCAAAAGTGCCTCCATTTGGGTAACTTTATCAAAGTGACCAAATTTCATCGAATGGCACTGCTATATTGTTATGCCAACAAAAACCAAGTTATCAAATATGTAGGTCCAAAAGTGCAAAATCTGGGTGGAGCACAAGCTAAATGCCACCCTGATACACAATATTGATTATTTCTTAGGTGAGACCACCATAGAAATATTTGTAGGAGAAGTGAATCTTGGAAATGAAGCAAACCCACAAATAGTCCACCTAGCGTGGCACTACCCTTTTTACTATAAAAGGTAACTTCCCTCCTATATACCTATAAAAGTGCCTTTGTCTAGTCGTACAAAGATTTGTAAGTTATTCCAAAAGAGCTTGGGCTAAATCAAACCCCCTGGATAGAGGGAGCTTCACCCATAAGGATCAGAACATACCAACTCAATCCAAAGTGCATAGAGGTAGTTAAGGTAGAATTGAATAAATTAGAGGAAACAAGTATATTTATTCTTATTGAACACTCATGATGTTTCTTATCTATGGTTATTATGCCAAAGAAAAATAGTATAAAGATAAGATTATGTGTTGATTTTTGTGCCCTAAATAAAGTAACTATTCAAGATGGTGATGGATTCAATGACTACAATCAAATTCTCATCCATCCTGAGGATAGAGATAATACTACTTTCGTCACTCCATGGGGCACCTATGTCTATACCCACATGGCAGTTGGCCTCAAAAATGTGTGTGCATCATTTAACCGAGCAATAGGGGAAACAATAGGGCAACTAAATTTGGGCACTTAGAGGAAAATTGGGTGAATAATTTTTTGTGATGAAAGACATCAAAAAGTGACCATATGTTCTGTGCACATCCATGGAGCTATACAACCCCACATCAAGCCTTTGCATCATCTCGATGCAAGATTCCCTTTTATTTTCTTCAAAGGAAGAATTCATTATTTTGATGGGAATGAACTACAATATAAAAATCAATCAATGGTATATGTGTGGATGGAATATCCAACACACTTGCTTCAATTGAAGTAGGTCTTCACCCTAGAAATGTTAAGCATGGGCAACTTTTCACCCTTCAATTATTCAATTTGTATTGCACCTTGAGGTAGTATCTTCACCACTGTGTAAGGTCCAACCCACTTGGGCACTAGTTTAGTGTGTACTAGAGGGATCTAGTGTACCAAAATCCTTCACTTTTTTGGTCCTCAAATTCTTGTGATGAAATTTTTTGTGCTCTTCTTGCTTACATGAAATCTACTAATTGTTGCCTGCCTATATTCTTTCGATGTTGTTAGCCTTCTTATGTGGGGGTCAATTTCAATAGATTTTTCTTCCATATATTTTCTCATGATGAACTCAAAAGGAGCAAGTGCCTCCTTACCATATACTAGTAGAAAGCTTTCACCACTAGTACCCCTGCTTGTTACCAGAATGCCTAGATTGGTCTAGTCAAAGCTCATGTCCAAGATCTGTGGTGATCTAGAGAAAGCCTTTGTAGTAGCTCGATCAAGATTTTATTGGAGCTTTTTGTCTGACCATTTGCTCTAGGGTAGTAGGCACATGAATTCTTGTGATAGACCTTGTACCTATAAAAAAAGCTCTATAGCAATTGATTCAAAATATGAGTGACCCCTATCACTAGTGACTCCTTTTGGAGCTAGACATCTGTAGAAGCACACAAACAACACAAGGAAGAAGAAGAAGCTTGGAGCACAACACACAATACTAAATGAATTACCACTAGAATGTACAAAGATAAGTAACCCGTTAGGGTTATAGGCATATATACAAGCCCGGGGAAGAAAACCTCCTAAAGAGGGAAAAAACGTGCCCCGGTGGTCCTAGTGTGTTCACACACATCACTACCTAAATATATCAACAAATCCCCCCCTTGGGAGTGATGCGGTAAACAATGAGCTGGCACTCATGTATAAGGAAGTTACAAGCTATGTGGAATCAATCCACAAAAGGAAGTGTTGCAGAGCTAAAAAGAGCACAAAGCAGAGAAAAAGACGGGCCCCAAAATTTTTCTGATTTGGACATCATATTTTTGTATCATAATCATTATTGTAATATATTTCCCGTTGTAAATGCACTAGAGGAGTCCTCTAGATGCATCCCCACAGAAGATTAGAGATTTACCCATGTAAAATAGTAGGAAATTAGTCTTTTAGTGAATAAAGTGCCGGTCTCTTGTGTGAAAGGACCATTTTTAGGGCACTAGTATATAAGTCAAATGTGACTCTTTGTAAAGGACTTTTGGCCATTGTGAGAATAGAGAGCACAAAAATTCGAATTTGTGTCTTCTTCACTCCATATCTTCTTCTCTGTGAGCTTGTGTGCATGTGTATTGCTTGGAAAGAGTGCTTGGGTGTGTTTTCTATCCTTGAGAGCTATTGTTTGCTGTAGGTAATGTGTGTACGAAGTGTAGGAAGTGCTGAAGTGTAGGAAAGATTTCCCGCGACTCAGTATTTTGACCATAACTTGAAGTAGGAGCGTCAGAATTGAGTGAAACCACTGCCATTGGATGCGTCTTCTCGAGAGCTTCGAAATGCATATGCTATTCGCTATATTTGGAGTTTGGAGCTGGGAGAAAAGTCCAAAATACTGACGGCTGCTGCACCAAGTATCGTTTCGCCATGACCAACAGTTGAAGCTTGTGGGATAAGTCCTGACCTTATTTACACTCTTTGAGTAGTTCATTTGCCTTGATCATTACATGATTGCATGTCTTCATACACTCGGCTAGGTTTGTATACTCTTTGGATTGATAATTAAAAGCGTGTATCCCCGCTATATGCACTTGAGTGAGGATTGAGGTATAGTCTCTTTCTCCGCAAGTCCCTAAGTTGGTGCTTAGGTCAACACACTTTTTGGCGCCGTTGCCGGGGAGTGACGAATCAAACCGAGGCATTCGTGTGATGGTAAGTAGCTTTTTTGCATTGAAGTACGTGGAGGAGTGGAAATCTTCTCTTCTTTGGTAAGTCATTTTCAGCCGCACTTGCTACTTCTCATTCTTGGAGTGTGTGTAGTGAGTTGTTAGTCTAGGGAAGTGAGTGGAAGGAGTAGAGAAGGAGTAGTTAGGGAGTAGGTCAAGTCCGGAGAGTAGAAGTTAGTCTTTGTTTAGTAAAGTTTTCTTTTTGAAAGTAAGAAAATTCCAAGTATAAAAGCCAAAAAAAAGTCACTTTATAAGTTACTTGTATTTCTGAGCAAGTATCGTGGAGAACCACTGTCGAGTATCGTTAGAGCTGTGGCAGAGATCGCGGACGAGGAACTGAGCAATCTGGGGTTGCATAGAGCAAGGAGGAGTGAGAAAGAAGTGGGATCAACTATCAAGGTGAGCAGAACCCATCTTACTTTTGATTTCTCAGTAAATTTAGACTGCAGAGAAAAACGATCTGCGTCGGGTATCGTTTGAGACTTTCAGAGGGTAAAAAGGAGTGAGTTGAGTGGTACAGAGAGTGAGGAGAGAGGAGAGGGACTAGTAAAACAAGTGGATTAAACCAAAACTTAAAAAATCTTTCCCAAAATTTGTCCAAGGGTCAAGTATCGTTTTGCTCCCGCGGTCGAGTATCGCGATACTTAGCAAGTATCGTTTTGCTCCTGTGGTTGAGTATCGCGATATTTCCCTCCGATCGTGTATCGTTTCACACCGATCGCGATACTTAGCCAGAGATCGTTTTGTCAGCGATCGTTGATCGTGTATCGTTTCGTGCCGGTCGCGATACTTGAGAAGTATCGTGTATCGCGTATCGTTTCGGTCAAAGATCGGTATCGTCTCTCAGAGATCGCGATACTTACCAAAGATCGCATATCGTTTGGTCTTCAGAGATCGCGATACGTGATAAGTATCGTGTATCGTTACAATCCGGGTATCGTGTATCGTTTTGCAAAGATCGCGATACTAGTAAAAGGTCGTGTATCATTTGGTTCAGCGATCGCGATACCTAACAAGTATCGTGTATCGTTTTTCCAGCGATCGTCTGCGAGAGATCGTTTTGTGAGGTATCGTTTTGTGAGAGATCGTGTATCGTTTGGTGGAAGTATCGTGTATCGTCTGTGTTCAAGTATCAAGTATCGTTTGATCAAATATCGTGTATCGTTTGGAGCGAAGTATCGTTTGTGCTAAAGATCGTTTTGATCAAAGATCACGATACCCAACAAATATCGTGTATCGTTTAGCCAGCGATCAAGTATCGTCTGTAGTCAGAGATCGTGGAAATTGGAGGTTAAGTATTGTGACTTGAAAAGTTATTTTCAGTCAATTTTTAGCCAACATTCTTCCTAGAATTTTGACCCTTAGTGAAGAACCCCAGAGGCTAGAAGGTTGCGAGGACTGATCAGAATTGTTAGGTGGATGAACCTGAGATCCGGAAGAGTGCTAAGTAGTCGAAGAAGTGTCATATCTTTGGTAGGAAGCGCTGCCCAGGTTAGTCACCACTCTATTTACTCAGAATCCTCTAGTGATTCGGAAGGGGAATTACACATGGCTTCAGAAGACATGCAAGGTCCAACGCCAAATAGGAATTTCATGTCTACTGTTGAAGGGGAGTACCGTACCTCCTTACAATATGTGTCGACTAATGCCCAGGAGATCCCAATCTACCTGGATGGATTAAACAGATCTGTTGCTAGGATGATAACTTCCCAGAATGCCACAATTGTACCCCGACCTGCTATCAAGTACGAGGGAGGAGCATATGTAGATAAGATTGGTCATATCTATATTGTGACTGAACTTCCTGAGAGAATAAATGAGCGAGGAGAGTTTGTGGATCCCAACAACTCCGAAAGAACACAACCTGAAGAGTCTATATCTACCCCTAGGGGCAGGTCTCAAGTGTCACGAGTCTTGAGAGGAGATTTGATACCTCAAGATGATTACCTGTTGGAAGTTTATATGATCCATGGATCAGACCTGTTGCTTCAAACTGATTTAGCGGTTCCAGGGAGAGAAGAAAGCCCCATGACATTTTATGAGTTGAAAGACCCAGATGATGAAACTAGACTTACTTATTTGGATAAGGATCAAAGGAGATATTGGCCTGTGAGTGCCTTAGACAGGGCTCGACTAAGATACATGGGTACGCCTGTATTTCCTCAAAGGGGTCAGGCAACTACTTCACAAAATCCTTTTGGGAATCAACAAGAAACGGAGCAAACCACATCTGGACAGACCAGTCAACGAAGTGTGCCCAACCATACTCATGTACAGTTTGCAACTCCAGGAGTGCACACATATAATCAGACCCACGCAGGGATAGGGAACCAATACCGACCACCAACAAGACCACAACCACCGATAGGAAGACAGCCGGGAGTGCCACCATTACGACCAGCTATCCCAGTCTTCCCTGTGATGCCCAGACCACCTGAACCAATGAGAAGGCTGAGACCTATTCAAGTAGCTAAATGTGTAAGAAACCATTATGATGGGCTGGGAGAGCCCTATGATCATATCGCAGAATTTAAACAAGTTCTAAGAGCGGAGCAAGTAGAGGACTTCTTTGTGCATTATGAGTCTTTTGGGCTCACCCTCACAGGGACTGCTCTAACTTGGTTCCAACCTTTAGATCCCAATCAATTTGGAAACATGGAACAATTCTTTCAAGAATTCATTGGAGAATTCGCAAAGAGAGGGATTAAACACAATTCTGCATCTTTAATCCATAGCTTTAAACAAAACCCTAACGAAACTGTGAAGATTGCTGCCCGAAGATTCAATCAGTATGTGGATAGATGCCCAGTAGCTGAGAGACCCACTCAACAAAAGATGATTTCTCTATTTCTAGATGGACTTACCAACGGAACCCTAAGAACACTAGTGTATGTGAAGAGATTACAAACACTGAGTGAGTGTCTTCAAGAGTGCATTGATTTGGAAGACAACCTTGCCGAGGATCTCAAAGGTACCACCGACCACACTAAAACAGAAGATTTAAAGAGCACTATCACGTCCAACTCTAGTAACATGGAAGAATTGGCAGCATTATTAGCAAAGAAACTAGGAGTTCAGGGACAGAGAGCTTATCAAAACCCAACACAAAGATTGCCCGTGCTACGAAGATGTAATTTGTGTGGAGGAGAACACCCCACACACTTGTGCATCCGAGGAGGAGCCGGTGCACAACCTACGTATCCATACTACAGACAGCAACAACAAGGGACTTCTTCATACTGCCACGTCGAACAAAAATACACCAATCACACCACTGAAAACTGTCCCTTCAATAGGCAAGCACGGCCTATCCAACCACCTCAATACCGACCATATGGATATCAACCAAGAGAGCCTGGTAGGGAGATGCCTAGATACAATCCCTATCCAACACAAGCAAGGGCACCAAGACACTATGAGCAAGCACCATACCCACCAACACAACCAGTACTGGGACCCCAGCTATCACAACCTCAACAAGTAGTACCAGTGAAGTATGCTCAACCAGAAGAAAACTTAGAGAGAGCGATAGTACCAGCATCAATAATGACCAATGTGGAATCAACCAATCCAGGATATGAACCTCCACTAGGAGAGTACTATCCATATGAAGCCAACATGATGGAATATGAGCCAACATATTGTTGGAGAAACACTCACTAATTGGTTATATATTTGAAGGTCAAATCTTAGGAAGAAAACCCCATGCCTATGTGAAGGGACAAATTCACAAGTGTATCATATTTGTAAAGTTAGTTCCCTTTAGTTCTAGAAGTTTTTTAAAATCACGAGATACGAAAATCTATATAAGTTAGTTTGTATCAACTGACGCAGTGAGAGAGAGAGAGAGAGAGAATAGAGAGAAATAAGAAGAAGGAGTTCATTTTATACGACTGTGTATAGTCGGGCTTCTCTGAGTGAGAAAGCAACTGTAAAAACTTTTGAGTTTTTTATAGTTATGAGAAAGAACTGAGTAAAGTTCTGTGTATGAGTCTCTCTCCATCATCTCCATGCTTGCCTACTGTGTGAAGAGTTACAAAGATCAAATTTTCTGAGCAATTCGATGCCTGGCATCGAATCTTGGCTGATAAGTCATTTTTTCATTCTCTGTGTGTTACAAGTTGTTGAATCTTCTAAAAATATGAAGTTTGTGGAGCAACTCGATGCCTGGCATCGAGTTTGAGCATAAAGTCGATGCCCGGCATCGACTTCTAGCATATAAGTCATCTTCTTCATGTGTGTGTAAAAGAAGCTGTTTCTGGTGCAGAAAAAGGGCCTAAAAAAGCTCAAAGTCGATGCCCGGCATCGACTTGGACTGAAATTCGATGCCAGGCATCGAATTTTTTATTTTTGGACACCAGGAATACTAAAACAGGCAAGTTTTCCAGTTTTGGAAGGTCATACAGGGTCATCTTGTGAAGGCCATAACTTGAGTTCTAGAGCTCCGTTTGATGCATATGATAGCTTGTTGGAAAGCTCTACTCTTCTAGTTTCAGCCTATAAAGTTTCATGGAGAAATAATACTTGAGCTAGGAGAAATTAGCAAAATACTGAAGGTATGTCATTTCGGTGACTAGGAATTTCTGTCAAAGCAAAGTTCTCACTTTAGGCTATCATTTCTCAAAGTTTGGAGTGGCAATGAGTTAATGGTGACCATAGAGGTGTTCTAGTGTCACCTTAATTCATTTCTTGTGGTGTTTTATACATCAACAAGTGGTATCAGAGCAGAAAGATTCTCGAGAGCAGAAGACGACAAAGGTACGAGAAGTTTTGTAAAGTTTTCCATTAAAGTTTGAAAGGTGAAGCATTTGAAGACACAAGGCATCAAAAGGTTACTTCAAAAGTATCCTCATACACAAAGAACTTCAAAAGGTATTATCCTTTATCCTTTAAGCTCATAGGTTGCAGCAGAAGGAAAGAACTATGGCAGATCATATCTCCATTGACAAACTGGACAGAGATAATTACCCCGCATGGGTAATGAGAATGGAAGCCTTACTTATGAGTAAGGATCTCATGGTATATGTAACAGGTGAAGAAGAGAAGCCAGTATTCGAAGATGAAAGCCGACCAAAGAAAGAAGAACTAGATGCTTTAAAGCATTGGCAGAAGAAGGATGCAAGTGCAAAAGCTTACATCTACAATACAATCTCTGATCATTTGCTACCACACATCAGAGGATTGGAATCATCTGAAGATATATGGAATGCATTGGAGTATCATTTCCAAAGCACTACTAAAGCACGGAAAGCAAGTCTATGGTCAGAGTTTACAACATTCAAGAAGAAGCCAAGTCAAAGTATTAGTGATTATGTCACTAAGATGAAGGATCTAGCAGATAGTCTTGGATCCATAGATGAAGATGTTGAAGATCACAGATTGATTGCTCAGCTACTTGCAGGTTTTAGAGGGGATGAAAGGTGGAAACCTTTTGTCTTATCAACAGAACTTTCGTTAAATCATTATGTTCCAGATTTGAACCAGTTGCTTGGTTTGATGCTCACATATGAGCAAGACTTGAAGGGAGATGGAGATAAAGGACAAAGTTCTGCAATGTACGTGAAGAACAAGAAGAAAGGAGATAAAGGTAAAGCAAAGGATGAAGAGGAGTCTAGTTCTCAAGCTTATTATACAAGAGGTAAAGGCACTGGTAGAGGAAGAGCAAGAGGATTTGGAAGAGGAAGAGGTAATCAAAATAACAACAAGAAGGCTTGCTGGATCTGTGGATTGAGTAATCATTTGGCTCATGACTGTTGGCACAACCAACAAGGATCAAACCAGAATCAAAATAACAATAGCAGAGGCCGAGGTGGAAGATATCAAAGTAATTTTCAAAGAGGTAGACAAAGTCAAAGAGGAGGCTATGGTAGAGGTGGAGGAAGAAGTTGGGGACAGAATCAATCCTACAACACCACCTACTACAACTATGCAAATGACACACAGAATGAAAGTCATACATCATTGATGATGAATTCAATCAACACATCAGACAAAGAAGATCTAAAGGTATTTTACATTGACTCTGGATGTTCTAATCATTTGTCAGGAAACATAGAATTGATGTCAGAATTGGAAAAAGGTATTTCGAGTCACACAGTTCAAACAGGTGATAATACCAGACATAGTGTACATTCAATTGGAAAAGTGAAATGCAAGAGTGGAGCA
Source organism: Ceratopteris richardii (assembly GCA_020310875.1). Taxonomy (NCBI): domain Eukaryota; kingdom Viridiplantae; phylum Streptophyta; class Polypodiopsida; order Polypodiales; family Pteridaceae; genus Ceratopteris; species Ceratopteris richardii. The sequence continues at coordinate 45,872,817 of CM035432.1, read as the reverse complement.
GATTTGCTAACCAATGTTTTGTATGTTCCTACAATACCTAAAAACTTGATTAGTGTGGGACAGATAGTTGAAAAAGGTTTTCAAGTCAGGTTTACAAATGAAGGCGTATTTGTGGAAGATCCAGAGAATGGATATAATCAGATTGTCTCTGGTAAGAAAGAAGGTAGACTCTTTACTTTAAGAGTGCAAGGAAACATTGGTCAAGCTTTGCTCACACATGGTGAAGCAGTGATTACAGAACTTGATCTCTGGCATAAGAGATTAGGTCATTTCAATGAAAGAGGAATTAAAGCTATGGTTGCTAATCAGTCTGTACTAGGATTACCAAATGTGCAAAGTCAACATATGGTTTATAAATGTGAAGCATGTCAAATGGGTAAAGCACACAGGTTACCATTTCAAAAGAAAGGATTCAAACATGATGGAGTACTTGAGCTCATTCATACAGATGTATGGGGACCAACAAAAGAAGGATCTATCAGTGGCTCAAGGTATTATGTTCTTTTTATTGATGATGCTACAAGATGGATAACATTATATGTTTTGAAGGAAAGATCAGAAGTGTTTGGAGCCTTCAAGCATTTTCATGCATATGCAGAGAGAGTAACAGGTCAAAAGCTTAAAAGACTGAGGTCTGATGGAGGGGGAGAATACTTCTCCCAAGAGTTCAATGATTATCTTTGGAATGCAGGTATTAAGAGAGAAATAACATGCAGGTATACACCACAACAAAATGGTGTAGCAGAAAGAAGGAACAGGACTTTGGTTGAGTTTGCTAGAGCTATGCTAAAGGAGAAGAATTGTCCAAATTATCTTTGGGCTGAGGCTGTAAATACAGCTACATATCTTGTGAATAGATTACCATGTGCAGCTCTGAATGGAATGACTCCATATGAAGCTTGGTGGGGTAAGAAACCAACACTAGATCATTGTAGAGTGTTTGGATCAATTGCATATGCTTATGTGCCATCACAGCTTAGGCATAAACTTGAACCAAAGGCAGAAAAATATGTGTTCATTGGTTATGATGAAAAGCAGATGGGTTACAGATTGTGGAATCCTCTAACAAAACAATTTATTGTTTCTAGAGATGTTACATTTGATGAACAGAAAAGTTGGTATGCAGATCAAAGTCATACAGCTGAAGAATTTGAAGAAGAGGTAAGAAGATGTGAGAAAGGAAAATCAATTGTGCAGGTAAATAGAGATGAAGACTATATGCAAGCAAGTACATCCACAAGTAGATTAACAAGAAGAAATGAAGAAGCTCCTATATTTGATGAAGAAGTGTACCCAGACACATATGAAGAATGTGAACCAAGAAGGTCAAGCAGGACAAGGAGACAACCAGAAAGGTATTCTTATGACACTTCTTACATAACTCAGAAGAATTATGCATATATGGTCAAAGATGATGAAGAACCTCAGAACTATGATGAAGCTAAAGGTAAGAAGCAATGGGAAGAAGCAATGAAGGAAGAGTTCAATGCACTGGAGGAGAACAAGACATGGGAACTTGTTCCTAAACCAAATGGTAAGAAAGTTATTGGAAATAAATGGGTTTATAAAGTGAAGAAGCTTGCAGATGGAAGTATAGCCAGATACAAAGCTAGATTGGTGGTGAAAGGCTATGCCCAGACCTATGGCATAGATTATGATGAGACATTCAGTCCCGTAGCTAAGATGTCAACTATAAGGACAATCATTGCTATTGCAGCTTCAAAAGGATGGACTCTAAGTCAATTGGATATAAAGAATGCATTCTTGAATGGATACATATCAGATGAGGTATACATGGAACAACCTCAAGGATTTATAGATTCCAGGTATCCAAATTTTGTTTGCAGGTTGAGAAGAGCATTGTATGGATTGAAGCAAGCTCCAAGAGCTTGGAACTATAGACTGGTGAAGTATCTCAATGATCTTGGATATCAAAGTTCAAAAGCAGATTCAAGTCTACTTATCAAAAGAACAGAGGAAGGTACAATCTACATTTGTATTTATGTAGATGATATTATAATCACAGGTACTTCAGAAGAAGGAATCAAGGAGGTAAAGAGATTACTTGAGAAAGAGTTTAAGATCAGTGACCTAGGAAAGTTGTCATACTTTCTTGGAATGGAAGTTACTTATACAGATCATGGCATATATGTATCACAAGAAAGGTATCTTCTGAATTTATTGAAGAAGTTTGATATGGAAAATTGTAGAGAAGCTTCAACTCCACTTGAAGTTAATCACAAGCTCAGTAAATATGATGGTGCAGAATACAAAGATATGAGGAAGTATCAATCTCTTGTGGGTAGTTTGATTTATGCTACACTAACAAGACCTGATCTTAGTTATGCAGTGGGAGTTTTGTCACAATTCATGCATTGTCCAAAGGACCCACATTGGATTGCAGGACAAAGAGTTCTCAGATATATCAAAGGAACTATAAAGGAAGGATTATATTATCCTTTTACATCAGATTTGAAGTTGAGAGCCTATAGTGATTCAGATTGGGCAGGTAACCAGGATGACAGAAGATCAACTCATGGTTACATGATATACATTGGTGATAAGCTTGTAAGTTGGTGTTCAAAGAAACAACATACAGTAGCATTATCATCAACTGAAGCAGAGTACAAAGGACTTGTGGAAGCAGCTAAGGAAGTCATATGGATGCAGACATTGTTCAAGAGCTTAGGCATTGATCAAGGTACACCTACAATACATGGAGATAATATGAGTTCACTTTATCTTGCAGCAAATCCAGTATTTCATGCAAGGACAAAGCACATAGAGATACAATATCATTTTCTCAGAGAAAAGGTAATGGAGAAGGAGATTGAAGTGGAGTACATTTCTACTAAAGATCAGTTAGCAGACATAATGACAAAGAGCTTGGATGGTGTGAAGACCAGCAGATTCAAAAGCATGGCAGGAGTAAAAGAAAAGAAGATGATATGAAGAAACAGGGAATGTCAATTAGTGATTGAGGGGGAGCTGTTGGAGAAACACTCACTAATTGGTTATATATTTGAAGGTCAAATCTTAGGAAGAAAACCCCATGCCTATGTGAAGGGACAAATTCACAAGTGTATCATATTTGTAAAGTTAGTTCCCTTTAGTTCTAGAAGTTTTTTAAAATCACGAGATACGAAAATCTATATAAGTTAGTTTGTATCAACTGACGCAGTGAGAGAGAGAGAGAGAGAGAATAGAGAGAAATAAGAAGAAGGAGTTCATTTTATACGACTGTGTATAGTCGGGCTTCTCTGAGTGAGAAAGCAACTGTAAAAACTTTTGAGTTTTTTATAGTTATGAGAAAGAACTGAGTAAAGTTCTGTGTATGAGTCTCTCTCCATCATCTCCATGCTTGCCTACTGTGTGAAGAGTTACAAAGATCAAATTTTCTGAGCAATTCGATGCCTGGCATCGAATCTTGGCTGATAAGTCATTTTTTCATTCTCTGTGTGTTACAAGTTGTTGAATCTTCTAAAAATATGAAGTTTGTGGAGCAACTCGATGCCTGGCATCGAGTTTGAGCATAAAGTCGATGCCCGGCATCGACTTCTAGCATATAAGTCATCTTCTTCATGTGTGTGTAAAAGAAGCTGTTTCTGGTGCAGAAAAAGGGCCTAAAAAAGCTCAAAGTCGATGCCCGGCATCGACTTGGACTGAAATTCGATGCCAGGCATCGAATTTTTTATTTTTGGACACCAGGAATACTAAAACAGGCAAGTTTTCCAGTTTTGGAAGGTCATACAGGGTCATCTTGTGAAGGCCATAACTTGAGTTCTAGAGCTCCGTTTGATGCATATGATAGCTTGTTGGAAAGCTCTACTCTTCTAGTTTCAGCCTATAAAGTTTCATGGAGAAATAATACTTGAGCTAGGAGAAATTAGCAAAATACTGAAGGTATGTCATTTCGGTGACTAGGAATTTTTGTCAAAGCAAAGTTCTCACTTTAGGCTATCATTTCTCAAAGTTTGGAGTGGCAATGAGTTAATGGTGACCATAGAGGTGTTCTAGTGTCACCTTAATTCATTTCTTGTGGTGTTTTATACATCAACACATATGACGCGGCTTATTATGGTTATGAGGGCTATGATCAGACATATGGAGCAGAAACTGCCACCTTAATGTATACAGCTCCTAAAGCACAGCAACCCGTGAGACCTCCTGTTAGACCACCGGTGCCGAGAGGACCATGCTATAGATGCGGAGGGGATCACTTCATTAGGGAATGCCCTCGACCTTATAATCCACCACCACCCAGAGTTTGGGAAGGGTATTGCAGTGATTGTGGAAGAGAACATCTTTTTAGAGATTGCCCTAAGAATCCAGCCAAGCCCCAAGACACTGCACCTATCAATGTGATTGAGGTCATTGAAGGATCCGGAAGTGACAAGGAGTACACTGTGCCACTAAAGGCCATTACAAGAGCCCAAACGAAACAACAAAAAGAACAACACTCGGAAGAGGAACAAAAAAACAACAAAAAAATAAGCCCATCAATTCAGATAGTGGAAGATTCTAAGGAACCATGTGAAAATTCCCGGAACACGAAAGCTCAGAAATGGAAGGAAAGACGAGAGAAACTCAAGGACAAATGGGCAAAAAACAAGAATACAAACAGTAAAAAGCAAACCAAAAAAACGAATAAGCCCAAGGAACAAGGGAATCCTTAGGAGACCCCTGAGCTACCCGAACCTAGCTCAGATAGGGAGAAGCCAGGATCAATTCTAGCAGACCCAAAGCCAGACGACTTAGACATGTGGTTGAAAGCCTACCAAGCTAGAATCAATATGGGCCCAAGCGTTGAACAACATGAGAAAATCTACCCTAAAGGGGAATTAGAAAAGGAAAGACTGACCATATGCAGGAAACTCTTAGAAGTAGCACAAGCAACCCTAGAAAAGCCTACCCCAATTCTACCAGAGACCAGGATTGCACATAGTCTGTATGAAGAATGCTTAAAGTCCAATAACAAAGAACCTAGGAAAGGAGATGACCAAAGCGGCCAGATAACAACCCAAGAGGAATCGATGTCAATAATCCCAGATCTAGAGGCAGATTGGCCAAAAGACTTGTGGAACAGAATACGAGAGGAGCAATGGAAGAAGAATGGGGATAATACACCTCCTTTTGAAGAAATAGATGGGGAAGATTGTCAACTTCACCCCAACTTGGAGGAAGTGTACGAAGAAGTGTCAAGACTTGACAGAGGAAGAGAGGAAACCATAAGCATTTCAAGGTTGCCTAATTACATGGGAGAATACGAAAGGGAGTCAGTGATAATACGAGCACCCACAATGTATGGAAAGGAAAAGGAAAAGGTAGAAGAGAGTTCACACAATCTAACAGAATTAAAGAAAACAAAAGTACGATGCCAATTGACGGTGGAAGAATTGCTTCAACTTAAACCACAATTATGGAAGCAAATGGCAAACCAATTAGAATCACAGCCAGAGATTGGAGGACCAACAAAAAAGGGGAAGGAAAATAACCCCACAATACAAGTTCCTGTGGACAAAGTGGGAGAGTTTAGTGAAGGAGATGAGGGTAATACTTGTCTACCAGTCACACACAACGGGTACATGACCAAGGCTATCCTAGATACGGGAGCCGGGGTAGGAATTGCCACTAAGGAAATCTGGGAAAAATGGGGAAACCTGCCTTACAACCCACACACATGAAACTCCAATTAGCAGACGATCATGTAGAAAAACCCTTAGGAATATTGGAAAGGATCAAACTAACCACTTGCGGTGTTGAATTCGAACACACCCTAGCCATCTGTAAATTCGAGAAAGCAAACAACTACGAGATGATATTAGGACGACCCTTCATGAGACAAATGCGGGTAGTACAGGATTGGGGAAGAGATTCGTTATACCTGCAACATCAAGGAAACACCACTAAAATAAATTTGCACACATTTGCTTATCGAGATGTCCCTCCACTACAATGGAATCCAGTACACCGAGAAGAAGATGACTTATCCATCCACAGTGCTGGATCGAGTGATCAATCTTGGATGCATGAAGATGCTCAGTTGTGGATGTGTAAGGAATCCAAGAGAGAAGAGAGCAAAAGACAACCATGGCCGATAGGACATCCTAACCATAGATCTGTAGAGGACCCCACTTACACACCTCAAATTTTCTCTGACGAAATCTTTGAGCCACATGGATGGATGGAAATCTTGGAAACTCTAGATGTGTGTGTAAACGAGGAAGTTTTGACGATGAATGAATGCATAGATGAGGAGGGCTATGATGTAAACCTCTATATGGTTGTCCTTCAAGAAGTAGAAGAAGGGGAAATCCTGGAAAAAGAATGGAAAGAGGAATATGAAAGCATAGAAATGGAACCAGAATTTGATTACGAAGAAAGCTGCTTAAATACTATTCAGAACCAGAAGGAACAGGAACCAACCAAGATCTTAGCAATTGAAACTGCTACTGCAATACACAGGCAGGAGGAGAACAAGAGTAAGGTAGGGCCGGACCCAGATCTTTTTGAAGTTCCTGAACACTTTAAAAAATACGAAGTAGAGGAAAGAAAAGTGGCTATTCAAATGCCTCGACGAGAGGCACGAGACGGGGAGGCGTATGACAACAAGGAACAAACGAAAAAAATTGTCGTGACAGTTGAGGAAGGAGAAGAAAGATGCACCTATATTGGTAAAGATGTGTCTGAAGAAGAGGAAGAGGAACTCATATACCTTATTCGGGAGTACCGAGATGTATTCGCATGGACCTATAAGGACCTCAAAGGGGTAGAACCCACTATTTGTTCCCATCGAATACCAATGACAGCAGATGCAAAACCATCCAAACAACGTCCTTATACATACAATGAAGTCTACGTAGCAAAGATTAAGGAAGAAATAGACAAACTACTAGCGGCAAGATTCATATACGAGATAGAACATACCGAGTGGGTATCGCCACTAGTAGTAGTGCCTAAGAAAAATGGAAAATTGAGAGTGTGCATAAATTTGAAGAAGGTGAATGCAGCCACTATACGTGACAGCTACCCACTACCTATCACGGACCATTTATTAGAGAGAGTAGCAGGTAAGGAGGTTTATAGCTTCCTAGATGGATTCTCCGGATACAATCAGGTAGCTATTGAGACTGAGGATCAACATAAGACAGCATTCGCCACTGAATGGGGAGTGTATGCATTCAGACTGATGCCCTTTGGACTCACTAATGCTCCAGCTACCTTCCAGAGATTGATGTGTCATGTTTTCAAGGAATTTCTGAAAAAAAGCATGGAAGTATATGTAGATGACCTTTGCACGTACTCCAATCAAAGACCCGACCACATTCCCGAGTTGAGGAAGATATTCAACAAATGTAGACAGTACCGAGTCTGCTAAAACCCCGAGAAATGTGTCTTCATGGTAAGGCAAGGGAAAATTCTAGGACACATAGTTTCGAAAAATGGAATATCAACAGATGAGGACAAGATTAAAGTCATCTTAGACTTACCAAGACCCAAGAATGCAAAGGAAGTGCAAGCTTTTATGGGACATTGTGGATACTACCGTAGGTTCATTCACATGTATGCCATAATAGCAAAACCCTTGTACGGACTCTTGACTCAATTTACTTGGACGGAAGAGTGCGAAAAAGCATTCACCGAGTTGAAAAAGAGACTTAGCACTGCCCCAATTCTGAAATCACCCAATTGGAACAAGCCTTTTCATATTCATGTTGACGCTTCTAACTATGCCATTGGATGCATCTTAGCCCAGCCGGCTGATGAAGGCAAGCTTGATCATCCAATTGCTTATGCGAGTAGACAACTGAATCAAGCCGAAAGAAATTATACCACTACGGAGCGAGAAGGCTTAGGAATGGTATACGCAGTGAAGAAATTTAGACATTATCTTTTAGCCAACAAGTTCAAATTCTTCATAGACCATCAAGCTTTGTTGTATTTAGTCAATAAGCCTTGTAACACGGGAAGGTTGGTACGATGGTTTCTACTACTAATGGAGTTTGACTTCGAAGTAATAGTAAAAAAGGGGAACACACATGTGAGAGCAGACCACCTTTCGAGGCTAACACATGGAGAGCCACCAAGTGGAGTACCCGATGATCTACCAGATGCTTATTTGTTCAATCTCGAAGTTTGCCCAAAGTGGGCAGAGAAATTGATCCCTATACTCACCCATGGCCCTCAACACTCAATCAATAGGAATAGCAAGAAAGAAATTCTTCAATCGAGAAACTTACACATTGTGTCAGGTAGTGTATACTACAAGGAACCCAACGGAGTGTTACTCAGATGTGTTGACAAGGATGAACAAACGCAACTAATTGAGCAAGCACATGTGAAAAAATGGGGAACACACCAAGGGATTCATGGAACCATCCAAGAACTGAAAAGATTAGGAGTGTATTGGCCTGACATGCCCAAGAATGTTCACGACCATGTAAGTAATTGTGTAGAATGCCGAGAGACGGTTCCCGAAGATCATATGTCTCTATCTTTTTCGACCATAGCACCCAATTGGAGTACAACTTTAGTGAAATTCTTAAAAACTCAAGAACACGAGTTAGGAACCAGCCTAGCAAGAAAGTGATCCTTAGAGGAAATGAGCAAGGACTATATTCTCATAGGAAAACAATTGTTCAAACGAGGGAAGGATAACCAACTAAGATTATGTGTGCATGAAGGAGAATATCTACCCATATTAGAAATGGCACATGCAGGTGCTGCAGGAGGTCATTTTTCGGCTGAAAGAACTGTTAAAATGATTCTCTTTGCGGGCTTGTGGTGGCCAACTCTACATATGGATGCTGAAACGTATGTACGAAGTTGTGAGACTTGTCAGAGAACTAAATACCCAATTCGGAGAGACGACATGCCATTAAGACCAATGATATGCGCTAGAGCCTTTACCAAATGGGGTATAGACTTCATTGGACCTATCAATCCACCTGCCAAAGGATCACATGCAGAGTACATCATAGTAGCCACTGACTACTTGACTAAATGGGTAGAAGCAAAAGCCACTAGAAAGAATGATGCTCAAACTACCGCAAAATTTCTCTTTGAGCATATCTTCACCCGCTTTGGCTTGCCTATTGAGATTGTTAGCGATCGGGGAACGCACTTCCTCAATGAGGTGATCGAGTCATTAATGAACGAGTTCTTAGTGATTCATAAAAAATCAGCACCATACCATCCCCAAGCCAATGGACAAGCTGAGAGCTCTAACAAAGTACTGTGCACGGTGTTGACTAAGCTTGTCAATAATGGAAGGTCAGATTGGGACAAACAATTGCATCATGCAATTTGGGCATTCCGAGTTGCATATAAAACGGCCATTGGAACTACACCTTTCAATTTAGTGTATGGGCAAAATGCAATTTTGCCAATTGACTTCTTAGTGCCTACATTGAAAGTGGCCCAGCAATATGAATGGAACGGTCATGAATTATCCCAACAATTAGATCAAATTGAGAAGTTACATGAGACTAGATTGCAAGCAGTAGCAGGCATTTATGCTGCTAAACGGAGACAAAAGGCATATTATGATGCACATATAAAAGACAAGGGACTTAAAGAAGGAGACTTAGTCCTGGTATACACCCTGAAACAACATGCCAAGAAATTACAAAAACGCGGATATGGACCTTTGATCATAAATCGAATCTCTACTAGTGGTGCAGTCAATCTTGCCACACTGGACGGAGACATTCTTCCCAACTACATCAGTGGATGTAGAGTAAGACGATTCATGGAGCCCTTGACTGATCAAATGCTAGCACGATTGGTAGGTGCTCAAAATAGGAAAAAGGAAGAAGAGAGAATTAGAGAGGAAGCTCGACAAGAAGCACTACAGCGCATTAGGAAACGGAAAGAATGGATGAGGCAAAGAGATGAACGCTATCTCCAAGGAGAAGAGCCCATACCTATGGCAAATTACCAAGTCGAAAATCATGGTCAAACGGGCATGTGTAAAACGCAACCTTACCTAAACCTAGGGATTGGCAAGACAGAGTACAAATTGATAGATGCATTGATAGACTCAGGAGCAGGACTTAGCTGCATGCGAAAGAGAATAGCAGAAGAGCTGCGATTAGAATTGAATCCCACAAAAGCACGATTAATAGGCGTTGGAGGTCACACTGTAGAATGTATTGGAACCACGAATGTATCCCTCCACCTAGGAAATTTCTCAATGGAACAAAGGGTTCTAGTGTGCGAGGATGAAGATTTGATAGAAGATTTCATCCTAGGTCACGACTGGATCATTGAGACAGAGGCGTGCATCCATCTAGCTCAAGGCTATATTTTGGCTAAAATAGGACATAAGGAGATTTTCAGCTTACTTGAAGAAAAACCTTGTATTCAAACAAATATAATACAAAGAACCGGAGCATGTCATTCAGTTGAATGATACTACAAAGATAAGCATCAAGGAAGCTCCTACCAATGCTACTTATGTAAAGCCACCTATCAAAGAGGAAGTCCACACTCCAACAAGTAAGGAAACAGAGGAGTTACAAAGCAAAGAACAAATTGTGATCGAGGTACCGGATAACACACCTCAAGAAAAACAGGCAAACATGGGGGCTGAGCCAAGGATCCAGCTTCAGATTAGGCAGCCCCATGACACTACATTACATATCGCGCAGGGCAAAGATGTTAATACCGGCAACGAACCAAGCATTCCAAAAACATGGCTGAATGTGGATGTCACTTAGCTAAAGCCGGTAGTCAAGCAAATGATTCAGACAGCCATGGACACTCAACAACAGTTGATGGAAATAGATGCAGACTATGATCAGGCAAGAAGAGAAAAGAATCAATTTCAAATCATGAGTGAGCAGCTATCGGCACAATTGATTGAAGCACAAAAAGAATTGGCAGTCAAAAATGCAGAGGTGCTGGCAATCAAGCTACAACATGATGCATCCATCGCTCAGAATCAACAGATGCATACACAACTAACAGAGTTGTAAAGGTTACACGATGCGAGCGAGGCTGAGAAAGAGAAAATGAAAATGAGAAGCATGTTATTAGAACAGCAACTCAAGTTGTATATGGAAGAGAACGACAGCCTCCGCAACAGAAATAAAGAATTGATGAAGTCTTTATTATATGATCAACCAATCATACAACAGGAATCCTCAGAAATCAAAGAAAAAGAATTAAGAGAGCAGATAGCACAACATGCAGAATTGCTGCGACAAGAAAAAGAAGTAAGAGAAGAATCAGAACGGAAGTACACTCAGGAAGTATGTGAACTAAAAAAGCAGTTAAATATAGCACATGGAAAACTGGCCACAAGCTACAGTGAAAATATGGATAATGTAGCTGACGTTGGTAAAGAATTGCTGGCCACTAAAGAAACACTCAGAGAAGCCATGCAAGAAATAAAAGAGAAAGATGAATGCATAGCACGACTAAAGACTCAGATGAAAGAGAAAACACCGATCGGGACACCAGTAGTGTCGGCTACGGAAAATCCTACTGACGAGGTAGAGGTAAGTCCTCTATCTCACCCGATCTCTAATTCTCCACTACATGAGCAGTTGGCCGACATACATGACGAACATCCAATGCCCTATACTGCAGAAATAAGTCAGAAGGAACGGGCACTAGTGGTGTCCCGGTTAACGGAAAATTTTGAAAATGAAGTGGTCAAAGCTATGAAAGATGCAAAGATAAAAGGTAAAGACCTGGACAAAATTATGAAGCCATTCAATATTCCATACGGACTCTTGAAAGAGAAAACCAGACGTTATATAACGAAGATTACACAGAAGAGTCCAGATGAGCAGCTGAATTTCAAACATGACACGTTCGCATACACTCAAGCAGAGTTTGAAGCTGCGCAACCAGTGTGTCGACGGAAATTTTTGGAGAAGCATCCCACACTACGGGTGCATTGGCAAGCAGCACCATATGCATTCCAGGTAAACCCCTCATTTTGTCCACTACCACGCAGAAGGGATAACAGGGAATTTTTGGATTTGCAACGAAGCGGCACGATAAATAAGCAGTGGCTCAATTATCCTATGCTTCCGAGCCCGCCACATAACTACTTGCCAACGGAGGATTATATGGTCAAAACCATCGAATATTGGCTACAGAATTATGCGACAGTGCCCGATTTAACTGTAAAAATGACCAATAAAATACTTAGCATGATCCTTACAGTTTTGAAGGTATTCAAGCATGCGGCCTACACCTTTTTGAACTTCATAGGTATTAATCAAGGAACGGACATCCTCATTTTTGATCTTTACAACAGGGTCAGATGTTTGCAACCAGGACAAATCACAGGTCCAAAAGTCAGAAAGGGGTAGAGGCCGAAAAGTTCAAGAGGGTGACTAAGAACAGCACATTCCTAGTCACTGGTGGCGTGCGTGGCAACCCCAATCAACAGGCAAGACAAATGCAGTAGGATCTAGTGTAGTAGAGCTTGAATCAAGAACAGGCCATCAAAGCTGCATGTCTGTTGAAATACAGACAAAACTGACCAAGGGTAGCGTGCAGGAGAAACGAAGCAATCAGCTGACGAAAAGCTAAAGCCTGTCAAGGGACGACAGAGACGAAGAGGGGGAGAGTGTTGCAAAGCTAAAAAGAGCACAAAGCAGAGAAAAAGACGGGCCCCAAAATTTTTCCGATTTGGACATCATATTTTTGTATCATAATCATTCTTGTAATATATTTCCCGTTGTAAATGCACTAGAGGAGTCCTCTAGATGCATCCCCACAGAAGATTAGAGATTTACCCATGTAAAATAGTAGGAAATTAGTCTTTTAGTGAATAAAGTGCCGGTCTCTTGTGTGAAAGGACCATTTTTAGGGCACTAGTATATAAGTCAAATGTGACTCTTTGTAAAGGACTTTTGGCCATTGTGAGAATAGAGAGCACAGAAATTCGAATTTGTGTCTTCTTCACTCCATATCTTCTTCTCTGTGAGCTTGTGTGCATGTGTATTGCTTGGAAAGAGTGCTTGGGTGTGTTGTCTATCCTTGAGAGCTATTGTTTGCTGTAGGTAATGTGTGTACGAAGTGTAGGAAGTGCTGAAGTGTAGGAAAGATTTCCCGCGACTCAGTATTTTGACCATAACTTGAAGTAGGAGCGTCAGAATTGAGTGAAACCACTGCCATTGGATGCGTCTTCTCGAGAGCTTCGAAATGCATATGCTATTCGCTATATTTGGAGTTTGGAGCTGGGAGAAAAGTCCAAAATACTGACGGCTGCTGCACCAAGTATCGTTTCGCCATGACCAACAGTTGAAGCTTGTGGGATAAGTCCTGACCTTATTTACACTCTTTGAGTAGTTCATTTGCCTTGATCATTACATGATTGCATGTCTTCATACACTCGGCTAGGTTTGTATACTCTTTGGATTGATAATTAAAAGCGTGTATCCCCGCTATATGCACTTGAGTGAGGATTGAGGTATAGTCTCTTTCTCCGCAAGTCCCTAAGTTGGTGCTTAGGTCAACACACTTTTTGGCGTCGTTGCCGGGGAGTGACGAATCAAACCGAGGCATTCGTGTGATGGTAAGTAGCTTTTTTGCATTGAAGTACGTGGAGGAGTGGAAATTTTCTCTTCTTTGGTAAGTCATTTTCAGCCGCACTTGCTACTTCTCATTCTTGGAGTGTGTGTAGTGAGTTGTTAGTCTAGGGAAGTGAGTGGAAGGAGTAGAGAAGGAGTAGTTAGGGAGTAGGTCAAGTCCGGAGAGTAGAAGTTAGTCTTTGTTCAGTAAAGTTTTCTTTTTGAAAGTAAGAAAATTCCAAGTATAAAAGCCAAAAAAAAGTCACTTTACAAGTTACTTGTATTTCTGAGCAAGTATCGTGGAGAACCACTGTCGAGTATCGTTAGAGCTGTGGCAGAGATCGCGGACGAGGAACTGAGCAATCTGGGGTTGCACAGAGCAAGGGGGAGTGAGAAAGAAGTGGGATCAACTATCAAGGTGAGCAGAACCCATCTTACTTTTGATTTCTCAGTGAATTTAGACTGCAGAGAAAAACGATCTGCGTCGGGTATCGTTTGAGACTTTCAGAGGGTAAAAAGGAGTGAGTTGAGTGGTACAGAGAGTGAGGAGAGAGGAGAGGGACTAGTAAAACAAGTGGATTAAACCAAAACTTAAAAAATCTTTCCCAAAATTTGTCCAAGGGTCAAGTATCGTTTTGCTCCCGCGGTCGAGTATCGTGATACTTAGCAAGTATCGTTTTGCTCCTGTGGTTGAGTATCGCGATATTTCCCTCCGATCGTGTATCGTTTCACACCGATCGCGATACTTAGCCAGAGATCGTTTTGTCAGCGATCGTTGATCGTGTATCGTTTCGTGCCGGTCGCGATACTTGAGAAGTATCGTGTATCGCGTATCGTTTCGGTCAAAGATCGGTATCGTCTCTCAGAGATCGCGATACTTACCAAAGATCGCATATCGTTTGGTCTTCAGAGATCGCGATACGTGATAAGTATCGTGTATCGTTACAATCCGGGTATCGTGTATCGTTTTGCAAAGATCGCGATACTAGTAAAAGGTCGTGTATCATTTGGTTCAGCGATCGCGATACCTAACAAGTATCGTGTATCGTTTTTCCAGCGATCGTCTGCGAGAGATCGTTTTGTGAGGTATCGTTTTGTGAGAGATCGTGTATCGTTTGGTGGAAGTATCGTGTATCGTCTGTGTTCAAGTATCAAGTATCGTTTGATCAAATATCGTGTATCGTTTGGAGCGAAGTATCGTTTGTGCTAAAGATCGTTTTGATCAAAGATCACGATACCCAACAAATATCGTGTATCGTTCCATGAGGCTTACACTTCAGCTTGTAAACCCACTTAGTGCCAATGGCCTTCTTGCCAAGAGGAAACTCACATAAAGACAAGGTACCATTCTTCATTACAACGTCATATTCAGATTGCATAGCAGCCATCCATTTTTTTGAATTTTGTGCTTCATCAAATGAAACAGGCTCATTCTCATCACAGAGACTAGACACAACCATAGCATAGCAATTGGATGCAAAAGAGGCACTATGAGATCCTAAACGAGTACAATATGACAAAGGTGCATCTAATTTGCTGCCATGCAAAGTTTGCACCAACCATTTTGGCATAGTTTTTGCCTGCTCAATATCAACTCTCTCGTCAACAAGTGCATCATGTAAATCTGCATCAAAAATGGAATAATTTGCATCATCACATGAAACCTGCAAAGGCTGAGAAGTTGCCTCATTAGGACCAACACTCGACTGTCCACTTGTAAAAAGAGGAAGAAAAGTATCATACATGTCTTTGGAGCTAACAGATGTCTCCTTAGTACATGAAAGTAAGGGCTCAATAGCATCTTCCACAAAAACAACATCACGGCTAACCAGAAGCGTTTAGTCTATGGATGATACAAACGATAGCCTTTGCTTTTAGAACTTTACCCAACAAAAATACATTCTATTGCTTTATCGTCCAAGTTTCTACAATGTTGTTCAGGCACTAATGCATACGCCAAACAACCAAAAACACGTAGATGAGCAACAGATGGCGTGTGACCATGCCAAGCCTCATATGGAGTAATAGACTACAGAGCTTTAGTGGGACACCTGCTAACTACATATGCTACACACATGACAGCCTCAACCCAAAAACTATGTGGTAAAGCCTGACTCTTGACCATACACCTCACCATCTTCATGAGTGATTTGTTCTTCCATTCAACAACTTCATTCTGTTGAGGTGTATATGGCACTATACATTGATGTTTTATCCCATGTTCAACGAGAAATGCATTAAAATCAGAAGACATATATTCCCCCCCCCCGATCAAAATGGAGGGTGCCCATTTTACATGCTGACAGATTTTCAGCCAAAACGAGAAACCGTTTGAAGCACATAAACACTTGAGACTTTGCCTTCAATGGATATACCCATGCATGCCTAGAAAAATCATCGATGAAAGTCATGAAGTAAAAATAGTTCCCAAAAGAAGGTATCTGCATAGGACCATAGACCTCACTATGAACAAGTTGAAATTTTTGAGTAGCCCAAACTGAACCATCTTTTGGGAAGGAGGAACGCTGCATTTTGCCCAAAATATAGCCTTCACATACATGCTAAGTGCCTCAAGTTTGGGCAAAGAGGACACCATTTCAGATTTCTGCAAGCATAGCAAACTAGCAAAATTCAGATGACCAAAGCGTGCATGCCAAAGCTTTGCATCTGACACAGCCTGAGAATCATATACTGCACATGCTGAATCATTCACAGATCTTTCATAGTCTATGAGCTTATAGAGCCCATGACATAAAATACTAGATGCAATAATCACGTCGCCATTTGACAGATCATGAACTGTACACCTATCATCAACAAATTTCACAACCAAGCCAATCTTGGCTAAAGCCGAAACTAAAAATAGATTCATCTTGATCCCTGGCACAAATAAAGCATCTGACAAAGTGAAAGAACTACCATCACTAGTAGTCAGAATGATCCTAATTACTCCCATAACAGGATAAGAGAAGTTGTTTGTGCATGTAATAATATTCCCTATAGGGGCAAGTTTGAGTGAAGAGATGAAACTGCATTGCGATGTAATATGTTTGGTTGCCCCACTATGTGCCAAACAACTGAGTCTACTACTGACATGCATTGCTCATGAGAAGATGAGTCAAAATTGTAAACAATAGTAAATGCCCATTCTTCATCCTGCACAAGATTAGTAGACTTTGTTTTCGATATAGAGGCCTCTACAACAACCATTCTCGCCTCTTTCTTCTTCGCCTCTTTAGCAACCAGTTTTGGATAGCTCCTAATGACATGATCATTTGCGTTATAGTATTTGCAAAACAATTTCTGCTTCTCTGATTTCTTCTCATCTTTGTCTTCCTTCTTCGATTGTGCAAAATTAGCAGACTTCTACTTACTAGTAGAAGAGCTCCATTTTCCTTTGCCCTTTTGACTAGCCAAGAAAGCTTGATCTACAACATGCATAATATGCCTGTTCTGCCTAGACTGATCTGCCTACAATAGAACAATAACTAACTCTTCAAATGTTAAGGCATTTGGATTGCCTTTCATCACTTGAACTTTGTCAGAAAGCTGTCCATAGAATCACCTTCATTCATGTGCTCACTCTCCAACTGTTTTCAGAGGTAAGCAACACAAGCCTCATTCCTAGCCTGGTACAATGTGGTAAGTGTATCCAAGCATCCTTAGTTGTTTTGCAAGAACGAATGTGAGGAATAATGACACGTTTGATAGACAAAGCTATCAATGCATGTGCCTAAGCATTTGTGCCATCCCAATGAATTTGCTCTATAGTAGGTGCAACAAAAACAATAGCACGAACATGAATCTGTAGAATATCACCATCTTCGACACCATTTGCATCAACTTTAGTACCTATATTTGCAGTACCTGTATTCGCAAGTGTAAGAGGACGTCTTTCAACACCCTGCACAATATTCCATAGTCCTTTTGTGACCAATACATGGTGCATCATATAAGCCCACAACGGATAATTGGTACCATCCAATTTATCCTCAACAGCCAACATGTGGAATACATCACTGGTTTGAGCCATGGCCACTGACTAAAATACCTTGGTGCAAAAAAATGATTGTATCTGAAAAAGTTGAACAAAACTACCCAAACGAGTTCTGCTAGACCTGTAGCAGACTTTGAGATGCTTATACTAATGAACAAAAATTGGTATATATCTTTGGCATAAAAAGACAAAATAGCCTACACAAGCACTGCAGAAGTGCGTTCGGAGGCTGAAACCCTGAGTATGCGTACCAAATTTTGTGCGATTATGAGAATGTGATCGGAGGGTGTTTATGACATCCTAGATGAACTAGTGACCTCCTCTAATACCAATTATTGGAGTTAGACGTCTGCGAAAGCACGTGAACAGCACAAGGAAGAAGAAGCAGAAGCTTGGAGCACAACACACAATATTAAATGAATTACCACTAGAATGTACAAAGATAAGTAACCTATTAGGGTTATAGACATATATACAAGCCATGGAAAAAAACCTCCTAAGGAGGGGAAAAAAGTGCCCTGATGGTCCTAGTGTGTTCACACACATCACTACCTAAATATATTAACAACTCCAAGTGGGCATCCGAATTGTGAAAAAAATCTATTTATACATGAACCTAGCCCCAATTAAACAATAACTTCCTTTTTCCAATGCAGACATGCTCAAAGGAAAAACTCCTAAAGTGAGGAATTGTTTTACTTCATCATACCAATCAATTTGGTTGGCCACAAGAAAAAGGTTGCTATCTATAGGTTAATCATCAATGCATGTTGGCTTCTCACCCTTGGTCATCCTTGACACTTGTTCTATCGTGTAATGTTCCTTGTCTGGTTTTGTGAATTTCAAAATCATACTCCTAGAAAAGTAGTAATCGATGCCATACCCATCTTACTACTCTTGGATTATTGATTAAATACTTTAATAGTGATGTTCTAAGATGATAAGTGCCAAATTTTATTGGAGTGCAAATAAAATAGCCAAACATTATCTTTCACTCGTGCTATAGTTTCTTTCTGCCTTAGTGAGTAGCCTACTTGCATAAGAAATGGGTTGATCTACCTTATGTCTTGACGATTGCGCCAAAACCATTCCAACTGCATGAAGTCTTGCATCTGTATGCACATGCAACTCAAGTGGCCAATAATGAACATCTAGGAGTGGTGTAATACATAACCTTAACTTTAGCTCATTGAATTCCATCTCCCCTTTAGGGCTCCAAGAGAAGTGTATCTTCTTGCTCATGAGCCTTGACATTGGTTTAGTATTTCTAAGTACATATGAATAAACCTCCTTTGGTATCCTACAGGCCCAAAAAGCTTTGCACTTCTTTGGGACTACGTGGAATGGACATGGATAAGATGGAAGTTACCTTGGCTAGATCAACAGCTATTCCTTGGGCTGAAACTATGTGGCCAAGAAGAGTACCTTTGGCGATGAAAGTTGAAACTTGGAAAGATTTAGCTTCAAACCTCTCTTGATGCATCATTCAAATATTTCCTTCAAATTTTCCATGTGTTGATGAAAATTTTGGGCCATGGTTGTTTCATTTGTACCTAAGAATATTGAAAAATCAACCATGAAAATGCGTAGAAATTTTTATCCATTTGCTAAAAGGAGTCACCCTATTTTCCTCCATGTGCCAAAATCAGATGCCCAATTTTCCTCCATGTGCCAAAATTAGTCCCCCAAATTTTCCTCCAAATGCCAAAATGATTAATCCAACTTTCCTCCAAGTGCCAAATGTGGTGTCCCTCTTTCCTACAAGCACAAATTTACCTGACCTATTTCCCACAATTTCCACCCTAAAATACTCAACCAATTTCCCTCTAAGTGATCATATTTATGTTTCTGTTAGTGTCCATATGAAAGGCCAAATGGCCACCACACACTTCTTTGCATATGTTCTTTGATAAAAAATATAGTGGCCTAGTCAGCCATAAACAATAAGTTCGACCACATTTGTAACACCTAAGAAGTCTATGTTCATGCTCCCTCTATACTATATATTTTTGCATATTCTACAGCCTCTGTGGGGAGTACCGTGTGCAGCCATAGGAGATCCGTTTTCTACACCGAGGATATCTCATGGAGCTCTCGAGAAGGAGAGTGCACTATGGTGCATCTCCATCAAAACACTTCATTGGTATCAGAGAATTTTGATGCAAAATATTTGTTACTTTGTGTGAGCGAAGCAAGCACCCACCCACCCAAGGCTTTCGACTAAGGCAGCGACCAAGGCATAGACCTTGGCATACCTTGTCATCCGAGTCATCGAAGTCACCGTTTGTGCCGTTGGTTGTGCGAGGGAGGACCTCAACGATCAAGGAAGATAGAGGTTCTCGGTACTTCCCGAGAGGTCCCCCATCCTAGTATAGTCCCCCCTGGAGCTCGCTTAACCGTAGCAATCTCTTGCCACTAAGCTACACTCTTGAGGTGCATGAAGAAGGGGAAAGACTAAGGTTAACATTACCTTTGAACATGTTTTGATCCCTCAAATCTTCATTCTTTGCTTTCAAAGCCTGTTTTTTAAGCATTTTTGGGGTGTCTTTTGGAGCCATTTTGGAGTACTTTTGCACATAATTCTCTTCACACAAGTCGAAGAAAATCAAGAAGAGTTTCTTTGTACTTCTCTAACAATAAATATCAACCTTTGGGATTGTGTTTTCAGCCACACTCATAAAACTGCAAGTTTCTCCAAAGTGTTCAGTTTTGGTGGGAGCAGCTGTTGCAAATTTATGTAGGTTTTTTGAGCCTAAATTATCACAGTTGATAGTGCTGTGCATTTAGCCTTTTGGTTTCATTTTATTGCATGTATTGAGCACATACAAACCATGTATGCTTCTGTGGATACCACTTACGTATGTCCATGTGGTCATTGATATAGCGGTTATGTTTTTTCATAAAGCCTTTTACGTTTGATAAAGAGGGTGGTGGTGAGGTTTTCTTACCTGGTAGACACCAAGATGTTGGGATCTCTTTGGTGATGCAAGTGGAAGACTTACCCAGCCTCACCATAGGAGATGTATGATAGTTGTTCATAGGTGCTCGATAAGCCTAGTTGGCTTCTATTGGGTAACCGATTATATGCAATGGAGTCAATGATTCACTATGCAGGCAAACATGTCAATACTTGCAGTTTTATGATATTTTGACATTAGTCATATGCTCATTTTGTAGAGGATACTCTGGCAAAATCTTTCCATATACTATACAGTGGTGTTTTACTCTATGATACACTTATTCGTTGGTGTTTGGACTCTTCTAGCTCCATTATCATTCTATTTGGTTCTCTACCATCATGGCATCAGAGGTCTCAGTTACATCTGGTGGATTAGGGTATAATGCAAGTGTTCTGAGGAGGAGCTATAACTTGCAGGGCAAAGACCATTTTGAGATTCGAAAGTTTTATGGCACAAACTTTGCTCTATGGGAGAATCAGATTAAAGATGTGATCATTCAAAGGAGGCAATGGAAGCCAGTAAATGGGATTTCAAAGAAGCCTACTGACATGGATGAAGATGATTGGAATGAGTTAGATGAAATGGTTAGGTCTACCATTTGATTGCACCTGGCAGATAATGTTTACTTTACAGTATTAGATTGTGAAAGTGTAGAGGAGCTTTGAAAGAAGTTATGCAATACATATGAAAAAGAGACAACATCAAATAAAGTGTATCTGATGAGAAAATTGTATGACCTTTGCATGAAGGACACATATAGTGTTGTTGCTCATCTAAATGAGTTTGATACTATGCTCTCCCAGTTATAGGGTCAGAAAATGGATATGGATAATGAAATGAATGCAGTATTGCTGTTATGCACCTTGCCATCATCATGGGATACATTTTGCATAGCTATTAGCAATACTGTACCTGGTGATAAACTCGTCAATGATGACATAATTTGTAGAAAATCTATGGTTGGCACTCAGAGTGGAGATGCATATAATGTTTGTGATTCTTACCAAGGAAAGAATCAACAATGTGGTAGGAGCAAGAACAAGGAAAAGAATGGTCAACGGAATAAGAGTAGAAGTAAATCAAGGAAGAGGGATATCGAATGCCATTATTTTCATAAAAAAGGACACATGAAGAAAGATTGTTATGCATTAAAGAATGCTAAATGTAAAGGATAAAATGTTGATGGGCATGTTAAATAGTTACTTGCACCATCTACTTCGCTTGTGAATATTGAAGAAATTAATGCTATTTCTCATGATGCTGATGTGTTGACACTTGATAGTATTGTGCCAAGTGAGGCTCTTATGGCTGATTCTCTTTCCCACACATGGCTACTAGATTCTAGTGCTTCTTTCCATGTGACACCACACAAAGAATGGTTCTCTAATTATGCAACAAAGTCTCTTAGTACCATGAGAATTGGTGACTCTTACCAATGTGACATTGTGGGGATTGGAGATGTGGTTGTGCATTTCATTGATGGTTCAAAATTTACTATGCATATTGTATGCCATGTACCTCAGTTATCACGCAATTTGATGTCTGTTGGTTAACTTGATGACCTTGGTTACAAGTTGGTCTTCTATGCTCAGTCCTTTTGTATATCAAAGGGCAATATGGTTATTGCAAAAGGAAGCAAAGTTAGCTCACTTTATGCTTTATTTGTATCACAGAAGGAACACTTCTTCATTGTTATTGAACACCTTATGGCTTGTATTTAGCATGGTCGTTTGGGCCATATATTTTGTAGTGAAATGGAAAATCTTTCTCGTTCTGGCTAACTACCTGTGTTATCTTTCTCTGATTTTTCATTTTGTGAGCATTGCCAATATGGAAAGCAACCCAGAAATGTGCATAGGATGCACATTGACTCTTCAATTCAGCCTTTAGATCTCGTTCATATAGATGTGTGTGGTCCTATGCCCACTAGGTCCTTAGGTGGTTCTCTTTACTTTTTCACTTTCATAGATGATGCTACTAGAAAATTTTGGGTATATCCTATCCAATTGAAGGATGAGGTATTCCGTACATTCAAAAAATGGTTTGCTTCAGTTGAGACTGAAAAAGGAACGAAGCTTAAGGCTTTACGTTCAGATAATGGGGGTGATTATACCTCACATCAATTCAACCTTTTCTATCAATCTAGAGGGATTCCTAGAGAGTATACAACTCCTCATACCCTAGTATAGAATAGTGTAGCTGAAAGGATTAATAGAAATACTCAAGATAGAGTAGTTTCTATGTTGCCTCATGCAAACCTCTCACAAGGTTTTTGGGCAAAAGCAGCATTGACTGCAATTCATGTGATTTTTGAGTTTTTGGGTGTGAAGCATATGTTCATATACCCAAGAATCTCAGACAAAAGTTAGACCATAAGTCAAAGAAATGCATTTTTCTTGGATATGGTCGAGAAGGACAATTTGGATATCGCTTATGGGATCCTGAAACACGGTCAGTGATCAAAAGTAGTGATGTCATTTTCAATGAGTCTAAGATGCATAAACAGCCCATTAAGGAGGTTGAAGTGAGAAGAGTGGTGTTTGAGGATACTAGTCCTCCAGTTAGCGTGCATAAAAATGCTGCACATAGGGACGTTCAAGAGAATGTCTGATCATATCAGTCTTCAAATGTCCCTATTTAGCAACCATTGAGACGCTCTGCACGTGTCTGACATCCACCTAATATATATGTTCCAGGTTTAGATTTTGTTATGCTAACAGATGTTCGTGAGACTTCTTGTACAAAGAGGCTATGCAGACAGATGATCATGTCAAGTGGGCACGTGCCATGAAGAGTGAGTTGGATTCTATTCACAAGAATGGTACTTGGGATTTAGTACCTTTGCCAAAGGACATGAAAGCTTTACCATGTAAATGGGTATATGAGCTAAAATTCACATCAGATAGTGCTTCTCCAAAGTATAAAGCATGACTTTTTGCAAAGGGTTTTAAGCAACAACATGGTGTTGATTTTGAGGAAATCTTCTCTCTAGTGGTCAAGCTGACTACCCTGTGCATGTTGCTTGGATTCGTTGCAATGGAGGACTTAGAAGTCCCAAGGCTATTCTCGAAGCAATGAGGATCATTGTCTCTACACAAAGAGATGCTCAGATGGCAGCTTGATATGCTTGATACTTTATGTCAATGAAATGCTGATTATTGGGAAGTCCTCCTATGACTTGTCAATTTGCAAAAGGAAATTGAGTCAGCCATTTGATATGAAGGATTTGGGGGGATGCCAAACATATTCTTGGCATGCGCATTACTCGTGATAGGAGTAAAAGATGCATATACTCGTCTCAAAGTGAGTACATATCCAAAGTACTTCATGGGTTCAATATACAGGGTGGAAAGGCATTGAGTACACCTTTACCCACATATGTGAAATTGAGCAAGGATGATTGCCCCAAATCAGACGAGGAAAAGGAATTCATGACCAAAATTCCCTATCAGTCTACTGTTAGTAGTCTCATGTATGCTATGGTAGCTACAAGACCAGACATTGCATTTGCAGTGGGAGTTGTGAGCAGATATATGTCTAATCCCGACAAGAAACATTGGGAAGCGATCAAGATGATTTTGAGATATCTAAGTGGCACTAATCACAAGTGTCTATGCTTAGGTAGAGGGAAATCATCCATTATTGGTTACACAGATTCTGACTATGCTGGTTGTGTAGACAATCATAAGTCTACATCAGGGTATATTTTTCATTTTGTTGGAGGTGCTATCTCTTGGAGATTTCATCTTCAAGAATGTATAACTCTTTCCACCACAGAAGTAGAGTATGCTGCAGCAAGTGAGGCATGTAAGGAAGCATTGTGGCTTTCTCGTCTTGCTTGTGATATGGGTTTACCTCAACATGTACCTCGTTTGCTTAGTGATAGTCAATGTGCCATTGCTTTGGCTAAGAATCTAGTTTATCATGCAAAGACCAAGCACATTGAGGTGAGGTATCACTTGATTAAAGGTTGCTTAGCCACTGAACACATTATTCTTGAGAAGGTTCACATTCAAGATAATGTTGGAGATGCTTTGATTAAAGCTCTACCATAGGATAGCTTTCAACACTGTTGTCACTTCATTGGGGTACTTGATTCATGATCTTACACAGTCACTTGTATATTGTGTAACATGCCATCAGGTGGGAGGTATAGTTTGTATACTTACACTCAGGTATTCTTTATCATTCTTTATTTTTCTCCCATAGTTACTTTGGCCATATTGGCCTTTAGTGGGAGATTGTTACCATTGGTGTCCACGCGAAAGGCCAAATGGCCACCGGACAATTCTTTGTATATGTTCTTTAATAAAACATATAGTGGCTTGGTCAGCCATAGACAGTAAGTTCGACCACATTTGTAACACCTAAGAATTCTATGTTCATGCTCCCTGTATGCTATATTTTTCTGTGTAGCGTGTGCAGCCCTAGGAGATCAATTTTCTACTATGAGGATATCGTCGTGGATCTCTCAAGAAGGAGAGCACATTGTGGTCCGCAATCGGGATACTTCAATTTAGTCACCCAATTTCCCCCAAACACCCAAAAAACACTCGACAAAGTTTTCTAGAAGCCCAAAAAACACTCACCCAAATTTACTAGAAGCCCAAAAAACAATCACCCAATTTTATGAGAAGCCCAAAAAACACTCACCCAATTTTATTAGAAGCCCAAAAACCACTCGCCCAAATTTTGCAAAAATCCTCACCCCATTTTTCCAAAGTCCTTACCCAATTTTTGCCAAAAATTAGCCTCCCTTCTTTTCAACATTTTACCACAAAATTGAGTGACCCCCACATTGTGACTCCATGGAAAATACGAGCTTATCAAAGGTAATCCGAGGGAAGAGAAGCAAGAAAAGGAACTACAATTGAAGCCATCATAAAGAATTGCAAATGTCAGGGTCAGTTAACGCTTAACAGTGAGAATCCAAAGTGGGTACTTTGGGGGTTGGTGGCCTACATGAGTAACTTCTCTTTTTAGGTAGCCACTTTGTGCCAAGCCAATAGTCACACCATTCTAGGATGCATAGTCCATGTTAGGGGCCATTTTTGGCCTCTTTCCAAGGATCATTAGAGATCATGCAGAGCCACTCATATGGCTTCTTGATATCCATATAAGCAATCTTTGTGCACTCATTTGTGTCACGAGGAAGGAGATAAGGAAGAGAGCTCACACACACACTCTCACTCTCAAGGAGAAGCACACACACAGATTGAGGCAAGGAAGAATCATCATCTTCTTCTTCTTCTTCTATTACATAAAAAGGAATGTACAAGAATGACCTAAAACAAGAATACAAGTGCAATATATAAAGACGAGTACATAAGGAAAAACCTAATGTCCACGAATGAGTGAGCTGGCAAGGAACAAATGTGCCATCACTCTCGGTAGATAAATCTAATAAAGCTTAATGAAGTATCCCTGACATATACTGGTGTGAACACTATAGATGTCAGAGAAACAAAAAACTGGTACGTGTCATCTTGGATCATCACATTTTGAGCTTGATATCTCAACACTCCCCCTTAAGCTCAATGCCATATCCTGTAATCCAAGCATCTCCCGAAACTTCTTCAACTTCTCAGCTCCAAGTGCTTTCGTGAAAATATCAACAGCCTGCTCATTTGTTCTCACATAAACAAGATCAATATCACCTGCTAATACCTTCTCTCTGATGAAGTGATAATGTACCTCAATATGGTTTGTTCCAGCATGGAAAACAAGATTCCGTGCTAACTATATGCTGCTAAGATTAAATCTTCAAGTAGCATTTCTAGCCATGATGCCTCACATGCTGCCATTGCAGCACCTCTATACTCAGCCTCTGTACTCGACAAAGCAACAATGGGTTGCTTCTTGCTACTCCATGTAATAGCTACACCTCCAAGTGAGAATAGAAAACCACTAGTAGATCTTCTATCTGGAATGCCACCAACCCAATCTACATCGGTGTATCCATAAACCTCCAAATCTACACCAGCCTAATACAACAATGCAGTAGCACTCACATAACATAGAGTGTGCCTTAGAGCATCCAAATGTGGCTTCCTGGGAACCTGCATAAACTGACTTTCAAGTCCAACAGTATAGCTTAAATCAGACCTTGTAATTCTGAGATATATAAGACTTCCCACAATTTTCCTATACATAGTAGCATTTTCCAATGCTTCACCTGATGTAGTATCCAACTTCAAATTCTGATCTAATGGCATAGAAATTGTCTTATAATCAACCATACCATACTTTTGCAGCATATTCAAGGCATATTGCCTTTGCGACATCCATATACCTATTTCTGTATGTATAAACTCAATGCCCAAGAAATAGCGTAGCACACCAAGATCTTTCATGTCAAATTCCTGCATAAGGAGTTGCTTTACCTCTTTGATGCTTCCTTCATTATCACCACCTACAATGAGTTCATCAACATAAATAGCCACAATAGTGATGCCATCATCAGCCTTCCTTGCATATAGTGAGTGATCTGCATCGCACATAGAAAACCCAATGCTAGTTAAGTAATCAACAATCCTTGCATGCCATGCACGAGGGGCTTGCCTCAGCACATACAAAGCTTTTTGCAACTTGCAAACATATTCTGGATGCTTTGAATCTTCATATCCTTGTGGCTGGTCCACATATACTTCTTCATGTAACTCACCATGTAGGAAAGCATTCTTCACATCCATCTGATGCAAAGTCCATGCTTTTGTTGTAGCTAATGCAACAAGTTGTTGGTAGTAGTCAGGGCACTCAAGGACTTACAAGACAAGGAAGCCAACGAAAAGAGTCAGAGCAAAGAGAAGGACCAAGTAGGCAAAGAAATCAATGCAGATCCAGCAAATAGGCCGTATATTTTTTCATGAAGCATTATTTCCCAAATAGTGATCTTAGTCACTTCACATCATTGTAAATACCATTTTTTATTTTTCCTACTCCATTTTGTGCAAGCCGAGGAGTCCATGAGCTTGAGGAGTATTATTAGTATTTATGTACCAATTTTCATAATTTTCAGAGCTCGTTTGAGCCTCCAAAATAGCCTTAGAACTTAATTTTTAACTAGGCCGGACACTAGGTCTGGGCCGGACCAAAGCTAGTCAAAAACTATAAAAAGAGCTAGAGAGCTCATTTTTGAGGTAGCTTGTGAGTGATTTGAGCTTGTACATGAGACTTTTTGAGTATTCTAAAGAACTCCATTGTTTCTCTCTTTGTTCTTGCCTTGTATGTGTGTGTGTATGTGTGTGCATGTTTGTGTGCTTCTCACTCACACACTTGTGCCATCACTTGTTCGAGGTCTTCATACCATCTTCATGTCTTCCCGGATTGACATTAAAGGAGGTGCTACTCAACACTAAGCTACACCAAATGTTGGTGCCGTTGCTAGGGATTGAGCTTTGAGAATGAGCGTGTGATGGTAAGATGTAGATTAGAGACGTTGGAAGAGTAAGTAAGCATTACTTTTACTTGATTTTTACTTTCCCCTTCACCTCTTCACACCATATCCATTCATCATCATCTTCACCATCGCGACCATATACCTCCATCTCCATTCATTTCCTCATTTCCACTTGAGAGCGAGAGAGAGCTTGTTTGGGCATTTGTTTTCTATGTTTTCCTGAGAGTTCTTGCAAGTACGAGCTTCCATTGAAGCTGCAATAGCTTCAACATGTGAGAAAATTGATTGTGCAGGTCCCAGGGCGTTGACCTCTGTCGATCGCGATCGATAAAAAAATCCAGCTTTTGGTAAAACAAAGTGCACTACCATGACACACATAATGATCACATTGCAAACCACTAATCAAAATAAAAAAAATCCTTAATTCTTTGTCAATCGTGATTGACACTGTCGATCTCGATCGACAGCCATGATCCGCAGACTATATGAATCGCGACTGACAGACTTTCTGAATCGCGACCGATAGACCATGACTGATTGCCACGTAGGACTCAATCAATCACGATTGACACCATCGATCCCAATCGACTAAAATATCACGATTGACCCAAATTCACGTGTCCGCGTGTCCATCACAACGGACACACCCACGATCGATTGAATTTGCATCGGAATTTGCGAAAAAAGTGTCAATAGTGATTGGCACCATCAATCGCGATTGACAAGCCTCACGACCGACTCTGTCGATCGCGATTGACACCATCAATCGCGACTAACATGTCAATCGTGACTGACAGGCCCCGACGAATACCTCTGTCAATCACGATTGACAACCATGTCGATCACGATTGATAGTCATATCCAGAAAACTTTTTAGGGTTCTTGATTCCAAATTGTGGGGTAATTTTGGGCATACTTATCAAGTAATTAGTGCTTTGTGAGGTCCCTACACTAGTAAATTGAGAAAAATCATGTGGGCTTGTTAGCCTGTTTCGATCCTGTTTCTACCCTAGAACCCTAAACAATCATAACTTCCTCATACGAAATCCGTTTGGAGTGATCTTAGGATCATTTGAAGTTGACCATACCCCGAGGGAAGAAAACTGAGGGATATTTAGGATTGTTTTCCATAAAAGCAAAGGACAATTTGGTCTATGAATTACATGAATGAAAGTGGTTTGTTATGTCATTTGAATTTAAATCTTGAACTAACTTTGGGACTCTTACAGGTTTATTAAGAGCATCGAAGGGCATCCAGAGCACTAGCATACTACAAGCTTGAGAACGGGGTTCTTGAGCACCAAAGAGCAAGGGATAAGCAAGTGAGGTTGGATTACTCTCAAATCACTCTGTCAATTCCTAGCTTAGGCTAAGTGCGAGTCATGCTAGAAGTAAGTCAAGGTGATGATAGGCATTTGTCAAGTTGAAGACTCTTAATCACTCAAGTTCAAGCACAAATATAATCTCATTGTGATTGATAACTTAAAAGGAAAAGAACTTAACGTGGTACGATCAACTTAAAGTGTGGAAATTCACTTAAATATTCCTGACGACGTGATACAAACAAGAGCATAAACATGATAATCAACTAAAAAAGAACCAAGTGACTAATATAAAGTGATCTGCAATGAGGTTGTACCTTGGGTAAAAATTGGGATTGCTCACTAAGGCATATGAACCTTAGATCAAGATGACACCTAGGGAGAGATAGACAAAGCCTTAGGTCCTTAGAGGCGAGTGTCACTCGCACCGCTAGATCTTGGGCCCAACAGTTGAGTGCTTATCCATACTAACCTAGCTCTGAAATTAGCAAATCAGAGATGTCTCACGGTATGGAGAGACCCACAAGAAGTTCAGGTGTGGCTTACTTACAAAAGGTTGAAGGTCCTTACAAGACGCAACCGGAACACCTTAGGACCAACCGATTAGGTGCTTGCATCTATGAGGACGGCCCGAGAAGGTCCGTGGTCCAGATCAAAAACCCAGATCAAACCATTGCACTAGAACATCCAGCAGTCAAGTTTGAAAATGGTGCATACCTGGACAAAGAAGGAACCATGTATGTAGTCACCAATCACCAAGATAGGACAGACAAATTCAGAAATGTGATCCCAAAAACGGATATAGATGACCTAGAGCAAGGGAACATAGGAGGAGAGCCTAGAACCCCACGAGGTAAATCAGTGCTGATGAGAATCATCAATCCCGAGTGGCTTCCCCAGGATAATAAGAGCATAGACTTGCTCTTAAACCGAGAGACTGATGAAGCCTTTTGGAGGTATAAGGCTGATCAGCCTAATGAGGTAGGAACGCTCATGATCTACAAGTTTAAAGATCCTGAGAGTCCAGACAAAGTAACCTATTTAGACAACACTTCAGAGAGGATCTTTGTGGTCTCAGAGCATGGTAGGCATGCCTACACTTGGAAGGGAGAGTTTGTTTTTCCCCATCCAAGATCTAATGTCTCCTATAGCCACCAAGGAGATGGGACATCCCAAGCTCATGGAGCTCATAGGTAAGTAGAGATAGGCCAGAAGTAAGTTTTTCCAACCCCTTGGGAAGAGAAATGATGAGAACAGAGATGGATAGAGAGGAAACTGAGAGACCTAGAGCCCCAAGAAACCAAAAAAATGCTGATGATTTTCCTTTGCCAAGGCCTAGAGAACACACTAGGACCTTGAGGCCAAACCAGCTGGTTAAGTCCATGAAGAATTACTTCGATGGCACTGGAGACCCATATGATCATGTGGCCGAGTTTAGGAAAGCCTTGAGAGCTAAACAAGTTGAGGACCTATTCACGTAGTACAATGCTTTTGGTCTAACCCTTAGGAACACAACCCTTACATGGTTTCAACCACTACATGAGCGGCAGTTCAAGAACATAGAAAAACTTCTAGAGGCTTTCATTACCGAATTCTCTAAGAGTGGTACATGGCATAATAATTCCTCATTGATTCATAGCTTCAAGCAGACACCTCAAGAGATAGTTAGACTTGCAGGAAGAAGGTTTAGGAAATACCTAGAGAGATGTCATGTTCCTGAGTTACCCACTCTAGCCAAACATGTGGCTTTATTCTTAGATGGATTGCTGAGTACCAAGTTGAGATCATATGTGTACCTGAAGGACCCCAGAACCATAGAAAAATGTGTACGCATGTGCATAGACATAGAGGATAATCTAGGAGAGGATTTGGAGCTTTCAAAAATCTACAAAGATTTTGATAGCTCTGAAAGAACTTGGAGAAGCTTGTCGAAGGTAGAAAGGTGCGTTTCGAAGCGATGAAGTTTGGTCAAGCCAACCGGCACAAGACCAGCCTTTGAGCTTTTGGAGACTCAAATAGACCTTATAGGCATGCTATAAGTGCAAAGAAACACACTATGTACCTTGGAGCATCAAGGAGAATGAGTCGATACAAAACAGATAGGTTCGCGGGTCGACTAGCTCAAAAAACTTACTATCTATGGAAGAGACAATGAACTTCAAATGCCCATAGCGACCAGCGTGATTACAATTAGAAAAAATCCTTTTATGGGAGTGATACACATAGGGTTGAGTGTATGGAATGCACAAAAGTATAAGGAATAAGCAAAATATGCTATAGGAATGAATGCGACATTCACCGGTGGTACTTCCTATTTTTCAGGAATACGCAGAGATTGACCCCGAGGCAGAAAAACTGAGATTTCTCCAAATCTGCTGAATCAAATGCTTTGAAAATTTACAGGAATAAACTAGACACTGATACCTTTCCAATGAGTCCTCTTGCACTCAATTTGGAGCTCTGAGGAGAGAGCAGCAGCCTCTGCAAGATTACTGTTGGCGAAGAAGATGATGCAGAAAATTGAAGGAGCAAGACAATGATGGTCACAAGTGTATATATATTGCTTCCATGTAATGTACAAGTGATTTCAACTCCTTATATAGCCTCTAGGAGTGTTCCACGACTTTTACAACTTGAATTTGAATTCAAATGAAGGTGGGAATGGTTGTTGGATGGAATCAATTCACTTCCCTACAATCTAGGAAAAGTGAAGATCTTGATTGATCTACTTTTAGGTGACTTGATTTGCTTGATTGAATGCAACTTCAACCACCAAAATTTCGTGGGATTTTGGCCCTATATTTGTACCTTTACATGTGTACAACTCAAGGCTTTTACAACGGTAAATGAGCCATCAAAATATTCTCAAAAAATACAATAAATGAGCATATGAAAAAGAACTCTCCAACGGATATTCTTTCGACGCGATAGCCTTTGATGTAGATCAAATCCACCTCAAGCATAGTGTAAGCTTGATGTTCCAACAAGCTCTACCAGCCTCTCTTCCAGACAATCCACATCTATTGAGGAACTCGCAGAGAAGGTAGCTCAGAAATTAGGTGTCTCAAGCAAACAGATACCCCAATTTACCCCAATGAGGTGGTGCTATACTTGTGGAGGTGACCATATGGCGAGTGTATGTCCCATTATGGCACAACCCCAAGTGAATCCTAGTAGTTAGTACTGCACCATAGAGCGAAGATACACCAACCACACCGCAAAAGACTGCCCTTATAACAAACAAACTGTCAGACAAAATTACCCTTAGCCATATCCACAATAGGGCAGGTACCAGAACCAGTATCCACCATAGCAGTACGGTAGGCCCCAACAACCCTATCAACCACCCTATCAAGGGAAGCAGAGACCTCAACTAGTTCTAGCACAACAACCCCCTACTCCAGCTAATGTGATTCCAGTAAAGTACGCAGCTGCAGAAAAAAATCTAAATAGAGCTATAGTGCCAGTAACTCCATTACTTTCAGAAGGTGACCCCAGTGATCAGAGTCTTGATTCTACACATATTGATAGCCCCTAGGCTTACTACATGCAGTCACCTGAGCATAGTGAGTCCTACTATTGTGAAGAACCAAGTGAACCTAGTTGGGAGCCAGAGTATGCAAATGTCATGCACGCAAATCCCAACCCTAGACCTCAACCTAGGCAGGTAAGACCCCCATTTTCGAGAGGACCATGTTACCGATGTCAAGGAGATCACCTCATTCGTGATTTCCCTATGCCTTCACCGACACAACCCCAATTTGTGACAATTCAAGGCTTTTTTCAAGTTTGTGGAAAAGAGCACCTCTTACAAGACTGCCCTAAGAACCCCAATAACATGCCAAAAATCACTCCTATCAATGTTATTGGGTTAGTAGTAGACTCTACAAGAAGTGTAACTTCCACTACCCCTGTGCAAGTGGTCACTAGAGCTCAAGCCTTGCAACAAAACCAAGGTTTAGGACAGGAAAAGAGTTTCGAGGTTAGTGAGACTGAGAGCATAACTAAGAAGAGGACTAGAGCTTGGAAGGATAGTCGCGCGAGAATGAAAAGGCAATGGGCAAAGAAAATGAGCAAACTTGAGGAAAGCTTGAGAGAAATGAAAGCCAAGATAATTGAAATCACATCTCAAACTCACTCTCACACTACTCTACCACCACCATTCTCATCTCCCTCCAATCTACCACCTTCCAAGCTAGCTCACACAATCCCACCACCCCCTAGAGTAGGATCAGTCTTAGTAGATCCCACTCCCAAGGACCTAGATATGATGCTTAAGGCATATCAAGCCAGAAAGAAGGGCCAAATGTAACGGATCATGAAAAGTGTTACCCTAGAGCGGAACTAGAGCTCAAACGAACTAAGATTTGTGCTAAAATGGTGGAATAGGCTCAAAACATGTTTGAAGCCAGTCGCCTCTTTAACTTCTCTAGTTCAACTAAGACACAATTGCACTTTGATGGACTGTTAGAAAGATTGGAGAGGCTAATTGCAAAATCTGAAAAGGACCCCGCCTCTCAAAGTAAGAATAAGGCAAGTGAAAGAATAAGCCTTCCTCCAAAGGAAGCTTACGTGCCTAACACCACAGAACCAGATACATCCTCTTCTATGAATCGATATTCACTAGAATTCTTGTGAGAGATTCAAGAAGAGAAATGGGCTAAAGAGATTGAAGTTCCTCCTCCCATTGAACTTGTGGATGACTTGCGTGATCAATTCCACAAGACATTCCTTCCCTTTACAGAGAGCAGGAGAGTGCCCAATCTCATGAGAGATTATACTTTGAGTCCAATTCCTTACAAGAACTACCCCATTTCATAGGTCCATGGGAAGCTAAGTCTAGTTGTATGAGAGCACCCACAATGATGGTAAGAAATGAAGACTCAATCATACCTAGGAACACAGAGGTAGCGAAAAACACTAAAGTGCAGTGTAATCTCACTTTAGAAGAACTACTCAAGATTAAGCCAGAACTATGGAAACATGTAGCCAAACAGGTCCAGAAGTAGCAAAACCTCATTCCCAGGTAGGTTCGCATAGAACGTTGCCAGAAATACCCTTGGACAAGATAGGAGACATGAGTGAAGGAGAAGAAGGAAACACCTATCTTCCCATTACTCATCACGGATATGGAACTGTTGGGGCAAGCCAGCACTGAGGCCAACGACAATGAAATTGCAGATGGCCATGGTCACATTGAGAGAACCTTCAAATTGCTAGAAGGAATACCTCTCAATACATGTGGTGTAGAGTTTGAGCATACTTTTGCTATATGTGACTTTAGCAAGAATTAGGCCTACGACATGATTTTGGGAAGGCCATTTATGTGGTAGTTGCAAGTGGTAATAGATTTGGGAACCAATTCCTTGTACTTACAACACTTAGGTGTTTCAGCCAAAGTCAATCTCAAAGATTACTCTCATAGAGACGTACCCCTTATTCAATGGAATCCCATCCATAGAGCTAAGGATGATACCAAATCAGTGCATTCCATAGGATCAAGATCCTCATGGATGCATGAAGACACTCACTTGTGGATGTGTAAAGTAACAGTAGAAGAAGAGAAGAGAGAAATAGCTAGAGAAGTAGGTGCAAAAGAAACCCACGGATCAGTTCAAGACTCAGCCTATGCACCTGTGGTATTTCCTAATGAAGAGTTTGAGCCTCATGGTTGGGCAAAAATTTTAGCAACAATGGATGTATCCATCAATGAACAACAATGGACACCCCACTGTGACGAGGATGGCTATGACATTTCATTCTTCTCCATAGAGCCAATCATGAGTGATTCAGTTATTGAAGAATGTGAACCTAGCACTGATGCTTTCGAGGATGCAAGTGACTCCGATCTAGAGTCAATCATTATGGACCCACCTTTTGCATCAGATGAAGAATAATTCTATGAAGTAGAAGCCGACCCTCAAAGACATGAAAAACTTACCAATGATGTGAGGTTAACCACACAAGTGACCGCCAAAAACGAAGGCAAGAAAAGAAAGAAAAAAGAAACCACGTCAGAAGAGGAAGAATCTTTGTTTGAGGTGCCTGAAAATTTTAAGAAGTATGACATAGAAGATAGGAGAGTCATGATAAGAATGCCTAAACGCGATGCACAATCCGGAGAGGCTATGATAACAAAGAAACCACCAAGAAAATTATTGTAGCCATAGAAGAAGGAGAAGAAAGATGCATGTATATAGGACATGACTTGACTGAGGAAGAGGAGCATGCGTTGATAGACTTGCTAAGAGAATACAGAGACGTATTTGCTTGGAGCTACAAGGACTTGAAAGGTGTAGATCCTGACATATGCTCACACACGATTCCCATGACCTCAGATGCCAAACCCTCTAAGCAAAAGCCATACACATATAATGATAACTATGCTGCTAAGATCAAAGAGGAGATAGATAGACTGGTGGAAGCTGGATTCATCTACAAAATTGAGCACACAGAATGGGTATCCCCCATTGTAGTGGTGCCCAAGAAGAATGGAAAGTTACGTGTGTGCATTAACTTGAAGAAAGTTAATTCAGCTACCATTCGAGATAACTATTCGCTTCCTATCACTGAACATCTCTTAGAACGAGTGGCAGGTAAGTAAGTATACAGCTTCCTTGATGGCTTCTCTAGCTAGAATCAAGTGGCCATAGATCCAAAAGATCAGCATAAGATAGCTTTTGCCACGGAGTGGGACATATTTGCTTTTTGGGTAATGCCATTTGGTCTCACTGATGCGCCCGCTACCTTTCAGAGGATGATGTGCTACGTGTTTAAGGAATTCTTGAGGAAAATTTTGGAAGTCTATGTTGATGATCTTTGTTCTCATTCCAACATTAGACAAACCCATATCCCTGAGTTGAGAGCTATCTTTGACAAATGTAGGGAATATCAAGTATGCTTGAACCCAAAAAAGTGTGTTTTCATGGTCAGGCAAGGCAAGATTCTAGGACACAGTGTCAAAGAACGGCATATCTATGGATGTGGAAAAAGTTAGAGCTATTGCAAAGCTACCTAGGCCCAAGAATGTCAAGGAAGTACAAGCTTTCATGGGGCATTGTGGCTATTATCACCGTTTCATTCATATGTATGCAATCATTACAATGCCTCTGTACTCCCTTTTGACTAACTTTGAGTGGACGGAAGAATGTGAGAACTCCTTCAATGAGCTTAAACGGAGATTATGTTCAACACCAATCTTGACTACACCAGATTGGAACAAGCCATTCCATGTGCATGTGGATGCATTCAACTATGCTATTGGATGTGTGCTAGCACAACCTACGGGTGAAGGTAATATGGATCTTCCAATTGCCTATGCTAGTAAACAGTTGAATGCAGCTGAACAAAACTATATCACCACTGAACGAGAAGGATTAGACATGGTATATGCGGTTAAAAAGTTTAGACACTATTTGCTGGGAAATAAGTTTAAATTTTTTACTGATCATCAAGCACTATTGTACTTGGTAAACAAGCCATGCAATACAGGTAGATTAGTAAGATGGTTTCTCTTACCAATGGAATATGACTTTGAAGTAGTGATAAGGAAGGGCAAGACTCACTTGAGAGCAGACCACCTCTTGAGGCTCGCATCTGGAGAGGCCCCACAAGGAGTATTAGATGATCTTCCTAATGCTTACCTATTCAATTTGGAAGTTGTACCTCAGTGGGCCAAGAAATTAGTGCCAGTATTGACATACGGGCCTAACCACCGAATAATAAACACTCAAGAAAGGGAGGTAGTAAAAGCCCAAAAGGACCATATCATGGCAGGGAGTATGTACAAGCATACAAATCAAGGAATATTAGCTTGTTGTGTGGAAGAGGATGAGTACGCAAAATGGTTGTAATTAGCACATGTGGGTGCATTAGAGCAACACTACTCAAGGCAAAGAACTTTACAGACACTACGGAGACTCGGAGTGCACTGCCCGACTATGGAAGCATATGTCCATCAGTTGTGTAAGGAATGCCCAGTTTGTCCTATTAGACCACCTCTGGAGCACACTACACTGTACCAAGTGTCTCTAATGCCAGATTGGAGTGAACCATTAGCAGCCTTCCCGAGGACGAAAACATTCCCTCAAGATATGACCCTGGCTAGGAAAAGAAGTTTAGAACAAGAAGCCCTCAATTATGCACTCATTGGAGATAACTTATACAAGCGTGGTAAACATGGTTACCTAAGACTATGTGTCCATGAGAGTGAATATCTTAAGATCTTGGAAACTGCTCACCAAGGTGTAGTAGGAGGACACTTTGGACCAAACCGGGTGATTAAGGCAATCCTATTTGCAGGCTTTTGGTGGTCAACCCTTCACATGGATGCACATATCTATGTGAAGCGGTGAACGATGATCAAACAACAGCTAAGTTTTTATTTGAGAACGTGTTCACTAGATATGGGCTACCTATAGAGCTAGTAAGTGATAGAGGCACTCACTTCTTGAATGAAGTCATTGAAAATCTTCTCCAAGAACTCTTGGTGATACACAAGAAGTCTACCCCCTATCACCCACAAGCTAATGGGCAAGCCGAAAGCACCAATAAGATTCTGTGCAATGTGCTGACCAAATCGGTGAATAATAAATGCTCTGATTGGGACAAACAACTACACCATGTTGTTTGGGCATATAGAGTTGCCTATAAAATAGTACTCCAAGCCACCCCCTTTCAAATGGTGTTTGGCCAAAATGCAGTGCTACCATTGGACTTCTTGATATCTACACTGAAAGTAGCACAGGAACATGAGTGGACAGGTCATGAACTCTCTTCGAGGATCTTTGATCTTGAACGGTTAGGTGAAACAAGACTGAGAGCAACCACAGGGATCTATGCAGCCAAGAAAAGACAAAAGGCATACTTTGATGCCCATGTTAAGGATAAAGAATTGAAGGTCGGAGATTTGGTTTTGGTATATACCCTAAAACAACATGCAAGAAAGCTAGAGAAGCGTGGCTATGGACCCATGATTGTCAATAGAATATCAACAAGTGGGGCAGTCCAGTTAACCACTTTAGAGGGCAACATCCTACCAAGTTATATTAGTGGATGCTCAGTCAAATTATACCAAGAAACCCTCACGGAGGAAATGCTTAACCGACTCAATATGGCCAAGAAACACAAAGAAGAGGAAAAACCAATCCGAGAAGAAGCGCACACAGAAGCATTGGAACGCATCCGAAGAATGAAATTGAGAAGACAAGGTAGAGATCAGCCTAGGACAGATGCCTATGGAGCTCCAAGGTATCACATGGCTATGTGTGAAGTCTCAGGTGTAAGTTCCCATAGAATAACTAATCGACGTTCTTTTGTGACTTTAGACATAGGACAAGGAAATAGTGCTCCTAGGTAGGGACTAGCCCTCAAATAGTGGACGTTGAGAGTCTCCCTATTCAGGAGGAGTTGAAGGAATGACCACACGAGTTAAGAGTAGTACATGTCATATCGATTCAAAATCATCCCCATGGGCACACATCACGAGTTAGCAAGAAATCTCATTGGTTCAATGAAGTAGCAGGACCCCTTGGGGATGGCACCTATTTATGGGAGGTTGAGATAGAGTTTAACGGATGATGGGGCCGGTATCATTTCTTTACATGAGAGTTCGAAATGCTTCAGAACAGTGAAGGATTGCGACCAATATGGAAGAAGGCCGGATCGGATGATTACTTCTGTGCTAAGTTACCAAAGCCAGACTTCCTGCGGTGTTCATACCTAATTAGCACACTCACTCCCAACAAAGATAAGAAGGGGACGAGCACCTTTGTACTTCCTTCTCTTACATAAGAAAATGAATTGAAGTGCTTTAAATTAACCAACAATTTGGTAAGGGAAGCTCTGGAAATGAGAGGTATGCACATCCGTACGAAGAAGGAGACAATGATCCCGCACAACATGAAGAATAAGAACTTAACTAAGCTAAAGGATATGGTGGCAATGACACCAACTATTGCCATCCACCTTCGCATGTGCATGTAGCACTTCACATTCCCTGCCCAAGAAAGATTTACGATGCCACTGTTGTTATAAGGGTTGCCCATAATTTTTCTCATGTTATGGCATCCTTTAGCCCTCATAAAAATACCTTCATTTTGTAATTAGGAGATGTCCATATGAACCACTCTCCTAAACCCCTTTTTGATATTTCCTCTAGTCTATGGTATTGAAGCCTTATCAATAAAGTAGCTTTTTGGCACATGTACAAAAAACCCACGTAGAAAAATCCCCATGCGCTCTCTCTCTCTCTAGGTTGTTACTTTTTGAATTCCCAATATCACATGAAGATCCTCTTTTTTATTTAGCACATGTGGTCTTTTGACCACATGTTTTATTCACATATGCCTCTCTTCTTCTCTATATAAAGAAGAGCCTCATTTGTAAAAGAGGTCCCTTGGCCATGGCCTTGGCCTCCATGCTAATGGAAAGAAGGTTCATTTGGCTTCCACATTTCTCCTTGTGTGCTAGACGTTGATCCATGTGTGTGGGTTTGGCATTTGGGGTTGTCTTGTGTGTGAGCATTGCCCTCCCTTGTTCCTTTTGATGTTGGCCATGGTGCCATTGTTCATGGACGTGGGTGTGTGCGTTGCTTGCACTTCTTGCAACTCCTCTTGGAAGAGCCTCTCACTTCCATGTGAGGTGGTTAGGGTCTGTTGCTCCCCTTTTCTCAACATTTTAGCGCCGTTGCCGGGGACGTCGGCCTTTAGCCGTTGGGTTTTTTCAAGCTTGTTGTGCCTACACTTTGTGGATGCACCTCACACTTGGATTGAGTTGTGGATCCGTGTGGCCTTCGGTTGGCCTAGGGTACCTCTCTTCTTTTAATTTTTGAGTAGTTTAGATCTTTATTTTTGTGTATTGCTCAAGAACATCCCCTAGCCCCCTTCTCTCTCTTTCTCTCTCACATACACTGAAACAACTATCACACACTCACTCAGTGGCATCACTCACATCTCTGTCATTTCTTGAAGTTGATGCTTGTTTGGATTCAGGGATGGGTGATCCTCTACCTTGCCCTTCCCTCTCTTCAGTTTTTCAAGAAAACCAAAAAGTTCGCATTTTCTT
Organism: Ceratopteris richardii; assembly: GCA_020310875.1. Lineage (NCBI taxonomy): Eukaryota > Viridiplantae > Streptophyta > Polypodiopsida > Polypodiales > Pteridaceae > Ceratopteris > Ceratopteris richardii. The sequence continues at coordinate 45,832,540 of CM035432.1, read as the reverse complement.
TTGAGCTTGATATTCACAAGTATTCTTTTTTTTATCAGTGAGAAATCCCATTGGCATGACATTCAAATGCATCTTTGGATTCTTGTGCAGTCGCGAATTAGAGGTCGTTGGATTGGTGATCATCTCCCTCCACTTCCGTGCTTATTAAAGCTAGCCCTCATGAATTCACGCATGCAAGCTAGAATCGAGTACATGTTTTCTCTCACATCCTTTATGGCGAAGCGCTGGCTTCAGCATGAACTGGGGCATGAACCTCCTAAGTATCTCTGGACTCTGCTGTCGCACATGGGCAGTTGGTGGGGAAGTAATTACTTGCCCCTCCCTCGAATTCCGACCCTAAAGGGGGGGGAAAGCTTTTTGAGTTCCCTCTTTCTAGTTCATCCTGGGGTTGAGCTCCTTCGCTGAGCTCCCCTGCATGGCATCTAGTTTCTTCTTGGAGATATACTGCTCCTCTATGGATTATGGTCATGCTCGAATGGTGCTCAACCTTGGCGACCTTGAAACTTGGGGATTTTCGCTCTGTAATTCTTCACTACCTCATGTTCAAGCTTGATATCCTTTCGGTGTGTGGTGGCTTGTGTTGTGACGGCTGTTGTCTCAGACTCCATTGCATTGATGGACGAATCCAGTCCCAATCTTGTTGCTATGCCAAATTATTTGGTCATTGGATGAATGGTTGCCTCAACGCACCTTCGCAAAAGAAGCATCTCACTCAGGACTTGGCGCACTCATCTCCTCCAATCTGTCTTGCCGACCTGTGAATGTTCTCTGCATCTCATCATGATATGATTCTCTCCAAGTGTGGCCATGGCATCATGCAAACACTCTTCCCATCAAGATGCAACGACTCCACCATGTGCGGCCAGGGTGTTCTTTGAAGAGTTCTCAGAGGATCTGATCGTGTCCAATGATAATATATGCTTGTATCTCTGTTCTTGTCAGCCATTTGTCCAGACATCAGAATCAATGCTCTTACGCATTTCGACATTATCATTTTGATTGTCTGCTGCTTCCTTGCCTGGCTGATATGTTGAACTTGGGGTGTTATTTCATTCAGAATATGTCGGCAAACCGATATTTGTGCTTTCATCTTCTAGATGTGATGAGACAAGGTCTTATGTGCACGGCCCTCTTTGGTCTCTCTCATCACCCATGATATACATTTTTTCCTTGGCGCATATTTGGTTTCACCCTTCCTCCATCTGTGGCACGCCCTGTCAAGACGTGCACAAAGGGCAGTAGGGGAAGGTTATTAACTCTCCCTTCCACTCTCTCCTTACTGGCATAGTCCATACGGGGTAGGAAGGAGTGTACAACCCCTTTCCCACTCCAACGTTTCCCTCTGTCTTCCTCTTCTTGCAGGTCGAGCTACACTCCCTACCTACTTCGGATGCAAAACTGGTTCAGCTCAACCCTCTTGACCTTTCTTCTTGGGGTTTTTAGGATGCTCCTTTTTCCTCTCTGCAACGACTGTGTGCCATCCCTTAGTTATGCTTTGGGCCAACCTATGTTTGCTTTTGTGATGTTGCTCTGCAGGGTGCAGGATGCTGCCCGACAACTTATATTCCAAAGGTTAGGTTTAGATTGGTGATGCTAATGTGATCAATGTGTTTGATGCCCGTAACCTTTCCATGTTCACTAATATGTCCAAGGTATTGGATTTTCTCGACGCTGTGCTGTCTCTGATAATTTAGTGCATATCATTGTGACGATTGTTGGGGGTTGGTACCAATGCGTTCATGCTTCCCTGTACTTTTGCTATAGCTCAGGGTTGAAGTTTCCTCCCCAGTATTTTTCATGAATAAGCTACACCTTCTCATCCACCCTTGAGGAAGGGGTTGAACGCCTTCTCTCTCAGGTTTGGTTGAGCCTTCTTGCTCAAAGTTACTATGCTAAGTTGAACCTTGCTTTCTCTCCTTGGGGTCAAGAACCGATCTTCCTTCATTCTCTGTGGCATGACCTGCGATCTGGAAACCTGACTCCCCTTTGACCATTTGAGTGTGGAAGAATCTGCATATGGCTGCAAATTTGGTTCCCAAGCATGGCCACGACCAAGAATCTACTGTTCATCTATCATGCAAAAGATTATCTCTCCATTACAATATGAACCAGATTACTACCATGGGAGAACAATCTTTTTGTATCTGTGACTATGAATTTCTGTAATGAGTCTTTTATAATAGCTATTTCTAAAGGAGGATTTTCCTGATTATTGTGATTGATTTTTAAATGCTTCATGCTCAGTGTTGTTTTTCTTGCAGAAGTGGTAACTCTTTCTTATGGAGTCAAAGGTACTCATCAACACAGATAATATGCATAGAGACCTATGTGCACATACACATCTATGCGTATTGCATTTTAATCAAGCCTATTTGAAGAATTCATATGAGATCAAATGAACTAGGGATTCTTGGCTAATAGGTTAGGTAAGAAACTGCCTCAAGTCTTGCTTAACTCCCTTGTCTCCCTCGTGAATCAAGAAGTATTAATCAACGGATTTTTCTCATAAGTTACAAATAACTGAAATTGAAAGGCATGTAAAACATCATATGTGTGTTCTATCTCAAGTTTTCAAGTACAGAGTTGCAAATTTCTCTTTTTCATGTTATTACAGGCGGAAGTTTTGGTTCTATGACAAATCGGGCCCCATTTGAATACTTTGACTACTGAATAAATGACTACTGAGTAAATGTAGAAATGTTGGTATAAGGTTGGGTTTATGTCCAAAACTCCACACCTTACAACTCAAAATTTGTAATTAAAGAGTCGAATGATTGAAATGCTTGCACTTGAAATTCCAGGAGAGTACACAGATGCATTGTTATAGTTTTTTAGCACATTATGGAGGCACATAAGATTGATTGGCTTTTTCTCTTAATCATTCTTGATTTTCAAAAGGATAGGCTTACATGGAAATCCGTAATGTTCCCCAACTGCCTTGATAATTCCATCGGTTGAGGATTGAGGTATGCACTACATGCCCTTATGGGAGGAGCCTTCTTGAATAATTTCAGGGCCCTATGCACTGTGATTGCAGTAGCTATGTTTACATTGTGAAGTCTATGATTTCCACACTTAGAGAAGATATCCATCTCCAATCTTCACTTGGAAGATATTCCCAAACAATTTTTGATGCTTTGGATTGATACTATATTAAGGATAAATTGAGAACCTTGATAAATTTGGGGCCATCACAGAATGGGAGGTGTAACTATGAATTGTGTCTCTTGAGTGTGCCATGATCTTTATGTTTTGTAGGTTTGGATAATGCAACTTGGAATTATGCTTTCAATGGGGTGTGTCTGACTGCTCCATTTGGGGGAGATTATGTACATATCCAAAGTGTTTTGTAGGAGCTCTCAAAAATATGGGAGTTTTGGCTGCATTAGGAGAACTTCCAAGCTTGATGCTTGAGGAGTGGAGCTTGGACTTGGAACTCAAGCTTGAGGTGCCCTATTTCAAAGAGAACTTTTTTGTAAAACATTGCTTAAATTATTGCACCAACTGGAAGGATGAATGAATCGCCGTGTGGATTCAGACTTGTTTTATACTATTTAAGTATGAAAGTCACAAAGGATTGAGTAATTGTTTTTTGCTAGGGAAGTAACTCCCTGCTTTCACAATACTTATTATGGCCTATTTTTCATGCATTGCAGGCCAACACACACAAAGTTTAGCATTGATCTTTCTTGACTTCTATAAATGATTTAATACTGTGCTTTGCACGAATAGCTTTGGATAAAACTGTTTGCATTTAATGAATGAAGAATAAAAGAATGCTAGTTCTTTTACATCACTTTTATTATGGTCACACTATTTTTAGGCCCTTTCGTTGGCGGTTCCAATTGTCCTTTGAATCAAAAAGTTATTGCTCAAAATCATAGGAAAAGAATGGGAAAATAAGTTTTTGAAAGCCCTCTTGTGATACACCTAGTCTGTACTTGTTACTCACATTTTAAGACTTCTAATTCAAAACAGCTAGAGCTTGAAGAATTAAAAGAGCATTGTTTATTTTGTGTCACACATGCGCTTATGTGCTCACGCATCTAGGGATGATGGCATGACAAAGGGAATCGACATATGGAAATCTACAAGTTCTTGTTGCTCATGGACTCTTAACCCATTGAGCTTTATTTTTGTGAAATTACAGGAAAAGGCCAGCTCCTGAGAATTTATCTCTAGATCAGCAAGTCGCAAATGATTCGATGCCCCCTTGAAGTGGAAACTAAAATTAAACTAAATGCAATTGACTACTTTTTAGGAACAGTCTACTTGTTGTGTATGTTTAATTTCAGGTTTGGGGGGCTGTCTGAGAAGGCATTTCAAGCCTTCCAAAGGACTGCACAATGGGATGAAGGCTGAGCTGACTGCCCCCCAAGGGGATTCTGTCGCTCACCAATATGGAATTGAAGACTTGAAGATTGACGACTTGCTGATTCAAAGATTTGTAGCTTTGCAAAATTCATATTTGAACAGCTGCAGAGTAGCTGAGTGGAAGACTCAAAACTTGGACCAGTCCAGCAATATATGCTTCTCATTTCTCACCTTTGTCGAGGGCGACAAAGTCTAGGAGGAGGAGGGTGTTGTTATAAGGGTTGCCCATAATTTTTCTCATGCTATGGCATCCTTTAGTCCTCATAAAAATACCTTCTTTTTGTAATTAGGAGATGTCCATATGAACACTCTCCTAAACCCCTTTTTGATATTTCCTCTAGTCTATGGTATTGAAGCCTTATCAATAAAGTAGCTTTTTGGCACATGTACAAAAAACCCACGTAGAAAACTCCCCACGTGCTCTCTCTCTCTAGGTTGTTACTTTTTGAATTCCCAATATCACATGAAGATCCTCTTTTTGATTTAGCACATGTGGTCTTTTGACCACATGTTTTATTCACATATGCCTCTCTTCTTCTCTATATAAAGAAGAGCCTCATTTGTAAAAGAGGTCCCTTGGCCATGGCCTTGGCCTCCATGCTAATGGAAAGAAGGTTCATTTGGCTTCCACATTTCTCCTTGTGTGCTAAGCGTTGATCCATGTGTGTGGGTTTGGCATTTGGGGTTGTCTTGTGTGTGAGCATTGCCCTCCCTTGTTCCTTTTGATGTTGGCCATGGTGCCATTGTTCATGGACGTGGGTGTGTGCGTGGCTTGCACTTCTTGCAACTCCTCTTGGAAGAGCCTCTCACTTCCATGTGAGGTGGTTAGGGTCTGTTGCTCCCCTTTTCTCAACAGCCACCTAAGAAGATTTGGTTTAGTTTATACTTAGCAGACACATTGAATCTGACAATTAACATGCCACATTGGATCTGTTGATATATTTAGGTAGTGATGTGTGTGAACACACTAGGACCGCCGGGGCACTTTTTTCCCTCTTTAGGAGGTTTTTTTCCCCCGGCTTGTATATACGCCTATTGCCCTAATGGGCTACTTATCTTTGCTCTGGTAATACATTTAGTATTATGTGTTTGTGCTCCAAGCTTCTTCTTCTTCCTTGTGCTGTTTGCGTGCTTCCGCAGACATCTATCTCCAACAATTGGTATCAGAGCAGGTCGTCGCTTCATCTAGGGTGCCGTCGACACTCCTTCGTTTGCAGTCTCAGAATCGCATGAATTTTGGTGAGCCTCCGAATGCACTATCGCAATGCTTGTGCAGGCTATTTCGTCTTTTTGTGCCAAAGGTATGTACCAATTTATGTTCGCCAATTTAAGCGTCTCGAAGTTTGCTACAGGTCTAGCAGAACTCGTCTGGGCAGTTCTGTTCAACTTTTTGAGATACAGTCAATTTTCTGCATCAAGGTATTTTAGTCACCGGCCATGGTTGAAAGCAGTGATGTATTCCATATGTTGGTTGTTGAGGATAAGTTGGATGGTACCAACTACCCATTATGGGCTTATATGATGCGACATGTTTTGGTTGCAAAAGGATTGTAGAACATTGTGCAGGGTGTTGAAAGACGTCCTGTTACACCTGTAATGACAGGTACTGCAAATACAGGTGCTGGAGCTGATGAAAATGGTGTCGAAGATGATATTCTGTAGATTCTTGTTCGTGCTGCTATTTCTGTTGCACCTACTGCAGAGCAAATTCGTTGGGATGGCAGAGATGCCCAGGCACATGCATTGATAGCTTTGTCTGTCAAACGTGCCATTATTCCTCATATTCGCTCTTGCAGAACAGCTAGGGATGCTTGGGATACACTTACCACATTGTACCAAGCTGGGAATGAGGCTCGTGTTGCTTACCTCCGAAAATAGTTGGAGAGTGAGCACATGAATGAAGGTGATTCTATGGACAGTTTCCTAACGCAGATCAAAGATTTGAAGGAACAATTGATTTCTGCTGATGAGGTTATACCAGATAGCTCACTTGTGCAGACCGTTCTGAATGGTCTTCCTGATTCATATCAGAGTTTTGCTTCTCTGCTTTGGTTGATGATGAAAGGCAATCCGAATGCCTTATCATTTGAGGAGTTAGTCTCTGTTATGTTCCAGGAAGATAAGTCCAGGCAGAACAGGTCCATTATGCGTGTTGCAGATCAAGCTTTTCCTGGCTAGTCAGAAGGGTAAAGGAAAATGGAGCTCTTCTACTAGTAAGTAGAAATTTGCAAATGTTGCACATTCAAATGGTGCAGGAAGAAGAATGGGCATTTACTACTGTTTGCAGTTTTGACCCATCTTCTCATGAGCAGTGCATGTCTGCAGTGGACTCAGATGTTTGGTACTTTGACAGTGGGGCGACCAAACATATTACCTCGCAGCGCAGTTTCTTCTCTTCACTCGAGCCTGCCCCTACAGGGAATACTATCACATGCGCCAACAACTCCTCTTATCCTGTTATGGGAGTTGGTAAGATCATTCTGACTACTGCTGATGGTAGTTCTTTCACCTTGTCAGATGCTTTATTTGTGCTAGGGATCAAGAAGAATCTGCTATCAGTTTTTGCATTAGCCAAGATTGGCTTGGTTGTGAAATTAGTTGATGACAGGTGTACAGTTCATGATCTATCAAATGGAGATGTGATTATTGCTTCTGGCATTTTGCGTCATGGGTTGTATAAGCTCATAGACTATGAAAGATCTATGAATGATTCGGCATGTGCAGTTCATGATTCTCAGGCTATGTCAGATGCAAAGCTTTGGCATGCACGCTTTGGTCATCTGAATTTTGCTAGTTTGCTATGCCTACAGAAATCTGATATGGTGTCTTCTTTGCCCAAGCTTGAGGCATCTGGAAAACATGTATGTGAAGGCTGTATTTTGGGCAAAATGCAGCTTTCCTCCTTTCCAAAAGATGGTTCAGTTCGGGCTACGTAGAAATTGCAGCTTGTACATAGTGATGTCTGTGGTCCTATGCAGACACCCTCTTTTGGGAATTACCTTTACTTCGTGACTTTCATTGATGATTTTTCCAGGCATGCATGGGTATATCCACTCAAAGCAAAGTCCGAAGTGTTCATGTGATTTAAACAGTTTTTGGTTATGGCTGAAAATCTGTCAGCATGTAAAATGGGCACCCTCCGTTCTGATCGAGGGGGGGAATATATGTCTTCTGATTTTAATGCATTTCTGGCTGAACGTGGGATAAAACACCAGTGTACAGTGCCGTATACACCGCAACAGAATGGAGTTGCTGAACGAAAGAACATGTCACTCATGGAGATGGCGAGGTGCATGGTCAAGAGTCAGGCTTTACCACATAGTTTCTAGCTTGAGGGTGTCATGTGTGCAGCATATGTACTGAACAGGTGTCCCACTAAAGCGCTGCAGTCTATCACTCCATATGAGGCTTGGCATGACCGCAAGCCATCTATTGCTCATCTGTGTGTTTTTGGTTGTTTGGCATATGCATTAGTGCGTGAACAACATCGCAGAAAATTGGATGATAAGGCAATAAAATGTATTTTTGTTGGGTACAATTCTGAAAGTAAAGGCTATCGTCTGTATCATCCACAGACTAAACACATTCTGGTTAGCCGTGATGTTGTCTTTGTGGAAGTTGCTATTCAGCCATTGCTTTCATGTACTAAGGAGACATATGTTAGCTCCAAAGACATGTATGATACGTTGATGCCTCTTTTTACAGGTGGACAGTCTAGTGTTGGTCCTAATGAGGCAACTTCTCAGCTTTTGCAGGTTTCATATGATGATGCAGATCATTCTATTTCTTATGCAGATTTACATGATGCACTTGTTGATGAGAGAGCTGATATTGAGCAGGCAAAAACTATGCCAAAATGGCTGGTGCAGACTTTGCGTGACAGCAAATTAGATGCACCTTTGTCATATTGTACTCGTTCAGGCTCTCATAGTGCCTCCTTTGCATCAGATTGCTATGCTATGGCTGCGTCTAGTCTCTGTGATGAGAATGAGCCTGCTTCTTTTGATGAAGCACAAAATTCAGAAAATTGGATGGCTGCCATGCAATCTGAATATGATGCTATAATGAAGAATGGTACATGGATTTTATGTGACTTGCCTCCTGGTAAGAAGGCCATTGGCACTAAGTGGGTATACAAACTGAAGCGTAAACCTGATGGTACAGTTGACATGTATAAGGCTAGGCTTGTTGCAAAGGGTTATGCGCAGGAAAGAGGCATTGATTTTGATGAGACCTTTGCATCTACATGTCGTATGACTATTGTTCGGAGCATTTGTGCACTTGCAGCCCATCATGGTTGGAATGTACATCAGTTGGACATTAAAATAGTATTTCTGAATGGTGAGTTGCATGAAGAAGTGTATGTTTTTTAGCCCCGTGGCTTTGTGCAGAAAGGGCATGAAAATCAGGTGTGCAGGTTAAAGAAGGCATTATATGGTTTAAAGCAAGCACCACGTGCTTGGTATGAGAAGATACATGCCTATCTGGTTGCACATGGTTTTGTGAACAGTCAAACTGAAAGCACCTTATATGTTAAGCATGCTAATGATGTGCTTCTGATCATTGTTGTCTATGTTGATGACATGCTACTCACTGGTCCTATTGAGAAGCATATTGCTGATTTCAAGGCTGATTTGCATGCCTCATTTGAGATGTCTGATTTGGGGCATTTGCATCACTATTTGGGCATTAAGTTTATGCAAGTTGATGGTGGAATGGCTTTGTGTCAAACGAAATATATTGAAACATTATTGCAGCGTTTTGGCCTTGAAGACTGTAAGCCTATTGCCACTCCTATGGAGACAGGTTTACGATTGAGTCTTCATGATGCTGGAGATGCATTTGATGCTGTTCTCTATCAGCAGGCTGTTGGATGCTTGATTTACTTATGCATTACTCGGCCAGATATTTAGTTTGCTGTCTCACAGATGAGCAGGTTTATGCGTTGCCCAGGAGTCACGCATTGGAAGGTGGTTAAGCGCATCTTTCGCTACTTGAGTGGTACTCAGCTACTTGGGTTGTTTTATCCCAAGGGGGGATCACTACCGCCAGATTTGCATGTTTTTTCTGACTCAGATTGGGCTGGTTGCTATGACACTCGTGTGTCCACCAGTGGTTTTTGCTTCATGCTTGGTAGCTCATGTATATCTTGGTTGAGCAAGAAGCAGCCTACTGTGGCCACTTCCAGTTGTGGGGCTGAGTATAGGGCAGCTTTCATAGCGACTGTTGAGTGTGTGTGGCTCAGACCCCTTATGGCTCATTTGGGTGTTGGCCAGTCTTCTGCCACCACCATCTTCACTGACAGTCAGAGCGCATTGGCAGTTGCGAGGAACCCTGTGTTCCAAGCTCGCACTAAGCACATTGAGGTGCATTATCACTATGTTAGGGAGAGGTTCTTTGTTGGGGAGATCAGCTTGGCATATGTGCCCACGCAGGAGAACATTGCAGACCTTTTCACGAAGGCTCTGCCTAGGGAGAAGTTTGAAGCTTTCCGCAAAGTTTTGGGCTTACTTCCTTTTGTGGAGTGATTTCCACATAGCTTGGCACTTCCTTATACATGAGTGCCAACTTCACCGCATCACTCCCAGGGGGGATTTGTTGATATATTTAGGTAGTGATGTGTGTGAACACACTAGGACCGCCGGGGCACTTTTTTCCCTCTTTAGGAGGTTTTTTTCCCCCGGCTTGTATATACACCTATTGCCCTAATGGGCTACTTATCTTTGTACACTCTCTGGTAATACATTCAGTATTGTGTGTTTGTGCTCCAAACTTCTTCTTCTTCCTTGTGTTGTTCGCGTGCTTCCGCAGACATCTATCTCCAACAGGATCATTTACCAGATCCATCTTTCACACCAATGTTGGTACAAGAAAGAAAAGTCAGTGCTCTATGGATGATGTGCACTTACCAAAATTGTATATTTGTGCTTGGCATATGATGTGCCAATTCAAAGGGCACTCATCTAGACTAGGGTGCAAGAATTTCAGTGAAGAATATCAGTCGTAGGGCCTCCATCAAAGAAAATGAGGGGAGTTGTTCAAATGCCATGTGCACAGGCTCGGGGCGCTACCTTGACACCGGACATGACCCCGCCACCCCAAAGGTGAGTGCAACCCACCATCACATTATCAAGGCATAGTGCAGAAGGCATAATCTGATCTTCTCACCGATCCCCATAGATTTAGATTATCCGCATGGCTTCACGCTTGAGGATTTAACAGATGAGGAAGTAGCCAAGATAATCAATGCAACTAACTTGGAAATCGAAGCAGAGCAATTAAGTGGACAACAAACTGTCCTGGACCAGCCCAACCCAACTCAACCAGTAGTAGTCAAAGTAGAGGAAGATAAGGAGGAGACTGAAGAAGAGGAACAAGATGAGGAGAATGAAGGACCATCGACAAAGGGGAGCATGAATATGAGCAACACATTATACCAAAACTCGTAGGTGCCCCAACATACACAAAACAAATAAAAAGATTGTATGATACTATGATCCTGGTTCAGGAACAACACAGACTATCCTTGGCAGCAGGGAAGGCCTTAATGAACCAAATACTTGACGAAGGTGTGGTTGATCAATTCAGAGCTTCACTCAACTTGCTCGCACATGCATTGGGGGTGGCAAAGACTGTGCACACCACCCTCACACACTCTCAGAGATTTGAGCGAAGACATGGGAGATGCCCTCCAAGATCAAGGAAGCACATATATATTATAGTATCAGAACCACAGGGCACCACCTCCACAACCATCGGCATGGCACATTCCATTCAACACAATGAAGAAACCCATGTATCAAGTGCACCTCCATCACCACCCCTACCACCCTCCCCTCCAACTCCATCCCCCTCACCTCATACCACCACTATCACCACTACTGTCACAGCCACAGTCTCCACTTCCCTTAGTGAAGCACTCAATGTGAGTCAACCATCCCAACCCTCACAATCTGACACCACCACTGTTGTAACTGCCACCATGGACTATGTAATTCTAAATATGGTCATCAGAACTCCCATTCTATTGTCACACTTCTCGATGGCCCACATGCACAATTAAACATGCCATTGTACACTTTCACTACCATCACCACACCTACCATTCCCATATATATGGTAAACTCCATGACCGCATCCACGCATGACCACATGGACATATCACCCACATATACATCTCCCCCTCCCCCCATTATTCCCACAATCTCCCATTCCCCCGCCACCAACATCACCACTCCTCACAACAGCATTCACCACCCCATTCCCTCCTCCCTATCCCTCTGCATCCCACTCTTTCCTAGCATCCACCCCTATAAATAATGTATTCAATACTTTATATTAATGTGTGTCCCAATTACAACAAAACTACCACCATTTCGATGCTCAACATACGAACTTGTTCAGAGTCCATGAGACACTACAAGAGAGACTTACAAACATGGAGAAGGACAAGCGGCTACTACAACATAATTATGATACCTTGCAGAGACAACATGAAGAATTAGTGGCCAATCCACCCAACCAGATACACAGGAACAACAACACCTTGATGAAATGCTACATGCCCAAATAATAGAAAATCTCAAGATTCATCGTAATCTTGCATTACTATGGAAACAGATGTCAGCAGCACTAGAAGAAAATAAAAGACTCCAATGACAGAATGAAGAAAACCTAGAAGCGGCGATGGAAGGATCCTCAACAGAGATCGACCCAGAGCACTTCAAAGCCATCCTGTCAACCAACATGTAGATCATATTGGACACCCATGCTGACCTACTAGAGGCATATGATGCCTTAGAAAAAGAGGGTGATGACCTACAGAAGCAATTGGCCAATCAACGAGAGCCACTGAAAGAAGCGGCAGCTACAGACGACACATCCGAAGAGGTAATAGAATTGAGAGCACAATTGACAGATTTGCAAAATAAGCTTCTCCAATATGAACGTCAGCCTTCTCCCCTGGTGGAGCCGGAGCCTGAAGAACTAGTTCCAATTTAAGTAGAAGAAACATTCGAGGACCCATATGAACCTATGCCTACACCAGGAGGCAAAAAAACAGAGGAAAGAATGGATACATTTGAGATTGAAGCTTCAGAATGGATGCAAAGGTTGGAAAAGTTAGGCCCAACTCATGATGATAGAGTAGTAGTGCAGATACAGTCCATGTCTTGATTGGAAGAAGTTGTCATCAAATCGGATTACTTCAAAAACCTATCCCATCATCGATGGATTGGCACTTTCGATAATTTGTATGTACCATTTTGTGTATTATTGGCAGATTATAATGTTGAGATCAAACATCGCACCACGAAAGAGCCAACCTCCACAACACAATTTGCCCCAGACGACATTCCTGAAAGCGCTGCGCAAGGCAACATCTTTCAACCTACATGGAGAATATGGCTACTCGAAACCTACCCCAAAATGGTATTTCCCAAATAGTGACCTTAGTCACTTCACACCATTGTAAATACCATTTTTTATTATTCCTACTCCATTTTGTGCAAGTTGAGGAGTCCTCGAGCTTGAGGAGTATTAGTATTATTTATTTACCAATTCTCATAATTTTTAGAGCTAGTTTGAGCCTCCAAAATAGCCTTAGAACTTAGTTTTTAACTAGGTCGGACACTATGTCTAGACAAGACCAAAGCTAGCCAAAAACTATAAAAAGAGCTAGAGAGCTCATTTTTGAGGTAGCTCGTGAGTGATTTGAGCTTGTACATGAGACTTTTTGAGTAATCTAAAGAACTCCATTGTTTCTCTCTTTGTTCTTGCCTTGTGTGCGGGTGTGTGTATGTGTATGCATGTTTGTGTGCTTCTCACTCACACACTTGTGCCATCACTTGTTCAAGGTCTTCATACCATCCTCATGTCTTCCCGGATTGACATTAAAGGAGGTGCTACTCTTCACTGAGCTACACAAGTGTTCTGACAGTAGACATTTTAGCTACAGGGTTGAATGTTTCCTCATAATCAATGCCATACGTCTGTGCATATCCTTTTGCCACCAATCATGATTTTTACCTGCTTATGCTACCATCAGCATTGTGCTTTACTTTGTAAACCCACTTGTAGCCTATGGGTTTCTTTCTTTGCGGCAATGGAACCAGCTTCCATGTATCATTTCCATAAAGTGCAGCCATCTCCTCATCCATAGCTTTTTCCCAATCTGCAATTCCAATTGCATCTTCAAAGCAAGAAGGTTCAGCATCTTGTATTACCTTTATCATGTAGGCACAATGACAAGCCATATAACTGTCATACATCAATCATTGCACTGAATTCCACATCCTCCCAGATCTTCTTGGTCCTAGGTCACTTCTCCATTTGGTTCGAGATTCAGTCCTTCTTTGACATCTGCATAGAAGCTTGAGATTTCATCAAATACCACATCTCTACTCACCTTCACCTATCGTGTGACTGGATTATAACATTTATATCCCTTTTGCTCAAGGGAGTATCCAATGAAGAGACATTTTTTTGCTTTTGGATCAAGCTTCGTCCTCAACTCATCTGTAGCATGTACATATGCAATACAACAAAAACTTTTAGATGTGATAAGTTTGGCTTTTTACCTCTAAACTTCTCTTCACGTGTAACCTGATATACAAGAACAGTCGGAGTTCTGTTCATGATGTATACAGTAGTATGAACAACTTCTGCCCAATAACAATGAGGCATATTTTTCTCAGCCATCAAGGCTCTTGCTATTTCTGCAATATGTCTATTTTTGTGTTCAACAATGCCATTCTGTTGTGGTGTGTACCTGCATGAGAATTGACATCAAATTCCATGACTTTTTAGAAACCTGTTGAACTCATTTGACATGTATTCACCTCCTCCATCAGATCTTAATGTCTGAATGTACTTCCCTATCTACTTTTCCTCCATAGCTTTAAAATTCTGGAAGTGAGCGAACACCTCGCTCTTCTCTTTCATGAAATATACCCATACTTTGCGTGTATGGTCATCAATGAAAGTAACATAAAACTTGTAACCGCCCATAGATGTGGTCTTTGCAGGACCCCAAACATCTGTATGTACTACTTCTAGTACATTCTCACGAACATGCTTGTCATGTGGAAATGATGCTCTTGACTATTTACCAAATTGACATGTTGTACATACCTTTTGCATTTCTGCAACTTTGAAATTTGGTAGTCCATGGACAATCTCCTTTGACTGCATCAATTTCAACCTTTGCAAGTTTACATGTCCAATCTGTTTGTGCCACATCTCTATATCTGCAATAACTCTTGCACCTTTTGCAAACATGGCTGCATTCATTCGAGGAATCTTCACATTTAAGGTGAACATCCTACCCACTTTGTTTCCTTTGGCAACCAATCGTCCATCCTGCTTGTAATCTTCTACATATAATCCATAATCATTTCTTTGGAAATTCCTGTGGCCTCTTTGGCTCCCCCTGCCTCGAAACTGTCCTCTTCCTCCTGCATGATTCTGTTGTTGACTTTGGTCTTGGTTACTATTTCCTCTTCCACTTCCAAAACCTCTACCTCTTCCTCTACCAGAGTAGAATACCTGCTCAGAACTAGATTTTCCTTGGGAGTTTGAATCCTCACCAAGATTCTTTTCTTCAATAATCAGCATAGATACTAGATCAGCAAAATTTGGAATATTTTCCCTACTCTGTATAGAAGTTCTGAGCTGCTTATATGCAGCTCCTAAACCACGAAGAAATACTTCCACCTTCTCATCATCATCTATATTCACACATTTCTGCTTGAACACTATCGCACTATGATGTGACGGTTCGATCTCAGAAAAACGCAGTTTTCGTGTATCAACACTATACGTAATCACTTGAAGTTCTGGATCTGGAATATATGATTGTTGCTGAACAGAATGCAAGTTACACTTTTTGAAACTAACCTGGTTTTTCTATGGGCCCCACCTTACGAGCTCCAAAACGGAGGTCTTCCACCTTCACGCCGATTTTCGTAGCAAACGGAGGTCGTTTGTGAATCGCGTTTTCTCCACGCCTTGCTGTGCCACACTGGCTCGGATACCATGTCACGAGGAAGGAGATAAGGAAGAGAGCTCACACACACACTCTCACTCTCAAGGAGAAGCACACACACAGATTGAGGCAAGGAAGAATGATCTTCTTCTTCTTCTTCTATTACATAAAAACGAATGTACAAGAATGACCTAAAACATGAATACAACAAGTGCAATATATAAAGACGAGTACATAAGGAAAAACCTAATGTCTGCGAATGAGTGAGATGTCAAGGAACAAATGTGCCATCACTTTCGGTAGATAAATCTAATAAAGCTCAATGAAGTATCCCTGACATATACTGGTGTGACCACTATACATGTCAGAGAAATGAAAAACTGGTACGTGTCATCCTAGCTCATCACATGTTGAGCTTGATATCTCAACAATTTGGGTATCACTATCACAACTACTACATACCTTAGTACATCTATCGCTCATTGCTCTATTTTGTGTGTTTATGTGTGAAGAAGAGTTATGAAACTACATTGTATCTCTTATTTTCTTGTTGGTTCTTCATGTTTGGGCTATGTATTTAGTGAGGCAAATAGGCCAATTATGTATTTTTGGAATATGGGGCTAGTTATTGGCCTAGTTTTGTAGTGCACTATGAAGCTTCAGGAAAGTGTGTAGTCTATGTTTGAATGCCTAGTGTTATTTATCGAGAGCATATTGTCCTAATTTTGTAATGTGCAAAGAACTATTTTGCGGATCAATTATCGCCTATTCTTGAGTATTGTGTTATCTAAAGTCTCATATGGTCTATGAGTGCGTTGACAGTCATTGAATGCTTGGATTTTAACTCATTGATTTCTTGCAAACTACTTGTGATGCTTGTGGAAAGGGAGTTCTACTAGTAAATGATTTAGCAAGTAACCTCAAGGCTAGGAAAGTGTACAAAGGTGAACTAGTCGTGGCTATCTGGGTTTCGTGTCTTGTTGTGTGTTGACATACTCTCTAATTTTGTGTGAATCATTCAATGTCATTTCGAGTGTTATATCTTTATGACCCTTTTTGTACTCTTTGTTTTTCCTATACCCTCTTCAAGAGTTGGGCATTTCAAGTTTCTCTCTGTACAGGCATGTTATAGGGTATACTTCCCTAAGTAGAACCTCCCTTGAGTAGATGTTGTCTTGGGAGTCGCATCTAGTCCTCTTCCTAGAAGAGGTTTGAAGTCCCCCTTCTACAGATTTCTAATTGAATTCTTGCCACTAGCTAAACTAGCTTTGAAGCTAAGAGAACAAAATCTTGCTACACCACACACACATATATTGAGTGATAATTTGTACTGAACAAATTGATGATAAGCTAGAGAGAGAGAAATTTCTCTCATGCATGCATATGCATGTATAGGATAATAAAGTTGTGCCTTACATTTGAAATAGTGTTCTTATACAAATTAGATAGCCTTTTTTACCAATAAAATGAGGATAAGGTTTTCCTAGGATTTCCCAGCAAGTTAGAGGTTTTCACATGCATAGAGAAGAAAGATCATAAACAATAATCCTCTCCTTGAGATTGATTATACGTAGCTCTTTTGTGACTATCCTTTCCTCAAAACTAAGCTAGGGTGGTACAAATATATTTCTTTATCATATATAAAGAAGGTGATACACTTTTTAATATCTGTCCTTACAAACTCATGGGTGGTACTAATCCTTCCCTATACAAATATGAGCTAGACACTCACCTTCCTTCATATACATAACATAAGGTAAAGAACACTTAATCAAATAGCATATGCCTCAAAAAACTTTGAGGGCTTATGTTGTATATGGTTTTCAATCTCCAAAGCCTTATCATAGCATGAGAACTTGCATCAGCAATAGTGGCATGTTTAGTAGATGCAATTGACTGAGAAGAAAGTAATTAACTCACTTAAAAGGGACTTCACAATGCATAGATGAAATCTCTTTGGTTTTTCTCGGATAACCTTACTAATGTATCATGTATAATTGTCTTAGGAATATATTTCTCATGTGGTAGGGATCATTTACATATGCCTATATGGAGGGAAGTAATAATAGGAACCTAAAAATTATGTGTGAAATTTGAGGGTGTGGTTTAGTAGATGATCATGAAGTTTCCATGCATTTATGCTCCAATATCCTTTGCAAAATGAAAATTCCTTACTTGAATCATGGCAATAAAGAAAACAATGCACTACCTAATTTGTGCTAGCCCTAGTGTTGGTAGGCCTAATATAAGCTAGACACTCACCTTCCTTCATATAAATAACATAAGGTAAATGACACTTAATCAAATAGCATATGACTCAAACAAAATGTTATATGTTGTATATGCTTGTCAATCTCCGAAGGCTTAGTAATATGAGGACTTATGTTGTATATGTTTTTCATCTCCAAAGGCTTAGCACAACATGAGAACTTGCATCACCAATAGCAACATGTTTAATAGATGCAATTGACTTGAGAAGAAAGTAATTAACTCACTTAAAAGGTACTTCAAATTGTGTAGATGAAATCTCTTTGGTTTTTCTCGGATAACCATAGTAATATATCATATATAATTGTCTTAGGAATATATGTCTCATGTAGTAGGCCTCATTTACATATGCCTATACGGAGGGAAGTAATAATAGGAACTTAAAAATTATGTGTGAAATGTGGCGGTGTGGTTTAGTTGATGATCATGGAGTTTCCATACATTTATGCTCCAATATCCTTTGCAAAATTTGAATTCCTTACTTGAATCTTGGCAATAAAAAACAATGCACTACCTGATTTGAGCTAGCCCTAGTCTTGGTAGGCCATTAAGACATTGCATCTTTATCATTAATTTTATCGATACTAAAACTTATCTTCTAAATAATTTCAAACCAAGTCTCATAAGGGTTATATCTATTACACTTTTCTCAAATTTTCCCTAGGTTTGTATTTTCCAATTTATTTTCTAGCAATATTTATTGAACTCTTTCTAAGAGGTGCCCACATTTTCGAAATAGGCTGATTAAAACTTCTTAAACAATAGATTTTTTAACAATAATCTTCTCTTATTCAATCACATAAGGAATTTGGTGGAGATTTTTGTAACTGCAGTGGTTGATCTATAATGCATCTCCTGAAATTATCTTTGCTAGCGAGATTGCATATGACTATCTAGAATGATACCTTTCATGTGAAATTGTATATTGAAAAGTGGATTGTAGACCTAATTTCTTTCAAAATTTACAATTAAGACTATCAATATTTTATATATGATGATGTAAAGATAAATTGATCAAATATATAATAAATGGCAGATTATTATTGCTTAAT
Source organism: Ceratopteris richardii (assembly GCA_020310875.1). Classification (NCBI taxonomy): domain Eukaryota; kingdom Viridiplantae; phylum Streptophyta; class Polypodiopsida; order Polypodiales; family Pteridaceae; genus Ceratopteris; species Ceratopteris richardii. Next base: position 45,813,862 of record CM035432.1, on the reverse strand, counting down.
TGTATTCCTTAATATTTGTCTATGTGCATCTTCAAAGTACTAATAGGATTCTTTTGATCTAATCTAGAATCTTTCCTTATTTTATACACTTTTCATTTTAATTTTGGTAAGGATTGTACCCATTTATTACTATTTGATTCCCCTACCTAGATTAAAACTCATCTTTATTATTTCATTTTATCACAGTATATAGGGTGATTTCTTTAATCCCCCTAGGATCTATAGGACTAACATTTTAAAACCAATCGCATGGTGGTATGTGTGACTGTCTACCTTCCAATTGAAATACATTTGTACCAACATTGTGTTTCTCTATATCGTGGAAGGTATCAGCCTACCCTATCTTTGTATTTTTGTTTTGCAGATACTTGGAGGGAAGGAAGATAATGTTGTAGGGAATGAAGTGCAACTATTTGGAAAAGCTTTGTACCCAACCTAGCATAATTGTTCCACTATACCATTTCACTATTCAATGTAGAAGTAATTATCAATATTAATGAATAAAGCTCTAAGCTTCTAAATTTGCATCTGAGTATGGAAATTTGTTGTGGGACTTTGACTTGTAGGTTTTCTTTGGATATTTCCCTCTTTGATATGATGGTTTATGGCATCATATAATTTACATTATAATTTTTTTTTGAAAGGTAGTGCATCCTAACATACATACGCACACATATAGAATTCACACATATAATTTTGTGACTCGCTCAAACCAAGCAAGCATGGAGAGGAACTTAGCTCCTTCACATTCACATATGTGCACACATACATGAGCTCACTCTTCCATGTGGCAACTCTACCAAATGAAATCCTCACCTATGATATTTTGGAGGAAAAATTGTACGATGCATTCGTACTCCGTACATGATGGACTATATTAAAATTCCCTCTATGCAATGGCAAGAAAGTACGGTTTCACCAAGAATGAAAATGATTATTTTTACAAGTGATTTCTAGGCATTTTGAATGAATGGGAATTGATGTGGTCATAGATATTTTGACTCACATAACACTCTGGAATCTTGAAGAATCGCAATTTTTCATGGTATGGAAAGATAGTATCTTAGGTTTATTCAGGAAAATAATGACATATTTATTTTGCTTACAGCTCAATGTCAGTCATTTGATTTCTCAATGGCCCAAAAACACAATATTGATGTTCTTAACTATATCCACTAGTCTAGTCCTTTGTAGTTAGATGTTCCAATGCCTTCTCTTATACAGAAAAATGCTAGTATTGATGCTATTCATATTGTTCTCATTCAAAGGTGGAAATATCATTTTCTTTGACATCAAGAATCTTAAAAAAATTGAAAGTTTTTCTCTACTCATAAATTCAGGGTTCATGGATAGATTTATGCTTCAAATTAAGGGATGAAACTAACAGTATGATAGCGAGTTTCAAGTTACATGCATTCAAGTTTAGCATAAAAGTGTTTCCTTTAAAAAATACGTTTACAAGAGGAAATCCAAATGTCTTGAGATATTTCATAATTCTTTTCATATCATGTGACATTAAAAAATATTCCAAAAAATCATGTTCGATTCATCGATTGGAATGTTTAATATTTAGTCTAATCATGGAATTTAAAATTTAATTTTTACAATATCCCTAAAAAAATGTTAGCATGATTAGTTATATGATCTACCGATGAGTTTGGCATAAAGAAGACATCAAAACTCTACGAAGAAACTTTTTTTTTAACAAGCGCAAGGGATGGAGAAATCCTTCCAATGATGATAACTAATACAAAAAGGAAGAGTTCATGTCCCCAATGATAATTGCAGATAAAAAACATTCTTAATGCTATTGACTACAATCCTGGTGTAAAAAATGTAAGCATATATAGTACATTTTAGACTCTTAATAGACACTATTGAAGGCATCAAAGTTTGTCATATAATCCCAAGAGCATCAAGTTATTAAATTCAAATTATTTGTTCTAGCCATAAGTTTATAACGATTAAAAATCTTGGACAAGTGGGTCAGAACTGCATTGGTTATAATTTTGCAATCCCTACTAGTCAGCTTTGTCTGATTATATTTGGGTAGTAGCCAGTAGGCTTAAAAGATGTGGCATTTCATACCACCAAAAAAATGAAGGTAAACTACGCTAAATTATCGTGACTTTGCTGATTAATTTATAGAAAACTTTTTTTGGCATGCGTAAACAGTCATGATTTGATGTTCAATAATCTCCGATGCAAATTCATACACAAAAGATTGGATACTACGTTGAATCAAAGTATCATAAATCATCCATGGATGGATAGTCAAATGGAATATATACATCAAGTCATCATAATTCAAAAGAATGTTTTTCCATTGAAGTTTTCATACGATAGTCATGAGCACATGGCTATGGGGTTCAGCCCCTTTAATCTTCTTGCTCAACCTTGATCTCCAATCAGTGTGAGATTATAAAATTAGAAAATTTAACAAGCTAAGTTCCTTGAAGCTAAATTATATGTGCTTCAGTTTTCTTTCCTGGTTGTCAGGAAAGTTCAAGATCAAAACAAGATATAGTTATAAAGACATATAATAGGCACTTTTGAAAGCCTATTGCCTATTTCATGAGAAAGTGCAGCCAAACTCTTTCAAAAGGGACAATACCATTGCAAGATTGTACTAACACGCTCCCCTTATGTTAGTTCACAAATTGGGCACTGTTTATGAGTGCATTTTGTCATCTCTCATGTCTTAGGATTTCGGACTGGAGGAATCAATAAGCACAATTTTTGAGAACTGATGGAAAGATTGTGTCTATTTAGCTGACACAAAACTAAGGGTTACGAAAAGGAACCAGTAAATACATTCCTTTGAGTGGGATTCAAGTTTTGTAATCAATAAAGAGCCAAGTAAAGATTCACCTTAAAGTGATTAACAAGTATGCCATCAAATTGTAATTTTCTTGATGATGTAATACACAAAACATGATGTGGACCCAATAAAATTGCCATTATTCCAAAATCGCACAGACATGTACGCTGAAAATGGAAAGTGAATTCTGTACAGTGGAAAAAATTATACAGCTGAAATTCAGAGGGGTAAAATTTGTCCTAACTAGTTGATCCCCTCTTAAGGGGGGGAAGTATATGTTACCATATTTGGAGGCAATTCAATCTTAGAGACTTATATATGAAGCTGATACCTTGGCCTATATCAAGAGACCTTTAATAGTTCACCAACTAGGTCACATTCTCAGCACATTTATTCAAAGCATAAACATTTGATAACAATACATATGTATCGACCTGATCTGCATGCACTCTTGCTGCATATTCAAATACAATCTCTGCAAGCATTGCATCACTGTGCATGCAACAGGCACCTAATAATGAAGACCATGCTGCTGAATCAGCCTGTGCTGGCAACCCTTTCAGTAACTGCATTGCTTTCTGCAATTGCCCTACTCGTCCTAAGAGATCTATAGAAGTTGTATAGTGCTTCACATCTGGGGTTAAACCATAATCTTTCTCCATTGACCATAAGTACTCAAAGCTCTCTCTGATACGACCACAATGACTGCAAGCCACAAAAACTGAAACAAAAGTAGCTTCATCAGGTCTTACACCAGCCATTCTTAGTTCTTCAAGTATGTGAAAACTAGCTGAGAGTTTCCCTACAACAGAATAGCCTGCAATGCATGCATTCCAAGACTCCAAAGTAGGCTCTTCAAAGCCAGCAAAAGTCGCTTGTCCATCAAGCATACTTGCACAGCTCCCATATCCAGTTATGATACTGGATACAATAAAGGGGATCTTATCAAAACCAACAACGACAAGGGTATAATGAGTTTGTTTAAAATAGATCAAGCATCCAGTCTCAGAACATAACTGAAGTATAGCCAAAAACATAATATCATCGACAATGATATTCTCCTGCATTTGAGAGTAGAATGACAAAGCCTTCTCTACTTCTCCTTGGTCCATATATGCACGTAGCATTGCTGTCCATGTGGCCATGCTGCGTACATGCAGTGCACCAAATATCATCTCCACATCCATGAGTGCTCCACAGTTACCATAAGCACTCATGAGGGCAGTATTTACAAAGTCATCATTAGCATAACAAGCCTTCCTGATGTCAGAATGAAGACCATATGCAATATCTAGAGCTATGGAGGAATAGGAATAATTCCTCTTTGCCATATTCCCACAAGCTTCTAGAACAATCATGAAAGAAATCTGATTCGGAGCCAACCCCTCATGCTGCATGTGCTTGTAAAGTAAAAGGGTTTCCTCTTCAAGACCATGGCTTTTGTATGCAGAGAGCATTGCATTCCATGCTACAATGTCCTGGAGACTCAGTGCATTGAATGCACTCTCAGCTTCTATTATAGCCTTACACTTGCTGTACATACAGAGAATAGTAGTTCCAATGACAGGATTCGATGCAAATCCCCGTCTTCGAGCATATGCATGCAGTGCATACCCAATCTCTAAAACCTTCCGATTGTCCACTTCCTGTGGTAAAGAGTAAAACTTATCTGAGTTAGCAAGAATATCACATGCTTTCAACACAAAGGACACTGTCAGCAGATTAGAATTAGCATCTTCATCAAGCATTTGTCTGTACAGTAACAGTGCTTGACATCCTTGGTTCTGTTCAATATAAATAGATAGCATTGCAGTCCATGAGACGACATTTCGCTCTGGTAATAAGCAGAATGTAACTTCTGCATCCTCCATAGCGTTGCACTTACCGTACATGTTCAGAAGGGTATTCCCAACAAAGACTGCAGAAGTAATTCCTCTCTTCAAGGCTTCTGCATGTAAGGTTCTTCCATGATCTAGCTCGGCCAAATTGCCACAGGCTTTAAAAACACTTGCAAATGCAGTGGCAGAAGGATTAATGCCGTCGTCCAGCATGGTTCTAAATGAACGCAATGCTCCCAACCAATCGCAGCACTCCACATATGCACAGACAATAGATGACCATGAGATGATAGTACGACGAGGCAGACTGAAACAAATATGCAATGCGTCATGAATGGCTCCACATTTCGCAAATGCCACCACCAGAAGATTCCCGAGCAGACCATTAGAAGAGATGCCGTAGTGAACAAGTTGGGTGTAGAGATGTCTCGTATCAATGAGTGACCTGCTTCTGATGCAAGCCTTAAGCAGAGAGACGTAGGCCGGTATACAGAATTGTGCGCTCAAAATTCCGGTACAGGATCCATCTCCACATGCGTTTGAAATTTTCATCTAATTTGGTACGCCCCATTTGCCATCGCTCCTCATGCAGGTTCTGCTCCCGGCATTATTACCGAGGAATCATCACGCTAACCACAAAGGAGATTCCCGGCATTATTACTGAGGAATCATCAGGTCCTCATCAGTCCAAGGTTCAAGCTCTGCATTGGCCATGTATGACTTCGGTCAATTACATCAATTGTAATGTTGTAATTTTATTTAATCTCTATTTTGTGACATAGGCGGTCTCTCGATACTATGTCTATTCATTTGTACAATTGCACTTTCAAAATTAAACTCGGGGGTCTCGTAGGTACTATGCCTATTCACCTGTACAATTGCACTTTCAAAGTTAAAACTCGAGGGAGTAAGCTCCGGTAGAACCTCCATTTAAAATAAAAAAAAAACACAACAAAGTAGATTGCCTACATCAATGATGCGTTGGGGCAGAATTTACACCAGTTGCCTTCGGATAGTTGTGGGGCTATACAATTGTATTACCTTCAAACATAATTAAAGCAGTTGTCTTCGGGCAATCCTTTTCGAGTGTCGCCTTCGGTGAGTCTAACCCTTGCTTTGTGAGATGGGGGTCCCATAAGTACTATGTCTATTTACTCGTACAGTTGTTCTTTCAATCCATTCAAGCAAGGGAGATTAGGCTATGGGTTCACACAGAGCCGACAAAACAAACACTCAAAAGTGTACTATTCTAGATGGAACAATGAGAAAATAATTACTTCCACCATTCATGTGTTCTCCACTTCCTTGATGCGCTTCCATGCTTTTGATTGTCAACAGATGCTATCATGAAAAATGGTACTTGGTCTTTATGTGACTTGTTATCATTCCTAAAAATGAACTAGGAGACCTAGAGCAAGGAGACCTAGGACGAGAACCCAAGACTCCTAGAAGTAAGTCAGTCTTGACTAGAGTAATCATTCTAGATTGAATCCCTCAAGATAACAAAAGCATAGAGCTATTCTTGAATAGAGAAACAGAGGAAGTCTTTTGGAGATTCAGCCCAGATCGACCCAGCCCTGTAGTCACCATCTATGAGTTCAAGGATCCGGAGACACCAGGGAAACATGCTAGGCAGAGACAAATCAGGACATGAAGGTGAAAGACGTGAAAGAGAGAGACATCAAGCACATAGGCATCAAAGAGATGAACATGAGTTTCCATTGTCTAGAGCCCAAGAGCACTCAAGAACCCTTAGACCTTCTCAAGTGGTCAAGGCAATGAAGAACTACTTTGATGGGCCAGGAGACCCTTATGATTATGTGGCCGAGTTCAAACAAGTGTTAAGTGCTGAACAGGTTGAAGACTTGTTCACTTAGTTCAAGGCATTTGGTTTGACTCTCAAGGGCACGACCTTAGCTTGGTTCCAAACCCTGAGCACTCGCAATTATCGGAACATAGGTCAGCGGCTAGAGGAATTCATTGTAGAATTTTCCAAGAGTGGTATCAGGCATAACACATCATCCTTGATCCATAACTTCAAGCAGACACCTCAAGAAACAGTGTGACTTGTAGGAAGACGGTTCAAACAGTACATAGAAAGATGCCCTGCGCCAAAATTACCCACACCGGCCAAACAAGTGGCCTTGTTCTTAGATGGCTTACTGAGCACCAAGTTAAGATCATATGTGTACTTGAAAGAGCCTAAATCCATAGAAGAGTGTGTGCGGATGTGTATTGACATAGAAGACAATTTGGGTGAGGAGTTAGGATTGTCCAAACTCTATAAGGACTCTGACAGTTCTACTAGTCATACCTCAAGAACCTCCAATGAGATAGATGAAATAGCCGAGCAGGTTGCCAAGAAGCTAGGAGTTCAAAACAGACAAACACCAAGGGTCACCTCATTGAAGCGATGTTACAATTACGGAGGAGACCACATGGCTAATGTTTGCCCAATGATGGCTTAGCCCCAAGGAAACCTTAATGCTCCATATTGCAACATTGAGAGAAAATACACAAACCACACGGCTCAAGATTGTCCATACAATAACCAAGCTGTGAGACAAAATTATCAGCAAACTTACCGGTAGGGTAGGTATCATAATCAATACCAACAACCATATTGTAGGCCGCAACAACAATATCAGGCACCAAGCCCCTCGCATGCCGAAGCTCCATCCACTCCACCTCATCCCACCCCACCAGTCACTATAAATAGACCACAACCAGGGTATGTCCTAGTAGATCCAACCCCAAAAGGCTTGGACATGATGTTCAAGGCGTACCAGGCTCGACTTCAAGAAGGGCCAACAACTGCAAACCTAGACAAGAGTTACCCTAGAGTAGATTTAGAGATTGAATGGACAAAAAGGTGTATGAAAATCGTAGAGCTAGCTCAGGCTATGCTTGAGACCAGTCAATCATTCAATCACACAAACTCTGTCAAACCAGATTTGCATTTTTAGGGCTTACTAGAAAGATTAGAGCAGTTGATAAACAAGCCCCAGGTTTCTTTACCTCCACATGCTCAACCAATTATTGAAAGAGAAATCTCACCACCAATGGGAGCTTATGTTTCTAATTCCACGGATGCTAGAACACCTATTTCAATTCAAGATTACTCTGAAGAGTTCTTGTGGGAAATACAAGAAGAGAAATGGGCCAACGAGACAGATAATCCCCCTCCTATTCCTGAGATTGATGACCTTCATGATCAATTTCCCCAAGACATTCTGTCTATCTATGGAGACCAAGCAGAGCAACAAGAAGATGAAAGATTAGATTTTGAATCTAATTCTCTACAAGAGTTTCCATAATTCACAGGCCCATGGGAATCTGAATCTCTTCAGATAAGAGCTCCCACAATACTGGTAAGAAATGAAGACTCAATGGTTCCAAGGAACACTTATGTCATGAAGAACACTAAGGTTCAATGTCATCTCACCGTAGAAGAGCTACTCAAAGTAAAACCAGAGCTATGGAAACATGTGGTGAATCAAGTTCCAGAACTTGATTCCAATATGCCAAAAGCAGGCTCTAAGCAAAAAGTACCAGAGATGCCTCTAGACAAAATCGGAGACATAAGTGAAGGTGAAGAAGGTAATACTTATCTTCCAATCACCTACCAAGGTTACACAACCAAAGCAATCATAGATTCAGGTGCTGGTGTTGCAACTGCGACCACATCCTTGTGGAAGCAATGGGGCAAACCCACATTAAGACCAACTAGAATGAAGCTTCAAATGGCGGACGGCCATGTTGAAAGACCTATAGGATTGCTAAAAGGGATAACTTCTAACCACCTTTGGTGTAGAGTTTGAACACACATTTGCTATATGTGACTTTGAGGAAAATAATGTCTATGAGATGATCCTAGGAAGACCCTTCCTATGACAATTACAAATAGTACAGGATTGGGGAACCAACTCCTTGTACTTGCAACACTTAGGGGTTACCACCAAGGTCAAAAAGAAGATTCTATCTCCGTGCATTCTAGAAGTTCACCTGAATCATCATGGATGCATGAAGATAATCACTTGTGGATGTGCAAGGTTGCAGAGGAAGAGGAAAAACGCCTCAAAGCAAGAGAAGAAGGAACTCCCCCAGGAGATAGATCAGTTAACAACCTAGCCTATACACCAATGATATTTCGAGATGAGGAATTTGACCCTCATGGTTGGGCAAAAATCTTGGCCACCATGGACATTGCTGTCAACGAAGAACAATTGACACCTCATTGTGATGAGGAGGGTTATGATATTTCAGTGTTCAAGTGTCAGCCTTTGTTGGATGAATGTGACCCTAGTGATGTCATAGAAGAAGAAGACAATGATGATGATCTAGAGTCCATTGTAATGGATAGTTGCTTTAATTCACAAAAGCACTATCTAGAAGATGTAGAAGTATTCACGCAAAAAGAAGAAGAGCCTCTCAAGAGCATTAAAACGGTAAATTCAAAGGATGGAAGTGAAGGTGGTCAAAAGAAAAAGAAAAGAAAAGCCGTGAAACAAGAAGAGTTTGAAGTACCAGAAAACTTCAAGAAGTATGAAGTTGAAGACCAAAAAATTTTGGTATGAATTCCTAAGAGAGAGGCTATCACACGAGAAGCATATGATAATAAAGAAAAGACCAAAAAAATTGTTGTAACCATTGAGGAGAACGAAGAGAGATGTACATACATAGGAGATGACCTAAGTGCAGAAGAAGAAATGGAGCTTGTAGCTCTATTAAGGGAATATAGGGATCTGTTTGCATGGCACTATAGAGGCTTGAAGGGAGTAGATCCAAAAATTTGCTCTCATACGATCCCCATGATAGCTGACGCCAAGCCTACCAAACAGAAGCCCTACACATATAATGGCACTTATGCTGCAAAAATAAAAGAAGAAATTGACAGGTTGATTGAAGCTGGATTTATCTATGAAATTGAGCATATTGAATGGGTGTCCCCCATTGTAGTGGTGCCCAAAAAGAACAAAAGTTGTGAGTGTGTATTAACCTTAAAAAAGTTAATGCCGCTATGATTAGAGATAGTTATCAGCTTCCAATCACTCACCACTTATTAGAGCGTGTTGCAGACAAGGAAGTTTATAGCTACTTTGATGGATTTGCAAGTTACAACCAAGTAGCCATTGCCCTAGAAGATCAACACAAAATGGCCTTTGCCACAGAGTGGGGAATCTTTGCATTTTGTGTGATGCCATTTGGGCTCACCAATGCACCTGCAACATTCCAAAGACTCATGTGTCATGTCTTCAAGGAGTTCTTGCAAAAGCGCTTAGAAGTATATGTGGACGATTTATGTGCTCATTCCCAACAAAGAAAATACCACATCCTTGAGATCAAATAGATTTTCAACAAGTGTAGAGAATATCGAGTGTCTCTAAACCTAGAAAAGTGTGTATTCATGGTATGACAAGGCAAAATCTTAGGTCATATTGTTTCGAAGAATGGAATATCAACCGATGAGGACAAAGTTAGAGCCATAGTAGAATTGCCCAGGCCAAGGAATGTTAAAGAGGTACAAGCCTTTATGGGCATTGTGGATATTACCACAGGTTTATCCACATTTATGCCATCATCTTTATGGGTTGTTGACAAATTTTGAGTGGAACGATGAATGCGAGAATTCCTTCAATGAGCTGAAAAGACATTTTCACTCAGAACCAATACTGACCACTCCTAATTGGAATAAACCATTCCATGTCCATGTAGATGCATCCAATCATGCAATAGGATGTGTGCTAACACAACCCACAGGTAAAGGAAACTTAGATTTGCCTATAGCATATGCTAGTAGACAGCTAAATGTGGCTGAATGAAATTATACAACAACCGAGAGAGAAGGCTTAGGCATGGTATATGCTGTGAAGAAGTTTAGACACTATCTATTTGCCAACAAGTTCAAGTTTTTCATTGATCATCAAGCTCTATTATATTTGGTCAATAAACCTTGCAATATAGGATGCTTAGTAAGATGGTTTCTCTTACTAATGGGATATGACTTTGAAGTGGTTGTTAGGAAAGGTAGAACCCACCTTAGGGCAAATCATCTTTCTCGCATCACTTTAGGCGAGTCACTACAAGGAGTGTCTGATGAATTGCCCCATGCTTATCTATTCAATTTAGAAGTTGTTCCTAAATGGGCAAATAAGCTGGTACTTGTCTTGACCTTCGGACCTGCAAATAAGAACGTACAAAATCGTAAGATCATAGAAATATCAAATATTGGTAGGAAGTATGTACAAACAAGATGCGGAGGGTGTTTGAGCTTGTTGTGTTGAGGACGATGAACATAGCAGTTGGTTGCAACAAGCCCATGAAGGATTGCTAGGAAATCACTATTCTAAACAGCGAACATTGCAAAATCTAAATCATTTAGGAGTGTATTGGCCTAGTATGGATAGAGAAATACATGAGTGGATTCAAAATTGTCTAGTGTGCAAAGAGAGATCCCCAATGGAACATGCTACCCTTTATCATGTGTCATTAACTCCAGATTGGAGCGCTCCATTGGTAGAATTCATGAGATCGGGAACATTACCCAATGAGGATAGTCTAGCAACGAAACGAAGCTTGGAATAAGATGCTCAAGACTACACCTTAGTACGAGACAACCTATATCGAAGAGGCAAAGATGGATACTTAAGACTATGCATTGATGAATCAGACTACTTGAAAGTCTTAGAAACTTGCATAGTAGTGTTGCAGGTGGACACTTTTGTCCTGATTGAGTAATTAAGACCATTCTATTCTCAAGACTTTGGTGGCCCACTCTTCATATGGATGCTCATACTTATGTGAAGAAATGTGACACATGCCAATGTGCACAATATCAAATTAGAAAAGATGAGATGCCTTTGAGGCCAATGATGGGAGGACATGCATTCTCAAAGTGGGGTATCGTATTAACCCCCCAGCTAGAAACTCCCATGTAGAGTACATTATTGTAGCCACAAATTACCTTACAAAGTGGGTGGAAGTAAAAGCCACAACAAAGAATGATGCTCAAACGATGAATAAGTTTTTATTCGAGAATGTGTTCACTAGATACAGACTACCAATTGAGTTAGTAAGTGATAGAGGTAAGCACTTCTTGAACAAAGTTATTGAAAACCTTCTCCAAGAATTCTTGGTAATACATAAGAAGTCTGCCCCCTATCATTCACAAGCTAACAGACAAGCCGAGAGCACGAATAAGATCCTATGTAATGGATTGACAAAACTAGTACACAATAAACGCTCTGATTGGGACAAACAACTTCATCATGTTCTTTGGGCTTATCGAGTTGCCTACAAAACAGTACTCAATGCCACCCCATTTCAAATGATCTTTAGACAGAATGTTGTGCTACCATTGGGCTTCCTAATCCTAGCCTTGAAAGTAGCACAAGAGCATGAGTGGAATGGACACGACTTGTCCTCCAAGATCTTTGATCTAGAGTGTTTAGGTGAGACGAGGCTACGAGCGGCAGCAGACATTTATGCTGCAAAGAAACGACAAAAGGCATACTTTGATGCCCATGTTAAGGATAAAGGATTGAAAGAAGGAGACCTAGTGTTGGTTTATACACTAAAACAACATGCCCGTAAATTAGAGAAACAAGGATATGGACCCATGATCATTAATAGAATCTCCACTAGTGGTGTGGTTCAATTGGCAACTCTAGAGGGTGACATCTTGCCAAGCTATATTAGTGGATGTCGAGTCAAGCTATATCAAGAACCTCTTACAAAGGATATGCTAACAAGACTCAACACTGCTAAGAAGTGGAAAGAAGAAGAGTTGAAGGTCAGAGAAGAAGCACAAGCTGAGGTGAGAGAACGTATTAGATGAAATAAGTTAAGGCTATTAGGCCTAGATGTCAACCCGAAAGCCCCAAAATATCACATGGACATGTGCCAAAAATTGGGCATAATTACTTCTCAAATAATCGACCGACACCAATTTGTGATGGTAGAGCTAGGACAAGGAAAGAATGTAAGGATTGTGAGAGCATTGGTTGACTCAAGTGCAACAAGTAGTGCAGTTAGACTATCATACTGCCAAGACCTACAATTGAACATTAAGCCTATAGAAGCCTATCTCATAGTTTTGGGAGGTGTGGAAACCCCTTGTTTGGGCAAGGTGGAACTTCCCGTCTACCTTCAAGATGTTCCAATGAAAGTCAAAATGCTAGTGTGTCATGATGAGGATCTTAGAGAGCCACTTGTCTTAGGTCAAGATTGGATTTACGACCATGTAGTCAACTTGAACCTAAGGAGTCAACTTCTTCAAGTTTGGGTACAAGAACAATGCATCACATTAGAATTAGAGAATTGCATGCTCACAAATCCAAATGTCACACATTCTCTTAGTTCTTCTAGGACTAATCTTAGCAAAAAAGATGTTGTATGTGTCAAAAGCTCTATGTTCCAGAAGAACTCAATCATGGAAGAACAAGCTCAAAGGCAAGCAGACTCCTCCTCTTGTGCAAAGACTAATGCTATTCTAACAACTCAACCAAAAAGGCAAGCAAAACCATACATGACAACCGCTATATCAAATAGACAAAGAGATTTCAAGAAGAACATAGTTCCAAGCATGAAGTAGATTTGGGTACAAAAAGGAGAGCAAGCACCTGCCTTGCCACAACAAGTTCCATCTAAGCAAGCTAGCCATGCCCAAAGATGCACCAAGCAACTAGGAAAAGCTCACGCATAAGGTCTCTGACAAATTTGGGTACCAAAATAATTAGCTACAGCTCAACAAGGGTGATTACACATGTGGGTTCCCAAAGAACTCTTACATGCACAAAGGCCTTGGCTCCATACCATGCAAAAGGTCTCAAAAAAGAAGCCAAGGAGAGAAAAGGGTAAGAACTGAGCAGAAAGACGAAAGAAGATAAACTCAACTCTTCGATAATAGTAAGAAGACAAGTAACAAGGATATGGGTATGGAAGCCAAAAGCACCAATAGAACCCACAAATATGATGCACCAACCACGAGGGATAAAAAATTCAAGCAACCATCCACAGATGAAGAAGCCAAAGTTGATCTCTATGCAGATGAACACTGTTCTCAAATGGCTCCCTAAAGGGAGGAGTGGTCAATTTTCATTTCACCATCGACTCCTCACATCATTTCAGAATCCACTAGCGACCTCCAACAAAGACTGCATCAACGTCCTCTAGCAACCTTGAAAGCCTCGACGAACAACAACCATGTGCCTTTGGCATAACCTTGTCTTTTGCACCATTCAGGTCATGCATTTCCAAAGTGTGCATTAATATAGGGCCACATTACACGGCCGTGCATAGACACAATTGAGAAATCCCGAGCACATGAGACACACTTCACATATGTCAAATACTTTATTGCTACTAACCACTGTCTTCTTGTTTGTGACATTGTTCCTCAAAAAAAAAAAAAAAAAGAGAAGAAGAAACAGGACAATGTGCTCGGAGAATCTCATCAGTGAATCATCAACAAGGACATCCATCAACAACAAAGGACAAGCCCATGGTCAATCACCATTAGGGGAGTACAACAAAAAGAGATAAACATCGATTGAACTTTCACCATGGTAAGCACACTTCAACAACACTACTGCAATGATAGCTTAGGAAACCTCTTCGTCAGCATAGCCTTGAGCACTTAGCTCAAGACCCCATTTTTGCACCATACTATTTACATTGCATTCCGCAATTATGTATACATAGGGCCACACTACAAGGCTGTGCACAAGGCACATATTTTCTTCAACCCATGCACTAACACACTTACCCATCCTTCATTATGGGTTACAAGTACTTGGCATACATTGTGAAATCCATGTTTGGAAGATCCAGAGGCCATTCAGGCTACAACATCAGAACCTATGGAGTAATTCATAGTCGACAACTGCTCAAAATCCATATTGACAACCTCTTTTGAGCAACTAACACTTTTTGGAAGCTCACAACTATGACATCCAGCTACCATAGGAAGAAGTACATCCAACGGGACCAGAACTTGCATAGGCTAGCAGTGCCAAACTGAAGAACCAGACAACCGACCAAGCTACATCTAGCAGATGGACCACTCTTGTGGCAACATCATTATTGCTTCGGGCATTTTATGTCCTCAATTGTATAAGCTCATAGATTATGCAAAATCTATGAATGATTCAGCATGTGCAATTCAATATTCTCAGGCCATGTCAGATGCAAAGCTTTTGGCATGCACACTTTGGTCATTTGAAATTTGCTAGCTTTCTATGCCTGCAAAAATCTAAACTGGTCTCCTCTTTGCCCAAGCTTGAGGCACCTGGTAAACATGTCTTTGAAGGTTGTATTTTGGGAAAAATGCAGTGTTCCTCCTTCCCAAAAGATGGTTCAGTTTGAGATACTCAGAAATTGTAGCTTGTTGACACGTTCTTTTGGGAACTATCTTTACTTTGTGACTTTCATTGATGATTTTTCTAGGCATGCATGGCTATATCCACTGAAAGCAAAGTTCGAAGTGTTTATGTGCTTCAAATAGCTTCTGGTTTTGGCTAAAAATCTATGAGCATGTAAAATGGGCACCCTCCATTCTAATTGAGAGGGGGAATATATGTCTTCTAATTTTAATGCATTTTTGGCTGAACATGGGATAAAACATTAGTGTACAGTGTTTTATATACACCTCAATATAATGGAGTTGTTGAAAGGAAGAACAGGTCACTCATGGAGATGGCGAGGTGTATGGTCATGAGTCAGGCTTTACCACATAGTTTCTGGCTTGAAGTTGTCATGTGTGAAACATATGTACTTAACACGTGTCCTTCTAAATCATTGTAGTCTATCACTCATATGAGGCTTGGCATGGTCAAAAGCCATCTCTTGGTGACATGCATGTCTTTGGTTGTATGGCATATGCATTAGTGCCTGAACAACAACACAAGAAATCGGATGATAAGCAGTTAAATCTATTTCTGTTGGGTATAGTTCTAAAAGCAAAGGCTACCGTCTGTATCATCCAAAGAATAAACACATTTTGGTTAGCTGTCATGTTGCTTTTGTGGAAGATGCTATTCTACCATTACTTTCATGTACCAAAGACATGTATGATACTTTGCTACCTCTTTTTATAGGTGGAAAGTCTAGTGCTCATCCGAATGAGGCAATTTCTTAGCCTTTATAGGTTTCATGTGATGATGTAGATCATTCCATTTCTGATGCAGATTTACATGATGCACTTTTTGATAAGAGAATTAATATAGAGGAGGCAAACACTATGCTTAAATGTCTGGTGCAAACTTTGCGAGATACCAAATTAGATGCACCTCTATCATATCGTACTCATTCAGGCTCTCATAGTGCTTCTTTTGCATTAGATTGCTACATTGTGTGTACCTCTAGTCTTTGTGATGAGAATAAGCCTGTTTCATTTGATAAAGCACAAAATTCAGAAAATTGGATGGCTACTATGCAATCAAAATATGATGCTATTATGAAAAATGGTACCTGGTCTTTATGTGATGCCTCTTGGCAAGAAGGCCATTGGCACTAAGTGGGTATATAAGTTGAAGCATAAGCCTGATGGAACAATTTACAGGTATAAGGCTAGATACATGCCTACTTGATTGCACATGGTTTTGAGAATAGTCCAACTAAGACACCTTATATGTTAAGCGTGCAAATGATGTGCTTCTGATCATTGTTGTCTATGTTGATGACATGCTGCTCATTGGTGCTCATGAGAAGCATATTGCTATTTTTAAGGCTGATTTGCATATCTCATTTGAGATGTTAGATTTGGGGCATTTGCATCATTATTTGGGCATTCAGTTTATCCAAGTTGATGGTGCAATAGCTTTGTGTCAAACCAAATATACTGACACATTAGCAGTGTTTTGGCCTTGAAGACTGCAAAACTATTGCCACTCCTATGGAAATAGGATTAGGTTGAGTCTTCATGATGTTGGAGATGCAATTGATGTTGTTCTCTATGAGCAGGCTATTGTATGCTTGATTTATTTATGCATTACTCGGCCAGATATTCAGTTTGATATCTCACAGATGAGCAAGTTTATGCATTGCCCACGTGTCAAGCATTGGCAAGAAATTAAGTGCATCTTTTGCTACTTGAGTTGTACAAGCTAATTGGATCCTTTTATCCCAAGGGGGAGTCACTACTGCTAGATCTACATGCTTTTTTTTTACTCTAACTA
This sequence comes from Ceratopteris richardii, assembly GCA_020310875.1. Lineage (NCBI taxonomy): Eukaryota > Viridiplantae > Streptophyta > Polypodiopsida > Polypodiales > Pteridaceae > Ceratopteris > Ceratopteris richardii. The sequence goes on along the minus strand of CM035432.1, from coordinate 45,797,027 downwards.
GGATGGTTGCTATGACACTCATGTGTCCACTAGTGGTTTTTGCTTCATGCTTGGTAGCTCATGCATATCTTGGTTGAGCAAGAAGCAGCCTATTGTGGCCACTTCTAGTTGTGAGGTTGAGTATAGGGAATCTTTCACAACAACTTTTGAGTGTGCGTGGCTAAGATGCCTTACGACTGATTTGGGTGTTGGTTAGTCCTCTACCACCACCATCTTCATTGATAGCCATATGTAGCTCAAGCGTAAGCACCACCTCCTTTACATGTCAATCCGCGGAGACGTGAGGACCGGTATGAAGACCACGAGCAAGTGAAGGCACAAGTGCGTGAGTGAAAGCACACAAACATGCACACACATACATACACACACACGCGCACAAAGTAAGATCAAAGAGAGGAACAATGGAAAGCTTAGATTGCAAAAGAGTTCTCTTAGAAAAGTTCTACTCTCTAACAAGCCAACCCCAAAAATGAGCTCTCTAGCTCTTTTTATAGTTTTTTGACTAGTTTTGGCCCTGTCCAGACCTAGTGTCCGGCCTAGTTAAAAATTAGGTTCTAGGGCTTATTTGAGGGCTCAAACGAAGTCTAAAAATTATGAAAATTGGTACGATGGTACTTCTAATACTCCTCAAGCTCGAGGACTCCTTGGCTTGAACAAAATGGAGTTACTAAAAATAGATAATGGTATTTACAATGGTTTTTAGTGATGAAAATCACTATTTTTGTAGGGGATTCTTCTGAAAATTTGACATACACTTCTTGGAGCTCCCTACTTGCTCCCTTTCCTTGTGTGTCCACCTTTTGATGTGCTTCCATGCTTTGTCCTTGACTTTGAGCTTCAACACTCCCCCCCCTCTCGAGTCTGTCGTCCCTGACAGACCCTTGTTGGAAAGGTTGTTCCATGTAGTGCTTTGAGAGGTGGTGTCCGTCCATTGTGTGAGCTTGTTCCTTGGATTCCAGCAAGAATGTGTCGTTGTGAGCTTTTAAAACTGCAAGTTGCTCAAAAGAGGTTGTCAAGAGTGATTTGGAGCAACTACTGGCTTCAATTTGCTTCTGAGATATGGATGTTGTTCCCATAACGTCCGCTAGCTCTTCCAAAGATGATGTTGAGAGCAGTCATGCCAACTACTCATAACCCATAATGAATGAAGGGTAAGTGTGTTCGTGCCTGGGTTGAAAAAAGTATGTGCCTTGTGCACGACCTTGTAATGTAGCCCTACGCATGCTTACTTGGAAAATGCATTGGAAGAGCATGGTGCAAAAATTGCGGGTCTTGAGCTAAGTGCTCAAGGGTATGCTGACGAAGAGGTTTCCCAAACTATCATGGTTGTGGTCCAAGTAGAAGATTCTTACCATAAGGAAAGGTCAGTCGATGCGGATCTCTTCGTGTTGTACACCTTTCATCATGATGGACCATTGGTTGGTTTATCATTGTCGATGAATGCCCTGGTTGATGGTCCACCTAAGCATGACTCATTCATGTTCCATAAGCCAAATCTAGGAACAAGCTCTCTCTCTCTCTCTCTTTTTTTTTTTTTTTTAAATTTTATTTTTGTGGAAAAAATAGCACAAAACAAGAACACAAAAGTTAGTGTCCATAGAAATATTTGACCTATGTCAATGTGCTCTTGTGCTTGGGATTCGCAAGTGTGTCTATGCACGGCCGTGTAATGTGGCCCTATATTAATGCATACTTTGGAAATGCATGACCTGAATGGTGCAAAAGACAAGGTTGTGCAAGGAGCACATGGTTGTCGCTCGTTCGAGGCTTTCGATGTTATTTGTGGATGTTGATGCCGACCTTGGTGGAGGTATCCATTGAGTCTCGAACTGATGTAATCCTCCTTATTGGAGTCCATTTTAGAACATCATTTGGCACTGTAGAGGTCACTTCAGGCGTCTTTCTCTTTGGATGCTTTCTGAACTGTGGTATCCAGTGTGGTTGACGCTTTGGTTCGGTGGAGGCTACTTGCACATTTGGCTTCCAAACCCATATCCTTTTTGCATGTCTTCCTACCAATGTTGAAGAGCTGATTTGATCTTCCTTTGGTCTCTGTACGTGGTTCTTACCCTTTTCTCTTTTTGGCTTCTTTGTTGAAACCTTTTGCATGTGGGAGAACAAAGGTTGTTGTGGATGTAGGAGCTTCTTAGGTACCCACATCTGTAATTGCCCTTGTTGAGCTGCAGCTAACTTCTTAGGCACCCAAACTTGTTGGATACCTTGTGATTGAGCTTGTCTGAGATGCTTCCTTCGTCTTCTGGCCTGGTTGGTTTGCATGGATGGAATTTGTGGGGGCAAGGTTGGTGGTTGCTCTCCTTTGCGTACCCATATCTGCTTCATGCTCGGAACTGCTTTTTTATCGAGTGGTGTCTTTCTATTTGATGTAGCAGTTGTCGTGAACGGTTGTGTTTGGTTGTGTGGTGGACGCACTACTATGGCTACTTGATTCTTTGGAGAAGAAGAAAGATCCACCCGCCTTCGAACCTGGTCTTCCACGATTGACTCCTTCTGTATCATAGAGCTTCTGACACATACAACATCTTCTTTCATATGATTAGTCTTGGAAGAACTAAGAGAGTGTGTGGTGCCATGATTTAGGAGCATGCAGTTCTCTATTTCTATGTAATGCATTGTTCATGTACCCAAACTTGAAGAATTTGACTTCTTAGGTTTAAGTTGACTGCATGGTCATAGATCCAATCTTGACCCAAGACAAGTGGTTCTGTAAGGTTCTCATCTTGACATACTAGCGCTTTGACTTTCATTGGAACATCTTGAAGGTAGATGGGAAGTTCCACCTCGCCCAAACAAGGGGTTTCCACACCTCCCAATCCTATGAGATAAGCTTCTATGGGATTGATGTTCAACCCCAAGTCTTGGCAGTAGGAAAGTCTAACTGCACTACTTGCTGCACCTGAGTCAATCAATGCTTTCACCGTCCTTGCACCCTTCCCTTGTCCTATCTCTATGGTCACAAAGGGTCTTCGGTCAATGACCTGAGAAGTCGCTATGCCTGACTTTTGGCACATATCCATGTGATATTTTGGGGCTTTTGAGTTGACTTCTAGGCCTAATCGCCTTAACTTATTTTGCCTAATACGCTCTCTGGCCTCTACCTGTGCTTCTTCTCTCACTCTTAACTCTTCATCTTTTCGCTTCTTAGCAGTGTTGAGTCTCATTAGCATATCCTCAGTAAGAGGTTCTTGATATAGCTTGACTCTACAGCCACTAATATAGTTTGGCAAGATATCTCCTTCTAGCGTGGCCAACTGAACTGCACCACTAGTGGAAATTCTATTAATGATCATGGGTCCGTATCCTCTTTTTTCCAACTTACGGGCATGTTGTTTTAGTGTGTATACCAACACTAGATCTCCCTCTTTCAATCCCTTATCCTTGATGTGTGCATCAAAGTATGCCTTTTGCCTCTTCTTTGCAGCGTAGATGCCTGCTGCCGCTCGTAGCCTCGTCTCACCCAAGCGTTCGAGATCAAAGATCCTAGAGGACAATTCATGCCCATTCCACTCATACTCTTGTGCTACTTTTAAGGCAGGGATTAAGAAATCTAATGGTAGCACAGCGTTCTGTCCGAAGACCATCTGAAATGGGGTGGCGTTGAGTATCGTTTTGTAGGCAACTCGATAAGCCCAAACAGCATGATGAAGTTGTTTGTCCCAATCAGAGCGTTTATTATTTACCAGTTTTGTCAATACGTTACAGAGGATCTTATTGGTACTCTCGGCTTGTCCGTTGGCTTGTGGGTGATAGGGGGCAGATTTCTTATGTATCACCAAGAATTCTTGGAGAAGATTTTCAATGACTTCATTCAAGAAGTGTGTGCCTCTATCGCTCACCAACTCTATTGGTAGTCCATATCTCGTGAACACATTCTCGAATAGGAACTTAGCCGTAGTCTGAGCATCATTTTTTGTTGTGGCTTTGACTTCTACCCACTTTGTAAGGTAATCTGTGGCTACAATGATGTACTCTGCATGGGAGTTTCTAGCTGGGGGATTAATAGGACCTATGAAGTCTATGCCCCACTTTGAAAATGCACGTCCTCCCATCATTGGCCTCAAGGGCATCTCGTCTTTTCTCACTGGATATTGTGCACGTTGGCATGTGTCACATTTCTTCACATAGGTATGGGCGTCCATATGAAGAGTGGGCCACCAAAGTCCTGAGAATAGAATGGTCTTGATCACTCGGTCAGGACCAAAATGTCCACCTGCAACACCGATGTGTGCAGTCTCTAAGACCTTTAAATAGTCTGATTCATGAACGCATAGTCTTAAGTAACCATCTTTGCCTCTTCGGTATAGGTTGTCCCCTACCAAGGCGTAGCCTTGAGCCTCTTGCTCCATGCTTTGTCTTCTTGCTAGACTAGCCTCTTTGGGTAATCTTCCCGATCTCATAAACTCTACCAATGGAGCACTCCAATCTGGAATTAATGACACTTGATAAAGGGTCGCATGCTCCACTGGAGGTCTCTCTCTGCACCTTGGACAATTCTTAATCCACTCATGTATTTCTTTGTCCATGCTAGGCCAATACACTCCTAAACGCTTTAGATTCTGCAATGTTCGTTGTTTAGAATAGTGATTTCCTAGCATTCCTTCATGGGCCTGTTGCAACCAACTACTATGTTCATCATCCTCCACACAACAAGCTAATACACCCTCAGTATCTTGTTTGTACATGCTTCCTGCTAATATGTGATATTTTTGTGATTTTACAATTTCTTCTTGTGATGTTTTCACATTCTTATTTGCAAGGCCAAAGGTTAGGACTGGTACCAACTTATTTGCCCATTTAGGAACAACTTCTAAATTGAACAGATAAGCATCGGGTAATTCGTCAGACACTCCTTGTGGTGACTCTCCTGAAGTGATGCGAGAAAGGTGATCTGCCCGAAGGTGGGTTCTACCTTTCCTGACAACAACTTCAAAGTCATATTCCATTAGTAAGAGGAACCATCTTACTAAGCGTCCAGTATTGCAAGGTTTATTGACCAAATATAACAAAGCTTGATGATCAGTGAAAAACTTGAACTTGTTGGCCAATAAATAGTGTCTAAACTTCTTCACAGCATATACCATGCCTAAGCCCTCTCGCTCAGTTGTGGTATAGTTCCGTTCAGTTGTAGTGAGCTATCTACTAGCATATGCTATGGGCAAATCTAAGTTTCCTTCACTTGTGGGTTGTGCTAGCACACATCCTATGGCATGATTGGATGCATCCACATGGACATGGAAGGGTTTATTCCAATCAGGAGTGGTGAGTATTGGTGCCGTGCACAAACGTTTCTTCAGTTCGTTGAAAGAATTCTCGCATTCGTCGTTCCACTCAAAATTAGACAACAAGGCATAAAGGGGTCTAGCTATGATCGCGTACATGTGGATAAACCTACGGTAATATCCACAATGGCCCATAAAGGCTTGTACCTCTTTAATATTCCTTGGCCTTGGTAGCTCCGCTATGGCTCGTACCTTATCTTCATCTGTTGAGATTCCATTCTTAGAAACAATATGACCTAAGATTTTACCTTGACGCACCATAAACACACACTTTTCTGGGTTCAGACACACTCGATATTCTCTGCACTTGTTGAAGATTTGTCTGAGCTCAGAGATGTGAAACCTTCTTTCTTGGGAATGACCACATAAATCATCCACATACACTTCTAAGCTCTTTCGCAAGAATTCTTTGAAGACATGACACATGAGCCTTTGGAATGTTGCAGGTGCATTGGTGAGCCCAAATGGCATCACACGAAATGCAAAGATTCCCCACTATGTAGCAAAAGCTGTTTTGTGTTGATCTTCTGGGGCAATGGCTACTTGATTGTAACCGGAAAATCCATCAAGGAAGCTATAAACTTCCTTGCCTGCAACACGCTCCAATAGGTGTTCTGTGATTGGAAGTGGATAACTATCTCTAATCGTAGCGGCATTAACTTTTTTAAGGTTAATACACACTCGCAACTTCCCGTTCTTCTTGGGTACCACAACAATGGGGGACACCCATTCGGTATGCTCAATCTCATAGATGAATCCAGCTTCAATCAACCTATCAATTTCTTCTTTTATTTTGGCTGCATAGGTATCATTATATGTGTAGGGCTTCTGTTTGGTGGGCTTAGCATCAGCAGTCATGGGGATAGTATGAGAGCAAATTCTTGGATCTACCCCTTTCAAGTCTCTATAGTGCCATGCAAACACATCCCTATATTCCCTTAATAGAGCTATGAGCTCCATTTCTTCTCTTGCACTTAGGTCATCTCCTATATATGTGCATCTCTCTTCGTTCTCTTCAATGGTCACTACAATCTTCTTGGTCTTTTCTTTATTATCATATGATTCTCCTATGATGGCCTCTCTCTTAGGCATTCGTACCAAAATTTTGCGGTCGTCAACTTCATATTTCTTGAAGTTTTCTGGTACTTCAAACAATGATTCCTCCTCTTCTTGTTTCACTGCTTTTCTTTTCTTTTTCTTTTGACTACTCTCACTTCCATCCTTTGAGTTTACTGTTTTAATACTTGTGAGAGGTTCTTCTTCTTTCTGGGTGAACACTCCTATATTTTCTAGATAGTGCTGCTCTGAGTTAAAGCAACTATCCATCACAATAGACTCCAGATCATCGTCATTCTCTTCTTCTTCTATGACATCACTAGGGTCACATTCTTCTAGCAAGGGTTGACACATGAACACTGAGATATCATAACCCTCCTCATCACAATGAGGTGTCCACTGTTCCTCATTGACAGCAATGTCCATGGTGGCTAAGATTTCTGGCCAGCCATGAGGCTCAAACTCCTCATCTGGAAAGATCATCGGTGTGTAGGCTGGGTCTCTAACTGGTCTATCTCCTAGCGAAGTTCCTTCTTCTCTTGCCTTTAAACGTTTTTCCTCTTCCTTTGCGACCTTGCACATCCACAAATGAGTATCTTCATGCAGCCATGATGGATCAGGTGAACTTTCAGAATGCACAGAGATGGAATCTTCTTTCGCTTTGTGGATAGAATTCCACTGTAGGGGTGGTACATCTCTGAAGGTGTAATCCTTCAAATTGACCTTGGTGGTGACCCCTAAGTGCTGTAAGTACAAGGAGTTAGTTCCCCAATCCTGTACTATTTGCAATTGTCGTAGGAAGGGTCTTCCTAGGATCATCTTATAGACATTATTTTTCTCAAAGTCACATATAGCAAATGTGTGCTCAAACTCTACACCACAAGTGGTTAGAGTGATTCCTTCTAGCAATCCTAGAGGTCTTTCAAAATGACCATCAGCCATTTGAAGCTTCATTCTAGTTGGTCTTAATGTGGGCTTGCCCCATTGCTTCCACAAGGAGGTGGTCGCAATAGCAACACCAGCACCTGAATCTATGATTGCTTTGGTTGTGTAACCTTGGTAGGTGATTGGAAGATAAGTATTACCTTCTTCACCCTCACACATGTCCCCTATTTTGTCGAGAGGTATCTCTGGTACCCTTTGCTTGGAGCCTGCTTTTGGCATGTTGGAATCAAGTTCTGGAACCTGATCCTTCACATGATTCCAAAGCTCAGGTTTTGCTTTGAGCAGCTCTTCTACAGTGAGATGACACTGAACCTTAGTGTTCTTCACGACATCCGTGTTCCTTGGAACCACTGAGTCTTCATTTCTTACTAGTATTGTGGGAGCTCTAATCTGGAGAGATTCAGATTCCCATGGGCCTGGAAATTGAGGCAGTTCTTCTAAGGTATTAGATTCAAAATCTAACCTTTCGTCTTCTTGTTGTTCTGCTTCATCTCCGTAAATAGATGGAATGTCTTGGGGAAATTGATCATGAAGATCATCAATCTCAAGAATAGGAGGGGAATTACCCTTCTCCTTGCCCCATTTCTCTTCTTGTATTTCCCGCAAGAATTCTTGAGAGTATTGTTGAATTGAAGGAGGTATTCCTGGATCTGTGGAATTAGGAACATAAGCTCCCATTGGTGGTGAGCTTCCTCTTTCAATAACTGGTTGTGCCTGTGGAGGTAAAGAAACTTGTGGTTTGTTTACCAACTGCTCTAATCGTTCTAGTAAGCCCTGGAAGTGCAAATCCCCTTTGACAGAGTTTGTCTGATTGAACTTTTGACTAGTCTCAAGTATAGCTTGAGCTTGTTCTACCATTTTCATGCACATTTTCATCCGTTCAATCTCTAAGTCCGCTCTAGGATAACTCTTGTCTAGGTTTGCAGCTGTAGGCCCTTCTTGAAGTCGAGCCTGGTAGGCCTTGAACATCATGTCCAAGCCTTCTGGGGTTGGATCTGCAAGGACAGACCCTGGTTGTGGTCTATTTACAATGGGTGGTGGGGTGGGATGAGGTGGAGTGAATGGAGTTTCGGCATGCGAGGGGCTTTGAGATGCAATGTCTTCTATTTTTGTTTTCGCTTCTTTTAAGCTTTCTTCTAGTTCCGATAACTTTTTATTCCACTTGCGATTGGCCTTCTCTCTGGTATCCTTCCATGTTCTTGTTTTCCTCTTACTAGGCTCTCCCGATTCACTCGACTCTGATTGTTCTACTGGTTTATCCTGTTTTAAGGCTTGTGCTCTAGTGACAGCTTGTATAGGAGCCACATTGCTACTACTTGAACTTGAATCTGCCACTAAGCCTACCACATTAATGGGTGTAATCTTGGGTGCGCTGGAGGGGTTTCTTGGACAATCTCTAGGGAGATGGTCTTTGCCACAATCAGGGCAAAAAGCCTGTATTGTGATAGCTTGTCCTTGACTCGGAGATGGTGGGTGGGGACAGTCGCGAATGAAATGATCACCTTGACATCTAAAACAAGATCCTCTAGGGGCTTGTGGTCTCATTTGTCTCAATTGGGGCCTAGGGTTAGGATTTGTGTACATGACATTGAAGTATTCTGGCTCCCAATTTTGCTCCATAGGTGGTACCTCATATTGATACGAGTAAATCTCACTATGTTCAGGTGACTCTGTGTAATAAGCATGTGGACTACCTTCATGGGAGTAGTCTGAACAATGAGCATGAGAGTCATTATCTGGTATCAATGGGGTTAGTGGCACCAATGCTCTATTTGGATTTTCTTCTCCCCCAGCATATTTGACTGGAATCACGTTGGCTGGAGCTGGTGGTTGGTTTCCCAAGACAGGTTGTGGCCTATATGGTACCTGATATTGTTGTTGTGGTCTATAATATGGCTGTTGGTATTGGTTCTGATACCTACCTTGTGGGTAAGGTTGCTGATAATTCTGTCTAACAGCCTGCCTATTGTAGGGACAATCTTGAGCCGTGTGGTTTGTGTATTTTCTCTCAATAGTGCAATATGGAGCATTCCTTTCTCTAATGTTTTGGTTTTGCATTGGGCATACATTAGCCATGTGGTCGCCCCCACAAGTATAACACCGATTCACTGGAGTGACTCTCTGTGTTTGTTTATTTTGGACTCCCAGCTTCTTGGCAACTTGCTCAGCTATCTCTTCTATTTCTGTGGAGATCTTTGAAGTATGACTAGTAGAACTATCCGAATCTTTGTAGAGTTTGGACAATCCTAACTCCTCACCCAAGTTATCTTCTATGTCAATGCATGTCCGCACGCACTCTTCTATGGATCTAGGCTCTTTCAAATATACATATGATCTTAACTTTGTGCTCAGTAAGCCATCTAAGAACAAAGCCACTTGTTTGGCTGGTGTGGGTAACTCGGGAGCAGGGCATCTTTCTAGGTACTGTCTGAACCTTCTACCTGCTAGTCGCACTGTTTCTTGGGGTGTCTGCTTGAAACTGTGGATCAAGGATGATGTGTTATGCCTGATACCACTCTTAGAAAATTCTACAATGAATTCGTCTAGCAGTTGACCAATATCGGGATAGTTGCGACTACTCAATGGTTGAAACCAAGCCAACGCAGTGCCCTTAAGAGTCAAACCAAATGCCTCGTATTGGGTGAATAAATCCTCAACCTGTTCAGCTCTTAACACTTGTTTGAACTCGGCCACATGATCATAAGGATCTCCTGACCCGTCAAAATAATTCTTCATTGCCTTGATCACTTGAGTGGGTCTAAGGGTTCTTGGGTGCTCTCGGGGTCTAGGCAATGGAAAATCATGTTCATCTCTTTTTTGCCTATGTGCTTGATATCTCTCTCTTTCAGGTCTTTCATTTTCAAATCCTGATCTATTCCTGCCCACGGTGTGTGCAAAACTTACCTCAGGTCTCTCTCTAGTTCTTTCTCTCTGGGCTTCATGAGGGTGGGATGATCCTACTCCTTGGAGGCCATGGGCAACATTGGATCTTGGTGGGGGGAAGATCAATTCATTCTTCCAAGTATATGCATGTCTATCATGTTCTGTTACCAAGAAAATTTTCTCTGATGTGTTATCCAGGTAAACAACTTTGCCTGGCATCTCTGGATCCTTGAACTCGTAGATGATGACTATGCCCAATTGGCTAGGTTGATCTGGCTTGAATCTCCAAAAGGCTTCCTCTGTTTCTCTATTAAAAAATAGTTCTATGCTTTTGTTATCTTGAGGGATCCAGTCTGGAGTGATCACTCGGGTCAAAACTGACTTTCCTCTAGGAGTCTGGGGTCCTTGTCCTACATTTCCTTGTTCTACGTCTCCTATTTCATTCTCAGGAATGACATTTCCAAACTCATCAGTCCTATCTGGTAGGTTGGTGACCACATACATGGTTCCTTCCTTATCAATGTATGAACCCTCTTCGAACTTGACCACCGGGTGTTCAAGTCCAAAGGATTGATCTGGATTTTTGAGTTGGACCACTGATCGCCTCAAACCATCCTCATAGATGCGAGCACCTAATTGGTTGGTCCGAATATATTCCAACTGTGTCTTATAGGGACCTTCTGGTGTTTGTAGATGGGCAGTCCCTGAGCCACCTGCAGGTTTTCTCATACAAAAAGACATTTCTGAATCACTCGTGTCTGAACTTAGTAAAAGATGACCACTTATTTGTTGTGCCCAAGACTTTGATGTATGGTTGACACTAGCCTCAGAAGATCTAATGCTTTGTTTATCCTTGCTTAAGTGTCTACCAGATCTCAGGTTCATAAGCTTTAGTCAAGAGTCCAAATTTTCCCCTTGGTATGGTTCAAAATTCTTTGGAGTCCCCTTGGTTCCCTAGTCCCACTTGAGGGTCAACTTCAAATTATCCTATCTCAAAATCAACGCGTTATTCTTGAAAAAAACAGTTGAGGTCGTGTAGGATTTGAAACGAGCTTTCCAACGAGCTATAGAGCTCAAAAAATGGACTTTGGATGAGAAAGTTATGCCAATTCAGGCTCCTGGGGGTCAAAACAGGCAAACAGGACCTTTGGAGAAAATCGCGATTTTGTGAACTTCCAGAGAATCGCGATTTTGTGAACTTTCAGAGAATCGCGATTTTGTGAACTTTCAGAGAATCGCGATTTTGTGAACTCAAAAAATCGCGATGTTGAGCACAAAATCGTGTTTCTGAAAATCGCGATGTTGAGCACAAAATCGTGTTTCTAAAAATCGCGATGTTGAGCACAAAATCGTGTTTCTGGAAATCGCGATGTTGAGCACAAAATCGTGTTTTTGAAAATCTCGATTTTGACTCAGAGAATCGTGATTCACAAAATCGTGTTTTTTTCACAAAAACGTGTTTTCTCAAAATCGTGTTTCTGAAAATCGCGATGTTGAGCAAAAATTCGTGTTTTCACAGAATCGCCTTTTTTCACAGAATCGTGTTTCTGAAAATCGCGATGTTGAGCACAAAATCGTGTTTCTGAAAATCGCGATGTTGAGCACAAAATTGTGTTTCTGAAAATCGCGATGTTGAGCAAAGATTCGTGTTTTCACAGAATCGCCTTTTTTCACAAAATCGTGTTTTTTACTGAAAATCGTGATTTTTTGAGAATCGCGATTTTGAGTAGGGAATCGTGTTTTCTCAAATTCGTGTTTTTTGACTGAAAATCGTGATTTGTGAGAATCGCGATTTTGAGCACAATCACAGAATCGTGATTTTTTCAGCCAACTTTTAGGCGGGAAAACAGAAAATCGTGATTTTTCAAAAAATTTTGAATTTTCACAGAATCGCGATTTTCAACACAGAATCGTGTTTTTTGGCGGGAAATTCAAATTTCTGAGCGCCGGCTATGGCGAGCTCCGTATGAGCAGAAAATCATGAAAAAAACACAGCGCTTGCTCTCCCTTGCTTCTCCTAACTACTTCCCACACAATAATGCATGAAAAATGGTATGAAAATGGTGAGAATGCACTAAAAAACAAGAAATTTCTATGAAGAAGAAGATGGAAGAAGGTGGAGATGATGATGATGAAGAAGCTGAAGAGGAAAAAAACAGAAAATGAACTGAAATGACAGTTTTTTTACCTTCCAACGTCGCAAATCTACGATCTTACCATCACAACGCTCGTCCTCGAAGCTCTCTCCCCGGCAACGGCGCCAAAATTTGGTGTAGCTCAAGCGTAAGCACCACCTCCTTTACATGTCAATCCGCGGAGACGTGAGGACCGGTATGAAGACCACGAGCAAGTGAAGGCACAAGTGCGTGAGTGAAAGCACACAAACATGCACACACATACATACACACACACGCGCACAAAGCAAGATCAAAGAGAGGAACAATGGAAAGCTTAGATTGCAAAAGAGTTCTCTTAGAAAAGTTCTACTCTCTAACAAGCCAACCCCAAAAATGAGCTCTCTAGCTCTTTTTATAGTTTTTTGACTAGTTTTGGCCCTGTCCAGACCTAGTGTCCGGCCTAGTTAAAAATTAGGTTCTAGGGCTTATTTGAGGGCTCAAACGAAGTCTAAAAATTATGAAAATTGGTACGATGGTACTTCTAATACTCCTCAAGCTCGAGGACTCCTCGGCTTGAACAAAATGGAGTTACTAAAAATAGATAATGGTATTTACAATGGTTTTTAGTGATGAAAATCACTATTTTTGTAGGGGATTCTTCTGAAAATTTGACATACACTTCTTGGAGCTCCCTACTTGCTCCCTTTCCTTGTGTGTCCACCTTTTGATGTGCTTCCATGCTTTGTCCTTGACTTTGAGCTTCAACACCATAGCACATTGGCAATTTTGAGGAACCTTGTGTTCCATGCTTGCACTAAGCACATTGAGGTGAACTATCATTATGTCAGGGAGAGGTTCTCTACTGGAGAGATCATTTTGGCATATGTGCCCACACAGGAGAACATTGCAAACCTTTTCATAGAGGCTCTTCCTAGGGAGAAGTTTGAAGCTTTTCACAAAGCTTTGGGCTTAGTTCCTTTCATGGATTGATTCCACATAGCTTGGCACTTCCTTATACATGAGTGGCAGCTCCTCGTTCACAGCATCACTACCAAGGGGGATTTGTTGATATGTTTAGGTAGTGATGTGTGTGAACACACTAGGGCCATTAGGGCACTTTTTCCCTCTTTAGGAGGTTTTTTCCCCATATTGTATATATGTCTATAAACCTAACGTGTCACTTATCTTTGTACATTCTCTTGGTAATTCATTTAGTATTGTGTGGTGTGCTCCAAGCTTCTTCTTCTTCTTCCTTTTGCTATTCACATGCTTTTGTAGACCTCAAACTCCAAAAAGATTCAACATGCTACCTATAACCTCATGGATGTTGCTCATTGATCCTACTTTATAACAACTTTAAGCCACCAGATGAGAGGTCTAGGGCACTAGATACTTGGTTTTTCATCAGTTAAAAAAACTAAAAAGTTCAAGACTATGCAAATAAGTATAGGGAGGTACTTTTTGAAGTACATGACTCTATTCCAAAGTTTCTCCAAGTTCACAAGTTTGTTTTGGGACTTGGAGAAACCATCTGACCTTTAGTAAGAAAGGAAAGGTGTCACTCTTTGGCACAAACCATAGAGATGGCTCTATTCTATGAGGAGAGTCATAGGGGCACGGGCTATCAAGGTTAGAGATCCTGATGGACTAAGATAAGTTGGACCTTTTCCACTAGTACTCCCATCTTGACTAGTGCAAAACCTCAAAAAGAGGCTAAGCAGATGCACATGATCAAGATAGTTTCTCGAGCTAAGAGAAAGGTGTCTAATCTAGTTGAGAGGGCTTATAACAAGTCTATGCTTACCCCTCAATAGAAAGAGAAGAGTTATGCTATGGGTGCTTAGGAAAACATCGCTTTAAAGACTTTCCTAAGAAGAACATAGGCATGGAGTGATGGAGATGAGGATTTTGGAAATTCTCGGATCTCAAATATCATCCCTTAAAGTGGCCATGATGGTCATTGTTGGGGTTTGCATTCAACACATCTCTACTTGTTTTTGAACAATCAAACTTTAGCACTGATCTACTTCACACAAAGAATACGCTTCCAACAGGTTTCACGTTTAGCACTGTTACACTACGACAAAATCTCTCTTCAACGAACATAACTCAAATAGACAAGGATTCATTCTTGTGCTGAATGTACACGAGTAAATTACTCCATTAGAGTTCTTCTACATCAGGTATTACATGATGGAAAAGTTCATTAAAACTTCTAACTATAGAAAATACATTACGAAATAGGTAAATATGCCTCTGAAATCAAGATTTTGTCATTTCTGTGTCACCATTATCTTGCACCATTAGAAGAATGGAGTCTCTTTCTCTTCTGGTGTTGTTCTCTTTGAGGATGCTTCTTTCTTTTTCTTCCTGGAAAGATTTCTTCTTGCCTCTTCTGGTTTCTTTTGCTCTCCCTCTTGGAGATGCTTCTTCCCCTTCCTAACCCCCCTTCTCGTGAACAAAATACAACTACTCTCTTTATTGAGACATCAATGCCTAAAAATAAATAAATGTCTGTTAAAATGTGAGCAAGAAAATACAAATTCATTGAATTTCCGACTCAGCAACATCCGATTGAGTAATATCTGTTTTAGCAGACCTTTAGAATTCAGATTAACTATTTATCCTCAAGATTCTTCTATCCTCAACAGTCATAAAGAAGCTCCTCTTTGACATTGGGTCTACACATAATGTCATTACTTCCCGAATTGTCACAAGGTTATACTTAGACATTGTGCAGTCAGAGTATGCCTACATAATGGAGTTAGCCAATGGGAATGGTACTAAGACATGGGATCAATGACTAGTAGGTCTACCCCGCCATATCCAATCCTATGAGGATAGATTGAATTTTGAGACAACAAGACTGACATGTTTTGATGGTCCTAAGTAAAAAGTGGAATGCTAGGAAACAATCAGTCATAGACTTTGCTTCACATGTTCACTAGTTTGAGCATGATGGAAGAAAATTATTGATCCGTGGAGAGTGAGACCTCCAAGAGACATGATTGGTGACCACAACCAAGTTTCTCAAGATTGATTATAAGTATATTTATTTATAGTCAAGGAAACTCTACTCGGAATGCTCAAGTACTTATAGATGAAGTAAGAGCACAACTCCAAGAGTTGTTTTTAAAAGAATTACCTTTGGGTTTACCTCCTTGGAGGAACATTGAGCATAGAATCAATTGCTACAAGGAGCGAGTCTAAGTGGTTGACCACCATTTTGAATGAGCTTGTAAGAGAAAAATGAATTCTGCAAGGTCCTAGATGAGTATATGGAAAAACGGCTTAGCAGACCCAACTATTCGCCCTTTGGAGCACCAGTTCTTCTAGTAATGAAGAAAGTGTAAGAAAATAATAGCATAGTGGAATAGACTAGTAGAAAGAGTTGAGAAAAAACTGAGAGACAAAGATAGATGCAGATTGGGAGATAGAGAACTCAAATTCTCATACTGCGAAATGTAATGCAATTACAACGATGGTGTTGTAAACCCATTGTAATAAAGTGAATGTAAGGAATTGAACTCACAACCTCTTGGTTAGGAATGTGATGGGCTAACCACTTGCCCCAAAAGCCATGGTTGAGGATTACTTCCTAATCCTCTCTCTTAGGGTGTAGTTCAACCATCTCCTATCTGTCAAGGGTGTGGTTCAATCATCTCCTTCCTATCACTTTATTACAGTAACCAATGCAAGAAACTAAGGATTACGACCACCACATGCCAGAGAGATGACTCTCCTCCCAACCAAATGCCTGTATATATAGCTCTCTCCAGGCAACTACCTTCTTGGGCAGGTGGATACAAACCATCCAAGTGTTGGCCATGTAACTGCATGTGCGACGTGTTCTAGTTAACTCAAGTTAACTCAAGTGGATGCTTCTAGAAGGCTCTAGATCTCTTTGGGCAAAATACTCTCTCCATGTCCCCCATGGGGATTGAACCCAAGACCTCCTCCTTCACATCCTTGAGACTTAACCACGAAGCTAAGTGGATCACTTGTTCACAAGAGCACATGACCTCCTAGTAAGTCTAAACTCGAGATCTTTGGTCATACACATAGGTGAACAAATGGTGTTCGATTTGAGATCCGTCTGAACTGACCAGATCCTTAGATCATAGACTTACTTTATTACATTCTTTCCCCCTTGGAAAATATTTTCCTCCTCGAAAATAGAGGTATATACATACTGTAGGCAACCCCCGAGCCTTATGTTCTAAAACTAGAAGAACATGGTCATGTTCTAGAACCGGAAGAACATGTCTCATCTCTATGGTGGCATCCCTACCCAAATGATTCAAAACATTGTCTCGATGTGCACTTTGATAAACTGCTCAAAGTACAATGTAGTGAATGAATAATAAGGGTGAATCTAAAAACATCCCTAGCCAATTCATAGTTTCTCGATGTGTGATTTAAGCACAAACATATGAACTGGGTGGATTCAAATTACTTGTCCATTTCTGTACATGACTGGTGCATGGACTTAGTAACAAAGATGGGATTCCTATCCCTCGCAAGACTTTGAGAATTCTTGATTCACTTGAATTTGATTTGGAAAACTTGAAGTTTGGGTAATCCAAAACATCTAACTTGGATTTTTATACAATGGTATATTCTTAACCAACATTTACTTGATTTTTGCACCTGACTAGAGGACTACCTGGTCCAAATAGGTGGAAAAAATCCTATGTAAATTGGAGGAGAAAGTGTAAGTGTACCATTGGCGCATGATCAACCATACTTTATCTTTGACCAATTCAAATTCAAAATGAAAATTATCCAACTTAGGACACTTTTCTCAAAGACTTGAGCTAAAAGTTCTTGGGAATTGTCAATCTTATGAGCAATTCCTAATTTCATTGTTCTAGAGTGTAGTGTACTCTAGAAAGTCATGAGAGTTATGCTAATAACTAGAAGCAAACTCAAATGAATAAGTCAATCTTGGACTTGTCATCTTTCGATGTTTGAAAAGGTTCTTGTTTAAAACATCTATCTGGGATATTTAATTTAGTTGGTTCTAATCGGCTAAACCTCATCTTTTGTGAAAAGAATCAGATACCATATCTGAGCCAAAGGATTTGGAGAGTGGAAAGAGAGAACTAAAACTATGTACAACCAATTCAAACTTCGAAAGATTAAACTTGCGAGGAGTCAATTTCTGGATGACTCAAGACTTTAACTTATCAATAATCTATTTCAACAATGTTTTGAAGCATTTTTTCTATCTTTAAGAGAAATAAACTGGATTCTCAAAAAGATTCAAAGCAAATAAAAAACATCATTACTAAGTCCATGCATCAATCATACCTAGAAATGGACTAGTAATTTGAATCCACCCAGTTCAGAGGTTTGTGCCTAGATCACACATCGAGAAACTATAAGTTGGCTAGGGGTGTTTTTAGATCCACCCTTATTATTCATTCACTACTTTGTACTTTAACCAATTTCTCAAACTTCAAAGTGAGACAGTGTTTTGAATCATTTGGGTAGGGATGCCACCACAGAGATGATCGTGTTCTTCCAGTTTTAGAACATGGGGCTCGGGGGTTCCCTACAGTAGATATATAGCTCTATTTTCGAGGACGAAAATATTTTTCCAAGGGGGGAAGAATGTAATAAAGTGATAGGAAGGAGATGATTGAACCACACCCTAAACAGATAGGAGATGGTTGAACTACACCCTAAGAGAGAGGATTAGGAAGTAATCTTCAACCATGGATTTTGGGGCAAGTGGTTAGCCCATCACATTCCTAACCAAGAGGTTGTGAGTTCAATTCCTTACACCCATGCACTCCCCATGTGGATCTTAGATGGAAACCTTGATAGACTCTAGATGAAGGGCTTACTAGTGCGCAATTCTATGTAAAGCTCAACCTGGGCCATGCTTATATAGCTTTTACAAGGGGATTCAACATAGATAAGCAATAGTCAGGAGATAAAGAATAATCAACAAAATATACAATCTTGACAATATCTCCATGACTTGAAGTCCTACCGTCTCGACCTCAGAATCCAGGGGGATACGCCCCCTAGACCCCACAGAAGGGAGCAAGCCCCCCTCTGCACTCCCCCCATTAAGGTTCTATGGGGAAACTACACGATGTCGTAGGGACTATATTTTTTCCTTGAATGGAAACTCAATGGCCTGGAAGTTTATGCCCTACCTAACCTAATGGCTAGGCTCACAAAGATCATATATAACCATCAACGGTCACACATAGACCTTATCTAGCTTAGAAGTTAGGGTTTCACAAATGTTCAGTCTCTCACAATGGCTTCTCCTCATAATGGGGATCTTACAACTTAGAGCACCATGGATCATGTGTGGTCACTTGATGGTGGAGTATTGAGCGTATCTAACAAAAATATGATCTTATAAGATGTGCATTGACTATAGAGCACTCAATAAGATTACCATCAAGCATAGGTATCCATCCCTAGGATGCCTTGATGCTCTAGGTGGAGCATTATATATAGCAAATTAGATTTGAAAAAATTTACCACCAGATTGTTGGAGTTAGACGTCTGCGGAAGCACGCGAACAGCACAAGGAAGAAGAAGAAGCTTGGAGCACAACACACACGACTGAATGTATTACTAGAGAATGTACAAAGATAAGTAGCCCATTAGGGCAATAGGCGTATATACAAGCCGGGGGAAAAAAACCTCCTAAAGAGGGAAAAAAGTGCCCCGGCAGTCCTAGAGTGTTCACACACATCACTACCTAAATATATCAACAAATCCCCCCTGGGAGTGATGCGGTGAACAAGGAGCTGGCACTCATGTATAAGGAAGTGCCAAGCTATGTGGAAATCACTCCACAAAAGGAAGTAAGCCCAAAGCTTTGCGGAAAACTTCAAACTTCTCCCTAGGCAGAGCCTTCGTGAAAAGGTCTGCAATGTTCTCCTGCGTGGGCACATATGCCAAGCTGATCTCCCCAGCAGAGAACCTCTCCCTGACATAGTGATAATGCACCTCAATGTGCTTAGTGCGAGCATGGAACACAGGGTTCCTCGCAACTGCCAATGCGCTCTGACTGTCAGTGAAGATGGTGGTGGCAGAAGATTGGCCAACACCCAAATCAACCATAAGGCGTCTGAGCCACACACACTCAACAGTCGCTGTGAAAGCTGCCCTATACTCAGCCTCACAACTGGAAGTGGCCACAGTAGGCTGCTTCTTGCTCAACCAAGATATACATGAGCTACCAAGCATGAAGCAAAAACCACTGGTGGACACACGAGTGTCATAGCAACCAGCCCAATCTGAGTCAGAAAAAGCATGCAAATCTGGCGGTAGTGATCCCCCCTTGGGATAAAACAACCCAAGTAGCCGAGTACCACTCAAGTAGCAAAAGATGCGCTTAACCGCTTTCCAATGCGTGACTCCTGGGCAATGCATGAACCTGCTCATCTGTGAGACAGCAAACTGAATATCTGGCCGAGTAATGCATAAGTAAATCAAGCATCCAACAGCCTGCTGATAGAGAACAGCATCAAATGCATCTCCAGCATCATGAAGACTCAATCGTAAACCTGTCTCCATAGGAGTGGCAATAGGCTTACAGTCTTCAAGGCCAAAACGCTGCAATAATGTGTCAATATATTTCGTTTGACACAAAGCCATTCCACCATCAACGTGCATAAACTGAATGCCCAAATAGTGATGCAAATGCCCCAAATCAGACATCTCAAATGAGGCATGCAAATCAGCCTTAAAATCAGCAATATGCTTCTCAAGAGGACCAGTGAGCAGCATGTCGTCTACATAGACAACAATGATCAGAAGCACATCATTAGCACGCTTAACATATAAGGTGCTTTCAGTTGGACTGTTCTCAAAACCATGTGCAATTAGATAGGCATGTATTTTCTCATACCAAGCACGTGGTGCTTGCTTTAAACCATATAACGCCTTCTTTAACCTGCACACCTGGTTTTCATGCCCTTTCTGCACAAAGCCACGGGGCTGAAAAACATACACTTCTTCATGCAAGTCACCATTCAGAAATGCTGTTTTAATGTCCAACTGATGTACATTCCAACCATGATGGGCTGCAAGTGCACAAATGCTCCGAACAGTAGTCATACGGCATGTAGGTGCAAAGGTCTCATCAAAATCAATGCCTCTTTCCTGCGCATAACCCTTTGCAACAAGCCTAGCCTTATACCTGTCAACTGTACCATCAGGTTTACGCTTCAGCTTGTATACCCACTTAGTGCCAATGGCCTTCTTGCCAGGAGGCAAGTCACATAAAGACCATGTACCATTCTTCATTATAGCATCATATTCAGATTGCATAGCAGCCATCCAATTTTTTGAATTTTGTGCTTCATCAAAAGAAACAGGCTCATTCTCATCACAGAGACTAGATGCAGCCATAGCATAGCAATCTGATGCAAAGGAGGTACTATGAGAGCCTGAACGAGTACGATATGACAAAGGTGCATCTAATTTGCTGTCACGCAAAGTCTGCACCAGCCATTTTGGCATAGTTTTTGCCTGTTCAATATCAGCTCTCTCATCAACAAGTGCATCATGTAAATCTGCATCAGAAATGGAATGATCTGCATCATCATATGAAACCTGCAAAGGCTGAGAAGTTGCCTCATTAGGACCAGCGTTAGCCTGTCCACCTGTAAAAAGAGGCATCAAAGTATCATACATGTCTTTGGAGCTAACAGATGTCTCCTTAGTACATGAAAGCAATGGCTGAATAGCATCTTCCACAAAGACAACATCACGGCTAACCAGAATGCGTTTAGTATGTGGATGATACAGACGATAGCCTTTACTTTCAGAACTGTACCCAACAAAAATACATTTTACTGCCTTATCATCCAATTTTCTGCGATGTTGTTCAGGCACTAATGCATATGCCAAACAACCAAAAACACGCAGATGAGCAACAGATGGCTTGCGGTCATGCCAAGCCTCATATGGAGTGATAGACTGCAACGCTTTAGTGGGACACCTGTTCAGTACATATGCTGCACACATGACAGCCTCAAGCCAGAAACTATGTGGTAAAGCCTGACTTTTGACCATGCACCTCGCCATCTCCATGAGTGACCTGTTCTTTCGTTCAGCAACTCCATTCTGTTGAGGTGTATACGGCACTGTACACTGGTGTTTTATCCCACGTTCAGCCAGAAATGCATTAAAATCTGAAGACATATATTCCCCCCCTCGATCAGAACGGAGGGTGCCCATTTTACATGCTGACAGATTTTCAGCCAAAACCAAAAACTGTTTGAAGCACATGAACACTTCGGACTTTGCTTTGAGTGGATATACCCATGCATGCCTGGAAAAATCATCAATGAAAGTCACGAAGTAAAGGTAATTTCCAAAAGAGGGTGTCTGCATAGGACCACAGACATCACTATGTACAAGCTGCAATTTCTGCATAGCCCGAACTGAACCATCTTTTGGAAAGGAAGAACGCTGCATTTTGCCCAAAATACAGCCTTCACAAACATGTTTTCCAGGTGCCTCAAGTTTGGGCAAAGAGGAAACCATTTCAGATTTTTGCAGGCGTAACAAACTAGCAAAATTCAGATGACCAAAGCGTGCATGCCAAAGCTTTGCATCTGACATAGCCTGAGAATCATGAACTGCACATGCCGAATCATTCACAGATCTTTCATAGTCTATGAGCTTATACAGCCCACGACATAAAATGCCAGAAGCAATAATCACATTGCCATTTGAGAGATCATGGACTGTACACCTGTCATCAACAAATTTCACAACCAAGCCAATCTTGGCTAATGCAGAAACTGATAACAGATTCTTTTTGATCCCTGGCACAAATAAAGCATCTGACAAAGTGAAAGAACTACCATCAGCAGTAGTCAGAATGATCTTACCAACTCCCATAACAGGATAAGAGGAGTTATTGGCGCATGTGACAGTATTCCCTGTAGGGGCAGGCTCGAGTGAAGAGAAGAAACTGCGCTGTGAGGTAATATGTTTGGTCGCCCCACTGTCAAAGTACCAAACATCTGAGTCTACTGCAGACATGCACTGATCATGAGAAGATGGGTCAAAACTGCAGACAGTAGTAAACGCCCATTCTTCTTCCTGCACAAGATTTGCAGACTCTGTTTTTGGTGTAGAGGCCTCTGCAACAACCATTCCAGCCTCTTTCTTCTTTGCCTCTTTAGCAGCCAGTTTTGGACAGTTCTTTATAATATGATCATTTCCTTTACAGTACTTGCAGAACAATTTCTGCTTTTCTGATTTCTTCTCATCTTTATCCTGGTTCTTCGATTGTGCAGCATTTGCAAATTTCTGCTTACTAGTAGAAGAGCTCCATTTTCCTTTGCCCTTCTGACTAGCCAGGAAAGCTTGATCTGCAACACGCATAATGGACCTGTTCTGCCTGGACTGATCTTCCTGCAACAGAACAGAGACTAATTCCTCAAATGACAAGGCATTCGGATTGCCTTTCATCATCAACCGAAGAGTAGAGGCAAAACTCTGATATGAATCAGGAAGACCATTCAGAACGGTCTGCACAAGTGAGCTATCTGGTATAACTTCATCAGCAGAAATCAATTGTTCCTTCAGGTCTTTGATCTTTGTAAGAAAACTGTCCATAGAATCACCTTCATTCATGTGCTCACTCTCCAATTGTTTTCGGAGGTAAGCAACACGAGCCTCATTCCTAGCCTGGTACAAAGTGGTAAGCGTATCCCAAGCATCCTTTGCTGTTCTGCAAGAGCGAATGTGAGGAATAATGGCACGTTTGACAGACAAAGCTATCAATGCATGTGCCTGGGCATCTCTGCCATCCCAACGAATCTGCTCTGCAGTAGGTGCAACAGAAACAGCAGCACGAACAGGAATCTGCGGAATATCATCTTCGACACCATCTTCATCAGCTCCAACACCTGTATTTGCAGTACCTGTCGTTACAGGTGTAACAGGACGTCTTTCAACACCCTGCACAATGTTCCACAATCCTTTTGCAACCAGTACATGTCGCATCATATAAGCCCATAATGGGTAGTTGGTACCATCCAACTTATCCTCAACAGCCAACATACGGAATACATCACTGCTTTCAGCCATGGCCGGTGACTAAAATACCTTGATGCACAAAATTGACTGTATCTCAAAAAGTTGAACAGAACTGCCCAGACGAGTTCTGCTAGACCTGTAGCAGACTTCGAGATGCTTAAACTGGCGAACAGAAACTGGTATATACCTTTGGCACAAAAGGACGAAATAGCCTGCACAAGCGCTGCGATAGTGCGTTCGGAGGAGTGTCGACGGCGCCCTAGAAGAAGCGACGACCTGCTCTGATACCAATTGTTGGAGTTAGACGTCTGCGGAAGCACGCGAACAGCACAAGGAAGAAGAAGAAGCTTGGAGCACAACACACACGACTGAATGTATTACTAGAGAATGTACAAAGATAAGTAGCCCATTAGGGCAATAGGCGTATATACAAGCCGGGGGAAAAAAACCTCCTAAAGAGGGAAAAAAGTGCCCCGGCAGTCCTAGAGTGTTCACACACATCACTACCTAAATATATCAACACAGATTAGAGTAAAGAAGCAAGATGTATATAGAACAACCTTCAACACCCGTTTTGGGCATTACGAGTATTTAGTTATGCCATTTGGTTTGACTAATGCACCTGCTAATTTCATGATGTTAATGAACGATAGTTTACATCAATTCATTGGAAATTTTGTTGTGGATTTTTTATATGGTTTGCTGGTGTATAGTAGTTCTGTACATGAGCATGAAAGTCGTCTAAGATTAGTATTAAATAAATTAAAAGAAGATTAATTGTCTATAAATCCAAATAAGACTCAGTTGTTTCTTCTAGAGATACATTATTAAGGGCATGTGGTATCGATCGAATGGGTTCACATGGATCCCAAGAAGGTCTTAGTTATTCTAGCATGGCCTACTCCTCAAGATGAGGAGCAATCATGGTCATTTTTAGGAATTTTTTATTTCTATCAAAAAGTTATTTCCTCTTATTCGTCGATAGCAACACCTATGATGAATTTGCTTCAAGGCAAAGTACCCTTTGCATGGACACAAGAGCAAAAATAAAGTACTGATACTTTGGAGCAAGCTATTTTAGAGGCTCCAATACTCAAAGATGTAGACCCATAGAAACCATTTGAGTTGGAGACAAATACTAGCGGCATAGCCATGGGGGAAATTTTGATCCAAGATGGCATGCCTATAGCTCTTGAAAGAAAAAGTTGAGTAATGCACAACACAATTGGCCAGTGCATGAACGGGAGTTGTATGCAATGGTGCATGCTCTTAAAGTCTAGAGACACTATCTTTATGGTGTAGACATTAAGGTATACAAAAATCACCATACACTCAAGTAATTTTGTAGTTAGCCAGATCTTTGAGGCAGATAGGATCCTTTGGTTGAGCTCATGTAAGAGTTTCACATGGAAATCCTCTCTAGAAGAGGCAAGAGAATGTTATAGTTGATGCATTATCATCACGGTAAAAAATAAGACCACCTTCTTGACTCAAAAGTATATAAATATGGGCAAATTTTTCGAAGTACATTCTATCATAGTAATAAATAATTTGGCAAACTTTGATGAGAACTTCCATTTGAAATATAAAAAATTGGCGAATTTGGATGATATCTTCCATTTGAAATATAAAAATTCAGGCGAATTTTTATGGTGAGTGCCCTTGAAACTATAAAAATGTTGATCATCTTCTTTGTAATCATCTTCACTTTTTCTACCTTCTTCCATTTTTTGGTCAAACTCTTCTTTACATTCACTAACCATAGGGACAAAAACACATGCACAATGCATAGACACACCAGCATAGCAAAACTCTTCTTTCATTTTTGGATCCAATATAACATAAAAAATCTTTCTTCTAATCTCGCCACTTCACACATACAAGATATTTAGATAGCAAGTTTACCTATTCTCACAGTCTTTCTATGTTTCCTACACAAAAAGTGCACTCATACAGAGGCTTCAACATTCTTTCTCTCTTCATCTCCTTACTTCCTTCACTCGCCTTCCACTCCTCTCCTTTTCAATCTCCTTTCAAAATTTAGCATTATCTTTCTCTTCCTTTTTTCCTCTCCTCCCTCCTCTTCCATTGCCATTAAATTTGTTGATGCCAACAAAATTTGTTGATGAGAAAGTTCCTGTCCATAAAGGTGCTTGTGGGAAATTGAGTAATAGGATTTCTATGGCCTTCTGCTCCTTTTCAACTAGAATCATTTACAATGAGCACTGCAGCATACTCTGCAGTCACATTCCCAGCGCTGCTCATGCTACCACTATTGTCATGCAGTGCTCTTTTCTCAACTTTTCCCTTAATTGGTCTTAGGATTGAAGGTTGCTTTTTGGTAGTCGCAATAGCACACAATACATCTTTGTTCAAGCTAACAAACACCTACACACATACCCAAGCAACACATCTACTCATCCATACATATTTTCACACATACGTATACTAGGACATATACATTCTTGCACACATACCTCTTCCCCAAGTCCTACCTTTACAAGTTTTCTGAATGCACTAAGCGAAACTCTACACATATTGAAAGCTAGAATGTTTGAACTAGAATGCACTAGCTATTTGGCCTCAAATAGGTATCCTGCGCAAACAAGTAGATCCACAAAGCAATGTATATGATCTGTTTTGTGCTCATCTTTTGAAGATGTATAGACCCTTGACTAACAGATCGACATAATTACACACACTAAGAAAAGTTGAAATGTGAGGGCATCTGAAGTTTCATTTACCCCTTGCACATGTAACCCTCACACATCCCATACCTCTTTTTTACACCTTTCTAACTTACATGACCATTCAAGAGCATCAAAAGCATGAGTTTTGTTATTATATTAAGAAAACACAGGACATAACAACACAACTAGCAAGGACATGAGATTCTGCTTCAACCATATGTTAATGATATTATACTGATTCTGGAATCCTAAAGGGCATTCAAAAAGTACAAGAACAATATCTTATTGACTCTTCATCATTGACTTAGCATGCTTTGTATGTTATGTTGTGGAACACATAGGTTCTTCACATATTGGCATGTGCTCATATTTCCAATAAATATCTAGAAGCAAAAAGAGGCAAAAAGGATAGTTGTCAATAATGGTTACAGACAACTACTACATCTGCATCTACAATGGGTCTCTTATGAAGTTAACTAAACCAAGCATTGCAATCAACATAAGAAAATAGCCTCTACTCCAACAATGTAGCTCAAAACAGCCCATTCAATGCCATAGTTAGACCTGGACCAAAAAAGGCTATAAATCACAACCTTGATAGCCTAGAAAATGTAGATATCTGTGTTGAGCTCTTGAGATGGTGGTAAAATCAATATTGGGCCACAAGAAAGGGAAAAAAAATGTATCCCTTCTTTGCATGTCACTCTTCCACTGTATCAAAGAAGCCACTAACCAATGGGAGGTGAAAAGATATTGAGAATCGTAGCAATTAGATGCATGTTATTGATGACAAAAGTATCCTTCCATGTTAGGTTGCTCCCTCCAATCATTCAAACCTCTATGGAAAATGCCCACCCTCCTACAAAAATTCCTCATCTCACCAATCTGATACAAAAACATTCACATGATCACTATTAACCTGTGTGGATGAATTATGTATGTCCCTTTTATTGACTCAACAATTTAAGATGACAAGTAATTCCAACAAGAAGAAAATAGAGGAGAATGATGACCTCATAACATCAATGAAAACTAACTAAAAGCATGAAGTCCAACACATGAACTTAAGTGGACAAGGTTGTGCTTAAGCTGGCAGGAAACCATCATACATGACTTTCCAATAGAGTCACTCCACCTCCCAAAAAATATCTAAATCTATCAAGAAAGATGCATATATGATAGAGCTCATAAAGAATCCTTCCTTTGATATCTCATAATCAATGCACCACATCTTGATCTTATATTTGAGTTTTGTCTTTCCACACAAGTTACAATAAGCTTTGGGGCACCCTGCAAGAAGTGAAAAGCAATATAAGGGATGCATGACAATGGATCAATGAAGATCCTTTTCTTGGAACGTCTTGTAAAACTAGCCAGATTAGTGTCATTAATATCAATTATCATAGAATCACCTACTTAGTAATAGCTACTTGGTAACAAGATAATTATTAATAACTAATTAGTAAAAAATAACCAAGAACTAGATACTTAGTAATAACTAATTAGTAACAAACTAATTAATAACAGCTAATTAGTAATTGTTAATTTGTAATAGCTAATTCGTAATAGGTAAATAGTAATAATTGATGAATATTAGCTAATTAATAGCTAATTAATAGCTAATTAGTAATAGCTAGTTTGTAATACTTAGTTGGTAATAGCTAATTGGTAATACGTAATTCGTAATAGATGATTAGTAATAGCTAATTTGTAATAGCTAATTAGTAATATCTAATTAGTAATAGCTAATTTGTGATAGCTAATTAGTAATAGCTAATTTGTAATAGCTAACTAGTAATAGCTAACTAGTAATAGTTAATTCATAATAGCTAATTTTTTATAGCTAATTAGTGATAGCTAATTAGTAATAGCTAGTTAGTAATAGTTGATTTGTAATATTTAATTAGTAATAGCTTATTCATGATAGCTAATTCATAATATTTAATTTGTAATAGCTGATTAGTAATAGCTAACTTATAATAGCTAATTAGCAGTAGCTAATTCATATTAACTACTTAGTAATAGTTAGTTAATAAAAAACTAGTTAATAATATCTAATTATTAAAAACTAATTAAGAACTAGCTACTTAGTAACAAGCTAATTAGTAATAGCTAATTACAAACAACTAACCAAGGACTAGCTACTTAGTAATAGCTAATTTGTAACAAGCTAAATAGTAATAGCTAATTACTAACAACTAACTAGGAACGAGCTTCTTAGTAATGGCTAATTGGTTACAAGATAATTAGTAATAACTAATTACTAACAACTAACCAAGAACTACCTACTTCGTAAAAGCTAATTAGTAATATCTAATTACTAACAACTAACTAAGAACTAGCTACTTAGTAATAGCTAACTAGTAGCAAGCTAATTAGTAATAACTAATTACAAACAACTTACCAAGGACTATCTACTTAGTAATAACTAATTGGTAACAAGATAAATGGTAATAGATAATTACTAACAAGTAACCCACAATCAACAACTTAGTAATAGCTAACTAGTAACACGCTAATTAGTTACAAACAACTAACCAAGAACCAACTACTTAGTAATAACTACTTAGTAATACCTAATTACTAACAACTAACTAAGAACTAACTGGTAACAAGCTAGTTAGTAATAGCTAATTAGTAATAAATAATTACAAACAACTAACCAAGGACTAGCTACTTAGTAATAACTAATTGATAACAAGCTAAATAGTAATAGCTAATTACTAACAAGTAACCCAGAATCTACAACTAGTAGCAAGTAACTAACAAGTAATGCTATGACCTTTTATTACCGTTTGACTGTTAGATAAGCTTTTTCTTCGGTTCCATACACAATGAATGAGGTAAAGTTTGGATGGCTTATCCGTTCTGTTCACTGTTGGTCAACAAGTATGATGGTATTAATGATGATTTTACATGTATTTAGTGTCTATCTGACTGGTGGATTCAAGAAGCCCCGTGAATTGACATGGGTTACTGGGGTAATTCTAGTTGTATTAACTATGTCTTTTGGTGTAAGTGGATATTCCTTACCCTGGGATCAAATTGGTTATTGGGCTGTAAAAATTGTAACTGGTGTACCCGAAGCAATTCCTTTGATAGGATCTTGAGTAGTAGAATTATTGCGAGGAAGTTAATTACTAATAAGTAACCAACTACTAACAAGCTAATTAGTTACAAACAACTAACCAAGAGGCAGCTACTTAGTATTATCTAATTAGTATCAAGCTAATTAGTAATAGCTAATTACAAACAACTAACCAAGAACGAGCTACTTAGTAATAGCTAACTCATAACAAGATAATTAGTAATCCCTAATCAGTAATAACTAATTACAAAAAACTAACAAAGGACTAGCTACTTAGTAATAATGAACTAGTAACAAGCTAAATAGTGATACCTGATTAGTAATAGGTAACCTTGAATTAGCAACTTAGTAATAGCTTACTAGTAACAAGCTAATTAGTTAGGAACAACTTACCAAGAAACAACTACTTAGTAATAGCTAGTTAGTAACAAACTACTTAGTAATAGCTAATTACTAACAAATAACTAAGAACTAATTGGTAACAAGCTAATTAGTAATAACTAATTACAAACAACTAACCAATGACTAGCTACTTAGTAATAACTAATTGGTAACAAGCTAAATAGTAATAGCTAATTACTAACAAGTGACCCACAATTAGCAAGTAGGAGCAAGTAACCAACAAGTAACTAGCTAATTACTAACAAGTAACTAACTAGTAACAAGCTAATTAGTTACAACCAACTAACCAAGAAGCAGCTACTTGGTAATAGATAATTTGTAACAAGTTAATTAGTAATAGCTAATTACAAACAACTAACCAAGAACAAGCTACTTAGTAATAACTAACTGGTAACAAGCTAATTAGTAATAGTTAGTAAGTAATAACTAATTTCAAACAACTAACCAAGGATTAACAACTTAGTAATAACTAAATGGTAACAAGATAAATAGTAATAGCTAATTACTAATAAGTAACTCAAAATCAGCAACTTAGTAATAGCTAATTAGTAACAAGTTAATTTATTCCAAACAACTAACCAAGAACCAACTACTTAGTAATAGCTAACTAGTAACAAGCTAATTAATACTAGCTAATTAGTAATAACTAATTACAAACAACTAACCAAGGACTAACTACTTAGTAATAAATAAAGAGTAATGTGATAGATAGATGGATAGCTAATTAGTATCTACCTATCCAAATATCTCTCTCTCTCTCTATCTATCTCTCTCTCTCTCTCTCTCTCTCTCTCTATATATATATATATATATATATATATATATATATATATATATATATATATATATATATATATATATATATATATATATATATATATATATATATATATATATATATATATATATATATATATATATATATGTTTCTGGCTCTCTATCTGTATGTCTGTCTATTTGTCTGCCTATTTGTCTATCTCTCTATGTCTCTATCTATCTATCTATCTATCTATCTATCTATCTATCTATCTATCTATCTATCTATCTATCTATCTATCTATCTATCTATCTATCTATCTATCTATCTATCTATCTATCTAGCTAATTAGTGACATTTGCAAAATTGCATATAGAAATAACTTAAACTCAAAAAGTGATAAAAGCGATAGTCATGGATAAGAAGCAATAGTGTTAATATTTTTGGTACTTTAAAAGTCTTAAGAAGCTACAATTAATCAACATGAAAAGCTTACCTCTGTGAAATTTGGATCCACTATCGAAGAATCTAGAGAACATTTGCTGCATATGTTGTGGTATTTCAGTACCACATTCACCCAAACAGTTGAGTGACAAACGACAATGTGCCGCAAAACAAATGTAATGATATAAATGATTGCATGGCACAAGGTGCACCTAAAAACTCACCCTCTTGTCAATATTCAAACCACATGCTATGCACATGGATGAAACACTGAGTGAGAGGGATGGTGGTAGTTGTGGGGGAGGTAATGGCAATGAGGGTGATAAGACATGTGACTCGATCATGCTCAAAATTTTCTTTACAAAGGATATATGTCGATTGACGTTCTTGAGGTGATCCTTATGCAACTTTTATTCAACCTGTGTATGTAACAATCTAGGTAATCAATATTCAACCTTTAAAGAATCCTCCAACCAATTTCAATAAAGCTAAATATTACCTCTAATTCAGGCACTTTGTCGTTCGCATTTGGTTCAACCCCTATTAGCTCCAAATTAAGAGTATATATCTGAATTTGTGTCTCCAAATGAATCCTCCTCTCAAGAGACATTCACACATCACATTTCAATTCCTGTAGAGATGCTTGTAACTTTTTTCTCATCTCAATGACTGTTGTACTCACTTTAGACTTAGCTGCCTTCGATAGTTTAGCTTGATCCAAAGCAAGCTTAACCCTATCCAACTTAATCTTTTCATTATCAATGAACAATTCTAAGGTACATATAATCTTAGTACCCTCCACTTGCCTAATGGCAACAACTGTTGTACCCTATGGAACATGTAACTCAACATCTTGTTTCTATTCCTGCAAGTCAACATCCAGAGGCTCTAAAATCTGTGAAGCATCATCGTTCAAAAAACTATAAAACTTTTGCATCTTCAATTGCAATGCACCTATCTTCCTACATCTCTCAATAGATGCTTCTGCTACAGCTATAGCCCATGCCACTTGGTACATGGCTAGATTTGTCGATATGTCAGGAGTGGTGCAATTTTCAAATGCAAAAGCTCTAGAAAATTGTACAGATAACTCATAGTTTATTGGTATTTCTTGGTAGACCTTCGGATGCAACACCATCAGTGCATCATAGAACTCTATCCTGACATATTTCAATTTCATTTTTCCTATCCCTCAAGTTACTTTAAACACAAACAACCAATCTACCTTGGTAACCAATTTTTTATATAATACCTGGATCTACACCAGCTATAGACAAACCATACATGGTGTTGAATTCCTCTTTTTTTTGGCAAAATATGATGTGGATTAGCACTTTTGGATATGTTGGATATATCCATCTACATCAACAAGGTAAGTTATTGGTCATAAATGCAACCATGTTGCCTAATGAGCTGAATAAATCGAATCAACGATGGGCTTACGTAGTCAATTGCTTCTGCTTCAATGATGGACTCCTGACGAATGACACCTCTCCTCTGATAAAAATAGAAGCTTTTACATTATAAACAAAGAAAATATTCCTAGCCATCCGAGCACCTAAATGATGCATGCATGCATGTGATGTTAGATGCAAACCAATGTTTTGCACCTTTTCATACCTATTCATACTCATTGCTAGTGTTTCTACTTCACCTTCGTTCGATGGAACAACTTCGTTTATGGTAGCTTTCTCTTGCAACTAACGAATTTGCTTAGACCATCTATGTTCCACTAGCGTAGACTCCATGGGTAGCCACCTTGTGCAGGACATGATGAGTAATGACAATCAGTATCGACATTCAAGTCATGATACTCCACGGGATGCCTTCTTTCACATGAGTAATGAAAATATTAAAAAGTCATTTTCACATGAATGATGGTACTTCGAGCAAAGGATATTATCAATTTAGTTTTTTGCTATTTAAATAGCTTTTGAGATAGGTAAATCACGACGTGCTTAAAAGTGGTAAATAGTCCTAAAAAGTGTTCACATTAATATGGTTTCACCCATTTATGGTTGGAACATGCACCTTCAAATGCTCAATGCTCGCAGATTGATTACAATTCACTAAATTCCTCTTAGGGGATGGTGGCTTATAGATTTAAGTAGCTATTATGCACAAGAACTAGATTTATAAAAAATACATGCTCTGATTATAAATTTAACATCAACAAGGGGTCACCTCGACTTTTCGGCGAGTAGTATACACAAACCCCCAGGCAAATAATTTCCTCTAGCACACAATAAGTTACTCAATGAGAGCTCACTTGGAGGATGATCATGAAATTTATACTAAGATTAATAAACTCTATGGGAAATAAAATCCAAGTAAAACAACTTCACATTAATATTGGAAGAAGGAGTTACAACCAAAACAAAACCATGCTAGATATTAGCTCACTATCAAATAGAGGCAATGAGCAATGGCTAACTACATAGAAGTATAAGCTAACAAAAATAACTAAATGGGCAAGGTGGCTGCATGTAGCAACTTCTTATGCTGTACTAAATTAGGAAGAAAGTAGAGGTCGTGGGCATCCACTCATGACTTCGATCCATACATAAGTAGGTTCTCAAAAAGTGCTCCTATAATTTTACAAAAAAGTCTCTAAATGATAGGTCCACTTGTCATCCACACCTTTGCGATTTTATTTAAGATTTAAGGAAAATACTCAAAACACTTGTGCACTAGAATGGGACCTTTAACTAAAGTTGAAGGCTTGATTTTAATGGATAATTTTTTTTTATCATATCATGATGAAAAAAAAGTTTTGATCATACCACAATAAAAAATGGGTCATGTTCATCAGTATCAAGTCGAGCTCACATAGGTGATAAAAAAAAAGATTTTTATTCAAAAACAATGGTCGTATCTCCCTCTTTACTTGTGTAAATGGTATGTGATGGCTTGTTTGGAAGCTAACAAGAAGAATATAAGGTCCACAATCCTAGATTAACAAAAAAGTCATCTATAGTTCTATTCAAAGCCATGAATGATTTCAATTGGTCAATAGATATAAAAAAATAGCACAAAACAACTTAAGGTTCCACTCTAGTTAACTAAACATAACTAGGACACATCATGAAGCACCTACTCTAGTGGACACTAGAGGACTAGTACATATGGAAAACATGTAGTTACTTTCTTAGTTTAACTAGCCCTTGATGAGTGCTATATATATAAGGCTTGGTTGGGAGGAGAGACCTCATTCATTCATCAAGTGGGGCATGGAGATGTTGTTCTCACAAGATCCCACCCACACCAAAAGAAGGAATGATGCTTATTGATGCATTTAGACTCGCTTACCTAAAATTTCAGCCCTCTTGGATGGCTATTTATTTGGATAAAGAAACGCAAGACAATATTGGTCCAATAATGTTGCAACACTACTAGCCAAGATAGTGTATGTGAATGTGTTTCATACTAGGTACATCCTTAGCTTATTGCCTAAACTCAAAGACAAGACAAAAAAGTCTTATTAGGAAATTGATGAGCCAGAAATTTCTTCCACTAGCTTGATTCCCAAGTTTTGGGTGGGGGGAACTTAGGTCTTGATGGATCCAACTTGCAAGGAAATGAATGTAGGGAAATGACAAGTGCTTATCCTTCAGAGATTCCTCTCGAAAACCCTGATGAAGAGGCTAACTCAAGGTTTTAGAGAATGCCCCAAGAGAGATTTCATGCAAAAGTGCCACAACAAGAGGAAGGTGCTCAAGAGGAACCTTCTAGCGTATGGATACATGAGAAAATATATCCTTAAGCTATGAATCCTATGCAAAGAATGAAAGACCCAAGATGATGCATTCAATCATCCCAAAGTGATCAAGTGCATGAAGAATTGTTTTAACGAGTCTACTACTTCTTGGTCATTTAGCGAAGTTCAAATAAGTATTGAAGTTAGAACAAATCACAAAATTCTTTAAACAATATAAAGCTTTCGGATCAACCTTTCCAAGAATTGTACTCTCATGGTTTCATCCACTAACGATTGAAATGTTTGAATACTTCATCAATTAGTTCTCAAAACAAGGTGTTAAACATGACTTGACTTCCTTGATCTACAACTTCAACTAATCTACTCATGATTCTATAAGAGTTGCAACTAGAAGATAAAAATGATGTGTAGATCAATGCCCAATTGATGAATGACCATGTGTAAAGAAATTGATCTCTCTTTCTTCGAAGGATTGACAAATGCGTAACTACACTTTCTTGTATACATTCAGAGGCATATAAATGCATTAGAGAATGCATAGACTTAAAGGAAAACATAGGTGTGGAACTCAAGATTCCATCCATAGATACTAGAAGTGAAGCCTTTGTGTCCTCTAATACCTCAAAATCCATAGCATAAGAAAGCGATAACTTGGTAGTTAAAAAGCTACATATGAAGCAAGCTAACGAGCAATGAAACGTGACCTATGGCCAAAGAACCCAACCAATGAGGTGATGCCAAACTTATAATGTATATCATTCCACCTATATGTGCAATAAGATGAGTAGGTACTGTTGGAGTTTGAGGTCTGTGGAAGCACGTGGATAGCACAAGGAAGAATAAGAAGCTTGGAGCACAACATGCAATATTGAATGTACTACCAAGAGAATGTACAAAAGATAAGCGATCCATTATGGTAATGGGCATATATTCAAGCTAGGGGGAAAAACCTCCTAAAGAGGGAAAAAGTGCCCTGATGGTCCTAGTGTGTTCACACACATCACTAAAGGCCTATTCACAAAATTTGGGAATTATTCAAGTCCCATTTATAATAGTAGTGATGGTATTAACTTATAATTTCTATGTTATATTCTTCTTACAAAGATCAAGTCATGAATACATCTTCTTTTTGTTAAAATGTTTTAAGTTTTCAATAGACAAAAAATAATATTAGTTGATGAAATTCTTTAAAAAAACACCAAGGAGAATATGAATAAACAAAGAAAAGCATTCAGCCTTGAATTTTTTCAAAATATGAAGTCTGTTATTATCCAATTCAATAATAATAGGTCAATTATACACTATTTGATATATCAATAAATGCTCATAAAGTAAATATCATCCTAATATGACAAATCATCCTAACTTTATGAATTTAGAGCTCACAATTTAATATATTAAACAATAAATATATTCAATTTGGTCCCAGGTCACTTGTTCGGGTGGTTGGGCCACTCGCCTCTTGAGGCGGGGACGGTGCTTCAACCCCCATCAACACATGTAAGGGACATGTTTAACATGAAAAGTTGTATCTTGTTGCTGATGTGCCACCGTTTGTCCTTCTTCGCGATAGTTGTGATCGCAATTTAACCCAGCTATGTAAACCCTTTCTTGTGGGATAAGGTGGGTCCCACAGATACTATGCCCTTCCTTATACAGTAGGCCCGGAGGAGTAGGCCTCGGTTGAACCTCCATTTAAAAAAAAAAGCAACCACATGAATTTAGATCTAGTTTAACAATACTTAATAATATGCAATTTGACATACTAATAATTGTTCATTTAAGTGAATGATATGAAAATTATGTCAATACTATGTTGTTTAAAAACTGAAAAGATTATTTCATATAATTTTATAATAAATCTATCATACTAATTTAGAGCTTTGAAAAACAATCGAATTCAGTAATAACTCAAATATATGCAATTTAGGCTACCAATAATTTTTCACTTGGTTGAACAGTCCCAAAAATATGTGGTGTTTAAAAACACCAATAAAATACATGATTTTCAAATATTTTAAAATCATTTATATCGTTTCTTAATATATTGTTCAAGTACATAATATGTTTCTCTATCACAAGGTCTCTGATTTACAATTGTATTGCATGTATAAGAACGTCTGTTCTTTGAGCGAATCCATCCATAAAGCCAAGGAATCATTGTTTTGGATAAAAAGTTTTCCAACTCCTCCGATGATTGCCTCCACAGCTTCGGTAGAATTACATAAGTGCCTTTCATATTCCAAATCACATGATATAATGTATCATAAAAAATAATGGTATTATTTCCATCCAAATGTGGAAAAATTTTCCAAATTGTATCCAAGTTTTTATGATGCACAAACTTATATCCGATACGGATATCAGTTTTTTGGCATGCACCCTGACCTGCTATAATATGAAATCTTTGATGGTGTTTTGGAAAACATACTGCAAGTGTTCTTTGAGCTATCGACAGTCTTTCTGTGGTCCAAATCCACACTTCAAAAAGATCCATACAAAAATCCAAGAAATATAATGCATCCTTGCGAACATAATGTGCAATTCTTGTGTTCTCTTCAATAAAATTCATATGGTTTTGCAAAGATTCAAGTAATAGATCACCCCTTTCCTTATCAATTGTCTTGAGCAAAATGCCATTCATTTCCAGTATCAATACTACCTTCTTTCATCTCTTGGGAATGAAGAAAATCCTTGCTTTCTTGATGAAGATTCATATATGTGTGAAGACCAGCAAGACATCAATGCCAACCTTTTGTTTTCTTTGTAGTTTATATGCAAATCAACATTTTGTTCTGCAAAAAAATTTGAAGTTAATTAGATTTATATAAAAATCAACTAAATTGTTTTACATTCTATATTACTTCATAATTACAGTAATTAAAGATATCTTTAATTAAGCCATTATCATTTCTCTCAATATTCAAGACTTATAATGAATTAAAATTGATAATACATAAGAAAATATAAGAAAATTGATTTAAATGCATGATTTTATATTCATGGGATTGGGATTCCAATTTCCTTTTATAGTTTTTCTTACAATCAATATAATCAAAAGTAGACTAAGCCTAGAAAAAACTTCATACATATATATATATATATATATATATATATATATATATATATATATATATATATATATATATATATATATATATATATATATATATATGTATGTATGTATGTATGTATGTATGTATGTATGTATGTATGTATGTATATATACAAGAAAAACAATCTTTCATGAAACAAGGAAACTAACATTTAAAAAATGGGTTATCTTCAAATCAATCAAAAGATCTTGAGATAAATTTAATCATCCACCTTGCCGTCAACGTTTTTCTTTATCTTGCAAAAGACAAGTTTTATAAATATTTGACTGTAGATATTAAAAGAAACATAAATATTGTATGAAGAATTTCTTTACCTATTAAATTAAGGTATGCCTTTTGTAACCTTTTTATGTATGCTTTTGCTGCAACTCCACTTATGAAACGACTTTGTCGATAGCCCAACCTTGTAGCATACACTATTGCATGATTTTCTCTCATGCTTTTATTTTTGTAGCACATTTGTAACAATTTTAGCTGCTCTTTATTTAAAAGTGGAACACCAAATGTTGAAACCACTGTTGCTAGATCTCCCTTTTCGATTTCCTTGCTATTCAATGGAACCTCTAGCTTTGTTGATGCTATTGTTGTATGTTCCTTTTCAATTTTGTTGCAAATCAATGGAACATCTAGCTTTTTCTCACTATTATTATGTACTTCATAGTCATCAAAAGAAGATACTCTCAAGTTATCTGAATGATCATTTGAATGATCATTTGGTTCACTCAAGATATCATGGTCTAACATAGACGATGAATTCTCCATTGCAAGTTGAAACATAGGAAATATAAGATGTTCTTTGATGATATGTGGTTGTCTGATTCGATTGAGCAAAATATCATCTCTTTGGATGAAGCTCAAAACATAGGGTAGAAGATCACTCGATGCTGAATGATCATGTCTTGCTTGATAAGGGGTAATGTCGATGCAATTTTCTATTGGGATAGAACCTTTGAAGAAACTATCATTAATGATAAGTTGATCTGGTTTATATATTTCTTCAATGTGATCCATATAATAATCTTCTTGACTCCTCACCATAAAAAAAGAATATCTTTTTTTTGTATGTTTCTCAATGAATATCACATTGTTCAAAATATTATTTTTAAATGTGGATGACCAAACACCAACATGTTGAAGAATAGAATCTAAAAATTCAAAACATCTCTGACTTATAAATATTCTTTGGTCATCAATATTTGAATGATTTTTGACATAATCTTTCTTTGATCTGTTCCATCTTATATCTTTGCTGAACAAAAGGGCATTTAGATCGAGAAAGAGAAAATTGTTCCTTATATGAAGTGGATGATAGATATTCTCTGCATATATCAAACAGTGAGGATAATAAATACACAATAACTAAAAAGAATGTGTTAAGATAACTTATTGATATATCTTCAATAAATGTATAAATTGAATAAAATAATCATAATATTAGACAATATACCTGGTAAAATCCAAAAAGGCCTAGCATGTTGTTTCTCCATAACATTAGATAGCTTATTTGGTGTTTGAAAAGAGCTTTGCTCATGTACAGTACTCGTTTCATCCTCGAAATGGCCAATAAGCTTTCCAATACCATCATCACTTATGAAATGTTTATTTTTGTTAACATATAATAAAAAGAAATCCAAAAGATATATATGAATAATCAATACAATATGCAGACATATCAATACTTATTTTCTCAATTAATTTCTCTTTATGATAAAAATCTATCTATTAATTTCTCTATCTATCTATGAATTTCTCTTTCTAAACACTTATAATTAATTTCTCTATGCATCTACGTCAAACAATAAGCTTTCGATTTTAAAAACCGCACAAGCACAGTTCAATATTTGCATCTTAACCGTACATTTCGAAATTGTATTTAATCAAATGCATCATAATTTTAAAAACAATATGGTTCAGATTTTTTCAAACAAAAGAGTCATAAATGTGTGTGTGTCCTACTATATGAATATATGTGTGTGTCTATGCATATGAATCTATGCATCAGACAATAATTATTAAATTACTCGAATAGACAAGAGATGTCTAATTTTAGCTCAGAAGCATATGATATTAACAATAAATAAAAAGATTTAAATATAATCGATTCACATCACTTTATTCAACAAGCTAATATATTCAAAATAAAAATCTATTGTTCAAGAAATGCAATCATCACTAGCATATAAAGAAAAATATACTTTGAAAATTATGGTATTCATTACATTACACGGAATCAATATTTTCTCAAGCTGCTTTTTCTTCTCATACATTTGAAGTACCTGCAGTATCTTCATCCATTGTAACAATATGTTCATCGGTTTCTGTATCATCCTGATTACTTTCTGATTCTTCTCCACTAGGTTGTACATCAATCTCAGCATCAACATTCTCGGACACATTTGTATTATCTGTATCTTGATTCTTGATATCTGTATCTTGATTACTGATATCACACCATTGATGCAAAGAAGGGTCATTCTCAAAAACTGAAGAGCAAATTGATTCTAATTGTTTTTCTTCAACGTCTAAACATATACCAAAACATCTGCGTTTTTTAGATAATCTTCTTTGAAGAACAACTCCTCGACAATACAACTCTATAACATAGCTGTCTTCACGAGCAAAACTGTTGATGAAATCATCAATGAAATTTTTTTCTATGAATTCATCGAGACCTTTATGAGCAAAAATATTTAGATTTGCTTGATCTATTCTATCAATCATCTGATAATTATCCTCTTTGCTAATGTACATAAGCACTATTGCAAAATCCATCTCTCCTTTGATGGAAGGATTACTACTCTGAATGGCTCCAATTTTGAAAGTCATTTTTGTAGCTGTATGTTGAACTCCTTCCACAAGCATATGGACATAGAGGAAATCAAT
Organism: Ceratopteris richardii; assembly: GCA_020310875.1. NCBI lineage: Eukaryota > Viridiplantae > Streptophyta > Polypodiopsida > Polypodiales > Pteridaceae > Ceratopteris > Ceratopteris richardii. The sequence continues at coordinate 45,756,597 of CM035432.1, read as the reverse complement.
AAAAGATACTAGAACATATTTTGTCTCAAAATTCATCCCATTGAGTGCAAAAATCAATCTGGAGAAGAACGTTGCTGAAATGCATTCCCGACTATGTAAACTGTACAGTTCTAAATCAAACCTAAAGAAAACAATATTGAATGGAAGAACTTGCTCTGCACAACAACTTTCCACCTTGTTCAAATCAAAACCAAATCCATAGATTGACCATGGAATAACATTTGTTGTGGTTTTTATTCCCATTGCAACTCTATACAAATGACTCAACAAAGTTATGGCAGCCTTGGTAAAGGAGGAGACTTCTTTGCCCTGTTTAATGAGTCTTTCACAAATGTTTCACTATAACTTTTAATTTTTTCATATTGTATATCTGTGATATTGTATTTCTCACAGAGCTTTTCCCAAGTCAAAACCTCTGCTGTTAAATCAATAAAAAATGCAATTATAGCATTTTTCAAGACACGATCTGTCTTTAATCTCCATGCCATTTCTTCCATGTCAACCATGTGCTTCAATGATTTTGCCTTTTTTAACAAAATTTTCTTCTCTAAAATTGCCTTTTGAATTTCTAAAATTTCTTTATTGTCTAAACCTGCAATACATCTGAATAATGTCGGACCTAATATAACTGTCTCTGGTGCCTGCTTCAATTGACCACCTTTCATTGCTACCATCTTTGCAGATGTCGATATAACATCTTTTGTTGAATCTCTTTTGATATTTGGCACTTCACCCTTTGTATTAAGCAGTGCCCCTTGACTATATAAACGCATTATTGATATCCAATTCTTCCATTCCTCATCATTACATAAAAGAAGATGTAAATCATTCTTTATAATTCCTTTTTGTAAAGTTTGCTCTGTAGTCTCTACAAAATTCTACAAAAAAGAACATATAGTTTAAATAAATACAAGTTTTAAAAAATAATAATATATAATAACTAAAACATAAAAAATACAAAGAATATAAACATACCTGCCATGATATAAATTCTCTTTTACTCTGATTAACACCTGGAGGAGGTTTGGATGGACATCCATTGGCTTTCCATTGAGATCTAGCTTGTAAAAGTTGATCAACAAATGGTTCCTTCTGTAATGACTTTGCCACCATCAAATTAGCCTCTTTAGATATCTCCCTTGAAATTTTTGGAGGACAATTTACTATAATTTTTGCTTTTCTATATCTAAATTGTTGTCGTAACTGTAATGTCACCATCGGAGAATTAACAGTTTGTAAAGTTTTCGCTGCACTAATTGAATGCTGTCCAGATATTATCCAATACTCAACTTTATCAATATCATCATGAGATAAAGTTTTTAGAGGTATTCTGACACTTGGATCAATAGGCATGACAACTGCAAGAACTTCATTCTCTTTTGGAGCCAAGACAAAATCATTCATTAATGTACGCACCCAATCTCTGTTCAATTTTTGATATACGTAATTCGATGGTGCTGGAAAACATCTTTTTACATCAACATTAAATATTGCATCAGAACCGAAAGCATAGTATTCTTGTTTTTGAAGTAGTAAATCCATCATTTTATTTTCTTGTGGCTGCACTACCGTATCTTCTGTTTCTTCACTCCTATTATCTAAATGTCGGATTGATACATCTTCATCGTTTTGTACAGACTTTGAAGATGATCCTAAATCTTTATTTGAAGAACCTTTCAACTTTCGTTTCTTAGATCTCTCAAATACATTTGAGCTTCTCTTCAAAGATTTTGACTTCTATGTTAATCTTTTGGCTTCTTTTATAATTATCACTAAGTCATCTATTGATTCGATCGATCCAATTGAACCTAATGATCGATCAGATTTTGAGATACTATCTTTCATATCATCCAAACAAAAAGTCTCCCATGATAAGCAGAACTTATTTGCATTAATATTCTCACCATCTGGAAGCACTTTACACGTAAAACACGGTGTGCCTTGTGCATTTACATCTTCTTTAACATGAACAATATTGCCCATATCACCATATCTAGATCCTGCATCTGTCATAAATAAATGTACATCTGCTTTGAAGTTTCCTTCATGATCATAAGTATCAGCAAACCATTTCATGTCTTCTTTATGTGTCAAATCAAAAGGTTTCTGAACCTTAATCCTATTTGAAGGAACCTTCATCCCACTTGTTTTTGATAAATTTTCCAATGAAAATACATTATCGATCACATTGCTTTGAAATTCATTTGTGTTTTCCATTGCTCCTGAAAATCAAACAAAAAACTTTTTTTTAAATCACATCAACATAATAACAAACAATATCAATATAATAACATCAAATTTCTCATTCATAGTCATCAAATTTATTATCAATACTATTCTCTCTAATTATTATACTTTACATTATAGATTAAAATCAAATTTACGAAGTTTGAGCCTCTTAAGTTCGTTCCCCTTGTGTTTAAATAATATATTTGAGTTAAAATATATGATCTTAAGTTCAAGTGTAACATCCACAGACTGAGACTTGATATAATGATGAAATATCCAAAGGCTCCAATGATGAAATAAGACACAACATGTGACCCAACAATCCTACGTCTGATATGGGTTGAAAAGCTAACACGCTCGAACTTAAGTTCGAGCCTGCCAAGTTCGACCCTCTTCCTAAGGCATAAAAAGCTGAAAATGCTAGAACTTAAAGCTGGTATGGCTGAAAACTTGGTATGATTGGAAAAGCTAAAAGTTCGACCCTCTTCCTAAGGCATAAAAAGCTGAAAATGCTAGAACTTAAAGCTGGTATGGCTGAAAACTTGGTATGACTGGAAAAGCTAAAAGACTCAAACTTAAGTTCGAGCCTCTTTGTTCTTTTGCACATAAGACACAACAATCCTAAACTTGATATGGTTGGAAAAGCTGAGGCTCATATCATGTAATCCAATAATCCTAAACTTGATATGGTTGGAAAAGCTCAAAGGTTCGAACCTCTTTGTTCTTTTCCACATAAGACACAACAATCCTGAACTTGATATGGCTGGAAAACCTCAGAAGCTCAAACTTAAGTTGAAGCTTCTTTGTTCTTTTGCATATAAGACACCAATCCTAAACTTGATATGGTTAGAAAAACTGAGAGGCTCAAACTTAAGTTCGAGCCTCTTTGTTCTTTTGCTCATATCATGTGACCAAACAATCCTAAACTTGATATGGTTGGAAAACCTGAGAGGCTCGAACTTAAGTTCGAGCCTCTTTGATCTTCTGCACATAAGACACAACAATCCTAAACTTGATATGGTTGGAAAACCTGAGAGGCTCGAACTTAAGTTCGAGCCACTTTGTTCTTTTGCATATAAGACACAACAATCCTAAACTTGATATGGTTGGAAAAGTTGAGAGGCTCGAACTTAAGTTCGAACCTCTTTGTTTTTTTGCTCATATCATGTGACCAAATGATCCTAAACTTGATATGGTTGGAAAACCTGAGAGGCTCGAACCTCTTTGTTCTTTTGCACATAAGACACAACAATCCTAAACTTGATATGGTTGGAAAAGCTTAGAGGCTCGAACCTCTTCCTATGGCATAAAAAGCTGAAAATGCTAGAACTTAAAGTTAGTATGGCTGGTATGGCTGAAAACTTGGTATGACTGGAAAAGCTAAAAGCCTCAAACTTAAGTTCGAGCCTCTTTGTTCTTTTGCACATAAGACACAACAATCCTAAACTTGATATGGCTGGAAAAGCTGAGGCTCATATCAGGTGATCCAACAATCCTAAACTTGATATGGTTGGAAAACCTCAGAAACTCGAACTTAAGTTCGAGCCTCTTTGTTCTTTTGCATATAAGACATCAATCCTAAACTTGATATGGTTATAAAAGCTGAGAGGCTCGAACTTAAGTTCGAGCCTCTTTGTTCTTTTGTTCATATCATGTGACCAAATAATCCTAAACTTGATATGGTTGGAAAACCTGAGAGGCTCTTTTTTCTTTTGCACATAAGACACAACAATCCTAAACTTGATATGGTTGCAAAATCTCAGAGGCTCGAACTTAAGTTCGAGCCTCTTTGTTCTTTTGCATATAAGACCAATCTTAAACTTGATATGGTTAAAAAAGCTGAGAGGCTCGAACCTCTTTGTTCTTTTGCACATAAGACACAACAATCCTAAACTTGATATGGCTGGAAAAGCTTAGGCTCATATCATGTGATCCAACAATCCTAAACTTGATATGGTTGGAAAAGCTCAAAGGCGGTGAAAAAGGAGCTTGGAATCATGTATAAGGAAGTGCCAAGCTATGTGGAAATAGATCAATCCACAAAAGGAAGCAAGCCCAAATCTTTGCAGAAAACTTCAAACTTCTCCCAAGGTAGAGCCTTTGTGAAAAGGCCTGCAATGTTCTCTTGTGTGCATACATATGCCAAACTGATCTCTCTAGTAGAGAACATCTCCCTAACATAAAGATAGTGCACTGTAATGTGCTTAGTGCAAGCATGGAACATAGGGTTCCTCGTAACTCCCAGTGCACTCTCACTCTCAATGAAGATGGTGGTGGTGGAAGATTGACCAACACCCAAATGAACCATAAGGTGTCTGAGCCACACACACACTCAGCAAACGCTATGAAAGCTACCCTATACTAAACCTTATAAATAGAGGTCGTCACTATAGGCTGCTTCTTGCTCAACCCAGGTATGCATGAGCTACCAAGCATGAACCAAAAACCACCAGTGGGAACACGAGTGTCATACCACTCAGCCTATTCAGAGTTAAAAAAAAGCATGTAAATCTGGTGGTAGTTATCCCCCCTTGGGATAAAACAATCCAAGTACCCAAGTACCACTCAAGTAACCAAGAATGCACTTAAAAATCTACCAATGCTTCACACATGAGAATTGCATAAACCTACTCATCTATGGGCAAGTCACATAAAGACCATGTACCATTCTTCATAATAGCATGATATTCTGATCGCATGGTAGCCATCCAATTTTTTGAATTTTGTGCTTCATCAAAGAAAACAAGGTCATTCTCATCACAGAGAATAGAGGCAAACATAACATAGCAATTTGATGCAAAAGAAGCACTCTAAGAGCCCGAACGATTATGATATGACAGAGGTGCATCTAATTTTCTATCTTGTAAAGTCTGCACTAGCAATTTAGGCATAGTTTTTGCCTCCTCTATCCCTCTCATCAACAAGTGCATCATGTAAATCTGCATAAAAAATGGAATGATTTGCATCATCATGTGGAACCTATAATGAGCGAAAAATTGCCTCATTTGGACCAGCACTAGATTGTCCACCTGTAAAGAGAGGCAGCAAAGTGTCATGCACATCTTTGGAGCTAACTGATGTCTCCTTCATACATGAAAGTAATGGCATAATTGCACATCTTTAACTAAACAACATTACTGTTAACTAAAATGTTTTTAGTACGTCAATGATACAGATGATCGCCTTTGCTTTCAAAACTCTACCCAACAAAAATACATTTCACTACTTTATCATCCAATTTCTTGCATTTTTCTTCAAGCTTAATGCATATACTAGACAACCAAAGACACACACATGAGAAATAGATGGCTTGTGACAATGCCAAGCCTCATATGGAGTGATAGACTGCAATACTTTAGTGGGACGCCTATTAAGTACATATGTTGCATACATAATAGCCTCAAGCTAGAAACTATGTGTTAAAGCCTGAATCTTTACCATACACCTAGTCATCTCCATAAGTGACATGTTCTTCCTTTGAATCACTCCATTCCCTCAATCAAAACGAAGGGTGTCCATTTTACATGCTGGTGGATTTTCAACCAAAACCAAAAACTATTTGAAGCACATAAACACTTCAGAAAATCATCGATGAAGGTCACAAAATAAAGGTAATTCCCAAAAGATGGTGTCTGTATAAACTTTGAGCTGTTTGTGTTTGCAAACCAAAATCTATTTATATATTTGACACAAAAAGACAAAATTGTCTGCATAGGCACTGGGATAGTGCATTTGGAGACAGAAATGAGTTTAGATGGGGATTTTGACACATACAACAATTTTTTTTGGAACTCCTAATCGGTTTTGAGTATGCTCATATTTTTGTGCGATTTTGAGATTGTTATCAAAGGGGTTTCCATGATGCCTTGGATGAAGTGGCAATCTACTCTTATACCAATTGTTGGAGTTTTAGGTCTATAAAAGCATGTGAACAGCACAAGGAAGAAGAAGAAGAAGCTTGGAGCATAGCACACAATACTAAATGTATTACCAAGAGAATGTACAAAAGATAAGTGACCCATTAGGGTAATAGGCATATGTACAAGCCAGGGGGAAAAGCCTCCTAAAGAGAGAAAAAAGTACCTCGGTAATCGTATTGTGTTCACACACATCACTACCAAATATATCAATAGGTATTAGCCTACAAACTCCAATAACCCATCTTAGTAGCAATACCAATGTTCACTATATCAACAAAGATAACAATATCAACCTAAGCATATGCATCCTCTTAGAGATGCATATGAAAACCCACCCAAATACCATGAAAAATATTATAGAGAACCCTACTATATTCATCCTAGGTATAATCAAAGAAATTGAGAGCCAAGGCTGGTGTTGTACTAACTAAGTATGCTAAAGAAAGCACAAAAATGGCTATGATACATGTGGAACTAGAAATTGTAGACACATGCTTGAGATATTTAGAATCATACCCAAAAGATAGAAATGAGTGTCTCAAAGATATGTATAGTGAGGGTAAATGGTATAAAGAAGAAACCTATTATCTCAAAAGCACTAGAAATAATCCAACTTGGATAGACAAGCCAAGTGTAGGAGTCTACTACATAAAGAAAGAAGTTGTAGTTTAGAGACTACAATGCACTAAAGGTGCATGATCCTAAAGGATCATGCCACCAATGTGATGAAGAGCACTTCGTGAAGACACTATCCTAAACCATCCAAAATATTCACCTAGATAATTGAAGGATACTAGGAGGATTTTTGGAAAGACCATTTCATAAAAGATTGCCAACAAACTCTACAAAGCACTGCGAAAAATGATGGAAATAATTGGAAGTGGAAGTGAGTCTAAAGCAAAAGTCCCTTTTCAAGTTCTGATATATGGACAAGCTAAAAATCATGAGCTTGATCAATCTAATGAAGAAGATGATTCTTCTAATCCCCAATTTGATGAACATGAGCCTTCTAAAGATAAGAAAAAGAAATAAATGAACTTGACTTGGTAACAATGTAATCAGATGAAGTAGAATACTCATCCTTATCAAATTTTATATTTGAACATGATAGCAACTATCTATCTGATGCATTGGCAGTGGATGACAACTTTGCACTCAACGTAGACGAGAACAATGATGAAGGTGCATATATCTATTAGTTGAAGTGCACACAAGGTAAAGAATTCACTTTGAAGAGTGTAATGGATGCTTGGAACAACCTGGTAACTTTAATACCATATTATGTGGAGGATTTATTTTATGAGAGACTATAAGAAAATGTCTACAGGTTGTTAGAAACAAGACCACCAGCTTATATGTATTCCCATCTTGTAAGATGCATTAAAATACCCATGTCACCAATCCACAATTATACATACATGTTTACCATTAATGATAATGTCTATTTTAGATATATTGAATACTCCACCCTCAAGAGACCATAAATGATCCATAGTGCTTTAAGTTGTAAGGCCCCCATTATGAGGAGAAGCGATTTTGAGAGCCCGAACATTTGTGGAACCCTAACTTCCAAGTTAGATGAGGCCTATGTGTGACCGTTGATGGTTATAGATGATATTTATGAGCCTAGCCATTGGGTTAGGTAGGGCATAAAATTCCAGGCCACTAGGTTGCCATTCAAGGAAAAAATAAAGGCCCTATGGCATTGCAGGCTTTCCCCATAGAACCTTAATGGGGGGAGTGGAGAGGGGGGGCTTGCCACCTCCTGCGGTGTCCGAGGGGCCTAACCCCCTAGCTCATAGGGCCGAGACAGTAGGCCGTGGTCATGGAGATATTGTCAGATTGTATATTTTACTGACTATTTTGTATCTCCTGACTACATTTATCTATACCAAATCGCCTTCTAAAAGCTATATAAGCATGGCCCATGTTGAGCTTTACATAGTATTGCGCACTAGTAAGCCCTTCATCTAGAGTCTGTCTAGATCACCATCTAAGCTCCACATTGGGAGTGCATGGGTGGACATCACCATCATTGTAGCAGCATTACTATTGGTCGTATGCATCTATTTTTGTATATGTTTTTCTCTCAACTCTATGTACTGTCTTTCCACTGTGCTATTATTTTCTTCCATGGTATCAAAGCTCAGGAGGTTCTGAGAGGTGCAGAAGTAGAAACGAAGAGGTTGCAAAGGTCTCAAGGACAAAAGAGAGAATATGTCAAGTGGTGCATCATCATCTGCAACCAGGAATAAAGGTGGTTCATCAATAGGAGTAGGTGGTGCACAAGCAGGAGCAACAATGATGGAGGTCATCCCAACGTTGCGGATACAACCACTAGCCTTCACAAAAGGTAAACTTGATGGTACAAATTACACCATGTGGAAGTTTAAAATTACTTCTATGCTTGATTCATATGAGCTTCTAAAGCATGTTCTTGGGATTGATCATGAGCCTCAAGAAACACGTGATCCAAATAATCTTGGTGGAATGATTCCTCATAACGTTGATCTTCTACATGCTTGGAAATGGAGAAATGCAGATGCACTTTGCACTCTATTTAAAAGTACTACTAATAGTGTTTTGACTCTCATTCAGCATACTACTTAGGCTTGTGAAGCATGGAACATATTGAGAAATCAATATGAAACTCGTAATCAAACACAGATTCAAAACTTGAAGAATCAGCTAGCAACAAAAAGTTTGGTGATGTGGAGACTTTTGAGGTGTTTATCACTTGCATACAAAATCTATGGGATCAAATGGCAAGAGTAGGTGCACAAAAGTCAAGCGAGGAGCTAGCTTGGAATTGTATTCGAATCTTTCCACCAAAGTTTGATGGTCTGGTAATTGCTCTCAATAGTCAAAGTATACCCCAACCACAAACCTTTGAAGAATTCAGTGCCTTATTCATGGAGGAGGAGTTGCCACTCAAGGCAATGAGTGGTCGTAGCAAAGGAGATGCTGCATTCACAACAAATGTGAAGGAGGCAAAGTGAACTCTTCAAAACATGGAGACAAAAAGAAGAATGAAAAAAAGAAGTTCAAGGGAGAGTGTTTCCGCTGTAAGAAGAAAGGAGACAAAATCCAAGACTCTCACATCAAGAAGGGAAAAGAGAAGAATGGCTTTTCCAAAGGTGGCAAGGGCAAGGAGTCTACCAACACAGCAGAAACCGAGCTTGAATTATTTGTTATGATAGAGAAGGTATGCTCCTTAACTGAAGATTCAGGAATGGATGACTCATGGGTGTTGACAGTGGTGCATCTTATCATATGATGAGAAGAAAAGACCTTTAGAGTTCCTTATAGCCTCTAAAGGAACCCATCACAATAAAGGTAGGAAACAATGCAACATTCTTACAGAGGGTGAAGGTACAATTTCTTTCATTAACTCTAATGCGGATATCAAAAAGATTTCAAATGTGTTGTATGTTCCATAAATCAAATGAAATCTACTTTCATTAGCTTCTATAATTGTTCAAGGTCATGAAGTATCTTTCAGTAAAACAAGAGCTAAGATTATGGACAACAACAACATTCTTGGCACTAGCATAAGGAGGAACAACCTGATGAGTTGTGTGCTCTTACGACCACTACAAGTATGGGCATAAGTAAGCTATGGCATGAGAGATTCGGCCACATTGGATACCTTGTACTAAAGGAGATGCATTGCAGGGGTATGGTTGCACACCTACCATCGATTGCAAAAATGAAGGAACCATGTGAAGCTTGCATGATGGGCAACAATAGAGGAAGGCGTTTCCACAAGAAATCAAGAACAGGGCAAGCAATCCTCTAGATTTGGTATACGTTGACTTGTGTAGAAAAATGCCTACACAGGCCTTGGGTGGATCTTCCTACTTCGTGTGACTTGTTGATGACTATAGCAAGAAGATGTGGGGTGTACTTCCTTTCTGATAAGGCTCAAGCTTTTGGTAAGTTTAAAGAATGGCTTCAACTTGTTGAAATTGAAAGAGGGAAGAAGATGACAAAATTTTGGACAAACGATGGTGGTGTGTTCACATCAATAGGGTTTGAAGATTTTTGCAAGAGTAAAGGAATCAAGCATCAACTCACAGTGGCACATAGCCCTCAACAGAATGGTGTTGCAGAATGTCAAAATCAAACCATCATGGAGATGGCAAGGTGCATGCTGAAGGGAAAGGGTTTGTCTAATCAATTTTGGGCAGAGGCTATCAACACTATTGTGTACATCTTAAATCAAAGCTACACTAAGGCACTTTATGGAAAGATTCCCCAAGAGGCCTAGACTGGTAGAAAGCCATCTGTTTCCCATTTCAAAGTATTTGGAGGTGAATGTTCTGCGCATCTTCTAGATAGGGAGAGAAACAAGCTTCAACCAAAAAGCATCAAATGTATCTTCTTAGGGTACAATGAAGATAAGAAGGCTTATAAGCTTTGTAACCCCGAGGCTAAGAAGATCATGATGAGTCAAGATGTGGTGTTTGAGGCGTAGCCACATGCAGTGGAGGAAAAAAGAGCTTCCACTTTATCATCAGGCAAAGGGCCAATCCATTATGAGCCAAGCCCAAGATCTATCCCTCCTGCACAAGAGAAGGAAGCATCATCTTTAGATGATGAGTCTTAAAGTCACCAACTTGTCATCACACAAGTGGAAAAGCCATTGCCACCTTGGGCAAGGGAGCTCTATGATTCTATAAACCCCATCCCATAGTCACTAGAACAGGTTGCAGATGGACCGAGGTGATCACAAATAATAGAGGAACAAAGAAGGGCAAGTTCCCATATTGTAAACATAGCCCTGATAGCTGATCTCATTCAAGAAGAAGCAAAGGAGCCAACGAATGCGGAAGAGGCACTCCATGATCCGAATTGGAGGGTTGCCATGCAAACAAAATACAACAATATAATAAAGAATGGAACTTGGGAGCTAGTGGATAGAACCCCTAAGCATAAAGTCATTGGCACCAAGTGGGTCTAGAAGCTAAAGTACAAGGTTGATGGTACTCTATAAAAGTACAAAGCAAGACTTGTTGCATAGGGCTACTCACAAGTTGAAGGCATTGAGTTTTGTGAATCATTTGCCCCGATTGCAAGGATGACTACTATCCGAGTAGTACTAGTTGTGATTGCACATAAGCATTGGCCAATCTATCACATGGATGTCAAATCAACGTTCCTAAATGGATACCTCAAGGAGGAGGTATATGTTTCTTAGTCACTAGGGTTTGAGGCTTCCCATTCAAAAAACAAGGTATGTAAGCTATAGAAGGCTCTATATGGGCTGAAACAAGCCCCTAGAGCATGGTACCAGTGGATATATAAGTATATCTTGGATCTAGGTTTCAAGAGATGTGCTTTTGTTGCTAACTTGTATGTTCTAGAGAGAGGAGGGAAGGCAATTGTGCTTGTACTCTATGTAGATGACCTTGTGATTACAGGAAATGATGTTGTTCCTCTTCAACAAACAAAAGATGCCATGAGTTCAAAATTTGAAATGACATACTTGGGCTTAATGTATTATTGCTTAGGCCTTCAAGTTTGACACAAACCAAGGAAAATTTTCATGTCTCAACAAAAGTATGCAAGATAGATATTGAAGGCATTCGACATAGAGGATTGCAAGGAAATTTCTACACCTATGGATGTCAAGACAAAATTATCTAATGAAGATACTTCACCTCTAGTGGATATTGGAAGATACAAGAAATTAGCTGGAAGTCTCATCTACTTGTGTGAAAGCAAACCAAATATATCTTATGTTGTTGGAGTAGTAAGCAGGTTCTCTAATAAGCCTTGCCAAACTCACTAGAAGGCAAGCATGCGGATACTTAGGTATGTGAAGGAACCACTGATTATGATATTCTTTATGAAGAAAGATCATCTCTCGTCACATACTATGACTCAAATTGGGCACGAGATATTGATACCAGAAAATCAACTTCTGGATATTGTTTTTCTTTAGGATTAGGGATCTTCTCTCGGATCAATAAGAAGCAACCAACTGTAGCATTATCTTCTACTGAAGCTGAGTACTAAGCAACATGTGTTGTAGCATTTGAATCAGTATGGCTGAGAAGGATCCTGTGGTACATAGGAATACAAGGATGTTGAGGGGATAGAAATTGGAAGAGTAAGTAGTGAGTCTGATTTTTGAAGGTTGCTGAATCGAAATGCTACAGACTTGGAAGTTGCTGGGTCCATATTTTTGTCAATCAGATATTTTAAAAAGAAACAGTTCTAATTTAGTTAAGGTATGTCATGTGACAAGATCATTGTAGTTTGGTTCACGAGGATAAGTAAGGATATAGGAAGCTTCTGAGGAAGACAAAAAGCCTAGAGAAGTGGAAAAGATTATGTTCATGTAATTGTGCAGGCTGAAAGTATTTAGATCTGACGTATTCTAGCAGGGTAGAGGCTGAAATTGTACGTATTCTTTCCTCTCTCTATCCTAAATGTTCTATTCTTGCATTGCATTCATCTGAGTATGGTAAATCGAAAATTTGCTCTCTGAGTAATTGCACTATTTGTGAGAATATCTCTGCGATAGGAAGTTTTCAGGAGAGTGAATTGTCTGAGTCAATAGATTTTTGTTGTAGAACCCCAACACATTTGGCGATCCTACTATGTTTGCTAAAGAAGCAAGAGATGCATGAAGGGAAGAAGAGGAAGATTTAGTATAGCTTACTACACAAGAGCGCAAGCATAAGCGGCTAGCATGGAGTCATCTTCTGAATTTTATGATTGGTACAAAGCATAAGAGGATTCTAATCTTGAAGCTGAAGAGGAGGAAGGAGGAACAGGTGCAGCAAAGGTAAAGTTGGTGGGAGGAATACTAGGAGCGTTGATCTTGATAGATGCAGCTGTCGAAATAAGAAGATGACTCTAATTCGACCCACTTGGAGGAGGTTCAGAGGAATATGTAGACTGTCATATTTCTCAATTTGAAATAATGTGGAGAGCAAATGGTTATCCAGTAATATATGGTGATGCATTAAAACTCCAGCAATTTGTAGCTACATTGGAAGGAAGAGCAATGAGTTGGTTCAGTCAATACGATATTGCTACTTTTGCTACATATGATTCATTAAAAACAACATTTTTACAAAGATTTAGGAAAGGAAAACTCCTTCGAATGTTTTGAGGAAGTTGACAGCAATTAGACAAAAGGACATGTTAGTGGAAGACTATGCTCTGAGATTTAGAACTTTAATGGAAAGATTACAGGGCAACAAAAGACCTACCTATGAGATGTTGGTGGGTTACTTCCTAAAAGGATTAAGGAGCAGCATAAGGCATGTAGTGGCAAGTGTGGATATAGCTAATGGTTTTGATGAGTTAGTGTCAACAATTGCAAGAGTAGAAAGAAGATTTGGTAGATTTAAGAAGAAGCATAGTGACTCCAGTTCAAATGTTGAATCCAATTCAGAATCGAAGTAAAAAAAAGGGATGAGTGATTAAGAATTAGAGAGTGAAGATGAAGAGGTTGTGGTAAGAAGACATTGCAAACACAAATGTAAGCAAAGTAAAGAGGAAGCTTTAATTAGTAGATTCAAGGAACATGGATATTCAATAATAGCTCCCAAGGAGAAAAGGCTTTGTGAAATTTGTGACAAAGAAGGATATACCACAAGTCAGTGTTGGTATAATCCAAAGCATCGAGGAAAAAATTCAAGACATGATAATAGAAATAATAATGAAGTTGCAACAAATCAAGCCACTCTAGTTCAAGGACGTGGTGGTTTTCAAAGGCAACAGCAAGGAAGACCTCTATGGAGAGATCAAGTAAACCAACAAGGAAATTATCAGGGTAATCAATAAGGGAATCAACAGGGCAGACCACCTAGAGTGATGCCATGTGGATATTGCTTGACACTAGATCATTGGATTGGGCCTAGTTGTCCTTTGTGGGTTAAACACACAGAGCAAAGCGGTGTACCAATTATTCCTTATAATCAAAATAACTAGCAAGGGAAGTAGCAACAATAGGATCAGCAAGTTTCATAGGCAAATGTTATAGTAATAGATTTATCAGATCAAGATTTTCGTAATGATCCAGGTGAAAGTACATCAAAAACTCAAAATCAGGATCATGAAAATCAATGGAATTGTGATTGTAATCAATGTGTTGTGTTCAAGGATGTGGATGTTTTGGCAGTTACAAGATAGGTTCGGGACTGAGTGTAGAAATGGATACAATAGGATCAATAGAAGCAAGTGCAATTTCCGATTATATCCCAAGAAGATGATGATGAAACGTCTATGCATAGAATAAAGAAGGATGATAAAATGAAGACTAAGCAAGAATTGAACAATGATTGGTTTGAGGTAATAATAAATTCTCCTTTGTAGTTATCCTTGGATTATTTGTTATCATTAGTACCAGATTTTAGAGAAAAATTGTTGAAAAGGCTGGTTGGTCAACAATTAGAGCCAACAGCTACAATGGTACCTTCAACATCAGCCAATGGTATTGATGCAGCTGATGTGGACTTTGTAGTTCCAGTAATTCAAGCACAATATATGAGGTTTTGTTTGATGGTGGCTTAGGAGTGAATATATTACTTGAACATATATTTAAGGAAATGGGGGATGAGGCTTTGGCTCTAGCACCTTTTCAAGTGAAGATGGAAGATCAAACGAGAGTCCAACCTTTGGTTATTATGAAGCAACAGTAGATAATAATTGCAGGAATGTCATTCATGGTTAATTTTGTTGTAATTTGAACGTCTGAATCTACGTACCCATATGAAATGTTATTAGGGAGACCATGGTTTAGGTTGGCTAAAGTAAAACAAGATTGAGGATTGAATGTGGTTGTGAACACCAAGGGTAAAAAGCAGGTCACAATATCAATGAGAAGTAGAAGGAATATGTTGGTAAGAGAAAAACCATTGATGGCTCAGACCATTAGTTTAATAGATGAGATAGAAGATGATGAGAAGGAGGCATTTCTGAAGGCAAATTCAATAGTGGTCCCAATATTGGAAGTAGATATGGAAGGAGTATTATCAAAACACAAGGATCTTTTGGAGAACAAAAGTGAACCAGCTATAGGGGATACATTGGAAGGCACACAACTACAACAGATGTTTGAGCAAAATCTAGAAATTTCAACTCAGCAGAAGTTGGAGCAGCAAGAAAAGGAGGTAATTAATCTAGCTGAGAAAATATATGAACAAAAATATGCAAGCTCAGGTAGAGTAAAGGAAGATGAACTTCAAGAAGTCAATTTGGGAATTGATGATGAACCTAAGATGGTCAGAGTAAGCAAAGAATTAGAAGGCCAATTCTTGGAAGATCTGATTTGTTTGCTGAAGGAGTATGTTGATGTCTTTCCTTGGGATTACTCACAGGTGAAAAGCATAGACCCAGATTTACATCAACATAGAATTAATTTAAAGAAGGATGCAGTTCTGATTGTGCAACAAAGGTACCGAATGAATTCTAATTTTGCAAAATAGGTTGAGGAAACTGACAAGTCATTAGCAGTTGGATTCATCAAAATAGTTAATCAAGTAACATGGTTATCTCCAATTATTGTGGTTCCTAAAAAGAATGGGAAGTTGAGGATTTGTGTTGACTATAGAAAATTGAATGCAACAAATCCTTTCCCAATGCCATTTTGTGATCTAGTTTTGGATGCAGTAGCTAGACATGAAATGTATAACTTTCTAGATGCATTTTTTGGCTATAATCAGATTCGCATTGTTGAGGAGGATCAACATAAAACTACATTTATTACAGAATTTGGAGCATATGTGTTGACAGTCATGAGTTTTGAATTGAAGAATGGACCACCTTCGTTTAATTATGTGTTACATAATGTGCTTGAGATTTGCTTGTAGGATTTTATGCAAGCTTTTGTTGATGACTTCTCAATATATGGAAAGAAGATTCAACACTTGCTACATCTAAAATTTTCTTTTAAGAGATGCAGAAAATTTAGAATGGTGTTGAATCCGTTCAAGAGTGTTATTGATGTGAAGAGCGGTATCTTATTGGGCCATGTCAATTCACAAGAGGGAATGGCCATTTATGTCAAGAAAATTGAAGCCATTAAGACAACAAAAGCTCCAACAAATGTAAAGGAAGTAATGAGGTTTGTTGATTAAATCAAGTGGCATGCTAGGTATTTGAGGTACTTGGCTAATATCTCTTTACCTTTGACACATTTAACAAAGAAAGATGTTCTCCTTGTATGGGCTAAGGCTCAAGAGAAGGCTTTTCAGTTATTGAAGAAGATGGTTTCAGTACCACCAATTTGCAGCCGCTAGATTGGTCTTTACCTTTTCACATATTTGTATCAGATGTAGCAATAGGAGTAGTGTTGATGTAGCAGAAAGAAAAAGGATGGTATAGACCAGTGTATTATGCTAGTAGGGTGTTTTGTTCAGTTGAAAGGAATTATCCAGTGACTAAACATGAAGCATTGGCAATGGTGTATGCTCTTAAAAAATTCAGAACTTATTTGTTGGGTAATAAGGTGGTTTTCCATGTAGACCACCAGGCTTTGGTATACCTGATCAAGGAGTTTCTATTAACAAGAAGCTTGGCAAGATGGATGCTTTTATTACAGGAAGCACCAGTAGATTGGAGTCAAGGGAAGCTCCAGTAGGAGAAAATGATGAGTTTCCAGATGCAGAGTTATTTAATGCTCATATTGCTGACTCTAATTCTTGGTATGACCAACTAATAGCATTCTTAACAGATGGAGTATTGCCTCAACAGTTTAGACCTGATAAGAGAAAGACGTTTTCTTTGAAAAGTAGGCCTTATTTGGTCATAGAAGGTGCATTGTACAAAAAAGGGGCGGATCAGGTCATCAAAAGATTTGTACTAGATTTTGAGCACCAGCTATTTTGCAGGAAGCACATTTAGGAGTAGCAAGAGGAAATCTATCAGGGGCATGACAAGCAAAAAAATTTTGCAAGCTGGGTTATGGTGGCCTACAATATTAAAAGATGCTCATGAATTTGCTAAGAGATGTGTTATTTGTCAGAAAAGAGGCCAACTAAGTAATTTCGATCAAATGTCTGATCCTCTAGTTTTGCGATTGGATCCATTTCAAAAATGGGGGGTGGATTTTGTTGGGCCTATCAAACCTATTACTCAGCAAGGGAATATATATATTTTAGTAGCAATGGATTATTGCACAAAGTGGGTGCAAGCAGTAGCACTTAAGGACAATAAGGCGCTGAGTATTGCAAAGTTCCTCTACCACAATATCATGACCAGGTTTGGTTGCCCAGTAGAGTTGGTAAGTGATCAAGGAGCTCATTTTCTCAATGATGTCATTTAAGAGCTAACAAGAACACATTTGATTATGCACAAAAAGTCTATAGCCTATCATCCATAGGCAAATGGTTAAGTACCACATGCTAGAGAGATGAATCTCCTCCCAACCATATGACTCTATATATAGAGCTCTCCAAGAGACTGCATTCTTGGGCAAGTGGACTCTAACCATCCATGTTTTGGCCATGTAACTATATGTGTGGCAAGTGTCCCAATCAAGTGGATGTTTCTAGAAGGTCCTAGATCTCTTTGGGAAAAACTCACCCCCCATTCTCCCCATTGGGGTTGAAACCAAGACCTTTTTCTTCACACCCTTGAGAATTAGCCACTAGGATAAGTGGATCACTTGGTTACAAGACCACATGACTTTTTACGCCGAGTTCTTTGTTCATACACACAAGTGAACAAACCATGTCCAATTTTAGATATGTCTGAACCGACTAGACTCTTAGATCATAGACTTTAGTCTATTACAATCTATGAGTACAAAATCTAATTTTGGTTTCCCAAAAGGCTTTTTAGGCTCCGAAGTTCTTGATTTCTCTTGTGAGACTTTTGTTTGAGCATCTTGCAATTTATTTTCTAAACTAACTATCTTATTTTTCCTTGATGATTGTCAAAGTATGGTATACCAAATTTCAAATGTGGCATTTTTTGATGCATCTTTTCCACAGACCCTAGATATAGTGATAGCAATAACATGTTAGTTCTTTGACACCAATGGAATGTCCATCTATCCTTGAATAGCCACAAATCAAATGCAAGGATCGAACTTGAAATAACCCTTAGAATCCCAAGCCTTCTCCTTGTTCACTTTGTCAATCTTCACTTCCTAGAAGACTCGTGTGACATCTCTCCCTTTTGACCCTAACAAATATCCCTTGAGAAATTCCACAACATCTACATCTACAGCATTACACCATTAGGTTTAAGTTATTCATGGGTTAGCATCCTTTTCACAACTGCATTTGCACCATCATGTTCTCCCTTCCCGTGCCTTGACTCAAATAACTTCCATATTAGAGTCATGCCAGTTAGCCCTGGATATCTTCATATGAAGCAAAATGGATGTTTAGCTTTAAATTGAGAAGTTGTACCATCTGGCCAAACCCAATGTTGGCTTAAGTCAAGGTTTATCTCTCTCAACCATTGCCAATGTAATTGGAAACAATGTTGCACAAAAAGGGTGCCATGCTTCTTATCATCGTTTATGAAGAAGTGGATTACCTTTTTAGAATGCCCTCCAAATGAAAATATGTGGTATGCACAAAAATAGTTATTTGTGTAGACCACCAATGCATAGATTGTATTTCATTTTGCTCACAAAATGTATAGTTCTCAACAAAATCAACCACTGAAACCACAACATCACCTAGAAATTCAGAGACACACATCTTAAACCGGTTTGCTTGCCGTAGGTAAATGAAATTGTGCTTGATAAATTTCTTTAGATTTTTCTCAAATAATCATGTTACAACTTTAGGACTCATCTCCCTATTTATCAATTCTTTCGTTTTACAAACATGTCCTTCATACATTGACTCAACATCTTCAAAGATCCTTATAGGAATAGGATATTCCTCAATGCTAGTCTCTCTCAAACACCACTTAAAATGTCCTACTCTGCAACTAGAGCACTCACCCATCACACGTTTGTACTGGTGGAAAATGGTATCATTTTGACATGGACACAAAATACTCTCTATAATGCTACTAATTGATAAAAATGTAGTTGTTGAAGCATTGCACCTTGATTTCTTCCCTATTTGACAAATAGAATAGTCACAATTACAAAGACAACTATGCATGATAGAGCTTGATTGACATAGGAGATTTATTGCATCCTTAAGGTATGAAATTTGAACATGATAAATACAGCAACATGTGAATCTATCTTTCAATATCTTAACAAAATATGGCTTCAATGATTCGAACTTTTGAAGCTGGATACTTATCATTGGATGGCATTGTTTGAATCATATAAATAGTTCTATCTACATTACACAAAAAACTGGCTATTAGTATTCATTAGTTAGCTTGTTACCAGTTTGCTATTACTAAGAAGCTGGTTCTTGGTTATTTGTTACAAGGTGTTAGCTTGTTTCTAGTTAGCTATTACTAAGTAGTTGGTTCTTAGTTAGTTATTAGTAATGAGCGATTACTATTTATCTTGTTAATAGTTAGTTATTACTAAGTAGCTAGTCCTTGGTTAGTTGTTTGTAATTAGTTATTACTAATTAGCTTGTTACCAGTTAGCTATTACTAAGTAGCTAGTTCTTACTAAGTTTTTAGTAGTTAGTTATTACTAATTAACTTGTTTCTAATTAGCTTGTTTCTAATTAGCTTGTTACTAATTAGCTTGTTATTAATTAGCTATTACCAAGTAGCTGATTCTTGTTTCGTTGTTTGTAATTAGCTATTACTAATTAGCTTGTTACTAGTTAGCTATTACTAATTAGCTTGTCACTAGTTAGCTATTACTAAGTACCTAGTTCTTAGTTACTTGTTAGTAATTATGTATTACTAATTAGCTATTACTAGGTTGTTGATTTTCCATTACTTGTTAGTAATTAGCTATTAATAATTAGCTTGTTACCAATTAGTTATTACCAAGTAGTTGGTCATTAGTTAGTTGTTAGAAATTAGCTATTAATAATTAGCTTGTTACCAATTATCTACTAATAATTAGCTTGTTACCAATTAGCTATTACTAAGTAGCTGGTTCTTAGTTAGCTTGTTAGTAATTAACTATTACTAATTAGGTTGTTACTAATTAGCTATTACTAAGTAGCTTTTTACTAATTAGCTATTACTAAGTAGCTTGTTACTAATTAGCTATAACTAAGTAGCTTTTTACTAATTAGCTTTTTAGGAATTAGCTATTACTAATTAGCTATTATGAATTAGCTATTATTAATTAGATATTACTAATTAGCTAACAATAACTTATTATTAATAATTATCTATTACAAATTAGCTATTACTAGTTAGCTATCAATAACTAGCTATTACTATTTAGCTATTACAAATTAGCTATTATGAATTAACTAATTAGCTATTACTAATTAGCTATTATGATTTAGCTATTACGAATTAGTTATTACTAATCAACTTGTTACTAATTAGCTATTACTAAGTATCTAGTTCTTGGTTAGTTGTTAGTAATTAGTTATTACTAATTATCTTGTTACCAATTAGCTATTGCTAACTAGCTATTACTAATTAGATATTATGAATTAGCTATTACTAATTAGTTATTACTAATAAGCTTGCTAGTTCTTGGTTAGTTGTTAGTAATTAGTTATTATTAATTATCTTGTTACCAATTAGCTATTGCTAAGTAGCTGCTTCTTGGATAGTTTTTAGTAATTAGCTATTACTAATAAGCTAATAAGGAGCTAGTTTTTTGGTTAGTTGTTTGTTATAAGCTATTATTAAGTAGGTGGTTCTTGGTTAGTTGTTTGTAATTAGGTATTACTAATTAGATTGTTATCAGTTAGCTATTACTAAGTAGCCAATTCTTGGTTAGTTGTTAATAATTAGCTATTACTAATTAGCTTATTACCAGTTAGCTATTACAAAGTAGCTAGTCCTTGGTTAGCTGTTTTATAATTAGCTATTACTAGATAGTTTGTTAGTAGTTATCTATTAAGTAGTTGTTACTAATTAGCTTGATCTTATGCATTTGTTATTAAGCAGCTATTATTAAATATCTTGTTCCGAATCAACTATTAATAATTCACTTTTTACTAGCTAGTTAGGTACGCATAGCTTTTACTATTACATGTTATCTTATTACTTGTTAACTAGGTATGCATAACTTCTACTATTAAATATTAGCTTGTTGCCATAGTAGTTATTACTAACTAGCTTGTTACTAGTTAAATTCTATATTAGTTAGTTTATGTTTAGTTAGATATTACTAGTTAACTTTTTTTACTATGTCTAATTAGCTAGAATTGTGAACTCATGATTGAAAATAGGATTACTTGAGATACATCAAGAAGGTGAACATGGTGCTCCAAATATTGATCTTTTTTCCAAGTCAAGTCTTGCTTATATCCTTCATATTTGGTGATACCTTGCTCTCTATTGTCCAAAACATGATAATCAAATCCTTGACCTCTTGTTTGATACATATGGTACGTGTTGATCTACCATTTGTCTTCAAATATCTATGTTTAGACTCAACTACACTTGACCATCCGATTGATCATATACGACTTTTCTACTTACTCCCAATACCCTAGAAAGTCTTGAAATATGTATCTGATTTGTTGATGAATACGCATCACTATTTAAAATCATCATCAATGTTGATATCTTCAACACAAGGGCATCAGAATTCTTTCTCATACTTTGTAGTGTATTCCAAATATTGGTGAAAAGTGCACATATTACATGATCTTTGCTTCTGACCATTGCATCAAAAATTTGTGCAATACAAGGACCCTGCAACATCCTATTCAGTGCCTTGATTTTATCTTCACAACATAAGTGTCTAGTTTGATTGCCAAAATACTTGATGATCTTATCCACAATGACATCCAAGTTTCTTGAACTACGATTAGCATTACCCTCCACATACATACCAGACCTTGACCTTACTGTGTCTCTATATTTTCTTTTCTTGTCCTTCCAATAACATCTCAATGCTTGCTGATCACTATCCACTATTGGTATTGTATTAACTTCCATCAGTTTGCTTGTTCGAGATTGCCCTATGTCAACACACTAAAAATGAAGAAGAAACCATAAATAACATCTTCCACTCATCAACCTACTTTATTATAGTGATTTATGTTGAGTATGCTCATCTGATATCAATATGTGCTCCATCCCTTACATATGTAGACTTGTTATACCACTTTTAAACTTGCAACAATAATCCAAAACCTTAGATGTTAGATACAATGAATGAACAATATGAAACTAAGTGGACATTGCGATGCCACTTTTAAACCTGTAACAATCATCCACAAGCTAAGATGTTACTCCTATCTAACTTCATTTTTTTAATGCGAATAGCAAAAAAGTAGATCAATGAAGGAATTGTACAAAATATACAGGGGCCAACAGCCTACACATCACCATAAAATCAATGTTGTCAATAGTTACAATAGTGATTCTATGATAGTAACACCCAATGTTTACAACAGATTATTCAATGAGTGACTACATGAAGGCATTTCTTCATCAATTAAGCAACAAACTTAATAGAAATATGGACATACATTTTGTAATCTCAACTCTATGAGGATGTTGAAGACATATCACAAAGGCAATTAGATTCGTGTTTTTCATCGTTTTAAGACCACCATTTCAATGACAATCGCACGTTTCTTAAAAATAGTACCATGCATCCAACAATAGCCTGTACAATTTATCATCTTCACCTGATATCCAGTATCCTAAAGTAACTAAGGTGTTATGAATCATCTGAATTAAAAACACCAGTTCATTACATTGCACCATCAGGTTTAAGTTGTTCATGCGTTAGCACCCTTTTCACAACTGCACCTGCACCATCATGTTCTTCCTTCCCGTGCCATGACTCAAAGAGGTTCCATATCATAGTCATGCTTGATAGCCTTGCATATCGTCCTATGAAGTAAAATGGACATTTAGATTTAAATTGAGAAGTTGCACCATCTAGCCATACCCAATGTTCGCTTAAGTCAAGGTTTAGCTCTCTCAACCATTGCCAATGTAATTGGAAACAATGTTGGAAAAAAAACAATGTCATGCTTCTTGTCATCGGATATGAAGAAGTGGATAACCTTTTTAGGAATGACCTCCAAATGAAATATGTGATATGCACAAAAATAGTTATCTGTAAAGACCACAAATGCATAGATTGTATTTCATTTTGCTCACGAAATGTATAGTTTTGTGCAAATCAACCATTGAAACCACAACATATCATGGGAATTCAGAGACACATCTTAAACTGGTTTGATTGCCATAAATAAATGAAATTCCAAAAGGTTCACCTCATCTACACAACTTTGCTCTCCTCCCTATTTTTCCTTTTTGCTAAACTTTGCTGTTTCTTCTCATCTCATAGTTGCTCCTTGAAAAAAGAATCTCTCAATATTCCCCACTCAGGACACAGTGCACAACAAAACTACTGATAGTGATGGCGTTTTTCATGAATTCTCCTCCTTGAAAAACAATCTCTCTCAATGTTCCTCACTCAAGATGGAGCACACTGAGAAACTCCCAATAGAAATGGTGCTCGACATGAATGTTCCACGCTCCACTATACAATGTGCATATGCTCACCCCCACCACTAATGCTTTTAATTTTCTATTTCCCAAAGTCATACACATAGGCTTAACTAAGAATGATCGGCTTTTTCCAGCTAATTAACAATGTCACAGACTTCACTTTTTTGTAAACATTAACATGCTTTCACCCAAATAGTAATTTTTATGCACTAGTTCGTGTGCAAAGGAATATATTTTGGATCGATTATTTCTTGATGACTTTGCAAAGTATCTTGGGTGTTTTATTGCATCAACGTGAAGCTTATGTGTTGAATTAAAGTCTCCAATAGTAAAAGGGAAGGCCCTATGCTATTTAGTTGAACCAAACTTCAACACCAGATTTGTACTCAATTCTCTTCTTTGAGAGCTTTCAAAGACTACGAATCATAGAATCTTAAGCAATGGTTGATTATGCTACCCAAAAAGAGAGGTTGGAGAAATTTTAATTCTAGTTTGGTAGAACACTATCCCATTGTACAATGCATATCCACTTTAATTGAACATGCGATTCCTTGTAGAGGATTCAATATGATGTTGTAGAAGCTCAAAAACTTGGAATGGTAATGTTGGTGCAAATTAATCAAAGCCTAAATGCTTGATCATTTATCCTAAGGCTCATATTAACATTCATGTATTAACACATGAATGATCTGTTGTAAAAATTGATTTTTTTACTCCTTGTAAAAGTTCACATATGGAATCACTTTAGTCATGAGTTGTTAGGAGAATGTTTTCACGAATTATTGGTGAGTTAGTTGGAGATTGAGATCCTAAAGTCTAGAGATACTTTTTGGTAGACGTTTGAATCTCAAATTCAAAAAGAGCTCTAACTTTAGCTATAAAAGAGGACTTCAAAAATCGCGTAAGTGTAGTCGGAATTGGAGAGATATTCAGAGGGATCTTAAGTTGATATTGAGCTCACATCATAGATCTATCATTGACTTCACATTGTTCAATAATTTATTAACAATGTCAATGTAATCTATGTGCATTAATACATTTAGTTTTCTTATATCTCATATCTTCTACTTTGTCATGTACCACTCAGAACAATGAATTTCTCTTACTTATTTCTTAGTGTATAATGGATCATTTGATGTGACTTAAGTTGATATAGATTTAGTATGTTTTCTATTCTCTTACTATCCAATTTCATTATCATTTATTGAGTTATGAGCTAAACAGTGCTCATTGGTCTAAATACTACTAGTACCCAAAAATGTCGGGGTTCACCTCTAACTTGCTAAGCATCATTCTCTAAGCATGATCCATCATTTGAAGTGAAATTTCTTGCAAAAGTTAGCTATCTTAGTTAGTTAGATATGCCCAAAAGGATTTTATGCAATCACTAGCAAGAAGTACTCTTCATTTCTTTGAGCAAGTGTAGTGACCAAAATAGCAAGTTTTGGTTCATAGTTGAAACTCTTACTCATCTGTTTTGATCCAATGATTTGAGGATCATATTCCAAAGTACTTGGGCAATTGTTTGTGCTTCTTGGAAAGCTCAATAGGTCTACTTTGCACTCCTCAACCCAATTTTTTCTAGTGTGAAGCAGGAGTTTTCAACACCATCTCATATCTAGAAGGTGTCCACCATCTCCTCCAATAGTGGTATCAAAGCAACATCAAGGTAAAATGGGAGATGGATTTCCATCATTCATTGACAAATTGGATAGGGGAAATTATCCAGCATGGTACTTAAGGATGAAGGCTTACCTCTAAGGAAGAAGCTTGTATGGATACATATTTGGAGATGAAGAAATTCCAACTCTTAGGAACAAACATCACCCTACAAGAGAAGAGCAAAAGAGACTAGTTGCATGGTGTGCAAAGGATGCTCTAGCCATGTCTTATATACTCAACTCAATATCTGATCTCTTATTGCCTCATATTAGGAATTGCAAGACCTTCCAAGAGACTTGGTAAGTACTATCTTCATACTTCTCATCAAATACGAGGGCTAGGAAGAACCAGCTTTGGATGAAATTCACAACCTTGAAGAAGCAATCAAAACAAAGTGTAGCTGACTATGTGACCAAGATGAAGGATGTAGCTGATCAACTTGATATTATTGAAGAAGAAATAGAAGAGAAGCAGATAGTAAGGTAGATCATAAATGGCATCAAGGCTGATGACAAATGGGAGTTCTTTACCATAGCAATGGACCTATATGGACATGCAGACACCTGACCTCAATACATTGATGGGGCAACTCTTCACACATGAGACAAAGCTCAACAAGAATGGAGAGACTTCTAGAGGTAATCAATCTTCTACCCTTTACATAGATAAAAATAAGAGTAAAGATAAAGGCAAAGGTAAGAGAAATAAAGAAGAAGCTAGTACCTCTCAAGTGAACTTCACAGGTAGAGGAAGAGATACTAGAGGAAGGGGTAGAGGAGCAAATCAAGGCAAGGGGAGATCATACAACGCTTCATCTTGAAGCATTTATGGCTTGAAAAATCATACCACTAATAAATTCTTCAAGAACACAAAGAATCAAAGAGGAAGGGGCTTCCATAGAGGAGGCTATGGACAATCAAGAGATAGGTTCAATAATGGAGGAAACAACTATCATCACAATTACAACCAAGGCTACAACAACAACTATCAAGGAGGTTTCATAGGAAGAAGAGACTACGACAACTATACAAATGATCAAGAGGATTTCCTACTACTCATGAATATCGCAACCAAGCAAGGTAAAGATGATGAATACATATTCTACATTGATTTTGGTTGTTCCAATCATGTAGCGAGCAATGTAGCATTGTTGTCTGATCTTGAAGAACTCAAAGGAAAGCATGAAGTCCAGATAGGTGATGACACTAGGCACTCTGTAAAGAGGATTGGAAATGTTAAAGCGTCTGATGGTAACATGAATCTCCTAAGTATGGTATTGTATGTGCCAAAAATAACAAAAAACCTAATCAGTGTTGGATAGATTGTTGAGAAGGGTTTACAGGTTAGATTCACAAGGCATGGAGCATATGTGGAGGACCCTCAACAAGGCTTCAAGAGGATTTCAAAAGGTGAGAAATTTGGTAGACTTTTTACCTTTGAAGTTGAAGATACCAAAAGTATTGCTCTCTTCAATTATAAGGATCAAACCCCATCTAAATTGGAGATATGGCATAAGAGATTCGGTCATATAGGTGAAAGGACATTGAATCAAATATGTAGGGATCACAATGTGCTTGGCATTCCAAATGTGTCCAAGCAACACATGATTTTAAAATGTCGAGCATGCCAATTTGGCAAATCACATAGGCAACCATTCAACAAAAGAGGATACATGTATGAAGACTACTTGGAGCTTGTGCACACAGATGTGTGGGGTCCTAGCAGAAAGCCATGAATCTCAAGGTCAAGGTATTATGTTTCATTCATAGATGACTATAGTAGATGGACAATACTTTACTTTATGAAGCATGAAGATGAAGTTCTCACTTGTTTCAAGAAGTATTTGGCATTGTTTGAGAGTCAAACATGTAGAAGCTTGAAGAGGATCAGATTTGATGGAGGTGATGAGTATTTCTCACATGAGTTTGAATCCTTACAGGATAAGGGCATAAAGAGAGAGATTACAACAAGGTACACTCCTAAACAGAATGGAGTGCTAGAGAGAAGAAATAGACTAATAGTAGAGGCTGCAAGATGAATGGTCAATAAGAAAAAACTTCCAAATTACTAAGGCTGTTTCCACAGCAACTTACCTAATCAATAGGCTTTCATCCAAGTCTCTGGGTGTAATGACACCTTATGAGGCATGAAATGGTAGGAGACCCTCTTTAGATCATTGTAAGATCTTTGGGTGCATTACTTATGCACATATGTTGGAGCAAGTCTATGACAAGCCTAAGTATTGGCTTGAGTCCCACAAAGTCATAAAAGAAGCTTCAAAATGAAGACTATGTAAAGTTCACTTGTGAACTACCTCTTGTAACTTTTGAAGAGTTTACTTAATGTAAAAGTGAAAGAATCTTAAGTGGTTGATTCCACAAGATCAAAAAGGGAAAGAGGAGCCACAAATTCGTGATTTTTGGTAGGTAGAGAATCAAATCAATCATTGATTGATTGGAGAGTGATTGAGGGAAGTTAGCCTCCCAAACTCAACTATAAATAGATGGCAGTTTTAGTCGTGGTTAGAGAGACCTATGTGAAGACCTCCAAGAGCTGAGCTTTATGCCATATCAAGGTGTGATTCCAAGGCACACATATGTATCAGTAAGTCCATTGTATTGTACAAGAAATATACTTTCATTTTCATTATCATTTGGGTTCATATTTCCATGTTCTTGTGAAGTGTACTACTCACTGCCATATCTCTCAGTTTTCTCAGTCAGATTGCAGAGATGGTTTCTCTGAGCTTGGTGCATCATTTTCAGTGATTTAACTTGTTAAAGTTAGCTCTACAAGTCTACTATATGCTCACAAATTTTCATGTCACTTGAAGTCAACAGTATCTGTTCATCTTCACTTCTCTGTCAGGTACCCGACTTTTTTACTCATCTTGTCAGAGCCATGTCTCAGTGGTTACTTATCTCAATTCAGTGATTTAAAGCTTGTTGGATTCAGCTTACTGTCTAGTATAACCATACAAATTTTCATAATCATTGGATTCCTAAATTTTGAGTTATGTTTATTTTTCTGCTCATTGGTCTCAAACTGTAGCAGCCCGTGAAAATCGGGATGATGTCATCACTTGTTAAAACTCATTCTCAGTGTGTGGTTTATTATCTTTGATGAGATTAATCTTGAAAGTTAGCTCTTTAAGTTAACTAGAATTCCCTAGGAGGAATTGAGCTAATTGTTGCTGTGCTCAGAGAATTATGTAAAACACTGGACAGGTGTATGAACCAAGAATAACAAGTTTTCACCTCTGAGCTAACTCCAACTTATCTATTTTGATCTATCTTTTTGAGAGTGATCTTCCAAGGTACATAGGGTGTCTAATACATCCATTGGCAAGCTAAAAGGGCCCACCATATACTCCTGGAGTTCAATTGGCTGGTGTAGATGAAGGATTTTGCAACACCTCTTCATCTTCAAGCACATACCTATCCATCTCTTCACAGTGGTATCAGAGCAAGGTTGGACAACATGGCAGATGGATTTCCTTCATCAATTGACAAATTGGAGAGAGGTAACTACTCAGCTTGGTCTTTAAGAATGGAAGCTTATCTCCAATGTAGAAGTTTATATGGTTATGTGGCTGGAGATGAAGTTATGCCAAGTTTTAGGAACAAAAGTCAACCAACACAAGAAGAGAAAGAAAGGTTGAGCACATGGTGCTCCAAGGATGCACTTGCAAGGTCTTATCTCCTCAACTCTATCTCAGATTTTTTGTTGCCTCACATTAGAAGTTGTAAGACATCTCAGGAAGTGTGGGATGCACTTGAAGCTTTCTTTTCTTCAAGTACCAAAGCTAGGAAGCATCAACTATGGCTGGATTTCACAACTCTCAAGAAGGCTCCCAAACAAAATGTGACTGATTTTGTCACAAAGCTCAAGGACATAGCAGATCAGTTGGGAAGCATTGGAGAGGTAATAGATGAAGAGCAAATTGTAAGCCAGGTCATCAATGGCTTGAAGGCAGATGACAAGTGGGAAGCATTCACCACAGCTATGGATTTGTACATGGACATGCATGTACCTGATTTCAATACACTCATTGGACAACTACTTACTCAAGAGGCAAAGCTTATCAAAAATGGAGAAAGCTCTAAAGGTAATCAATCTTTAGCTTTATACACTGATAAAAGCAAGTCCAAAGATAACAAAGGAAAGGCAAAGAAAGTGGATGATGAAGCAGGTACATATCAAGCTAACTATGCAGGTAGAGGAAGACATGGCAGAGGTAGAGGAAGAGGAGGTAGACAAGGCAGGGGGAGATCCCAAGTCTCCAACCCATGTTCTATTTGTGTGGATTAACTAATCATACAACTGAAAATTGCTTTAGGAATTCCAGGAATCAAAGAGGAAGGATACAATAGAGGAAGTTATGGCTATTCAAGAGGAAGGTTCAACAATTATCATGGCAGCTACAATAACTACAATCATTCAAACTATCAAGGAGGCTACAAAGGAAGGAGAGACTACAATAACTATACAGAAGAATCAAACAAAGAGGATTCATTATTGATCATGAACATGGCTATGCCACAAGGTAAATCTGATGAGCATGTTTTCTACATAGATTCAGGTTGTTCAAATCATGTGGCAGGAAATGTGGCACTCCTATCAGATTTAGAAGATCCAAGGAATAAGCATGAGGTACAAACAGGAGATGATACAAAACATCCTGTGGAGAAAATAGGCAATGTCAAAGCACCTGATGGAAACATCAACCTACTCAGTAAGGTACTCTATGTCCCTACCATTACAAAGAATTTGATAAGTGTTGGGTAGATAGTAGAGAAAGGGTTGCAAGTCAGGTTCACAAAGGCAGGAGCATTTGTTGAAGATCCAAGTCAAGGATTCAAAAAAATTGAAAAAGGTGAAAAGACAGGTAGATTGTTCACATTTGAATTACAGGACACTAGAAACATTGCTCTCTTTAATTATGGTAGTCAGACACTCACAGAATTGGAAGTATGGCACAAAAGGTTGGCACATATTGGTGAAAGGTCATTAAAGCAAATTTGCAGGGACCAAAGTGTACTTGGACTCCCTAACTTGTCAAAACAACATATGATTTATAAGTGTAGTGCATGTCAATTTGGAAAGTCTCACAGGTTGCCATTCATGAAGAAAGGTTATATGCATGAAGATCTCTTGGAGTTGGTTCATACAGATGTATGGGGACCTAGCAAGGAAGCTTCAATATCCGGATCAAGGTATTATGTCTCCTTTATTGATGATTGCAGCAGATGGACTATCCTATTCTTTATGAAACACAAAGATGAAGTTTTTTCATGTTTCAAAAGATATTTGGCTCTTGTGGAGAATCAAACAGGTTAATCACTAAAAAAGCTAAGGTCAGATGGAGGGGGAATCAACTTCTCCCATGAGTTTGATTCTTTTCTTCAAGAAAGAGGAATCAAAAGAGAGGTAACTACAAGGTACACTCCTGAGCAAAATGGAGTGGCAGAAAGGAGGAATAGGACAATTGTTGAAGCTGCAAGGTCTATGTTAAATGAAAAGCATTTACCTAATTACTTATGGGCTGAGGCTGTATCTACAGCCACTTACTTGATTAACAGGTTGCCTTCAAAATCCCTTGATGGGATGACTCCATATGAGGCTTGGAATGGAAGAAGACCAAGCTTAGATCATTGTAAAATTTTTGGATGTATTGCTTTTGCTCATGTTCCTTCACAGGTTAGAGGCAAGATGGATCCAAAGGCAGAAAGGTGTGTATTTATTGGATATGACAAAAATCAAAAGAGCTACAGGTTATACAACCCTACCAACAAAGGATTCTTGGTAAGCGGAGATGTATTTTTTGATGAAAACAATTCATGGTATGAAGATTCATGCAGGAAGGTCAATTTACCATACAATCTTGAAGAAGATTTTCCAAAGCTTGGTAGAGAACAACCAAAGGTTGAAGAACAAGACACCTCAGAGGATGATGAAGAATCTCAGATGGAAAAGATCAAAGCATGGAAGTCTAAAGGTAAAGCAAAATTGCAGGAACTTGGACATGAGCCAAAATCATCACATCATGGCCTAAGAAGATCTATGAGGGAAAAGAAAAAACCAGAAAGGTATGGGTTTGACACCTCATTAGTAACTAAACATTCTATCTACATAGCACAGGACATAAACCAAGAGGAGCCATCATCATTTTAAGAGGCCAAAGCAAAAACAGAATGGAAGCATGCAATGAAGGAAGAGATTGAAGCACTTGAGGAAAACAACACTTGGGATTTGGTGCCCAAGACTTCATCCATGAAGGTAATAGGCTCAAGATGGGTCTATAAACTCAAGAAGAATTCTGATGGTTCAATTAACAGGTATAAGGCAAGGCTTGTAGCAAAAGGCTTTGCACAAACTCAGGGAATTGATTATGAGGAGACTTTCTCTCCTATGGCAAAGATGCCTACTATTAGGGTTTTGCTTAGTATTGCCTCTTCCAAGAATTGGAAGATACTTCAAATAGATGTAAAGAATGCATTCTTGAATGGTTGGATAACAGAAGAGGTATATATGGCACAACCACCTGGTTTTGAGAATCAAGTTTATCCTGATTATGTGTGTAAACTTAACAAAGCATTGTATGGTCTCAAGCAAGCTCCAAGAGCTTGGAATTTCAGGCTTGTTTCATTCTTGCATGACAAAGGCTTTCAACCAAGCAAGGCAGATCCTTCACTCTTTATTAAAAAGAGTAATTCTGAGATCATCTACCTATGTGTATATGTAGATGATATTATATTGACAGGAAATGATGCAGATGGTATGAAGAAGATCAAAGATCAGATGAGAGAAGAGTTCAAGATAAGTGATTTGGGTTCACTTACCTACTTCCTAGGTTTGGAAGTTGTCTACAAAGATCATGGTTTGTTTCTTACTCAAAGAAAGTACATTAAGGACATGCTGGCAAAATTCAAGATGCAAGATTGTAAGATTGCAGGTACTCCAATGGAGGTCAATGACAAATTGAGCTCACATGAAGGTGAACTCATAGAGGACATCACATCATATCAAAGTCTAGTGGGTAGTCTCAACTATGCCACATTGACAAGAGTAGATATATGTTACAGTGTGAGTGTGCTAAGTCAATTTATGCACACACCAAGGAAACCACATATGGATGCTGCCAAAAGGATTCTCAAGTATCTCAAAGGAACCATAAATGAAGGACTTTATTATCCTTATGTATCTGATTTAGGTTTGAAGCTATTTTCTGACGCAGATTGGGCTGGCTCCAAAGAAGATAGAAGGAGCACTTCAGGTTATCTTACCTTTGCAGGTTCAAAGCTTATTTCATGGTCATCCAAGAAGCAACCCACAGTTGCTCTCTCTTCTACAGAAGCTGAATATAGAGGTCTTGCCATAGCTACTCAGGAAGCTATGTGGATGAAGACATTATTCAAAGATCTTGGATTGGTGTTTGGAACTCCAACTATTTATGGTGACAATATGAGTTCTATTCATTTGGCCGCTAATCCTATTTTTCATGCAAGGACTAAACATATTGAAGTTCATTATCACTATGTAAGACAGAAGGTTCTAAGCAAAGAGATTCAAATATCATACGTGTCCACTCATCAACAATGTGCAGATATTCTAACCAAAGCATTGGATGGTACAAAGCTTTGCAAATTCAAGGCTATGATTGGTTTGCAGGTAATCTTGGAAGATTGAAGACCTCAAGCATACTTGGCTTGAGGGGGAGCTTTTGGAGCAAGTCTATGACAAGCCTAAGTATTGGCTTGAGTCCCACAAAGTCATAAAAGAAGCTTCAAAATGAAGACTATGTAAAGTTCACTTGTGAACTACCTTTTGTAACTTTTGAAGAGTTTACTTAATGTAAAAGTGAAAGAATCTTAAGTGGTTGAGTCCACATGATCAAAAAGGGAAAGAGGAGCCACGAATTCGTGATTTTTGGTAGGTAGAGAATCAAATCAATCATTGATTGATTAGAGAGTGATTGAGGGAAGTTAGCCTCCCAAACTCAACTATAAATAGATGGCAGTTTTAGTCGTGGTTAGAGAAACCTATGTGAAGACCTCCAAGAGCTGAGCTTTATGCCATATCAAGGTGTGATTCCAAGGCACACATATGTATCAGTAAGTCCATTGTATTGTACAAGCAATATACTTTCATTTTCATTATCATTTGGGTTCATATTTCCATGTTCTTGTGAAGTGTACTACTCACTACCATATCTCTCAGTTTTCGTAGTCAGATTGCAGAGATGGTTTCTCTGAGCTTGGTGCATCATTTTCAGTGATTTAACTTGTTAACGTTAGCTCTATAAGTCTACTATATGCTCACAAATTTTCATGTCATTTGGATGTTGCAATCTTCAGTTATGTTCAATTGAAGTCAATAGTATCTGTTCATCTTCACTTCTCTGTCAGGTACCCGACTTTTTTACTCCTCTTGTCAGAGCCATTTCTCAGTGGTTACTTACTCAAATTCAGTTAAGCTTGTTGGATTCAAATTACTGTCTAGTATAACCATACAAATTTGCATAGTCATTGAATTCCTAAATTTTGAGTTATGTTCATTTTTCTGCTCACTGGTCTCAAACTGTAGCAGCCCGTGAAAATCGGGATGATGTCATCATTTGTTAAAACTCATTCTCAGTGTGTGGTTTATTATTTTTTATGAGATTACTCTTGAAAGTTAGCTCTTTAAGTTAACTAGACTTCCCCAGGAGGAATTGAGCTAATTGCTAAACATTGGACAGGTGTATGAACCAAGAATAGCAAGTTTTCACCTCTGAGCTAACTCCAACTTATCTGTTTTGATCTATCTTTTTGAGAGTGATCTTCCAAGGTACATAGGGTGTCTAATACATCTATTGGCAAGCTAAAAGGGCTCACCATATACTCCTGGAGTTCAATTGGCTGGTGTAGATCAAGGATTTTGCAACACCTCTTCATCTTCAATCACATACCTATCCATCTCTTCACAACATATACCCTCGTAGATTAGGGGAGAGCTTGATCCAAAAGTTGAAAGATGCATATTTATTGGATATTATCAAAATCAGAAAGGATATAGGTTATATGATCCCACTAACAAAGGATTTACAGTTAGTAGGGATGTGGTATTTGATGAACATAACTCCTACCTTGAAGA
This sequence comes from Ceratopteris richardii, assembly GCA_020310875.1. Taxonomy (NCBI): domain Eukaryota; kingdom Viridiplantae; phylum Streptophyta; class Polypodiopsida; order Polypodiales; family Pteridaceae; genus Ceratopteris; species Ceratopteris richardii. The sequence goes on along the minus strand of CM035432.1, from coordinate 45,722,140 downwards.
TGATTGCAGGAAAATAAAGTTACCCTATGACATGGAAAATGATTTTCCAAATAACTCCTGGTTTGAACATGATTGCAAGAAAATAAAGTTACCCTATGACTTGGAAAATGATTTTCCAAATCTAACCAAAGAAGAACCACATACATAAGAGAATGTCAACTTAGAAGATGAGGAAAAAATCAGTTTTGAAGAAGTCAAAGCTTGGAAGTCAAGGGCAAAGGAAAGATCAAGAAATTGGAAGACATTCTAGAGTCATCCAATCAAGCACTTAGAAGATCTCAAAGGGAAAGCAAGAAACATATAAGATATGGCTATGACACATCACTAGTCACCAAGCATTCTATATACATGGCTAAAGATTCTATGACAGAACAAGAATCTTCATTTGAAGAATCCAACAAGAAGGAAGAATGGAAAGAAGCTACGTAGGAAGAAATTGAAGCACTTCAAGAGAATAGCACTTGGGCTTTGGTTAAAAAAAAAAAGTTAATAGGCTCCAGGTGGATTTACAAAGTGAAAAAGAATTCAAATGGTATAATAAATAGGTATAAACCAAGACTAGTAACAAAGGGGTCTCCTCAAACCCCATGGAGTGGATTATGAGGAGACCTTCTCACTTTTAGCAAAGATGCCAACTATCATAGTTTTAGTAAGTATTGCTGCTTCAAAGAATTGGAACTCGTACCAATTAGATGTTAAAAATGCATTTCTAAATGGATGGATCTCTAAAGAGGTCTATATGGCTCAACCACTGGGTCATGAAGACAAAGAAAAACCAGATTTTCTATGTAAATTAAGGAAAACACTCTATGATTTAAAGCAAGCCCCTAGAGCTTGGAACCATAGACTAGTCACATACTTGCAGGACCAAGGCTTTTGTAAGGAAGGAAAATTCTTCATTTTTCATTAAGAAAACTCATTCAGAAGTTATTTATCTATGTGTTTATGTGAATGACATCACCATCATATGAAATGATGCCAGTGGTATCAAGAAGATCAAAGCTCAAATGAAGGAGGAGTTCAAGATCAATGATCTTGGATTTCTTACATATTTTCTTGGCTTAGAAATTGTGTATACAGATTCTGGTGTTTTCATTACTCAGATGAAGTATATCAATGATATCCTAGCTAAGTTCAAGATGGAAAATTCAAAAAATGCAGGTACACCCATCAAATTGAACCACAAACTAAGTACTCATGAAGGAGAGCTACTTGAAGACATTATACTTTATCAAAGTCTTGTTGGGATTCTCAATTATGCAACCCTAACAAGAGTGGACATATGCTATGGAGTGATTACATTGAGTCAATTCATGCACACACCAAGAAAACCTCACATGGAAGCTACCAAAGGGTACCATAAATGAAAGGCTATTCTATCCACATCTGATTTGGATATCAAGCTATATTTTGATGCAGATTGGGCTGGCTCAAAAGATGATAGGAGTACCACCTCTCGCTACTTATCTTTTGCAGGATCAAATTTGATTTCATGGTCATCAAAGAAACAACCAATTGTGGCATTGTCATCAATTGAAGCTAAATATAGAGGCCTAGGAAATGCATCACAAAAGGCAATGTGGTTAAAGCTACTCTACTTAGAATTCGGGATACATACATATAGTCCAATAATCTTTGGAGATAACACGAGCTCACTTCATTTGGCTGCTATGTTGATATATTTAGTTAGTGATGTGTGTGAACATACTAGGACCGCCGGGGTACTTTTTGTTGGAACATCAAGCTTACACTATGCTTGAGGTGGATTTGATCTACACTCAACCCTATGTGTATCACTCCCATAAAAGGATTTTTTCTAATTGTAATCACGCTGGTCGCTATGGGCATTTGAAGTTCATTGTCTCTTCCATAGATAGTAAGTTTTTTTGAGCTAGTCGACCCGCGAACCTATCTGTTTTGTATCGACTCATTCTCCTTGATGCTCCAAGGTACATAGTGTGTTTCTTTGCACTTATAGCATGCCTATAAGGTCTATTTGAGTCTCCAAAAGCTCAAGGGCTGGTCTTGTGCCGGTTGGCTTGACCAAACTTCATCGCTTCGAAACGCACTTTTCTACCTTCGACAAGCTTCTCCAAGTTCTTTCAGTGGTATCAGAGCTAGTTCAAGATGGGTGACGGCTTTCCCTCAATGATCGAGAAGCTTGATCGACACAACTACGCGGCTTGGCAAATCAGAATGGAGGTCTATTTGCAAGGTAGAAATCTTTATGGAATTGTAGCAGGTGATGAAGCTATGCCTATTCCAAGATCCAAAGGAGGACCTACACAGGAGGAGACAGATAAGCTCACACTTTGGTGCGCAAGGGATGCTCAAGCAAGGTCGTACATACTAAACTCTATCTCTGACTTTCTATTACCACATATTAGAGGATGCAAGACATCTCAAGAGACTTGGGATGCCCTGGAGACTTTCTTTTCTGCTAGTACCAAAGCAAGAAAGAATCATCTTTGGAACGAGTTCAACCAAATGAAGAAGACACCTAAACAAACCATCACAGAGTTTGTTACCAAGGTCAAAGAGGTTGCGGATCAGTTAGCATCCATTGGAGAGCTGATTGAAGAAGAGGTCATCATGAGGCAAATTCTCAACGGCATTCGAAGTGATAAGCAATGGCAATCCTTCACGACGGCCTATGATCTCATCATGGATGTGCAGACTCCAGACTTCAACATCTTTCTTGGACAACTCTTCAATCAAGAAGCCAATAATAGCATAAAGGAAGGTAACTCTTATCATGGTAATTCAACTAGTGCTCTATATGCAGATAAAAAGGATAAGAAGCAGAAAGGCAAGAAGAAGGAAGAAGATGAAGAAGAGACTTCCCAAGCCAACTTCGCAAGCAAGATAAACATTCTGAGTAAGGTTCTCTATGTACCCACTATCACTAAAAACCTAATCAGTGTAGGCCAAATAGTTGAAAAAGGCTTGCAAGTTAGGTTCACCCAACATGGAGCTTTTGTGGAAGATCCATGTCAAGGCTTCAAGAAGATAGCCCGAGGTGAGAAGCATGGTAGGCTCTTTACTTTTGAAGTAGGAGATACCAGGAACATAGCTCTATTCAACTTTGGGTCTCAAACCCTAAGTGAGCTTGAAGTGTGGCATAAGAGACTTGCTCATGTGAATGAAAGAACCTTGAAGGATATATGCAGGGATCAAAGTGTTCTAGGACTCCCGAACATATCAAAGCAACACATGATCAACAGGTGTGATGCATGTCAGATTGGGAAGGCACAAAGACAACCATTCAACCACAAAGGCTACATCCACAACAACTTATTGGACTTAGTACACACAGATGTATGGGGACCAAGTCAAGAACCTTCATTGACAGGATCAAGGTATTATGTCTCATTTATTGACGACCATAGTAGATGGACTGTTCTATACTTTATCAAGAGTAAGAATGAAGTATTTGATTGCTTCAAGAAGTATCTTGCACATGTGGAGAATCATACAGGTAGATCACTAAAGAAGCTCAGATCTGATGGAGGGGGAGAATACTTCTCCAAAGAGTTTGATGAGTTCTTGCAGGACAAAGGTATCAAAAGGGAAGTGACTACTAGGTACTCTCCTCAACTAAATGGAATTGCAGAGAGGAGAAACAAGACATTGGTTGGATCAGCCCGAACAATGCTTGAAGAGAAGAAGTTGCCACATTATCTTTGGGCAGAAGCTATTTCAACTACAGTGTACCTTGTCAATCGACTACCATCCAAATCACTTCAAGGTATGACTCCTTATGAAGCATGGCATGGAAGAAAACCTAGTCTTGGACATTGCAAGGTTTTTGGTTGTTTAGCTTATGTTCATGTACCATCACAAATAAGAGGTAAGCTAGATGAAAGGGCAACAAAGGCAGTGTTTATTGGATATGATTCAACTCAGATGGGTTACAGGTTCTTCAATCCTTCAACCAAGCAATTCACTACAAGTAGAGATGTTGTGTTTGAAGAACACAGGTCTTGGTATGATGAAGACAAACAAAAGGTAACACTACCATATGATCTTGATTATGACTCTCATCAATTAGGAAGCAAGCATGATACACAGGTCCAGGATCCAAGAAGTGATACAGACGATGACCAAGATGAAAGAGAAAGGGATTACAAGCTATGGAAGTCAAGAGGCAAAGCAAAGATGCAAGAGGTTGGAGAATGCTCCAAACAAGCACCTAGAAGATCAGCAAGAGAGAAGAAACAACCAGAAAGGTATGGATATGATTCCACATTTGTTACAAAGCATTCAATCTACTTGGCAAAAGACTCTATTTCAGAGGAACCCTCAACCTATGAAGAGGCAAAGGGAAACCCTAATTGGGAAAAGGCCATGAACGAAGAGATAGATGCATTGAAGGAAATGGACACTTGGGATTTGGTTCCGATGTCACCGAATCAAAAGGTAATTGGTTGCCGATGGGTATATAAAGTTAAAAGAAATTCAGATGGATCAGTTTGCAGGTACAAGGCAAGATTAGTTGCCAAAGGATGCTCACAAACTCATGGTATAGACTATGAGGAAACATTCTCACTAGTTGCAAAGATGACTACAATCAGGACATTGATAAGTGTAGCTGCTGCAAGGAATTGGAGACTCCTCCAACTTGATGTGAAAAATGCATTCTTAAATGGTTGGATAAGTGAAGAGGTATACATGTCACAACCACCAGGTTTTGAAAACCCTAATCATCCATCTTATGTTTGCAGACTTAAGAAAGCATTGTATGGATTGAAACAAGCTCCAAGAGCTTGGAATTACAGGTTGGTTACATATCTTCAAGACCAAGGGTTCAAAGCTAGCAGCTCCGATCCTTCTCTATTCATCAAAAGGGATCACAATGAGGTTATCTATCTATGTGTATATATAGATGATATTATTGTGACAGGTGATGATCTAAATGGCATTCAAAGGATCAAGAGACACATGCAAGAGGAGTTCAAAATCAGTGACCTAGGTGAGCTCACATATTTCCTAGGTATGCAGGTGATATACACAGATGAAGGAATGTATTTGACTCAAAGAAGATACATTCAAGATCTTCTTCTCAAGTTCAAAATGGAGAACACTAAACCTGCAGGTACACCTTTGGAGATGAATCATAAACTTAGTGTTTATGAAGGTGAGAAAATCAAAGACATTAAAGAGTATCAAAGCTTGGTAGGTAGCTTGATATATGCTACTCACACAAGGGCAGACATCTCATATAGTGTGGGAGTGCTTAGTCAGTTCATGCACTCACCAAGAAGACCACACATGGATGCGGCTAAGAGAGTACTTAAGTATCTCAAAGGTACAATCAATGAAGGTATATTCTATCCTTACTCTTCCGATTTGGATATCAAAATCTACTCAGATGCAGATTGGGCAGGAGCTAAGGATGATAGAAAAAGTACATCTGGTTACTTAGCATTTGCAGGTTCAAAGCTAGTGTCATGGAGTTCCAAGAAGCAACCAACAGTTGCTTTATCTTCAACTGAAGCAGAGTACAGAGGCTTGACCATAGCAACTCAAGAGGCAATATGGTTAAAAGCATTTATACAGATTTGGGACTTGTGAGTTCCAAACCTCACATATTTGGAGATAATGTAAGTTCCATGCATCTAGCGGCAAATCCTATTTTTCATGCGAGAACTAAGCACATAGAAGTCCATTACCACTTCATCAGGGAGAAGCTCATGGCAAAGGAGATCGACATTTCTTTTGTTCCGACTGAAAAGCAAGTAGCAGATATGATGACGAAGGCACTTGATGGAATAAAGCTTTGTAGATTCAAAGCTATGGCACGTATTCAACCTATCAGAGAATGAAGACTCAAGCATACTTTAGCTTGAGGGGGAGCTGTTGGAACATCAAGCTTACACTATGCTTGAGGTGGATTTGATCTACATCAAAGGCTATCGCGTCGAAAGAATATCCGTTGGAGAGTTCTTTTTCATATGCTCATTTATTGTATTTTTTGAGAATATTTTGATGGCTCATTTACCGTTGTAAAAGCCTTGAGTTGTACACATGTAAAGGTACAAATATAGGGCCAAAATCCCACGAAATTTTGGTGGTTGAAGTTGCATTCAATCAAGCAATCAATCACCTAAAAGTAGATCAATCAAGATCTTCATTTTTCCTAGATTGTAGGGAAGTGAATTGATTCCCTCCAACAACCATTCCCACCTTCATTTGAATTCAAATTCAAGTTGTAAAAGTCGTGGAACACTCCTAGAGGCTATATAAGGAGTTGAAATCACTTGTAAAATACATGGAAGCAATATACATACACTTGTGACCATCATTGTCTTGCTCCTTCAATTTTCTGCATCATCTTCTTCGCCAACAGTAATCTTGCAGAGGCTGCTGCTCTCTCCTCAGAGCTCCAAATTGAGTGCAAGAGGACTCATTGGAAAGGTATCAGTGTCTAGTTTATGCCTGTAAATTGTCAAAGCATTTGGTTCAGCAGATTTGGAGAAATCTGAGTTTTTCTGCCTCGGGGTCAATCTCTGCGTATTCCTGAAAAATAGGAAGTACCACCGGTGAATGTCGCATTCATTCCTATAGCATATTTTGCTTATTCCTTATACTTTTGTGCATTCCATACACTCAACCCTATGTTTATCACTCCCATAAAAGGATTTTTTCTAATTGTAATCACGCTGGTCGCTATGGGCATTTGAAGTTCATTGTCTCTTCCATAGATAGTAAGTTTTTTTGAACTAGTCGACCCGCGAACCTATCTGTTTTGTATCGACTCATTCTCCTTGATGCTCCAAGGTACATAGTGTGTTTCTTTGCACTTATAGCATGCCTATAAGGTCTATTTGAGTCTCCAAAAGCTCAAGGGCTGGTCTTGTGCCGGTTGGCTTGACCAAACTTCATCGCTTCGAAACGCACTTTTCTACCTTCGACAAGCTTCTCCAAGTTCTTTCACTTTTTTCCCTCTTTAGGAGGTTTTTATCCCTCGGCTTGTATATATGCCTATTGCCCTAATGGGCTGCTTATCTTTGTACATTCTCTAGTAATACATTCAGTATTGTGTGTTGTGCTCCAAGCTTCTTCTTCTTCCTTGTGATGTTCGCGTGCTTTCACAGAAGTCTAACTCCAACAATTGGTATCAGAGCAGGTCGTCGCTTCATCTAGGGTGCCGTCGACACTTCTCCATTTGCAGTCTCAGAATTGTACGAATTTTGGTGAGCATACTCACGGTGTTTTTGAGATCAAAACAGCTTCCTTTTGTGGTGCCGAAATCGCGATCTGAGCTTGTTTCGGCCTCCGAACGCACTATCGGAGCGCTTGTGCATGCTATTTCATCTTTTTGTGCCAAAGGTATATACCAGTTTTTGTTCGCCAGTTTAAGCATCTCGAAGTCTACTACAGGTCTAGCAGAACTCGTTTGGGTAGTTTTGTTCAACTTTTTGAGATACAGTCATTTTTTGCATCAAGGTATTTTAGTCACCGGCCATGGCTGAAAGCACTGATATATTTCGTATGTTGGTTGTTGAGGATAAGTTGGATGGTACCAACTACCCATTATGGGCTTATATGATGCGACATGTATTGGTTGCAAAAGGATTATGGAACATTGTGCAGGGTGTTGAAAGACGTCCTGTTACACCTGTAACAACAGGTACTACAAATATAGGTGCTGGAGTTGATGAAGATGGTGTCGAAGATGATATTGTGCAGACTCCTGTTCGTGCTGCTGTTTTTGTTGCACCTACTGCAGAGGAGATTTGTTGGGATGGCAGAGATGCCCAGGCACATGCATTGATAGCTTTATTTGTCAAACGTGCCATTATTCCTCACATTCGCTCTTGCAGAACAGCTAGGGATGCTTGGGATACACTTACCACATTGTACCAAGCTAGGAATGAGGCTCGTGTTGCTTACCTCCGAAAACAGTTGATGAGTGAGCACATGAATGAAGGTGATTCTATGGATAGTTTCCTAACAAAGATCAAAGATTTGAAGGAACAATTGATTTTTGCTGATGAGGTTATACCAGATAGCTCAGTTGTGCAGACCGTTCTGAATGGTCTTCCTGATTCATACCAGAGTTTTGCTTCTACTCTTCGGTTGATGATGAAAGGCAATCCGAACGCCTTATCGTTTGAGGAGTTAGTTTTTGTTCTGTTGCAGGAAGATCAGTCCAAACAGAACAGGTCCATTATGCGTGTTGCAGATCAAGCTTTCCTGGCTAGTCAGAAGGGCAAAGGAAAATGGAGCTCTTCTACTAGTAAGCAGAAATTTGCAAATGCTGCACATTCGAAGAACCGGGATAAAGATGAGAAGAAATCAGAAAAGCAAAAATTGTTTTGCAAGTACTGTAAAGGGAATGATCATATCATAAAGAATGATCCAAAATTGGCTGCAAAAGAGGCAAAGAAAAAGGAGGCTGGAATGGTTGTTGCAGAAGCCTCTACACCAAAAACAGAGTCTGCTAATCTTGTGCAGGAAGAAGAGTGGGCGTTTACTACTGTTTGCAGTTTTGACCCATCTTCTCATGAGCAGTGCATGTCTGCAGTGGACTCAGATGTTTGGTACTTTGACAGTGGGGCAACCAAACATATTACCTCGTAGCGCAGTTTCTTCTCTTCACTCAAGCCTGCCCCTACAGGGAATACTGTTACATGCGCCAACAACTCCTCTTATCCTGTTATGGGAGTTGGTAAGATCATTCTGACTATTGCTGATGGTAGTTCTTTCACCTTGTCAGATGCTTTATTTGTGCCAGGGATCAAGAAGAATCTGTTATCAGTTTCTGCATTAGCCAAGATTGGCTTGGTTGTGAAATTTGTTGATGACAGATGTACAGTTCATGATCTGTCAAATGGCGATGTTATTATTGCTTCTGGCATTTTATGTCGTGGGCTCTATAACCTCATAGACTATGAAAGATCTGTGAATGATTCGGCATGTGCAGCTCATAATTCTCAGGCTATGTCAGATGCAAAGCTTTGGCATGCACGCTTTGGTCATTTGAATTTTGCTAGTTTGCAACGCCTGCAAAAATCTGATATGGTGTCTTCTTTGCCCAAGCTTGAGGCACCTGGAAAGCATGTATGTGAAGGCTGTATTTTTGGCAAAATGCAGCGTTCCTCCTTTCCAAAAGATGGTTCAGTTCGGGCTACGTAGAAATTGCAGCTTGTACATAGTGATGTCTGTGGTCCTATGCAGACACCTTCTTTTGGAAACTATCTTTACTTCGTGACTTTCATTGATGATTTTTCCAAGCATGCATGGGTATATTCATTGAAGGCAAAGTCCAAAGTGTTTTTGTGCTTCAAACAATTTTTGGTTTTGGCTGAAAATCTATCAGCATGTAAAATGGGCACCCTCCGTTCTGATCGAGGGGGGGAATATATGTCTTTTGATTTTAATGCATTTCGGGATGAATGTGGGATAAAACACCAGTGTATAGTACCGTATACACCTCAACAGAATGGAGTTGCTGAACGGAAGAACAGGTCACTCATGGAGATGGCGAGGTGTATGATCAAGAGTCAGGCTTTACCACATAGTTTCTGGCTTGAGGCTGTCATGTGTGCAGCATATGTACTTAACAGGTGTCCTACTAAAGCGCTGCAGTCTATCACTCCATATGAGGCTTGGCATGACCGCAAGCCATCTGTTGCTCATCTGCGTGTTTTTAGTTGTTTGGCATACACATTAGTGCCTGAACAACATCGTAGAAAATTGGATGATAAGGCAGTAAAATGTATTTTTGTTGGGTACAATTCTGAAAGTAAAGGCTATCGTATGTATCATCCACAAACTAAACGCATTTTGGTTAGCCATGATGTTGTCTTTGTGGAAGATGCTATTCAGCCATTGCTTTCATGTACTAAGGAGACATCTGTTAGCTCCAAAGACATGTATGATACTTTGATGCCTCTTTTTACAGGTGGATAGTCTAGTGATGGTCCTAATGAGGTGACTTCTCAACCTTTGCAGGTTTCATATGATGATGCAGATCATTCCATTTCTGATGTAGATTTACATGATGCACTTGTTGATGAGAGAGCTGATATTGAGTAGGCAAAAACTATGCCAAAATGGCTGGTGCAAACTTTGCGTGACAGCAAATTAGATGCACCTTTGTCATATCGTACTCGTTCAGGCTCTCATAGTGCCTCCTTTGCATCAGATTGCTATGCTATGGTCGCGTCTAGTCTCTGTGATGCGAATGAGCCTGTTTCTTTTGATGAAGCACAAAATTCAAAAAATTGGATGGCTGCTATGCAATCTGAATATGATGCTATAATGAAGAATGGTACATGGTCTTTATGTCACTTGCCTCCTGGCAAGAAGGCCATTGGCACTAAGTGGGTATACAAGCTGAAGCGTAAACCTGATGGTACAGTTGACAGGTATAAGGCTAGGCTTGTTGCAAAGGGTTATGTGCAGGAAAGAGGCATTAATTTTGATGAGACCTTTGCACCTACATGCCGTATGACTACTATTCGGAGCATTTGTGCACGTGCAACCCATCATGGTTGGAATGTACATCAGTTGGACATTAAAACAACATTTCTGAATGGTGACTTGCATGAAGAAGTGTATGTTTTTCAACCCCATGGCTTTGTGCAGAAAGGGCATGAAAACTAGGTGTGCAGGTTAAAGAAGGCATTATATGGTTTAAAGCAAGCACCACGTACTTGGTTTGAGAAGATACATGCCTATCTGATTGCACATGGTTTTGAGAACAGTTCAACTGAAAGCACCTTATATGTTAAGCGTGCGAATGATGTGCTTCTGATCATTGTTGTCTATGTTGATGACATGCTGCTCACTGGTCCTATTGAGAAGCATATTGCTGATTTCAAGGCTGATTTGCATGCCTCATTTGAGATGTCTGATTTGGGGCATTTGCATCACTATTTGGGCATTCAGTTTATGCAAGTTGATGGTGGGATGGCTTTGTGTCACACAAAATATATTGACACATTATTGCAGCGTTTTGGCCTTGAAGACTGTAAGCCTATTGCTACTCCTATGGTGACAGGTTTACGATTGAGTCTTCATGATGCTGGAGATGCATTTGATGCTCTTCTCTATCAGCAGGCTGTTGGATGCTTGATTTATTTATGCATTACTCGGCCAGATATTCAGTTTGCTATCTCACTGATGAGCAGGTTTATGCATTGCCCACGAGTCACGCATTGGAAGGCGGTTAAGCGCATCTTTCGCTACTTGAGTGGTACTCGGCTACTTGGGTTGCTTTATCCCAAGGGGGGATCACTACCGCTAGATTTGCATGCTTTTTCTGACTCAGATTGGGCTGGTTGCTATGACACTCGTGTGTCCACCAGTGGTTTTTGCTTCATGCTTGGTAGTGTGAAGAGATGGATAGGTATGTGCTTGAAGATGAAGAGGTGTTGCAAAATCCTTGATCTACACCAGCCAAATGAACTCCAGGAGTATATGGTGGGCCCTTTTAGCTTGCCAATGGATGTATTAGACACCCTATGTACCTTGGAAGATCACTCTCAAAAAGATAGATCAAAGCAGATAAGTTGGAGTTAGCTCAGAGGTGAAAACTTGCTATTCTTGGTTCATACACCTGTCCAGTGTTTTACATAATTCTCTGAGCACAGCAGCAATTAGCTCAATTCCTCTTGGGGAAGTCTAGGCAACTTAAAGATCTAACTTTCAAGAGTAATCTCATTAAAAATAATGAACCACACACTGAGAATGAGTTTTAACAAGTGATGACATCATCCCGATTTTCACGGGCTGCTACAGAAATAGACCAGTGAGCAAAAAAATCAACATAACTCAAAATATATAAATCCAATGATTAAGAAAATTTGTATGGTTATACTAGACAGTAAGTTGAATCCACAAAGTTTTGAATCACTGAATTTGGATAAGTAACCATTGAGGAATGGCTCTGACAAGATGAGTGAAAAAGTCGGGTACCTGAGAGAGAAGTGAAGATGAACAGACCCTGTTGACTTCAAATGAACATAACTGAAGATTGCAACATCCAAATGACATGAACATTTGTGAGCATATAGTAGACTTATAGAGCTAACTTTACCAAGTTAAATCACTGAAAATGATGCACCAAGCTCAGAGAAAACATCTCTGCAAGCTGACTGAGAATACTGAGAGTAATGGGAGTGAGTAGTACACTTCACAAGAACATGGAAAGATGAACTCAAATAATCATGAAAATGAAAGTATATTGCTTGTACAATACAATGACTTACTGATACATATGTGATCCTTGTAATCACACCTTGATATGGCATAAAGCTCAGCTCTTGGAGGTCTTCACATAGGTCTCACTAACCACGACTAAAACTGCCATCTATTTATAGTTGAGTTTGGGAGGCTAACTTCCCTCAATCACTCTCCAATCAATCAATGATTGATTTGATTCTCTACCTACCACAAATCACGAATTCGTGGCTCCTCTTTCCATTCTTGATCAAGTGGACTCAACCACTTAAGATTCTTTCACTTTTACATTAAGTAAACTCTTCAAAAGTTACAAGAGGTAGTTCACAAGTGAACTTTACATAGTCTTCATTTTAAAGTTTTTTTCATGACTTTGTGGGACTCAAGCCAATACTTAGGCTTGTCATAGACTTGCTCCAACAGCTCCCCCTCAAGCCAAGTATGCTTGAGGTCTTCAATCTTCCAAGATTACCTGCAAACCAATCATAGCCTTGAATTTGCAAAGCTTTGTACCATCCAATGCTTTGGTTAGAATATCTGCACATTGTTGATCAGTGGACACATATGATATTTGAATCTCTTTGCTTAGAACCTTTTCTCGTACATAGTGATAATGAACTTCAATATGTTTAGTCCTTGCATGAAAAATAAGATTAGCAGCTAAGTGAATAGAACTCATATTGTCACAAAAAATAGTTGGAGTTCCAAACTCCAATCCAAGATCTTTGAATAATGTCTTCATCCACATAGCTTCTTATGTAGCTATGGCAAGACCTCTATATTCAGCTTCAGTAGAAGAGAGAGCAACTGTGGGTTGCTTCTTGGATGACCATGAAATAAGCTTTGAGCCTGCAAAGGTAAGATAACCTGAAGTGCTCCTTCTATCTTCCTTGGAGCCAGCCCAATCTGCATCACAAAATAGCTTCAAACCTAAATCAGATACATAAGGATAATAAAGTCCTTCATTTATGGTTCCTTTGAGATACTTGAGAATCCTTTTGGCAGCATCCATATGTGGTTTCCTTGGTGTGTGCATAAATTGACTTAGCACACTCACACTGTAACATATATCTACTCTTGTCAATGTGGCATAGTTGAGACTACCCACTAGACTTTGATATGATGTGATGTCCTCTATGAGTTCACCTTCATGTGAGCTCAATTTGTGATTGACCTCCATTGGAGTACCTGCAATCTTACAATCTTGCATCTTGAATTTTGCCAACATGTCCTTAATGTACTTCCTTTGAGTGAGAAACAAACCATGATCTTTGTAGACAACTTCCAAACCTAGGAAGTAGGTAAGTGAACCCAAATCACTTATCTTGAACTCTTTTCTCATCTGATCTTTGATCTTCTTCATACCATCTGCATCATTTCTTGTCAATATAATATCATCTACATATACACATAGGTAGATGACCTCGAAATTACTCTTTTTAATAAAGAGTGAAGGATCTGTCTTGCTTGGTTGAAAGCCTTTGTCCTGCAAGAATGAAACAAGCCTGAAATTCCAAGCTCTTGGAGCTTGCTTGAGACCATACAATGCTTTGTTAAGTTTACACACATAATCAGGATAAAGTTGGTTCTCAAAACCAGGTGGTTGTGCCATATATACCTCTTCTATTATCCAACCATTCAAGAATGCATTCTTTACATCTAGTTGAAGTATCTTCCAATTCTTGGAAGAGGCAATACTAAGCAAAACCCTAATAGTAGGCATCTTTGCCACAGGAGAGAAAGTCTCCTCATAATCAATTCCCTGAGTTTGTGCAAAGCCTTTTGCTACAAGCCTTGCCTTATACCTATTAATTGAACCATCAGAATTCTTCTTGAGTTTATAGACCCATCTTGAGCCTATTACCTTCATGGATGAAGTCTTGGGCACCAAATCCCAAGTGTTGTTTTCCTCAAGTGCTTCAATCTCTTCCTTCATTGCATGCTTCCATTCTGATTTTGCTTTGGCCTCTTCAAATGATGATGGCTCCTCTTGGTTTATGTCCTGTGCTATGTAGATAGAATGTTTAGTTACTAATGAGGTGTCAAACCCATACCTTTCTGGTTTTTTCTTTTCCCTCATAGATCTTCTTAGGCCATGATGTGATGATTCTGCCTCATGTCCAAGTTCCTGCAATTTTGCTTTACCTTTAGACTTCCATGCTTTGATCTTTTCCATCTGAGATTCTTCATCATCCTCTGAGGTGTCTTGTTCTTCAATCTTCGGTTGTTCTCTACCAAGCTTTGGAAAATCTTCTTCAAGATTATATGGTAAATTGACCTTCCTGCATGAATCTTCATACCATGAATTGTTCTCATCAAAAACTACATCTCTGCTTACCAAGAATCCTTTGTTGGTAGGGTTGTATAACCTGTAGCCCTTTTGATTGTTGTCATATCCAATAAATACACACCTTTCTGCCTTTGGATCCATCTTGCCTCTAACCTGTGAAGGAACATGAGCAAAAGCAATACATCCAAAAATTTTACAATGATCTAAGCTTGGTCTTCTTCCATTCCAAGCCTCATATGGAGTCATCCCATCAAGGGATTTTGAAGGCAACCTGTTAATCAAGTAAGTGGCTGTAGATACAGCCTCAGCCCATAAGTAATTAGGTAAATGCTTTTCATTTAACATAGACCTTGCAACTTCAACAATTGTCCTATTCCTCCTTTCTGCCACTCCATTTTTCTCAGGAGTGTACCTTGTAGTTACCTCTCTTTTGATTCCTCTTTCTTGAAGAAAAGAATCAAACTCATGGGAGAAGTATTCTCCCCCTCCATCTGACCTTAGCCTTTTTAGTGATTTACCTGTTTGATTCTCCACAAGAGCCAAATATCTTTTGAAACATGAAAAAACTTCATCTTTGTGTTTCATAAATAATAGGATAGTCCATCTGCTGCAATCATCAATAAAGGAAACATAATACCTTGATCCTGATATTGAAGCTTCCTTGCTAGGTCCCCATACATCTGTATGAACCAACTCCAAGAGATCTCCATGCACATAACCTTTCTTCATGAATGGTAACCTGTGAGACTTTCCAAATTGACATGCACTACACTTATAAATCATATGTTGTTTTGACAAGTTAGGAAGTCCAAGCACACTTTGGTCCTTGCAAATTTGCTTTAATGACCTTTCACCAATATGTGCTAACCTTTTGTGCCATACTTCCAATTCTGTGAGTGTCTGACTACCATAATTAAAGAGAGCAATGTTTCTAGTGTCCTATAATTCAAATGTGAACAATCTACCTGTCTTTTCACCTTTTGCAATTCTTCTGAATCCTTGACTTGGATCTTCAACAAATGCTCCTGCTTTTGTGAACCTGACTTGCAACCCTTTCTCTACTATCTGCCCAACACTTATCAAATTCTTTGTAATGGTAGGGACATAGAGTACCTTACTGAGTAGGTTGATGTTTCCATCAGGTGCTTTGACATTCCCTATTTTCTCCACAGGATGTTTTGTATCATCTCCTGTTTGTACCTCATGCTTATTCCTTGGATCTTCTAAATCTGATAGGGGTGCCACATTTCTTGCCACATGATTTGAACAACCTGAATCCATGTAGAAAATATGCTCATCAGATTTAACTTGTGGCATAGCCATGTTCATGATCAATAATGAATCCTCTTTGTTTGAGTCTTCTGTGTAGTTATTGTAGTCTCTCCTTCCTTTGTAGCCTCCTTGATAGTTTGAATGATTGTAGTTGTTTTAGTTGCCATGGTAGTTGTTGAACCTTCCTCTTGAGTAGCCATAACTTCCTCTATTGTATCCTCTGCCTCTTTGATTCCTCGAATTCCTAAAGCAATTTTCAGTTGTATGATTAGTTAATCCACAAATAGAACATGGGTTGGAGACTTGGGATCTCCCCCTGCCTTGTCTACCTCCTCTTCCTCTACCTCTGCCATGTCTTCCTCTACCTGCATAGTTAGCTTGATATGTACCTGCTTCATCATCCACTTTCTTTGCCTTTCCTTTGTTATCTTTGGACTTGCTTTTATCAGTGTATAAAGCTGAAGATTGATTACCTTTAGAGCTTTCTCCATTTTTGATAAGCTTTGCCTCTTGAGTAAGTAGTTGTCCAATGAGTGT
Source organism: Ceratopteris richardii (assembly GCA_020310875.1). Classification (NCBI taxonomy): domain Eukaryota; kingdom Viridiplantae; phylum Streptophyta; class Polypodiopsida; order Polypodiales; family Pteridaceae; genus Ceratopteris; species Ceratopteris richardii. Next base: position 45,705,849 of record CM035432.1, on the reverse strand, counting down.
GTTGAAATCAGGTACATGCATGTCCATGTACAAATCCATAGCTGTGGTGAATGCTTCCACTTGTCATGTGCCTTCAAGCCATTGATGACCTGCATTACAATTTGCTCTTCATCTATTACCTCTCCAATGCTTCCCAACTGATCCGCTATGTCCTTGAGCTTTGTGACAAAATCAGTCACATTTTGTTTGGGAGCCTTCTTGAGAGTTGTGAACTCCAGCCATAGTTGATGCTTCCTAGCTTTGGTACTTGAAGAAAAGAAACCTTCAAGTGCATCCCACACTTCCTGAGATGTCTTACAACTCCTAATGTGAGGCAACAAAAAATCTGAGATAGAGTTGAGGAGATAAGACCTTGCAAGTGCATCCTTGGAGCACCATGTGCTCAATCTCTCTTGCTCTTCTTGTGTTGGTTGACTTTTGTTCCTGAAACTTGGCATAACTTCATCTCCAGCCACATAACCATATAAACTTCTACCTTGGAGATAGGCTTCCATTCTTAATGACCAAGTTGAGTAGTTACCTCTGTCTAATTTGTCAATTGATGAAGCAAATCCATCTGCCATGTTGTCCAACCTTGCTCTGATACCACTGTGAAGAGATGGATAGGTATGTGCTTGAAGATGAAGAGGTGTTGCAAAATCCTTGATCTACACCAGCCAAATGAACTCTAGGAGTATATGGTGGGCCCTCTTAGCTTTCCAATGGATGTATTAGACACCCTATGTACCTTGGAAGATCACTCTCAAAAAGATAGATCAAAACAGATAAGTTGGAGTTAGCTCAGAGGTGAAAACTTGCTATTCTTGGTTCATACACCTATCCAGTGCTTTACATAATTCTCTGAGCACAGCAGCAATTAGCTCAATTCCTCTTGGGGAAGTCTAGGCAACTTAAAGAGCTAACTTTCAAGAGTAATCGCATTAAAAATAATGAACCACACACTGAGAATGAGTTTTAACAAGTGATGACATCATCCCGATTTTCATGGGCTGCTACAAAAATAGACCAGTGAGCAGAAAAATCAACATAACTCACAATGTAGAACTCCAATGATTATGAAAAGTTGTATGGTTATACTAGACAGTAAGCGGAATCCAAGAAAATTTAAAGCACTGAATTTGGATAAGTAACCACTGAGGAATGGCTCTGACAAGATGAGTGAAAAAGTCGGGTACCTGAGAGAGAAGTGAAGATGAACAGACCCTGTTGACTTCAAATAAACATAACTGAAGATTGCAACATCCAAATGACATGAACATTGGTGAGCATATAGTAGACTTATAGAGCTAACTTTACCAAGTTAAATAACTGAAAATGATGCACCAAGCTCAGAGCAAACATCTCTGCAAGCTGACTGAGAAAACTGAGAGTAATGGCAGTGAGTAGTACACTTCACAAGAACATGGAAAGATGAACTCAAATAATCATGAAAATGAAAGTATATTGCTTGTACAATACAATGACTTACTGATACATATGTGTGCCTTGTAATCACACCTTGATATGGCATAAAGCTCAGCTCTTGGAGGTCTTCACATAGGTCTCACTAACCACGACTAAAACTGCCATCTATTTATAGTTGAGTTTGGGAGGCTAACTTCCCTCAATCACTCTCCAATCAATCAATGATTGATTTGATTCTCTACCTACCACAAATCACGAATTCGTGGCTCCTCTTTCCATTCTTGATCAAGTGGACTCAACCACTTAAGATTCTTTCACTTTTACATTAAGTAAACTCTTCAAAAGTTACAAGACGTAGTTCACAAGTGAACTTTACATAGTCTTCATTTTAAAGTTTTTTTCATGACTTTGTGGGACTCAAGCCAATACTTAGGCTTGTCATAGACTTGCTCCAACAGGTAGCTCATGTATATCTTGGTTGAGCAAGAAGCAGCCTACTGTGGCCACTTCCAGTTGTGAGGCTGAGTATAGAGCAGCTTTCACAGCGACTGTTGAGTGTGTGTGTGGCTCAGACGCCTTATGGCTGATTTGGCTGTTGGCCAGTCTTCTGCCACCACCATCTTCACTGACAGTCAGAGCGCATTGGCAGTTGCGAGGAACCCTGTGTTCCATGCTCGCACTAAGCACATTGAGGTGCATTATCACTATGTCAGGGAGAGGTTCTCTACTGGGGAGATCAGCTTGGCATATGTGCCCACACAGGAGAACATAGCAGACCTTTTCACGAAGGCTCTGCCTAGGGAGAAGTTTGAAGCTTTCCGCAAAGCTTTGGGCTTACTTCCTTTTGTAGAGTGATTTCCACATAGCTTGGCACTTCCTTATACATGAGTGCCAGCTCCTTGCTCACCGCATCACTCCCAGGGGGGATTTGTTGATATATTTAGGTAGTGATGTGTGTGAGCACACTAGGACCGCCGGGGCACTTTTTTCCCTCTTTAGGAGTTTTTTTTCCCTCGGCTTGTATATATGCCTATTGCCCTAATGGGCTACTTATCTTTGTACATTCTCTAGTAATATATTCAGTATTGTGTGTTGTGCTCCAAGATTCTTCTTCTTCCTTGTGCTGTTCGCGTGCTTCCGTAGAAGTCTAACTCCAACATGCTACTCATGTATATCATGCACATTGAAGTCCACTATCATTATGTGAGAGAGAAGCTAGCAAGGACATACAATTATCTTATGTATCAACCAACTTGCAATGTGTAGATATGCTAATCAAATCTTTGGATGGAACAAAATTGAACAAGTTCAAGATGATGATTGGATTGCACTAGATTAAATAAGATTGAAGCCCAAGCAAATTAACACATGACCATTCATGTATTAACACATGAGTGATCTCTTATAAAAATTGACTTTTTACTCCTTGTAAAAGTGCACATATGGAATCACTTCAGTCATGACTTATTAGGAGAATCTTTTCACGAATTATTGGTGATTTAGATGGAGATTAAGATCCTAAATTCTAGAGATACTTTTTGGTAGAAGTTTGAATTTCAAATTCAAAAAGAGCTCCAACTTTAGCTATAAAAGAGAACTTCAGGAGTCGCATAAAAGTAGTGCAAATTGGAGAGATATTCAAAGGGATCTTAAGTTGATATTGAGCTCACATCATAGCTCTATCGCCCTCACACTCTGCAATCATTTATTGCCAATGTCATTGTAATCTATGTGCATTAACACATTCAATTTTCTTATATCTCACATCTTCTACTCTCTCATGTACCAATCAAAACATGAACTTCTCTAACTCGTTTCTCAATGTGTAATTGATCCTTTGATGTGATTTAAGTGGTATAGATGCATTATACTATCTACTTTCTGCTACCAAATTTCATTATCATTTTCGTATCCAATCTCTAGTTATGAGCTAAATAGTGCTCATTGGTCTACATATTGATAGTGCCCAAAAATATCAGGGTTCAGCTATAACTTTCTAAGCATCATTCTTTGATCACGGTCCATCATTTCAAGTGAATTTTCTTGCAAAAGTTAGCTATCCTAGTTAATTAGATATGCCCAAAATGATTTTACTCAATTGCTAGTAGAGAAGGAGTACTATTCATTTATTTGAGCAAGTGTAGTGACCAAAATAGCAAGTTTTGGTTCACAGTTGAAACTCCTACTCATTTGTTTCGATCCAATGATTTGAAGATCATATTCCAAAGTATTTGGGTGATTATCTATGCTTCTTTGAAAGCACAGTAGGTCTACTTTGCACTACACAACTCAATTTTTGCTAGTGTGAAGCAAGAGTTTGCAGCACCATTTTATCTCTGGAAGGTGTCCACCACCTCCTTCAACAGGTAAGAATACAATTAAATATGCAATTTTTTGTAGAATAGAGAAAAACCATAGGAAAATAACTACCCAAATCATAGAGAGTTTGTGGGTTTCAGTAGAAAAAATGGGTATTGAGGCTACGAATTGAGATTCTAGGGATTGATGGTTTAAGTTCAATGTTGCATTCAAGAGAAAAATCTAGCTATATATAGAAAATAGATTAAATTTTCTTCTTTGACTTTGAGAAAAAACATCACATGTGAAGAATATATATTGTTCAAAGTTTGTATTTAGTAAAGAATATCATGGTTTTGAAGAGAAGACATTTTCTATGAGAATGAGATGTTTTGATGTTGTAACCTTCTCATTCCCTTCATGCAAAAGTTTATAGACTTTGATCTATTCATTGTGTCCAACGAAGCACAACAATTAGGACTTGAAGATTAGATCTTGGGGGACCTTCATTTGAAACACATGAACTTTTTGACATCAATATGTTATTAAGTTTGTTCAATCAATATAAACTGAATATTTGCTATTTATTCCTAGAGTTAGAAGTTATCATACTTCAAACATGTAGCCCCCATACATCCATCAATCTTTATCTAATGTACTCAAAAGAGTAACTATAGTCTTTCTACTACTTCTCCATGCAAGAGAAAGTCTTCAAAATGAAAATATTTGTCCATTATTAGACCTATTATTGATAAATAAACATCCAAATCTACATTATTATTACCCATGCAACTTATGGTTCCATGCCAATATTATGACATGTTTCATAATATTTAATTGAAAACACATATTCAGTTATATGTCTTACATATCAAATTGTAAATCTTAAGGAGTTTGGAATCCTACATCCTACATACAATAATTCTCAAGTTTTGTAGGAGTTTGAGGTATGTGGAAGCATGTAAATAGCACAAGGTGTTGATATATTTAGGTAGTGATGTGTCTGAACACTCTAGGACCGTCGGGGCACTTTTTTCCCTCTTTAGGAGGTTCTTTTCCCCCGGCTTGTATATATGCCTATTGCCCTAATAGGGTACTTATCTTTGTACCTCTAGTAATACATTCAGTATTGTGTGTTGTGCTCCAAGCTTCTTCTTCTTCCTTGTGTTGTTCGCGTGCTTCCACAGACGTCTAACTCCAACAATTGGTATGAGAGCAGGTAGTCGCTTCATCTAGGGCACCGTCGACACTCCTCAGGTTGCAGTCTCAGAATCGCATGAATTTTGGTGAGCATACTCAGCATGTTTTCGAGATCAAAACAGCTTTGCTGTGTGGTGCCGAAACCGCGATCTGAGCTCATTTCGGCCTCCGAACGCACTATCGTAGTGCTTGTGCATGCTATTTTTCCTTTTTGTTCCAAAGGTATATACCAGTTTCTATTTGCTAGTATAAGCGTCTCGAAGTCTGCTACAGGACAAGTGGAATTCGTCTAGGCAGTTCTGTTCAACTTTTTGAGATACAGTCAATTTTTTACATCAAGGTATTTTAGTCACCGATCATGGCTGAAAGCAATAATGTATTCTGCATGTTAGTTGTTGAGGACAAGTTGGATGGTACCAACTACCCATTATGGGCTTATATGATGCGACATGTGTTGGTTGTAAAAGAATTGTGGAACATTGTGTAGGGTGTCGAAAAGCGTCCTATCACACCTGCAACTGTTACAACTGCAGGTACTGAAGCTGATGCAGAAGGTGTCTAAGATGATGATATTCTGCATATTCCTGTTCGTGCTGCGGTTTCTGCTGCACCTACTATAGAGCAGTTTTGCTAGGATATGCCCAGGCACATGCATTGATAGCTTTGTCTGTCAAACGTGCCATTATTCCTCACATTCGCTCTTGCAGAACAGCTAAGGATGCTTGGGATACACTTACCACATTGTACCAAGCTAGGAACGAGGCTCGTGTTGCTTATCTCCGAAAACAGTTGGAGAGTGAGCATATGAATGAAGGTGATTCTATGGACAGTTTCCTAACAAAGATCAAAGACTTGAAGGAACAATTGATTTCTACTGACGAGGTTATACCAGATAGCTCACTTGTGCAGACCGTTCTCAATGGTCTTCCTGATTCATATCAGAGTTTTGCTTCTACTCTTCGGTTGAGGATGAAAGGCAATCCAAATACCTTATCATTTGAGGAGTTAGTCTCAGTTCTATTGCAGGAAGATCAGTCCAGGCATAAGAGGTCCATTATGCGAGTTGCAGATCAAGCTTTCCTCGCTAGTCAGAAGGACAAAGGAAAATGGAGCTCTTCAACTAGTAAGCAGAAATTTGCAAATGCTGCACATTCGAAGAACCAAGATAAAGATGAGAAAAAAACAGAAAATCAAAAATTGTTTTGCAAGTACTGTGAAGGGAATGATCATATCATAAAGAACTGTCCAAAATTGGCTGCTAAAGAGGCAAAGAAAAAAGAGCCTGGAATGGTTGTTGCAGAAGCCTCTACACCAAAAACAGAGTCTGCTAATCTTGTGTAGGAAGAAGAATGGGCGTTTACTACTGTCTGCAGTTTTGACCCATCTTCTCATGAGCAGTGCATGTCTGTAGTAGACTCAGATGTTTGGTATTTTGACAGTGGGGCAACCAAACATATTACTCGTAGCACAGTTTCTTCTCTTCACTTGAGCCTACCCCTACAGGGAATACTGTTACATGCACCAACAACTACTCTATTCTGTTATGGGAGTTGGTAAGATCATTTTGACTACTGCTGATGGTAGTTCTTTCAATTTGTCAGATGCTTTATATGTGCAAGGGATCAAGAAGAACTTGTTATCAGTTTCTGCATTAGCCAAGATTGGCTTGGTTGTGAAATTTGTTGATGACAGGTGTACAGTTCATGATCTCTCAAATGGCGATGTAATTATTGCTTTTGGTATTTTATGTCATGGGATGTATAAGCTCATAGACTATGAAAGATTTGTAAATGATTTGGCATGTGCAGTAAATGATTCTAAGGCTATGTGAGATGCAAAGCTTTGGCATGCACGCTTTGGTCATCTGAATTTTGCTAGTTTGCTACGCCTGCAAAAATCTGAAGAAGTGTCCTCTTTGCCCAAACTTGAGGCACTTGGAAAAGATGTTTGTGAAGGTTGTATTTTGGGCAAAATGCAGCATTCCTCCTTTCCAAAAGATGGTTCAATTCGGGCTTCTGAGAAATTGCAGCTTGTACATAGTGATGTCTGTGGTCCTATGCAGACACCTTCTTTCGGGAATTATCTTTACTTCGTGACTTTCATCGAGGATTTTTCCAAGCATGCATTGAAGGAAAAGTCTGAAGTGTTCATGTGCTTCAAACAGTTTTTGGTTTTGGCTGAAAATCTGTTAGCATGTAAAATGGGCACCCTCCGTTCTGATCGAGGGGGGGAATATATGTCTTCTGATTTTAATACATCTCTGGCTGAATGTGGGATAAAACACCAATGTACAGTGCCATATACACCTCAACAAAACAGAGTTGTTGAATGAAAGAATAGGTCACTCATGGAGATGGCGAGGTGTATGGTCAAGAGTAAGGCTTTACCACATAAATTCTGGCTCGAGGTTGTCATGTGTGTAGCATATATACTGAACAGGTGTCCCACTAAAGTGCTGCAATCTATCACTCCATATGAGGCTTGGCATGATTGCAAGCCATCTGTTGCTCATTTGCGTGTTTTTGGTTGTTTGGCATATGCATTAGGGCCTGAACAACATCGCAGAAAATTGGATGATAAAGTAGTAAAATGTATTTTTGTTGGGTACAGTTTTGAAAGTAAAGGCTATCATCTGTTTCATCCACAGACTAAACACATTCTGGTTAGCTGTGATGTTGTTTTTGTGTAAGATGCTATTCAGCCATTGCTTTCATGTACTAAGGAGACATCTCTTAGCTCCAAATACACGTATGATACTTTGCTGCCTCTTTTTACAGGTGGACAGTCTAGTGCTGGTCCTAATGAGGCAACTTCTCAGCCTTTGCAGGTTTCATGTGATGACCAGAAGAACTATGCCAAAATGGCTGGTGCAGACCTTGCGTGACAGCAAATTAGATGCACCTCTATCATATCGTACTCGATCAGGCTCTCATAGTGCCTCCTTTGCATCAGATTGCTATGTGATGGCTGCGTCTAGTCTCTCTGATGAGAATGAGCCTGTTTTGTTTGATGAAGCACAAAATTCAAAAAATTAGATGGTTGCTATGCAATCTGAATATGATGCAATAATGAAGAATGGTACTTGGTCTTTATGTGACTTGCCTCCTAGCAAGAAGGCCATTGGCACTAAGTGGGTATACAAGCTGAAGTGTAACTCTGATGGTACAGTTGATAGGTATAAGGCTAGGCTTGTTGCAAAGGGTTATGAACAGGAAAGAGGCATTGATTTTGATGAGACCTTTGCACCTACATGTCGTATGACTACTGTTCGGAGCATTTGTGCACTTGCAGCCCATCATGGTTGGAATGTACATCAGTTGGACATTAAAACTACATTTCTGAATGGTGACTTGCATGAAGAAGTGTATGTTTTTCAGCCCCGTGGCTTTGTGCAAAACGAGCATGAAAACCAAGTGTGCAGGTTAAAGAAGGCATTATATGGTTTAAAGCAAGCACCACGTGCTTGGTATGAGAAGATACATGCCTATCTGATTCCACATGGTTTTGAGAACAGTCCAACTGAAAGCACATTATATGTTAAGCGTGCTAATGATGTACTTCTAATCATTGTTGTTTATGTTGATGACATGCTGCTCACTGGTCCTCATGAGAGGCATATTGCTGATTTTAAGGCTGATTTGCATGCCTCATTTGAGATGTCTGATTTGGGGCATTTGCATCACTAATTGGGCATTCAGTTTATGCAAGTTGATGGTGGAATGGCTTTGTGATTAACAAAATATGTTGACACATTATTACAGCATTTTGGCCTTGAAGACTGTAAGCCTATTGCCACTCCTATGGAGATAGGTTTACGATTGAGTCTTCATGATGCTGCAGATGCATTTGATGCTATTCTCTATCAGCAGGTTGTTGGATGCTTGATTTATTTATGCATTACTCGGCCAGATATTCAGTTTGGTGTCTCACAGATGAGCCGGTTTATGCCTTGCCTAGGAGTCAAGCATTGGCAGGCAGTTAAGCGCATCTTTCACTATTTGAGTGGTACTCGGCTACTTGGGCTGTTTTATCCCAGGGGGGATCACTACTGCTAGATTTGCATTCGTTTTCTGACTCTGATTGGGCTTGTTGCTATGTCACTCGTGTGTCCACTAATGGCTTTTGCTTCATGCTTGGTAGCTCATGTATATCGTGGTTGAGCAAGAAGCAGCATACTGTGGCCACTTCCAATTGTGAGGCTGAGTATAGGGCAACTTTCACGGCGACTGTTGAGTGTGTGTGGCTCAGATGTCTTATGGCTGATTTGGGTGTTGGTCAGTCTTCTGCCACCACCATCTTCGTTGACAGTCACAGTGCATTGGCAGTTGCGAGGAACCCTGTGTTCCATGCACGCACTAAGCACATTGAGGTGCATTATCATTATGTCAGGGAGAGGTTCTCTGCTGGGGACATCAGCTTGGCATATGTGCCCATGGTGGAGAACATTGCAGACCTTTTCAGGAAGGCTCTATTTAGGTAGAAGTTTGAAGCTTTCCGCAAAGCTTTGGGCTTACTTCCTTTTGTGGAGTGATTTCCACATAGCTTCGCACGTCCTTATACATGAGTGCTATCTACTTGTTCACCGCATCACTCCCAGGGGGGATTTGTTGATATATTTAGGTAGTGATGTGTGTGAACACTCTAGGACTACCAGGGCACTTTTTTCCCTCTTTAGGAGGTTTTTTACCCCCGGCTTGTATATACGCCTATTGGCCTAATGGGCTACTTATCTTTGTACATTCTCTAGTAATCCATTCAGTATTGTGTGTTGTGCTCCAAGATTCTTCTTCTTCCTTGTGATGTTTGCGTGCTTCCATAGACGTCTAACTCCAACACAAGGAAGAAGAAGAAGCTTGGAGCATAATACACAATACTAAATGTATTACCAAGAGAATATACAAATCTAAGTAACACATTAGGGTTATAGGTGTATATATAAGCCAAGGGAAAAAACCTCCTAAGAGGGAAAGAAGAGCCCCAATGGTCCTAATGTGCTCACACACATCACTACCTAGATATATCAACAAATCCCCCCTAGGATTGATGCGATGAACAGGGAGCAAGCACTCATGTATAAGGAAGTGCCAATCTAAGTGGAATCAATCCAAAAAATGAACTAAGCCCAAAGATTTGCAGAAAGCTTCAAACTTCTCCCTAGGTAGAGCCTTTGTGAAAAGGTATGCAATGTTCTCCTATGTGGGCACATATGCCAAACTACTCTCTCCAATAGAGAACTTCTCCCTGACATAACGATAGGGCATCTCAATGTGCTTAGTGTGAGCATGAAACATAGGGTTCCTCACAATTGGCAATGTGCTCTGATTGTTAGTGAAGATGGTGGTGGCAGAAGACCGAACAACACCCAAATCAACGATAAGGTGTCTAAGCCACACACACTCAACAATTGCTTTGAAAGTTGCCTTATACTCAGCCTCACAACTAGAAGTGGCCAAGGTAGGCTTCTTCTTGCTCAACCAAGATATGCATGAGCTACCAAGCATGAAGAAAAAACCACTAGTGGACACACGAGTGTCATACAACCAACCCAGTCAGAGTAAGAAAAAGCATATAAATCTGGTGGTAGTGATCCCCCCTTGGGATAAAACAATCGAAGTAGTTTGATACCACTCAAGTATCAAAAGATGCACCTAAGCGCCTGCCAATGCTTGACACTTGGGCAATGCATAAACTTGCTCATATGTGACATAGCAAAGTAAATATATGGCTGAGTAATGCATAAGTAAATCAAGCATCCAAGAGCCTGCTCATAGAGAACAACATCAAATGTATCTCCAACATCATGAAGATTCAATTGTAAACCTCACTCCATAGGAGTGGCAACATATTTGTAGTCTTCAAGGCCAAAACACTACAATAATGTGTCGATATATTTTGATTTACACAAATCTATTCCGCTATCAACTTGCATAAACTGAATGCCCAAATAATGATGTCAATGCCCCAAATATGACATCTCAAATGAGGCATGAAAATAAGCCTTAAAATCAGCAATATGCTTTCTCATGAAGACCATTGAGCAACATGTCATCAACATAAACAATAATGATCAGAAGCACATCATTTGCATGTTGATCATATAAGATGCTCTTAGTTGGACTGTTCTAAAAACCATGTGCAATCAAGTAGGCATGTATCTTTAATACCAAGCATGTGGTGCTTGCTTCAAACCATATAATGCCTTTTTCAACCTCCACACTTTGTTTTCATGCCCTTTCTACACAAAACCACGGGGTTGAAAAACATACACCTTCTTCATGCAAGTCACCATTCAGAAATGTAGTTTTAATGTCCAAGTGATGTATGTTCCAACCATGTTGAGTTGCAAGTGTATAGATGCTACAAATAGTAGTCATTCTGCATGTAGGGGAAAAGCTCTCACCAAAATCGATGCCTCTTTCTTGAGCATAACCCTTTGCAACAAGCCCAACCTTATACCTGTCAACTATTCCATCAGAATTATGCTTCAGCTTGTATACCCACTTAGTGCCAATGGCCATCTTGCTAGGAGGCAAGTCACATAAAGACCACATACAATTTTTCATAATAGAAACATATTCTGATTGCATAGCAGCCATCCAGTTTTCAGAATTTAGTGCTTCATCAAACAAAATAGGCTCATTCTCATCATAAAGACTAGAGGCAACCATAGCATAAAAATATGATGCAAAAGTAGCACTATAAGAGCATGTACAAGTATGATATGATAGAGGTGCATCTAATTTTCTATCTCACAAAGTCTCCACATTCCATTTAGGCATAGTCTTTGCCTCCTCTATATCAGTTCTCTAATCAATAGGTGCATCTACATCAGAAATGGAATTATTTGCATCATTATGTGAAACCTATACAGGTTGAAAAGTTGCCTCATTTGGACCAACACTAGATTTTCCACATAATAAAAGAGGCAGCAAAGTGTCATACATGTCTTTGGAGCTAAGTGATGTCTCCTTAGTACATGAAAGTAATGGCTGAACAACATCATCCCAAAAACAACATCATAGCTAAATAAAATGCATTTAGTCTGTGGATGATACAGATGATAGCCTTTGCTTTTAGAACCGTACCCAACAAAAATATGTTTCACTACTTTATCATCCAAATTCCTACATTGTTGTTTAGACACTAATGCATATGTCAGACAACCAAAGACATGTAGGTGAGCAATAGATGGCTTATGGCCATGCCAAGCCTCATATGGAGTGATAGACTGCAATGCTTTAGTGGGACACCTGTTAAGTACATATGTTGCACACATAACAGCCTCAAGCGAGAAACTGTGTGGTAAAGCCTGACTCTTGATCATACACCTTGCCATCTCCATGATTGAACTATTCTTCCTTTCAGCAATCCCATTCTGTTGAGGTTTATATGACACTGTACACTAATGTGTTATCCCACATTCAACTAGAAATGCATTAAAGTCAAAATACATATATTCCCCCCGATCAGAATGGAGGTGCCCATTTTACATGTTGATAAATTTTTAGCTAAAACTAGAAACTGTTTGAAGCACATAAACACTTTAGACTTTGCTTTCGGAGGATATATTGATGCATGCCTAGAAAAATCATCAATCAAAGTCACAAAGTAAAGATAGTTCCAAAGAAGGGTGTCTGGATAAGGCCACAAGCATCATTATGTACAAGCTGCAATTTCGAAGTAGCGCAAATTGAACCATCTTTTGGGAACTAGAAATGCTTTATTTTTCCCAAATACAGCATTAATAGACATGTTTACCAGGTGCCTCAAGTTTTGAAAAAGAGGACACCATTTCAGATTTGTACAAGCATAGCAAACTAGCAAAATTCAGATGAACAAAGCATGCATGCCAAAGCTTTGCATCTGACATAGCCTAAGAATCATGTATTGCACATGCTAAATCATTTATATTTTTCATAGTCTATGAGCTTATACAGTCCATGACATAAAATGCCAAAAACAGTAATAATATTGCCATTTGATAGATCATGAACTCTACATATGTCATCAACAAATTTCACAACCAAGCCAATCTTGGCTAATGCTAACATTGATAAGCTATTTTTCTTGATCCCTTGCACAAATAAAGCATGTGAAAATGTAAAAAAACTACCATCAATAGTAGTGAGAATGATCTTACAAACTCCCATAACAGGATAAGAGGATTTGTAGGTGCATGTGACAATATTCCTTGTAGGGGCAAGCTCAAGTGAAGTGAAGAAATTGCATTGCGAGGTAATATGTTTGGTTGACCCACTATCAGAGTGCCAAATATCTGAGTCTACTACAGACATATACTATTCATGAGAAGATGGTTCATAACTACAAATAGTAGAAAATGCTCGTTCTTCATTCTACACAAGATTAGCAGACTTTGTTTTGGGTGTAGAGGCCTCTACAACAACCATTCCAGCCTCTTTCTTCTTTGCCTTCTTTGTAGCTAGTTTTGGACAACTCTTTATGACATGATCAGTTCCTTTATAATATTTGCAAAACAATTTCTGCTTTTCTGTTTTCTTCTCATCTGTGTAATCCTTCTTTGATTATGTAGAAATAACATATTTTTGTTTACTAGTAGATGAGCTCCATTTACCTTTGCCTTTCTGACTAGCCAAGAAAGCTTGATCTGCAACACACATAATGGACTTGTTCTGCCTACATTGATCTTCCTACAATAGAATAGAGACTCACTCTTCAAATGTTAAGGCATTTGGATTGTCTTTCATCCTCAATCAAAGAGTAGAAGCAAATCCCTGATATGAATCCAGAAGACCATTCAAAACAGTCTAAACAAGTGAACTGCCATGCAAGATTTCAACAGCAAAATCAATTGTTCCTTCAAATATTTGATCTTTGTCAAAAAAATGTCCATGGAATCTCCTTCATTCATGTGTTGACTCTCCAAATATTTCCAGAGGTAAGCTACATGAGCCTCATTCCTTGCCCAGTATAAAGTGGTAAGTGTATCCCGCATCCTTTGTTGTTCTACAAGAGTGAATGTGAGGAATAATTGCACATTTGACATGCAAGGCTATCAATGCATGTGCCTAAACATCTCTACCATCCAAACAAAGTTGTTGTACATTAGGTGAAGCAGGAACTGCAGCACAAACATGAACCTGAAGAATATCACCATCTTCAACTCCGCCTGCATCACCTTCAATAACTATACTTGCAGGTGTAATAGGAAATTTTTCAACACCCTACACAATATTCCAGAGTCCTTTTGCAACCAACACATGACACATTATATAAGACCATAATAGGTACTTGGTACCATCCAACTTATTCTCAATAGCCAACATGCGAAATACATCACTACTTTCAGCCATGGCCACTGAATAAAATACCATGATGTAGAAAAATGATTGTATCTCAAAAAGTTGAATAGAACTACCATGTTGATTTCTTCTAAACCTATAACAGACTTTGAGGTGCTTACATTAGCAAACCAAAACCGGTATATATCTTTGCCATAAAAAGGTAAAATTATCTGCACAAGTGTTGCAATAGTTCGACATCACAAAGCAAAGTTGTTTTGAACTCCTAGTCGCCCTAAGTATGCTCTCCAAATTTTTTGCAGTTCTAAGACTATGACCAAAGGGGTTTGGGTGATGCCCTAAATGAAGGAGCGACCAGCTCTGATACCAATTATTGGAGTTTGAGGTCTACGGAAGCACACAAACAACACAAGGAAGAAGAAGAAGCTTGGCGCACAACACACAATAGTGAATGTATTACCAAGAGAATATACAAAGATAAGTAACCCATTAGGGTTATAAGCATATATACAAGCTGGGGGAAAAAACTCCTAAAGAGGGAAAAAAGTGTTTGGTGGTCCTAGTGTGTTCACACACATCACTACCTAAATATATCAACAAGTCCAACCATGCGACTCAAATACTTTCTCACAATCATAAAATAAATCAAGCTTTCCAAAATCTTTCTATACATAGCGTAATCTTCAAATGAATAACTTGTACAACATGTAATTTTGAATTGTGATCTAGTGGCATAAAAATAGGGTTATAAAACTCCATTGCATATTATCTTATCATCTTCAATCCATATTGTTTTTTGGATATCCATATGTCTTTTTTTGCATTTCCCAAATGATAATGAAAAATTTTGAGGTCCTTCATGCCAAACAAGTATATGGAAAGTTCCTTTAAAATTTTTATGCCACCATCATTTTCTTGGACCCTTTGATTCCATAAACTTTTCATCAGTTTACCCAATCACATTTGATTTAGTCCCACTGTACATCAATGTGCCCAGGCCACTCTCAAAATAGTGAGCCACAAAACTTCGATACCACTAAATTTCCATTGGCTTCTTCATTGGGTTGCATTGGAACACTTACATTTGTTGTTTTACTAGTATGCACTTTTCTTAATATTTAGGACTTCACATAAGTTATTCTATAATCGTCATCATTTAACTCATAACTCCGCGAGTCAAGATCAACATCTTCAAATCTAACCTTAACTTTTTGCATCTTAATACTATCATCAAATTTGTACTTTAGATTTTTAATTGAGTGAATGAGATTTAAAGACTAAATGCCCTACATAAACATCCACTTCATGGATTTGAATTAGAACTATTATTTAGTGCTACATTTGGTCCATTCAAATTTATTAGTTATGAACTCATACCATTCTTTACTTGAATAAACATCGATGGAATATTTCGCATCAATATACTAAATTCCTGCCTCATCAGATAGAATATATCATAATGTTTTAAGATTGTTACACATCTCAAGTAATGAATAAATAAGCACATTTTTTTCAGTTCAAGAAAGATTTTCATCAACTTGTGCACATAGGAACTACATCTAGGCTTTTTCCCTTTAAAATTCCTTTTATGTCCCTATTAATTTCTCTTTAAGTGCAATTGATGTACATTAGTATTCAATTCCTATTGATAGTAAATATAAAAAAATATGGTTCTTTCAAACTAATAGTAAGGCTTTTTTTTCTTAATACTGGTGTTGTACTTGGACACTTTAGTGTCTTGAAAAAGAGACATTATTTGATAAATTTTCTAGATTACAAGAAGCAATGATTAATAAATTAACTATTAGCACAAAAATTGAATATTAAAAAAATAGTTTTCCTTAAAATATAGAAAACATTAAGATTTATTCATTAATTTTATGATGCGAATTTGGGTATTGGCACAAAAATTATGGTGATGTCAGTTACCATTGATTTCTTATCAAAATCGTTACCTCCCCATTTTCTTTATTGTAAATCCAATAAAATCTCTTATTTTATGTACTTAAACATTTTTATATCCATAATTAGAGATTTCTAACAATGTTTACTAGATTTATGGCATAAAAATATTTTGCTAGTGTTGTCATCTATGACTTATTTTGCAAAGTGATGGTATGAATATGAATCATTTTTTATTACCAAAATACTATTTGATATTTGAAAAGATAAAAATACTTTTTGGACAAGCTTATCAGTCAAATTTCTATGTCATTCCTTCAAGTTCAAAAAATACTATTGTTTTTCTATGCCAAGAAAAAGGTCATTTGATGAGAAAAGATTACATATGCTACAAGATTAAAGTTAATGTAATATTTTGTTCTATATAAAGTATTTATAATGCTTATAGAATTATTTTCATTACCTTGTCATTGAGAAAAACTTATTTTATAGGATGAAAGTTTATTGTAGATCAAGTGGCATATGGTTATTCAATGAAATATTGAGATGCTAAATGGTATGTGAGATAAGCAGATGAATTATTGGTTCATAGACATGTAGCATATTTATATGACACTATATGATGGTTTTTGAAATACAACACCAGTGATTTTAGTGTTTTATGCATCAATATGATATAAAAAGGTTCCTAGAGTGTATAACTATATAATGCACACCCTATATTTGCAGTAAAATTCTTATTATAGAAATGATTTTTTCTAATTTCGAAGGCTTATGTTAGATGATTATAAGACTTCTAATTAACATTAGAAAAACTATTCCAATACAAGGAAAAAAAAATCTATGGAGATATTTATTTCTTTTCATATCTAAGATTACAAATATACAATTTTTTAAACCATATTCAATCATTTCTACATTTTGATTTATAAAAAAATTGTTATTTTTAAACATTTATATATTTTATAAAATATCTAAGTGGATTTTTTATGGGGTTTGAAGGGTTTTTCAAAATTTTAGTTCATTATTACACATGATTTTTTTTAAAACAAAATTTAAAAAAAAGACACTATAGCTTTTTGTTTTGGTACAACACTAGTGTTACCCATTTAACCTCTAGCTATGTGTACATTGAATTTTCTTTCGTTTATGAAAAAAAGTTTCTTTATATTCCATGATACCTTATAAATTTATTGAAGGTTGTTCGGATGTATTATCCTCATCCATCTAATCTTATGCGTTGTACATATTTTTCCATTTGATTTTGCAACATGGATTTGAAATTGTAAAAGTGTATAAACAAACAAGATGTTCTTTTTTAGAAGTGTACACACGAATTTTATGTATACTAATGAATGATTTTGTTGTAGAATTGAATTGGTCTCTGTGAAGTCTTCCAACTTTAGAGAATCCAAGTTGAAGAACATCCTTGCATTACAAGCTAGGTTTCTAACACCCACAAAAATGGTTCACAACCAATAGTTTTTTATATAATATGTTTTTCTTTTTGGTAGATGTATATTTTAGTCTTCTCCCTTATCCATTATACTCAAGCTCATATGGTTTGCTTATCTTTCATAGGCTTTACATTATATATATATATATATATATATATATATATATATATATATATATATATATATATATATATATATATATATATATATATATATATATGTATGTATGTATATGTATATATAGTTAGTTAGTTAGTTAGTTAGTTAGTTATAGATTTCCTACTTCTTTCAACACTAATTTATAAAGAGAAACTACACAAAGAATTCTTGTGTGGATCTGATAGATTGGTCGGCCTGAATTTTGGAAAAAGATGTATTCAACCTGTCTCTTAGAAACCCTTTTCCTTTTTCTAAAGTCAAACTACAGAGAGATTTCTTTTATGGATTTGATAGAATGATCAGCTTGAATTTTGGAACAAAGGTGTTAACAGATATGAACATCTTTAAAGAGCTTTGAAGCCTATCAACAACCGAGTACATCAACACATCACCTTCACAAAAATAGTTGATGGACAATCTCTCAAATAGTTGAGACCACAAGAGCAAGCTAAGACATTTTGTAACTTGTCGTGGTTTTCTTTCCTGTTCTTATATTTGTCATTTTGCCTCACGCATACAATAATGCATGCATACACATCTGTACAAATTGTCACGTACCTCCAACCAAACTACTTGTACATACACACACATATATATATGCACACACGTGTGTGTTTGTGTTTCTTACATATGTTGTTTACTTTCATGCACGCATATACTTTCATACACATATCCATACATGCACAAATATTTATATTAGCGTGTATACATACACGCTTATCTGTATGCTTCGTTACATGCATACGAATATATGCATGCACACACACATGCTTACGTATACATACATAGAGACTTCCACAAATGCATACATACACATACTACCATACTGTCACTCTAGCACAATGGTGAGTACCAACGTGAGAAGATCCACCTCATAATTTTCAATCCGTGGAGACGTGAGGATGAGTATGAAGACTATGAGCAAGTGATGAAACAAGTGTGTGAGTGAGAAGCACATAAACATGCACACACATACAGACATACGCGCACACAAGGCAAGAACAAGGAGAGGAACGATGGAGTTCTTTGCATTAGTCAAAAAGTCTCTTACATAAGCTGAATTCACAAACAATCTAACCTCCAAAATGAGCTCTCTAGCTCTTTTTATAGTTTTCTAACTAGCTTTGGCCTTGTCCAGACCTAGTGTCCGGCCTAGTAAAAAATTAGGTTCTAGAGCCTATTTGAGGGCTCAAACGGAATCTAAAAAATATGAAAATTGGTATGTTGCTAATTCTAACACTCCTCAAGCTCGAGGAATCATCTTCTTGAACAAAAGGGAGTCTATCCTACAAAAAACGGGATTTACAATGTGTGTGTAGTGATGAAAATCACTTGAATTGGAAATACTTTATGGAAAAAAATGATTGGGCCTTATTGCCGTATTGTGCATGACTGCTTCGTTGTGCCTGCATGCTCTTCTTATGACTTGTATGCCAACACTCCCCCCTTCCTAGTGTCTGTCGCCCCTGATAGACCTTTGTTCTATCGGGTGGTCGATATAGTATTGGATGACGTTGGTGGCTAGTTCGTGTTCTCCTATCCTTAAGCCTCTTGTTAGGTCAGCTTCCAATGCATCCCAATTTATTGCACCTGGGACCTCTGGTTGCGGTGTGGTGTAGTACTCAGAGTACATGGCTTGTTCACAAGCAAAGAGATGAAGCAGGTGTGTTGGCTTAGGTGCAAACACTTCTGAGTGGTACTCCCAAAATCCTGATCGGAACATCTCTTCAAATGTTTGTTTATAGCATGCGGGAAGATACTTAATTCGTGCTTGCCAAGCATAAGCTACCCGAATGCTGGGGGTGGTGCTCATGTCATACACCAAATCATAATTTCCATTAGTAAACCCCGGTAGCCGTACCTGTGGTGTTGCTGAATTTCTAAAGGTTTTCAGTACTACCTGCATCATATCTAAAATCTTAAGCATCATTTGGGCCGCCACATTTGGCATGGGTTTCAGCCGAGGCATCCAATGTTGAATTGTCGCCATCATGTATGCTATCGATGGTGGTCCCTACGATGGCGCTATGTATGGATAATTGAGCCACTCCTTACATTGAGCATTGTTCTGTACCTTTATGTTGAATGCTTTCCATGATTGGCGTCGTGGAATAGGGCCATAGCATGGATTATAAAGTAGATGTAATGGCGCATTATTCCAGGTGCGCAGCATTTCTGGATATGTTCCAAGAAGTTTTTGCCGCCATGTCGGTTGACGGATTTTGCCCTTTTGCACCTCTGGAGGAAGGTCTTCGGCCTGAAATTGGGTTGCGAAGGAAGGTATCTTTCCTGTGACTCTCTGTATTTCTGCGTTATAATCTGCCAAAATGATATAGTACGGCCTGCATTGGAGTTCTGATGAGAGGATAAGGCATCTAGATGACAGGTTCTTGAAGTAATCAGATTGTAACACAGTTTCTTCTATGACCCTCATGGCCTGATTTTGCACGACTGTTCGCTCTTCATGTGAACTCCCGATTTCCTCCACTTGTCGTAGCCATGGGGGTCGTGGTGCTTCAAATGTATCCTAACCTTCTTCCGTTTGTTGAACTCCTAGGAAGGGTTGTGGGTCATATTCTTCTTCAAACGTTTGTTCCACAGGAAATTGTACTGTTTCTTCATCGGTGGGAGCCTCTGGTGGGGAAGATGGTCTTTCATATTGTAGTAGGCGCGCTTGCAATTCTGTGACCTGTTTTTGGAGATCTTTGAGGACCTCTAAGTCTGTGAGAAGTGAAGCCACGGAGGAGGTGGTTTGATGGGTAGTCGTTGTGTCTTTTTGTTGTTTCTGCTTCAGTTGACCCAGTTCCTCTGATAACTGGTCATGTGCTTCGAGTAGAGTTGCATAGTCTTCTAAGATGATCTTAATATTGTCAGGGGTCACAGCTTGAAACTTTGAGGGATTGATGGGTGCCCCAGGTGTGCTTTCGATAGCTGCTTCTAGGTTTTCTTGATTCTGTAGTTGCAGGCATCGATTCTCTTCATGAGTGGCTGCAAGGTGTCGCTTGAGTAGGGCCATATTTCGTTGAAGCTTTGAATTGCGTTCTAGCTGTGTCTGTAGATGACCTTCTACCACTTGTATTGCTTCCTGGTCTGAGTTTTGTAACTGAACTTCCAATATGCTATGAGCCTCTTGTAAAGTTTGGAATTGTGTATGGAGGCGAGCATTCTCCTCTTCTACTACAGCAAGATGATTTTGTAGCAGCTCCGAGTGCTCTTGCAGTCGTGCATTATGTTCCTAAAGCTGATTGTACTCTATTCTTAACTATGATATACATGCAATCATGGTGTCCAATGCATTGACTATGGATGGTGTGGTTTGCACAATGGAAGATGCAAGGGGAGGGGATTCGGGAAGGGAAAGAGTGAATGATGTGTCTATTGGAGATGTGTGTGTGGGTGAAATTGGTGGAGGGGGGATGGGAGAAGGTGGAAGTGTGGGAGGAGGGGGAGGTGCCATGGGTGGCGAAATGTCCATACTTTCAGGAGTGGATGTGAGTGTGGTGTCCACCATATACATGGGAATGGTAGGTGGTGTGTGTGTGGTTGTGGAGAATAGATGAGAAGTGGGGGTGGGAACTGAAAATAAAGGAAATGGTTGAGACCTGGGTTGAAATGTTCTAGAAAGAAAGGCGTGGAGGGATTGGAGAATTGGAGGGATGGGGGTTAAGGTTTGAGGTCGTAGAGGCGGGGAGGCCATGAAGGGTGGTGTGGTGGTAGGGAATCCAAAGAATATGGATCTAGAGTCAGGATGGCCTATGGCTGAGGGCATGGGGGATGGTTGACCTAGGACAGGCTCTATGAAGGACTCAGTTATGATGGTGGGGGCACTATATAGGGGGTTTTCAAAGGAGGAGAACAAAGTAGAACTAGAGGTTGGACTACGGAAGATGAAGGCTTGTTCTGTAGGTTGGGTAGTCGAGGTGATATTTACAGCTTTCGTTCGACGAGGTGATGGGGGAGGGGTCGGTGGTAGTGGCTCGGTTGATTCATCATGGGTGACTGAGTGCTCTTGGCTAGTGGCTCCTGCTGTTTGGGAGGTTGTCTCAATGGGTTCGGATGTAATAATAGGTCCTTCCGTTGTAGTGATGAGAATCTGGATGGTTTTACTTGACCGTGGTCGTGTCTGGAATCTTCGTGGATCGTATTGAACCGGAGGCCTCTTAATCGTTGTTCAAACTGCTTCTACTACCCCATATGTTTCTGCCATTAATAAGAGACCTTCACTGTATTCTGAGTTGACTCCGGCTGCTTCCAATAGCTGAGCCATGAGCACCCGGTTGCTCTATTCCGTGAGCAACTGTTGCGACCGCACTCATTCCATTATTTGATATAGCCTCCGGAGTTCCGCTGTATAAGCTGGGGCTTCAGTTGTTTCTTCTTCTTCTGCTTCCGAGTGTTCTAGTTGTTGCGACAAAGTTCTCTGCTGCTCCTCATCCCAATGTACATGGCGGCTTTCTGTGGATTTCCTCCTTCTTTGGGAAGATGTGCCATGTTCTTCTGTATCTGAATAGAACTCTACATCAGAGAGTTGTGTATTTTGCAAGAATGATTCGAAGTCAAAGGTACCCATCCCTTCAGCGTCTCCAGTCGTAGGAAATTTGAATTCAAGAGGGAGAGGAGGAGCCGAGGGGGCAACTTGTGATGTGCCTTCAGATCCAGGTCTTGGTATGCGAATGGTAAAGGGAGGCACAGTGGCATCCCCTCGTGGCGACACTTCCGGAGTCGTCAAAACTTCACGTGTTTGAACACAAGGAATAGAGCCCCTCATGCGCTTGGATTGATGTGTGGCAATTTTGAGCCTCTTAAACATTTGTAGTTGTGCCCAAGTTAAAGCACATTCAATGCGTAGATCATATGCTAAGCATCTATAGATAATGTGTGTGATTGCACAACAGCCATTCACCACTAGTTTTCTAGATGACCTTTTATTTGCTTCATATAACTGCTCCACAATCCATACAAGAAGCTTGATCAGTAACGCACCTATCTCCGCCAAGTAAAGAGCAAACCATATTCTTTTGTGAGGTTGTGTGAATAGATCTTGACCAGGAAAAGCAAAATTTTGCATGCACATACGGAGAGGGATGGACACGTTTGGTGTGAGTGCTACCATATCTTTCAGCTTCATTAGTTTCCGATCCTTCATGTTGGTGGGAATGAGAGCATCCTTCTCAGAAGGTACATGTGTGCCGTGCATACTCAAAGCAGAGCTCACCAATTCCAAGGTAAGTTCGAACCTCTTCAACTCATTGTTGCCCAACAAGGAAGGGAGAACGAACATTCCTGGTTTGTCCTTTTCTGCATTAGCCTGTAATGTTGAGACCAGATAGTAGCATCGGAGGAGATCTGGTTTGGGTAAGGGTGCCTCAAAGTACTCGGCTAGCCCTACACGTTGCCATATGGTCTGAAGATATTGTGTGTTCAGTAGAGTCTCAAACTCCTTGGGGAAGAATTGGAATCGGACCCATGATCTGTCATACTCGCACTTGGACTCCCAGATATACTTGGCCTCCCCTAATGGACCTGGCATGCCATTGAACCAATGAGAATTGGCATGGACTCTCTCTGTGATCCCTGTGAGAGGATCCGGTACAGGTATTTGTTGGAGGTGTTGCAGCTCTACAGGTCGTTTAGTTGGTGGCACATTAATAGGTAGGTTGTCCACATCAATCCCTTCAGTACTTACTCCTGCCTGTGAGCTTGGACCTGCTACTTCTGTCATGAGACTGCTTGTATCTGTTCTTGCTTATCTGTTGGAATAAGAGAGGCACATTAGCATTGCATAGGAAACAGGATGTTATGGTGTTCCCTCCACAATACTAACATGACATTTCAAGTGGTTAGTGGTTAGTGGGTGGAGTGTTTGGTGATGTGTGAGAATGTTGACTAGTGGTTAGTGTTCATTCTAGATGCATACTTTGGATATGCAATGTACTCAGAATGCACCTACATTAGAGGGGACTGATTTGGTTCAAGCGGTTTGATATGAGGTTTAAATTTTGATTGTGGGAGTGTATCTTTTAGTGATGATGACATGTGAAGGTTTGTGGACAGAATTGTGTTGGACTTGGGATCTTTTGGGTACCCATTTCTTGACATTCTTGGGTGTGACCGAAGAGTTAGAGGTGTGCAGTGTAGATGTTTGCACTGGGATATGTGCCAGGGATGCTTGTGAGTGTTGATTCAATCTTGTGAATGGAGGTGATGCTATTTGAGCTCGTCAGCATGTCTTGGGCACCCATATCCATCTACCATTTGGAATAGCCTTCATTGACCGCTTTGGGACCCAAATAGAAATGGTTTGTCTAGATGGATGCCTAGGATACTCGTGTGTTGTAATCCTCGACACTATAGCTCGTTTGGTGCATCTTTGGGATCCAGTCTCCAAAGCTGAGGGTTGTTCACCCTTTTGTACCCAGATCTGCTTCATGGCATGAGGTACTCTAGATTGTACAGGTTGGTGCTCACACCTCTTGATCATTGGCCTCCCCTATGTCGTGTGTTGCCCGGCTTGCTTTCCTCGAATCCTCTTTAAAAAAGAAGGGAACTCCTCTTTGACTGATTCACTTTTAGCAAGAGTGACAATCTTTTGCATCATAGGACTTTGGACAAGAATAGCATCTTTATCGTCATGTGTGTTCCTGGAGGGACCAGGATTTTGTGCCTCTTCTAGTGGCCTAAGTGCTTGATTTTCTAATTCAATAGTGATGCAATTTTGGCCTACCCAAGCCTGAAGAAGTCCACTTCTTAGGTTGAGGTTGACTGCGTGATCATAGATCCAGTCTTGGCCCAAGACAAGAGATTCGGTAAGATCCTCGTCTTCACATACTAGCACTTTGACTGCCATTTGAACCTCTCGAATGTAGAGGGGCAATTCCACCTCACCCATGCAAGGGGTTTCCACACCTCCCAATCCTATGAGATATGCCTCTATAGGATTGACCTTCAATTGCAATTCTTGGCAGTAAGAAAGTCGAACTGCACTAGTCACTACTCCAGAGTCAATTAAGGCTCTCACGGTTCTTGCACTCTCTCCTTGTCCTACCTCTAGGGTCATAAAAGGTCGTCGATTGACTATCCTATGGGAACGTTCACCTGAAGCCTCGCACATGGCCATGCGATAACCTAGAGCTTTTTGAGTGTCAAGCATAGGCTGATCTCTACCTTGTCTCATCAATTTCATTTGTCGGATGCGTTCTAAAGCTTTTTTGTGTGCTTCTTCTCGTATTCGTATTTCCTCTTCTTTATGTTTCTTGGCAGTGTTGAGTCGATTGAGCATATCCTAGTGAGAGGTTCTTGATATAGTTTGACTCTGCATCCGCTAATGTAACTAGGGAGGACATCACCTTCTAGTGTAGCTAGCTGAACTGCTCCACTCGTTGAGATCCTATTTATGATCATAGGTCCATAACCTCTCTTCTCTAGCTTCCGTGCATGTTGCTTCAGAGTGTAGACTAAAATTAGATCTCCTACTTTCAAGCCTTTATCCTTCACATGGGCATCAAAATACGCCTTCTGTCTTTTCTTAGCTGCATATATTCCTGATACAGCTCGTAGTCTTGTTTCACCTAGTCGTTCAAGGTCAAAAATCCTCGAAGAGAGTTCATGACCCGTCCACTCATGCTCCTGTGCTACCCTTAGTGTTGGTATCAAGAAGTCTAATGGAAGCACTGCATTTTGGCCACATACCATCTGAAAGGGTGTGGCTTGGAGTACCATTTTATAAGCAACTCTATATGCCCAAACAGCATGGTGTAGTTGTTTGTCCCAATCAGAGCGTTTATTATTTACTAATTTCATCAGTACATTGCATAGAATCTTATTTGTGCTTTCGGCTTGCCCATTGGCTTGTGGGTGATAGGGGGCAGACTTCTTATGTACTACCAAGAATTCTTGGGGAATATTTTCAATGACTTCATTCAAGAAGTGAGTGCCTCTATCACTGACTAGCTCTATCGGTAGCCCATACCTTGTGAACACATTCTCAAATAAGAACTTTGCTGTTGTTTGAGCATCGTTCTTCGTTGTGGCTTTTACTTCTACCCACTTGGTTAGATAGTCTGTGGCCACAATGATGTATTCAGCATGTGAACCCTTAGCTGGGGGGTTAATAGGACCTACAAAGTCTATTCCCCACTTACAGAATGCCCATCCACCCATCATAGGTTTCAATGGCATCGCATCTTTACATATAGGATATTGAGTTCGCTGACAAACATCACACCTCTTCACGTAGGTATGTGCATCCATGTGAAGGGTTGGCCACCAGAGTCCTGCAAATAGTATTGCCTTGATCACCCGATCTCGTCCAAAGTGTCCTCCTGCTACACCCTGGTGAGCAGTCTCCAAGGTCTTCAGATATTCGCTCTCATGGACACACACTCTAATATACCCATCTTTTCCTCGTCTGTATAGATTATCTCCAATGAGAGTATAATCTAAAGCTTCTTGTTCTAAGCTCCTTTGTCTAGCTAATGTCATATCTTGAGGGAATGTTTTTGTCCTCAGGAAAGCTACCAATGGTTCACTCCAATCTGGTATTAAAGTCACTTGGTACAGTGTAGCATGCTCCACAGGTGGTTTAATACAACAGACTGGGCATTCTTTACACAACTTGTGTACATCTGCTTCCATAGTTGGCCAGTGTACTCCGAGCCTTCTCAGTGTCTGTAAAGTTCTTTGCCTCGAGTAGTGTCGCTCTAATGCACCCACATGTGCTAATTGCAACCACTTAGCGTACTCATCCTCTTCCACACAACAAGATAATATTCCTTGATCCGTGGACTTGTACATACGTCCAGCCATGATGTGGTACTTTTGGGCCTTTACTACCTCTCTATCTTGAGTGTTTATGACTAGATGATTAGGTCCGTATGTCAATACTGGCGCTAATGTCTTAGCCCACTGCGGCATGACTTCCAAATTAAACAAGTAAGCATCAGGAAGGTCATCTGATACTCCTTGTGGGGCTTCTCTAGATGTGAGCCTAGAGAGATGGTCTCCTCTCAATTGGGTCTTTCCTTTCCTCACCACAACCTCAAAGTCGTATTCCATTGGCAAAAGAAACCATCTCACCAATCTTCCTATATTGCATGGCTTATTTATCAAGTACAATAGTACTTGATGATCAGTAAAAAATTTAAACTTATTTGCAAGCAAATAGTGTCTAAACTTTTTAACCGCGTACACCATGCCTAATCCCTCTTGTTCGGTAGTTGTATAGTTTCTCTCAGCTGCATTCAACTGTCTACTCGCATAGGCAATTGGAAGATCCATATTACCTTCACGAGTAGGTTGTGCAAGCACACATCCAATGGCATAATTGGATGCATCCACATGCACATGGAAGGGCTTATTCCAATCTGGTGTAGTCAAGATTGGTGCTGAGCATAATCATCGTTTAAGTTCATTGAAAGAGTTCTCACACTCATTAGTCCACTCAAAGTTAGTCAAAAGTCCGTACAAAGGCTTTGCAATGACGGCATACATGTGTATGAAATGTCGATAATAACCACAATGCCCCATGAAAGCTTGCACTTCCTTGACATTCTTTGGCCTAGGTAGTTCTGCAATAGCCCTCACTTTCTCTTTGTCAGTGGAGATGCCGTTCTTTGACACTATGTGTCTTAAATCTTGCCTTGCCTGACCATGAAAACACACTTTTCTGGATTCAGATAGACTTGATATTCTCTACATTTGTCAAAGATTTGCTTGAGTTCAGGTATATGTGTTTGTCTAATGTTGGAATGAGCACAGAGATCATCAACATAGACTTCCAAATTCTTCCTCAGGAATTCTTTAAACACATGGCACATCAATCTCTGGAAGGTTGCAGGAGCATTGGTAAGCCCAAATGGCATTACCCAAAAAGCAAATATACCCCATTCCATGGCAAAAGCCGTTTTATGCTGATCTTCAGGTGCAATGGCTACTTGATTATAACCAGAGAACCCATCTAGGAAGTTGTACACTTCCTTGCCTGCTACCCTTTCTAATAGATGCTCAGTGATAGGAAGCGGATAACTATCTCTGATAGTGGCTGCGTTAACCTTCTTCAAGTTAATGCATACACACAGTTTTCCATTCTTTTTGGGCACCACTACAATGGGGGATACCCATTCAGTGTGCTCAATTTCATAGATAAATCCAGCTTCAACTAAGCGGTCTATCTCTTCTTTGATCTTGGCAGCATAGTTGTCATTGTATGTGTATGGCTTTTGTTTAGACGGTCTAGCCTCTGGGGTCATAGGGATCGTATGTGAGCATATGTCCGGGTCTACACCTTTCAGGTCCTTGTAGCTCCATGCAAACATGTCTCTATAATCTCGTAGTAATGCTATCAATTCCTGCTCCTTATCTTCACTTCAGTCATGTCCTATGTATGTGCATCTCTCCTCTCCTTCTTCTATGGCTACCACTATTTTCTTGGTGGTTTCTATGTTATCATAGGCCTCTCCTGCTTGTGCATCGCATTTTGGCATTCTTATCATGACTCTCCTATCTTCTATTTCATACTTCTTAAAGTTTTCTGTGACCTCGAACAAGGATTCTTCCTCTTCTAGTGTGGCTTCTTTCTTCTTCCTTTTCTTTCCTTCACTCTTGATGATCACTTGTGTGGTTAATCTCACATCATTAGTGAGCTCTTCATGTCTCTGAGGGTAAACTTCTACCTCATAGAAGTATTGTTTATCTGATGCAAATGGTGGATCCATGATGATTGAGTCTAAATCAGAGTCACTTGCATCCTCGAATGGATCAGTGCTAGGTTCGCATTCTTCCAAAACCGAATCTCCCATGATTGGCTCTATTGTGAAGACAGAGATGTCATAGCCATCCTCGTCACAATGGGGTGTCCACTGCTCTTCATTGATGGCTACATCCATAGTTGCTAAGATTTTGGCCCAACCATGAGGTTCAAACTCTTCGTCAGGAAATACTACAGGTGCATAGGCTGGGTCTTGAATTGATCTATGGGTATCTTTTGCACCTATCTCTCTGGCGTTTTCCCTCTTCTCTTCTTCTACTGCTACTTTACACATCCATAAGTGGGTGTCTTCATGCATCCATGAGGATCCTGATCCTATGGAATGCACTGACTCAGTGTCATCTTTGGCTCTATGGATG
Source organism: Ceratopteris richardii (assembly GCA_020310875.1). Taxonomy (NCBI): domain Eukaryota; kingdom Viridiplantae; phylum Streptophyta; class Polypodiopsida; order Polypodiales; family Pteridaceae; genus Ceratopteris; species Ceratopteris richardii. The sequence continues at coordinate 45,677,024 of CM035432.1, read as the reverse complement.
GGATTCCATTGAATGGGGGGTACATCTCTATGAGAGAAATCTTTGAGATTCACTTTGGTTGTGACACCCAAGTGTTGCAAATACAAAGAATTTATCCCCCAATCCTGCACTACTTGCAATTGCCTCAAGAAGGGTCTTCCCATAATCATCTCGTAGGCATGATTCTTGCTAAAGTCACATATAGCAAAAGTATGTTCAAACTCTACACCACAAGTGTTAAGAGTTATTCCCTCTAGTAGCCCTAAGGGTCTCTCAATGTGACCATCGGCCATTTGCAACTTCATTCTTGTTGGCCTGAGTGCTAGCTCGCCCCAACGTTTCCATAAGGAAGTGGTAGCAATTGCAACTCCCGCACTTGAGTCCAAAATGGCCTTGGTTGTGTAACCCTGATGAGTGATAGGGAGATAGGTGTTTCCTTCTTCTCCTTCGCTCATGTCTCCTATCTTGTCCAAAGGTATTTCTGGCACTGTTCTATGAGATCCTACCTGGGAGCGAGGTTTTGACATATCTGGCACTTGCTTGGCTACATGTTTCCATAATTCGGGCTTGACTTTGAGTAGCTCTTCTAAAGTGAGATTGCACTGCACTTTAGTATTCTTTACTACCTCTGTGTTCCTAGGTATGATTGAGTCTTTGTTTCTTATCATGACCGTAGGTGCTCTCATACAAGTGGACTTTGCTTCCCATGGGCCTGTGAAATGGGGTAGCTCCTGTAAGGAATTGGACTCAAAGTCTAATCTCTCTTGAGATTGGGCACTCTCGTGCTCTCCATAAATGGAAGGAAGGTCTTGTGGGAATTGATCGCATGTGTCATCCACAAGTTCGTGTCCTAGTGGAGCTAGAGCAATTGGAGAGGCGACTAGCCTCAAACATGGCTTGAGCCAATTCCACCATCTTGGCACACAACTTGGTTCGTTCAAGCTCTGGGTCAGCTCTAGGGTAGCATCTTTCATGATACGTTACATTTGGCCCTTCCTGGATTCTGGCCTGATATGCTCTAAGCATCATACCTATGTCCTTAGGAGTGGGATTTGCTAAGACTGATCCTACTCTGGGTGGTGGGTGGGTTACGTGTTTAGAAGGTTGAGGAATGGAAGGTGATGGGGATGGTAGTGGGGGTGATGTGTGAGAGTGTGCTTGAGATGAGTTGATTCATGCATAGTCCTGGTACTAAGCATTGGCAAGCAGTAAAACGTGTGTTTAGATATATCAGAGGCACTTTGAGCTTAGGTCTCTTTTATGGCAGAGATGTTTAGTCATGCTTGCATGCTTTTACAGATAGTGATTGGGCTGGTTGTTATGATACTCACATGTCCACTAGTGGTAATTGCTTTTTCCTTAGAGGCTCATGCATATCTTGGTTGAGTAAGAAGCAACCTACAGTGGTGACATCGAGTTGTGAAGTTGAGTATAGGGTAGTTTTCATAGCGAAACTGGAGTGTATATGGCTGAGATGCCTATTGATGGATCTTTGCATGGATAATGATGCTGCTATGCATATTCTCCCTGATAGTCAAAGTGCTTTAGCTATTGCACGAAACCCAGTGTTTCATGCACGGACCAAACATATTGAGGTGCATTATCACTATGTGAGAGAGCATCTTCATGGAGGAGATATTGATTTGGTTTATGTGCCTACACAAGACAATGTGGCAAACATATTCACCAAAGCTCTTTCGAGGGAAAAGTTTGAAGCTTTTCACAAAGTTTTAGGCTTGTTACCTTGTGGGGATGATCTATAACTCCCTATATGTGTTCACATCATTCGCTCCAGGGGGTTTGTTACACTTATGTGTTCCTCGAGTAGCTTTGATGTGAACCTTTTCCCTATACATGGGCATTTTTGACTCTAGTGTTGGCTAGAGGTTTTTTCCCCATGTTAGCACATACTTGATACTCTCATATGAGGTGGTACTTTGTACTTAGGGATATTATTTAGCTCTTACTTCAGTTTAGTTCATCGTTAATAGAGAGAGCTATTCCAACCATCCATCTTCTTTGTGTGTCTTGTTGCGTTTGTGCTCCTTGTGTGTGCTTCTCATGTGTCTCTCGCACTTCTACACACACCCAACAGAGCTTTCCCCTACAGGGAATACTTTTACATGCGGCGACAACTCCTCTTATCCTGTTATGGGAGTTGGTAAGATCATTTTGACTACTGCTGATGGTAGTTCTTTCACTTTGTCAGATGATTTGTTTGTGCGAGGGATCAAGAAAAATCTGTTATCAATTTTTGCATTAGCCAAGATTGGCTTGGTTGTGAAATTTGTTGATGATAGATGTATACTTGGGTTGTTTTATCCCAAGGGGGATCACTACTGGCAAATTTGCATGCTTTTTTTGACAGTGATTATGACACTTGTGTGTCCACCAGTGGTTTTTGCTTCATGCTTGGTAGCTCATGTATATCTTGGTTGAGCAAGAAGCAGCCTACTGTGACCACTTATAGTTGTGAGGCTAAGTATAGGGTAGCTTTCACAGCGACTATTGAGTGTGTGTGGCTCAGACACCTTATGGATGATTTGGGTGTTGGTTAGTCTTCTACCACCACCATCTTCACTGATAGTGTTAGTCGGCCGCCAGATTGGAAGTTGTAAAGACAAGATCCTTTCAGTTTCCACACGTACGAAAGGTTGTTACCAAGATATTTGTAATCTTTATATAAATGAATGAAAAAGAGGCGCTCGATGACGATCGATTGGATCACCAGACTGTCTGTCTGGGTGATTGATCTGCACGTTCTGTGGTGTGTTTTGCATCATTTTGAGTACCTTGTTCTCATCTCTACCTTGTGGTTATCAGTACCTCTTCGGTTGCTGACTCTCTGTCTAGTCGATGAAGTCTGTGTAGTAACTGTAGAGTGGTTAGGAACTTTGAGTCGTATTGTGGTTGTCATTTGTGTTGAAGATCCGCTATTGTACGGTAAAGATTAAGTTACAGTAAGGTTCGTCTTACGCTGAGTACGGAATCTTTGTCCCATAAAGGTTATGACTACGAGTTGTGTTACGTTAGCTCTGATATGGTACACTGATTACTGAGTCAGTTTTAATCGGTGTAGGAATCTACATTCAGTACTGTGTGTTGAGAATTTTAAGTCTTTCTGTGTCTTCGGTTCTGGTTGATTGTTTGCAACTACTCGGTAAAGATTGAGTCACTGTATTATCTCTGTTGTTACAGTGTTTTGTGTTCGGAGCAATTCTTGAGCAATCAAACTCAGTCTGTATTATGATTTTGGGTAGTCTGGTGCTATATATTGAGAGTACCTTAATTTGAATGTGTTTGGTAGACTTTAGGAAGTGTCCGATCATAGATAGTAAGATTGTGAAGCGTAATTAGATTCTTGATAGAGTTCTTGAGCATAGTATATTGCTGTGTGAAGTGGGAAATTTGGGAAACTCAAGAACAAGGCCTCTGTCTAACAGACCCCTTCCACTCCCAAGAACCCATTGATTGTTTAAACGCGTCTCTGACGGTTAGTACCGCGTTTAACAATAGTCAGAGCGCATTGGTAGTTGCAAGGAACCCTATGTTTTGTGCTCGCACTAAGCACATTGAGGTGCATTATCATTATGTCAGGGAGGTTCTGTGCTGGGGAGATCAGCTTGGCATATGTGCCCATGCAGGAGAACATTGGATACCTTTTTATGAAGGCTCTGCCTTGGGAGAAGTTTGAAGCTTTCCACAAAACTTTGGGCTTATTTCCTTTTATGGATTGATTCCACATAGCTTCGCACTTCCTTATACATGAGTGCTAGCTCGTTGTTCATCGCATCACTCCAAGGGGGGATTTCTTTACATATTTAGGTAGTGATGTGTGTGAACACTCTAGGACCGCCGGGGCACTTTTTTCCCTCTTTAGGAGGTTTTTTTCCCCGGATTGTATATACGCCTATTACCCTAATGGGCTACTTATCTTTGTACATTCTAATAGTAATACATTCAGTATTGTGTGTTGTGCTCCAAGATTCTTCTTCTTCCTTGTGCTATTCACGTGCTTCTGAAGACGTCTAACTCCAACAAAAATGGTATTTACAATGTTGGTGTAGTGATGAAAACCACTTTTGATTGAAAATAATTTATGAAAAATTAATTAGGCCTATTCTTTTGTCTGATCTGCATAATGTTTCCATCTCCTTGCTCCTTCTAACTCCTTTCTTTGGCCATCTTGTCCGTTGATGCTTGTAACACCCCCCTCTCTAGAATATGTCACCCCTGATAGACCTTTGTTCTATAGGGTGGTTGATGTAATACTAGATGACATCGATGGCCAATTCATGTTCACAAAGTTGTAATCCCTTTGCCATATCAAATTGCAATGCATCCCACTTAATGGCACTAGGGATCTCTAGGTGCGGAGTCATGTAACACTCTGAATACATCGCTTACTCACATGCAAATAGTTGAAGGAGGTGGGTTGGTTTAGGCATGAATACCTCAGAGTGATACTCCCAAAAACCTATAGTGAACATATCTTCGAACTTTTTTTTATAGCAGGCTGGGAGGTATTTAATGCGGGCGTGCCAAGCATAGGCCACTTGAATATTAGGGGTGGTGCTCATGTCATACACAAGGTCATAGTTTCCATTGGTAAAGCTAGGGAGTGCAACTTGTAGTGCCTGTATGTTACAAAAAGCCTTGAAGATGATTTGCATCATGTCTATTTTTTCGCATCGTATGTGCCACTACATTGGGCATTGGCTTTAATCAAGGGATCCAGTGGCATATAGTGGCCATCGTATAAGCTATGGAAGGTGGTTCCTATGGTGGCATGATGTATGGATAATTGATCCACTCCTTGCATTGTGCATTATTCTGTACCTGGATGGCAAAGGTTTTCCATGACCTGCACCTTGGAACTCATTTGTAGCATGGATTGTAAAGAAGATGCATTTCTAGGTACGTTTCCAAGAGGGTTTTCTGCCAGGTCGGTTGAAAAATAGTACCTTTCCACACTGTCAATGGTAAGTCCTCTGGCTGGAATTGTGTAGCGAATGTAGGGGTCTTTCTCATGAATCTCTAAATGTTTCCATTATAATCAACCAAAATTACAAAATAGGGCCTCTACTAGAGTTCAAAGGTCGTGATGAGTTGTTGAGGTGCCAATTGTTGGAAGTAGTTGGATTGCAACACCATTTCTTCTATGACTCGCATGGCTTGATTCTGCACCACTATCCGATCTTCAAGGGTGCGTCCAATGTCTTCCACTTGCTTCAACTAGAGGGGGCATGGAGCTTCAAAGATGTTCTATCCTTCTACAATTATCGATCTGCCATGAATGGGCTGAGGTTCGTAGTTGTCTTAAAAATTTTGTTCCACTAGAATGGAAACAATTTCTTCTTCCTTTGGAGCCTGATGTGGGGATGGTGGTCGTTCGTATTGTAGTAGCTTAGTTTGCAGTTCTACAACTTGTTTCTATAGTTCCATTAGCATGGCCGAGTCAGTAACGACTGAGGAAGATGATGTTGTGGTATGCAGAACAATTGTAGTTTCTGACTCTCTTTGCTGCTAGAGTTAATTTAGGTCCTCTGATAATTTGTCATGTGCCTCCAACAGGTTGGCATAATCTTCTAGGATAATTTGGATGTTTTCTAGGGGAAGAACTTGAAAGTTTGATGGGCTTATTGGTGCCCCGAGTGTGTTCTCTATGGCTGCTAATATATTTTCTTGATTTTGTAGTTGCAAACATCTATTCTCCTCTTGAGCTACCATCAGATGCCTCCATGGTAGCACCATGTTGCATTGAATTTTAAAGGTGTGTTCCATTTGTGTGCAAAGCTGCTCTTTGAACATTTACATAGCTTTTATATCTACTTATCAAAGCTTTTTCTCTAATGTGCTATGCGCTTCCTATAACGTGTGAAATTGATCTTGTGAACTTTTGTTGTCTGTGCCGAGTATTGTTATGCATTGTTGTAACTCCTCAGAGGGGTCTTGTATTATGCTGTTGCATGCCCCTAGTTGATGGTACCCTATTCGGAGTTGCATCATACATTGAATCATAGTATTGAATGCATTATCTATAGATGAGGATGCAATTTGTGCAATTGTCAATGCAAAGGATAGGGAGTGGGGAGTGTGAATGCTATGTCTGACAGAGAGGTGGGTGCAAGTCTAGTTGGTGGAAGGGGAATGGGAGATGGTGGAACCATGGGGGGAGGGGGAGGTGTTGTGGGTGGTGAAATGTCCATGGTGTACTAGACGTGGAAGTGAGTGTGGTTCTACCATGTACATCAGAATGGTAGGTGGGGTGTCTGTGGTGGTGGTGAATAGTTGTAATGTGGGTGTTGTTAACAGGATAGGAAAGGGGGTTTGGGTGTAGGGTGTAGGGAACAATTTAGAGAAAAAGGAATCGAGGGATTGGAGGATTGGTGGGATGGAGATTGGAATGTGAGAGGTTGGTGGTAGGATCACTGCCATGGAATGAGGTTCGGTGACAACAAAGCCTAGAAAAGTGGATCTAAAATCTAGGTGGCCTATCACTGAGGTTATGGAAGCGAGATGTCCCAAGGCAGGTTCAATGAAAGATGCAGTTGATTGGGTGGTCGTATGATACAATGGGTTGTCAAAGGAAGAAAACATGGATGAAATGGAAGTTGGGCTACAAAAAATGAAGATGTGCTCTCTGGGATCAATAGTAGGTATAACATTTACCACCTCTATTTGAGGAGGATACGGTGGGGGTGGTGGAGGAAGTTGCTCGATTGTCCCTTCATGGATGACGATTGTTTCGATGCCAAGGGTTTTCTACAGGGATAGGGGGGAACTTGGCATTGCGGTGTTGGTAGCATGGGATCCTATCTCGCATTGGGTTGTGGAAACTATTGTGGTCCTCATCTCTACCATTTTGGGTGCCAGAGTCATTATCTCCATGGAGATGATGGGAATCTGAATATTTTTTTCTGTCCTTCATCGTGTTTGTAATCTGCATGGATCTTATTGGGCATGAGGCCTCTACATCATGTATCTTATGGATTCTACTACACCAAAGGTCTTGGAGATCACTTGCAGAGATTCAGTGATTTGAGAGTCTACATCAACCTCTTCCAAAAACTGTCCAATGGGGAAAAATTAAAATTCTGATGGCACATGGGGAGCAAAGGGAGCAACTTGTGACATTCCTCCTGACTCAGATCGAGGGATTCTAATAGTAAAGGGGGGCATCCTACCTTCTCCTCTTGGTGAGACTTTGGGGTTTGTGACAACCTCTCTTGGTTGTACACATGGGATTGTGACTCTCATTCTCTAAGACCGGTGGATGGAAGCTTGGCGACATTTAAAAAGTTGTAACTGGGGCAAGGACTGTGTGCGCTTGATGGGCACATTGTATGATAAACACCTATATATAATACAAGTAATGGCACAACACACGTTCCTAATTGGTTTCCTAGACCACCTCTTGTTAGATTCATACAACTGTTCGATGATCCACACGAGAAGCTAGATGGTCAGTGACCCTATCTTAGCCACATAGAGACTGGACCATATTCTTTTGTGTGGCTGCATGAAACGTTCTTGACCTAGAAAAGCAAAATGCTGCATGCATAGGTGAAGTGGGATGGAAACATTAGGGGTCAGTGCCACCATATCTTTTAGCTTCAAGAGCTTTCTATCCTTCATGTTGACCTGCCTACCTTTGCCGGTTCCGGCACCACTTGGCGAACGAATGCCAAGGCCCAAAGTTTCTTTCTTTGAAGGGACATGTGTGCCATGCATGTTGAGTGCATCTCTCACTAATTCCAAGTTGAGCTCAAACTTTTCCAATTCATTGTTGTGCAACAAAGATGGAACGACAAAGGTGCTTGGGTGATCCTTTATGCTGCTTGCCTATAAGGTGGATACCAGATAATAGCGTCATTGGAAATCTGGTTTTGGTAAGGGGGCCTTGAAATAGTCTGCCAACCCTGCACATTGCCAAATTGCTTTTAGTTTGGGGGTGTTCTCGAGAGTCTTGAACTCTCTTGAAAAAAATTGAAATCATCCCCACACGTTACCAAACTCGCACTTTGACTCCCATATGTATGCCGCATCTCCTAACGGCCCTGACATGCCATGAACCAATGAGAGTTTGCACTAAATCTTTCTATCAATCTTGTTGGAGGATCTTGAATGGGTATTTGATGTAGGCAGCATAGTTCTATCAATGATTTGATTGATGGCACTTCAATAGGCAAGCTTTCCATGTCTACTACTGGTTGATTTCTCCTTGCTTGTGAACTAGTGTCTGTTGTGATGCTAGTAATAGTGTTTTTTCTCTGAATCTGCTAGAAAAGGAGATCATAGTAGCATTGCAATGAAAACATGATGATACTTTGTCTCCTATACAATAATAAAATGATACTTGTAGTGGTCACGGAGTTAGTGAGTGAGGTGTTCCATGCATCTATGAGTGTTGGTTAGTAGGTTAGTGATTTTTTCCTAGGTGCATACTCTGGATGTGCACTGTAGTCAAAATCTACTCTTGTGTGAATGGAGTTACAAAGTTGGGTCAAGGGGTTTATTACAAGGTTTAATTCTCCAGACTTTCAACATGGGATTATAGCTTATGGTAGTGATGCCTTGTAAAGGTTTTTGGAATATATCTTCTTGGATTTGGGATATATCTTTCTGGCTACCCATTTCCAAATAATCCTAGGTGTCATTTGAGGTGTTGATGTGGTGATTATAGATGTGCGACATGAAGTGTGTGATGTGAGTGCTTTTGAGTGGTGATTCAAGCTTATGATTCTATGTGTAGACACTTGAGATTGTAAGCGGGTCTTAGGCACCTAGATTTGTCCTGCATTGGGGTCTGCCTTCCTCGACCGCTTAGGTATCCAGATGGAAATAGTTCCCCTTGGCTCACTCTTGGAATACTTCTTCATTGTAGTCTTTGACTTAGTAGTTTGTTTGGTGCATCATTGGGTTTTGTCTTCTGAGCAGAGGTTTGTTCACCCTTGCATATCCAGATTTCCTTCACTCCATGAGCTACTTTGTTTTGCATTGATCATTGAGTAGGCATCTTGGTTATCTATTTTATCTGCTTCTTGGGTTGTTTTGCTTGTTGTTGGAAGCAGCCAGAGGCACAGACGCCACGGAAGCATGTAAAGACGGAGTAGGGAGCCAGTCGGATCATTTTTTCAAACAACTATGTTTTTATTACCTCTTCAAACATCCAACAGTGATTTTCATCACTCTTGTAACATATGTAATATAGACAAAATCCCATTTTCTAATTCATAGCTCCATTTTGTGCAAGCCGAGGAGTCCTCGAGCTTGAGGAGCTTAGGTAGAATGCGCGTACCAATTTTCGTTATTTTTAGATATCGTTTACCCTTCCAAATAGCATCTAGGACCTAATTTTTAACTATGCCGGTCACTAGATGTGAAACCGGTCAAAACTAGTCTAGAAACTATAAAAAGAGCTAGAGAGCTCATTTTTGAGGTTGGTTCATGTTGGCTATTGTGAGCTTAGAGCTAGTTTGAGCTTGTAATAGTGTTCTTGATCATTAGAGCTAATTTCCCACCTTCCATTGTATCTTGCTTGTCTCTTCGTAGTGTGTGTGTATGTGTGTGTGCATTTCTATGCTTCTCACCTTCACTCTCACTTCATCTCACATTCACGATCTTCATATCACTCCTATCTCTTCCGCGGATTGAAATTAAGGAGGTGGAGCTTCTTAACGTGGTTCTCACCATTGTGCTAGAGCAACACCAAATTTGGCGCCGTTGCCGGGGATCGAGTCTAGGACGAATGTGTGATGGTAAGAGTATAGCAAGAAGTGGCATTGGAAGGTAAAAATTTCAGTTTTTGTTGTTGTTTTTACTTAGTTTTTAGTGTTTTTCACCTCCCCCACACTCCATCTTCATCATCGCATCATCATCTTCATCTCCAAAAAAAAAATCAGAAAATTCACCATATCCACCCATTCACCTCATTTCCCCTCATTTGTGCATGCGAGAGAGCGAGAGAGAACTTTTGTGCTTGTGTTTTCTTGAGTTTTCTTGCAGGTACAGAGCTCCAGTGCATCAGGAAAGCTTGGAAAAGGTAAAATTTTACTCTCTGTCAAAGATCTGCCGAGTGTGGCGGACCATCGCGATGGTCTGCAACTTTCGGAATTCGAGGTAGGCGACCACACCACGAGGTAGGCGACCCTTGCGCATCTACGAATCCACAGGAGCATCTCAAAAAATCACTGTTTGGTGGACCATCGCGATTGGCTCAGACCATCGCGATTGTGTCGCACCATCGCGATTGGCTCACGCCATCGCGACGGCTCGGCCGGACCATCGCGACGGTTCATTTTTCGGACCATCGCGACGGTTCACTTGAGCCATCGCGACGGTCCACTTCGGACCATCGCGATTGTTCAGCTGACCCCACGCCATCGCGATTGGCCCATGCCATCGCCACGACGGTGCCACGTGTCAAGATAGACCATCGCGACGGTTCATTTTTCGGACCATCGCGACAGCCCAAAATCGGACCATCGCGATTGGCTCACGCCATTGCACTTGTGACCATCGCGACGGTTCACTTCGGACCATCGCGATTGTCCACCTTTGACCGTTGACCACGCCATCGCGATTGTCCACCTGATCACGCCATCGCGACGGTTCGACCTCACGCCATCGCGATCGTTCACTTCGGGCCATCTCGACGGTTCACTTTTTCGCGCCATCGCGATTGTCCAAATTCCACGCCATCGCGACGGTTCGCTTGGACCATCGCGACGGTCCCAGACCATCGCGATTGTGCACCCCCATCGCAAATTTAGGGCTCAAATTTTTGACCAATTTTGGGGGTATTTTAGAAAAATTTTTGGACCAATAGACTCATAAGAGACCCCTTAGCCGATATTTGAAGGAAAATCTGATTGTCAGTTTTTACCCCCCAGGGCCTGAACGCTCATAACTTTTTCATCCGAAGTCCGTTTTTTGAGCTTAATAGCTCATTAGATAAGCTATTTTGAGGTTCACCTAGTTTGGGACTAGGAAGCCAAGGGGCACACATTGAAAATTTGGGCAAAAAAGGGAAGGGACTTAAAAGGTGTATGTACTTAAATGCTTGATCATCCTGTGAATTGGTCTAATATTGGATTTTTCCAGGTCTAGCAAGGACAATCAAAGGCAACCAAGGCAAGGCAGTGAAGGGCATAAAGCTTGGGAAGCGCGGCTTCTTGGGCAACAGGGCATCAGAGCAATCAGAAAAAAAGCTGACTCGAGATTGGAAGATTACTCAACCCCCTCAGTCAATTCTTAGCTTAGGCTAAACGGTAGCATTGTGGATTAAGACGATAGGAACGCCTCAAGTTCAAGATATTTAATTCTTTCAAGTTCAAGACTAAAGTAAAGGTGTGTGACACGAAAACCTAAAGGAAAGAACCTAAGTCTGACGAAACGAAAACTCAAAATTATCACGGAAAGTCGAATTCCTGACGCATACATTAAGACAAGAATCTAAAGAAATCTAAAAAGAAACAAGAAGTAAAAACAAAGAATCGGTGACGATCTGAGCGTGTACTGAGTGTGCAAGGAAGAAAATTAATGAACCTTAGATCCGGCAGACATATAGGTAAGTCGGACCGACGAAGCCTTAGATCATCAGAGGCAAGTGTGAGAACTACTGCACGATCGTGGGCTCAACAATTGAACACTAGTTATCCCTACGACAGCTCAGAGACTAGTGATTCAGAAATGGCATTTAGCACAGAAAGACCAGAAGGAGGGTCGAATGTAGCATACTTAGAAAAACCTGAAGGACCCTATAGGACTCAATTAGAGTTTCTCCGAACCAACCGATTAGGTGCTCGCATCTATGAGGATGGTTTGCGAAGGCAAGTGGTGCAAATGCACAACCCCGATCAACCCATTGGATTGGAACGTCCAGTGGTGAAATTCGAGAGAGACACGTACATAGACAAGGAAGGAACGATGTACATCTTAAGTACGCAGCCAAACAATACCAACGAGTTTGGCGTGATTCAACCAGAGACGGAAGCAAAATCTCCAGGAAAGGAACCATTAAACGAGCCTAGAACACCTAGAGGGAAATCTGTACTGACACGAGTACTAATCCCAGAATGGATCCCTCAAGATAACAGAAGCATAGAGTTGTTTGTAAATAAAGAAACGGATGAAGCCTTTTGGAGATACAAAACAGAACTACTTAGTGAGGTAGGTATCATCACTATATACGAGTTCAAGGACCCGGATACACCTGGAAAGGTTGTATACCTGGATGAGACTTCAGAAAGAGTCTTTGTGGTACCCGACCGCGCTAAAAACCTATACACATGGAGAGGTGAATTGGTATTCCCTCCATCTAGAACAAACATGAATACAAGTCAACAAGGGGCAGGAACATCCTCGGCCCATGGAAATCAACGAGAGGGAAATAAAGAGAGACCAGAAGTAAGCTTCACTCATCCCATAGGGAGAGATAGAACAACCACGGATAGACAAAGAGATCATGGAATCCCAGGTGGTAGAGATGATTTTCCTCTACCTAGACCACGTGAACACGCAAGAACATTGAGACCCACACAATTAGTAAAATCAATGAAGAATTATTTTGATGGGACAGGAGATCCCTATGACCATGTCGCAGAATTCAAGCAAGTACTAAGAGCAGAACAAGTCGAAGACATGTTCACGCAATACAACGCATTTGGACTAACGTTAAAGAATACAGCTTTAACTTGGTTCCAACCATTGCAACAAAGGCAATTTAGGGACATCCATCACTTTTTAGAGTCGTTCATTACTGAATTCTCTAAAAGTGGGATTAGACATGATACGTCTTCGTTGATTCATAGCTTTAAACAAACCCCTCAAGAAACAGTTAGACTCGCACGACGTAGGTTTAGACAATATGTTGAACGATGTCCAATGCAAGAGCTACCCTCACAAGCCAAGCAAGTGTCATTGTTCCTAGATGGCTTGTTGAGCTCTAAACTACGCTCCTATGTGTACCTAAAAGAACCCAGAACGCTAGAGCAATGTGTAAGAATTTGCATAGACATTGAAGACAACTTAGGAGACGAGTTGGAACTTTCAAAGGTCTATAAGGACTCAGACTGTTCATCTCTAGCATCCACAAAATTGTCTAGTTCAATAGAAGACCTAGCAAAAAAAGTGGCCCAGAAACTAGGAGTTTCTAGTAAACCGAGGGTGCTAACAAACAAGCGTTGTTACACCTGTGGTGGTGATCATATGGCAAATGTGTGTCCCAATGCACCACAACCACAAGCCAACCCTAGTGGCCAATACTGTACAATTGAGAGAAGATACACGAATCATACGGCTCAGGACTGCCCGTACAACAAACAAACCGTGAGACAGAACTACCCGCAAGCATATGCACAGCCAGGTAGGTATCAAGGCCAATACAATGCTCAGCCTTATTACTATAGGCCTCCTCAGAACTACCCATACCAGGCTCAACAGAGACCTCAACCTGTCTTAGCTCAGCAGCCACCCCCACCAGCGAATGTCATCTCAGTCAAATACGCTGCTGCAGAAGAGAACCTAAGTAGGGCCTTAGTGCCTTCTTCACCTTTGATCACAGAGAGTGACCCAAACTCAAACAGTTTTGACTCTACGCATGTCGATAGTCCACCCGCATATTACACAGAGTCACCAGAACACGTGGAGACATATCATTATGATAGTCCACCAGTGGAACCTAGTTGGGAGCCCGACTATGCTAATGTGATGTACGCAAACCCAAATCCACGGCCCCAATTGAGACAACAGAGACCACAGGGCCCTAGAGGACCATGCTTTAGGTGCCAAGGAGATCACTTCATAAAGGATTGTCCACATCCTCCGATATCAGGACAATCACAATACTATAACATACAAGGCTTTTGTGCCGATTGTGGCAAAGAGCACATAATCAAAGATTGTCCTAAGAACCCTGTTAATGCTTCGAATGTGACACCGATCAACGTGATAGGTATTGTAAATAACGCAGATGGATCCAACCCTACATACGTGCCTATTCAAGCTATAACAAGAGCCCAGGCGCTCTTACAGAACCAAAAGCTTAATCAAGAGAAAGTAGCCGAAACCAATGAAGTTGCAGAATCTAGCAGTAAAAAGACAAAAACCTGGAAAGATTCTAGAGAAAGAATTAAGAGAAAATGGAGTAAAAAGATAACGGAGTTGGAAGGAAGTTTAAAGGAATCTAGAGCCAAAATCCAAGAATTGACCTCACAGGAATTGAATCAAGAGAATCCAGCTCAAAAATCAGGATCAGTTTTAGCGGAACCCATACCAGAAAATCTAGACATGATGTTTCGTGCATATCAGGCTAGATTAAAAGAGGGACCTCAAGTAGCTGAAATGAGTAAGAACTACCCTCGAGCTGATCTAGAAATTGAGAGAACTAAACTTTGCATGAAGATGGTAGAATTAGCACAAGCTTTGTTCGAAGCCTCTAGATATCTTAATTGGAATAACAAGGCAAAACCGGAGTTACACTTTCAAGGACTAATGGAGAGGCTAGAATATTTGATTGAAAGCAAAGAGAAAAAGGATCAGCATAGGAACCCTATTGTCCCAGAGACACAGGAAAGGAATGCACCATCCCTGTCTCAAGTACCCAATACAGAAAGTCAAGACAACCTGTCTTCCATACATAGGTACTCACATGAATTTTTGAAAGAAATACAAGAAGAGAAATGGAGAAAAGAACAAGGAACCCATCCTCCTATTCAAGAAATAGATGACTTGCAAGAACAATTTCCCCAAGACATCCCCTCTATATACGATGATGTAGAGGAAGAACAACTGAGTGAACACACAAGATTTGAATCTAATTCTTTACAAGAATTACCTCAGTTCACAGGACCTTGGGAAGCAAAGTCTATTAGTATGAGAGCACCCACGATAATAGTGAGGAATGAAGAATCGGTAATCCCTAGAAACACGGAAGTGATCAAGAATACCAAAGTACAATGTAACCTTACTCTGGAGGAGTTATTGAAGGTAAAACCAGAATTGTGGAAGCATGTAGCAAATCAATTTCCCGAGCTTGCTACTGCTCCCTCACAAATAGGATCACATAATAAGGTACCAGAGATACCCATAGAAAAGATTGGAGACGTGAGCGAAGGAGAGGAAGGTAACACTTATCTTCCGATAACCCATCAGGGCTACACCACGAAAGCCATCTTAGATTCAGGAGCCGGAGTAGCCATAGCTACCACCGCTTTATGGAAACGTTGGGGTAAGCCAGCATTAAGACCCACCAGGATGAAGCTACAAATGGCTGATGGACACATAGAAAAACCATTAGGCTTACTAGAAGGCATATCTCTCACCACTTGTGGTGTAGAATTTGAGCATACCTTTGCCATTTGTGACTTTGCAAAAAACCATGCTTATGAAATGATATTGGGACGACCATTCATGCGTCAGTTGCAAATTGTACAAGATTGGGGAACTAATTCGTTGTACTTGCAACATTTAGGAGTGACTACCAAAGTCAATCTTAAAGACTATTCACATAGAGACGTACCCCCAATACAATGGAATACCATCCATAAGACACCAGTAGAGACGGAATCCGTGCACTCATTAGAATCAGATCCTTCTTGGTTGCACGAGGATACTCATTTATGGATGTGTAAAGTAGCCAAACAAGAGGAAGAAAGGTTAGAAGCCAGGACCTTAGGTGCAGAACAACATCCACGAACCCTACAAGATCCAGCCTATGCACCTGTAGTATTCCCAGACGAAGAGTTTGAACCCCATGGTTGGGCAGAAATCCTAGCAACCATGGATGTAGCCATCAATGAAGAACAATGGACACCCCACTGTGACGAGGATGGCTATGACATTTCAGTTTTCACGATAGAGCCAATCATGTGCGAGGCGATTTTAGAAGAGTGTGAACCTAACCCTGATGCATTTGAGGATGCAAGCGATTTCGATTTAGAATCAATCATCATGGACTCTCCATTTGCATGAGAGGAAGAATTTTTCTACGAAGTAGAGACTCACCCTCAGAGACACGAGGAAATTACGAATGAGGTGAGGTTAGCCACGGAAGTGACTACTAAGAGTGAAGGCAAGAAAAGAAAGAAGAAAGAAACCATGTCAGGAAAAGAAGAATCTTTGTTTGAAGTACCCGAGAACTTCAAGAAATACGAAATTGAAGACAGAAGAATCATGGTACGAATGCCTAATAGAAAGGCGAATGACGGACAAGTATATGATAACCGTGAGAAAACCAAGAAAATAATCGTAGCCATAGAAGGAGAAGAAGAAAAATGCACATACATAGGGCATGATTTGACAACTGAAGAAGAAGAAGAGCTAGTTGCCCTATTACGCGAATATAGAGATGTTTTTGCGTGGAGTTACAAAGATTTGAAAGGAGTAGATCCAGATATATGTTCTCATAGAATCCCAATGACTCCAGATGCAAAACCGACAAAACAGAAACCATACACGTACAATGATAACTACGCTGCGAAGATTAAAGAGGAGATAGATCGCTTGATAGAAGCAGGATTCATCTATGAAATTGAGCATACCGAATGGGTATCCCCCATTGTGGTTGTGCCCAAGAAGAATGGAAAATTGCGTGTGTGTATTAACCTTAAAAAGGTTAATGCCGCAACGATTAGAGATAGTTATCCTCTTCCTATCACAGAACATCTATTGGAAAGAGTTGCGGGCAAGGAAGTTTACAGCTTTCTCGATGGATTTTCAGGCTATAATCAAGTAGCTATTGCTCCAGAAGACCAACACAAGACGGCATTTGCCACTGAATGGGGCATATTTGCATTTCGTGTGATGCCATTTGGCTTAACAAATGCACCCGCCACTTTCCAGCGACTCATGTGTCATGTTTTTAAGGAATTTTTACGCAAGAGCTTAGAAGTTTATGTCGATGACCTATGTGCTCATTCAAATGTAAGACAGACACATATCCCAGAGTTAAGACAAATATTTGACAAATGTCGAGAGTATCAAGTTTGTTTGAACCCAGAAAAGTGCGTTTTCATGGTCAGACAAGGCAAAATTCTAGGACACATTGTGTCAAAAAACGGAATCTCTACGGATGAAGAAAAGGTGAAGGTAATTGCAGAATTACCTAGACCAACTAATGTGAAAGAGGTACAGGCATTTATGGGCCATTGCGGATATTATAGGAGATTCATACACATGTATGCAATCATAGCCAAGCCTTTGTACTCTCTTTTAACCAATTTTGAATGGACAGATGAATGTGAAAATTCATTTAATGAACTTAAACGACGCTTGTGCTCAGCACCTATATTGACTACCCCAGATTGGAGTAAGCCATTCCATGTACATGTGGATGCATCCAATTACGCCATAGGATGTGTGTTAGCACAACCCACGAACGAAGGTAACATAGATCTCCCCATAGCTTACGCGAGCAGACAATTGAACGCAGTAGAAAGGAATTACACCACGACGGAACGAGAAGGATTAGGGATGATCTACGCAGTAAAGAAGTTCAGGCACTACTTGTTGGCCAACAAATTCAAGTTCTTTACAGATCATCAAGCCCTATTGTACTTAGTCAACAAACCATGTAACACAGGACGATTGATACGTTGGTTTCTATTACTCATGGAGTATGATTTTGAAGTCGTAGTCAGGAAAGGAAAGACACATCTTAGAGCTGACCACCTTTCAAGATTAACCTCAGGAGAAGCTCCTCAAGGAGTAGCGGATGAATTACCAGATGCATACTTGTTTAACCTTGAGATAGCACCAGAATGGGCTAAGCCTATAGTCCCTATTCTCACATATGGACCCAAGAATCCTAGGATAAAGATCAAAGAAGGAGAGATTACCAAGTCTCAGAGATACCAAATCTTAGCAGGAAGCATATATAAACAGGATAATCAAAAGATTCTTGCTTGTTGTGTAGAAGAATCAGAACACGCGAATTGGTTGCAATTAGCACACATAGGTGCATTAAAGCAACATCATTCGAAACATCGAACATTACAGACTCTGCATAGATTAGGAGTATATTGGCCTTCAATGGAAGCAGATGTCTACAGGTTGTGTAAGGAATGCCATGTTTCTTGTGAAAGACCACCAGTAGAGCATGCTACATTATATCACGTGTCTCTCACACCAGACTGGAGTGAACCATTAGTGACATACTTGAAGACGAACACATTCCCTCAAGGCATGACCTTAGCTCGACAACGCAGTCTAGAGCAGGAAGCTCAAGACTACTCTCTTATTGGTGATAATTTATACAAAAGAGGACGAGATGGATATCTAAGACAATGTGTTCATGAGAGCGATTATCTGAGTATACTAGAGACTACACACCAAGGTGTTGCAGGAGGTCATTTTGGACCCGATAGGATAATCAAAGCCATCCTCTTTGCAGGATTATGGTGGCCCACTCTTCACATGGATGCTCATACCTATGTAAAGAGATGTGATGTGTGCCAAAGAACTCAGTTTCCTACGCGCAGAGATGAAATGCCATTGAAACCCATGATGGGCGGACGTGCATTTTCTAAGTGGGGTATAGACTTTGTAGGACCCATTAAACCCCCTGCAAAAGGTACACATGCGCAATACATTATTGTTGCAATAGATTATCTTACGAAATGGGTAGAGGCAAAAGCCACGAAAAAGAATGATGCACACACAACTGCAAAATTCTTATTTGAAAATGTCTTTACAAGATATGGATTGCCTATAGAGTTAGTGAGCGATCGAGGCACTCACTTTCTAAACCAAGTCATTGAATATTTGTTACAGGATTTTATGGTGATTCACAAGAAATCTGCACCATATCATCCTCAGGCCAATGGTCAGGCTGAAAGCACTAATAAGATCCTTTGTAACGTACTGACGAAACTCGTGAACAACAAACGTTCAGATTGGGACAAACAGTTACACCACGCTGTTTGGGCATATCGAGTGGCCTACAAGACCGTACTCAATGCAACTCCCTTTCAGATGGTTTTTGGTCAGAATGTTGTGCTTCCTTTGGACTTCTTGATACCGACCCTTAAGGTTGCACAAGAACATCAATGGACCGGCCATGAATTATCAACAAGAATAATGGACTTGGAACGATTAGGAGAAACCAGACTAAAGGCAGCAGCAGGCATATATGCAGCGAAGAAGCGACAGAAAGCATATTTTGATGCGCATGTGAAAGATAAAGGCCTAAAAGAAGGAGATTTAGTTCTAGTATATACGCTGAAACTACACGCACGAAAGTTAGAAAAGCGAGGTTATGGACCTATGATCATTAACAGACTCTCAACAAGTGGAGCAGTCCAATTGGCCACTTTAGAAGGAGACATAATGCCTAATTATATTAGTGGCTGTAGAGTCAAGCTATATCAGGAACCTCTTACTGAGGATATGCTTAGACGACTCACGTGGGCAAAGAAGCGTAAGGAGGAAGAAAATAGAATACGAGCGGAAGCTCAGGCAGAAGCAATAGAACGCATTAAACGCATGAAGTTAAGAAGACAAGGACAAGGGAGAGAGCATTATAACCATCTGGAAACTACACCCAGATACCCCATGGCCATGTGTCACGTAAAGTCAACCACCCATCCTAGTATAGTGGACAGGAGACCATTCATTACAGTTAGGCTAGAGCACGGCAACCCTTGCCAAGAGCTCAGGGCTTTAATTGATTCAGGTGCTGCGACTAGTGCGATTAGATGGTCCCACTATAAGGATTCAGGAATAGAAATGCGGCCAATTGAGGCATACCTCATAGGGCTCGGAGGCATGGAAACCCCTTGCATGGGTGAGGTGGACCTTCCTATCCTCATTAAGGATGTGACCATGACAGCGAAGCTACTAGTGTGCCATGATGACGACTTGATAGAACCCCTAATCCTTGGCCAAGATTGGCTGTACGACCACTCAGTGGACCTAAATCTTAGACAAGGCTCCTTACAGATTGGAACCTTAGAACAGAAGCGAGTGATACCGCTTGACTTCCCTAATGGCATTCCGATTGAGGTTTGTAACCCTAGACCCTCGGAAATGCATGCGACGGAAGATCGGAAGATCTTTTATCAAATCAGTCACGTTACGTCTACACCAACCCACTCGGGCTTGGCCATGGACAGTTGTCAATCAAAAGGACGACAGGAGATCTTCCCTGGGACTTCCTGCAAACTAGAGAGGGCAGCGACCCAACCGCTAGGGCAGATGAGCACAATCAGTGGTCAGGTGGGTTGCATCAGCGGCCAAATGAGCACAACACCTTGCGGTGCTCATCCTTCCAAACTTGCTGCGGACTGGCCTAGATTAAAGATGAAAAACGAATCACTTCCTAATGGGCAGGTCACGCAAGTGTTGGATCTCCCTTCTTTTCCAAAGCAGAGTGTCCAAAGGACCTCTCAAACCCAACCTCAAAAGAGTCAACCACGACGAAGGAACCCAGACCGACGGCAGTATCAGAAGACACAACAAGGAAAGCAGTCTAGGCCACCCAAAGGAAGCGGCACCAGACAAATATGGGTGCCAAAAGGACAGCAATCACAGCCTATCAGCAACACTGCAGAAGAGAGCAGGACAAAGTTTCAACAAAAGCAGAGTCAGCAGACAAAGTCCTCTCGATCTTCTTCTACAAGCATCAATACTCGACAAATTTGGATCGCCAAGAAATATCTTACCCATAGACCCACACCCACGCAGATTTGGGTACCCAAACAATGTATTATATCTCAACCATCAAGCCATGTAATATATACCCCTCAGAAACCTTTTCATCCTTCAAAACCACCAAACCCGATACCGCTTTTTGTTCCTCAGCAGAAACCCACCACCCACTCAAGGACTCTTAGGAAATGGATACCGAAACGTATCCAGACATCTTCTTGTACCCCATTATCTAACAATTTTCCCATCCCGTTTAAACTCCACCCTTGTAATAATTCACCCTCAACCAAACCTTGTATAAATTCACACACCAAAACCCCACATCATGCATGATAAAAGCTCATCAAGAAATGTATGCATAATCTGACCATGTAGGTGTCTAGAGACCTGCATTAGCTCTGCACAAAGATCATGGCATCAAGCACTTCACGACACGTGGCTACACGGGTTACGCATTGGTTATGGAAAGGGATTGTGGTCTCACTTTAATGGGATCATAATTAATTTCCATGCTAATGTGTTAATCTTTTGTAGCAGATCTTTCTCATTAGCGCATCAATCATCATGCAAACCGACGAAGGACCATCAGAAGCAGGCCCCAGCGTAGCTGCAGCGCCCCTCAATGTTTTACGAGCAGAATCCCACCCGACTGCTCCACCGCCAGAATTCCAAGGATTTCCAGGGCCCATGCCGATCGATAACCCACCTATGGGCTACACAGAAAAGATACACCGTAACTCTCACTGGTTTCAGGGACTTGCAGGACCCTTAGCGGACGCGGAGTTTATATTTGAATCTAATTTGACGTTTGATGACCGCACTTGGGGAAAATACCAATTTTCCTCCAGAGAGTTCGAAGGCCTACAGAACACTCAGGACTTAACTCATGTTTGGGCCAGAGCCGGCTTCACGGAGTATTTCAGTGATCCTCTGCCCAAACCTGACTTTTATAGGTGTTATTATTTAATCACTACTTTGCTGGCCTCAGAGAATAAGGATATCCCAGGAACTTTTATTTTGCCCTCTTTAGTGGAGGATCCACCCTACAAAAGATTTTATCTTTCGAAGGATTTAATCAGAGCGGCCATCAAGATTCATGGAACCCACACGCCCACAGATCGAGAAAGATTAGTTCCAGACCCTATGAAACGTGGGGATGTCACTAAGTGGGAGGAGATCTCAGCAATTACACCTGAGCTGTCAAAGCCGCTACGGATATGCATGCAACATTTTGCATTCCCCGCTCAGGACAAATTCACCATGCCACATAAAAGGATATGGTTTGGATTATACTTAGCCTGTACTGGACCTCAGACTGTTGATCTGGCGAGCTGGATCATTGATCAAATGTATCTGGCACAACACAGATGGGAACGAAAGAAAGTGCTTAATGGATGTTGTGTGTTGACAAGAATTGTCTATATGTGCTTGGCTTACGACTTGCCAATTGAACGTGCATTAACAGGAGAAGAGCTGAAGGCATTCAAAGGAACGACGAAGAAAGCCAGGAAGCCCAGCAGAGCACGGGCAGGTAAGCGCATGAGAGGCACTATTCCTTGCCTTCAAGTGCCAGAGTCACCATCACCACAACCCTCCCCAGAGCAATCACCGACAGAAGCCACTCCCACAGTACAACCTATTCGCATAAGGTTATCTAGACCAGTGGTAACAGAGGGCACTACTAGTACCGTTACACCTCAGGCAGCTGCAACTACAGAACCCACCACCACGACAGCAGAAACTCCCACCACTATTGGTGCGGAAGCCTTTTCTTTCCCAATACCACACATGGAGGCAGAACCGATAAACACAACATTCGATTTTGAAATGCCTGATGCATTCTCAAATGAGTTCCAGTTTTTAGAAGGACAGTTCTTTTCTCAAGAATTTGAAAGGCCGAGTTACCCTACCACACCCAGGGATCAGCCACAGGGACAAGTGGTGTCGAGCTCTGAGGACGAAAGAACAGTATCTGATGACGATGAAGGTGACGATGAAGCCAGCCAGGGCACGCATGATTCCCAAGAACACGAACAGACAGATGGCCAAGGCCAACAAACCGATGCACACGGTGACACCAGCACGCATGAAGAGGAGACTTTCGAAGCAGCAGCTTACACGCTGGCAATCAAGAAATTATATCGTACGATGGAGAAAGTCTGGGCACGGAAGAAATTGACTGAAGAAGAGAGCCAAACCATCATCGAACAAGAACTCATCCCCGGAGGGTTTGAAGAAGTTTACATCAGAGGGTTCAGAGAACTGGTCAAGTCCATTGGCCCGGTTGAAGCACTGAGATATTTACAAAGGAAGCCACTCCCCCAATATGACCCTCGCAGAGTTCGCCTGTTATCGAAGCCCGGTGAATACATTCGTGTTCCGGTAGGTCCTCAATCATCCCACCAAGCGCAGGATGCACGTCTACGTCCGGAAAGATCCATCACGGGAGAAGCTATCCTAGTCGACTCCCCACCACATACTACCGTTGTACATACTACCACTATCCTTGAAATAACATCCACACCATCTACTCCTCTCTCACCTCATGTTTCACCAACTCATCCTGTATCCCCCGCACACCCACATGCTCCTCCCACATCCACACCAGTCCAAGGCAACATGGCCACAGCCTTTGCCCTGCCCATTCATGCCACCATGCCCGCACCCATCCCACCTCGCCTACGTGTTGACCCCTTCATCCCTTCATCCTTCCCATCTTTCCCACCCCCTTTAAGATACCCTTTCACCTTTCTAACCCCACTAACCTTCTCACCAGTTTCACCCCTCCAACCCACGATAACCCCTATTTCCCCTTTTCACCAAGCTGCTCCAGCCATCCCCCCTGTAAACTACTCTACATTTGTAAACCCCGTCTTCACACCGACACGACCACCCACATACACACCACTTTTCACAGTCACCGCACTTGACACGTCCAGTGACATGGATATCTCACCACCCACCGCACCAGCACCCACTCCACCCGCAGCACCATCATATTTAGGTACGTCACAATTTTCCACGATCACCACTGCATCCACCTTCCCAACCCCATTCCCCATTCCCGCTGCATCTACTTCCACCGCATCCTCACTTAGCACTCCATTACTATTATCGCCCACCATAGACACTGCACTTCAACAAATGTTCACATGCATGACACAAGTACGAGATGAGTTCGCATCTCTTGGCAACAATTATCAACAGCTGCAGAGGACGACAAATGAATTACAGTCGCAGCTTAATTCATTATCAATCGAGAATGCCTCTGTAAATACGCGATACCAAGAACTAAGAGAGGCATATCATAAGCTAGAGCTAGAAAGTGAAGAGAAAACAAAAGAAGCCACTGCTGATCTGGACAACCTGCTTCGAGCCCAAACGATTAGGAACGCGACGCTGACCAGGAATATGAGCTTACTCAGGAGACACTTAGCCGCAGCAAAAGAGGAGAACCAGCGACTCCAAGAGCAGAATAGAGAGAATTTGGAAGCGGCATTGGACCATCCAGAACAACCCCTAAGTCCTAGCAGATTCAAGGCAATCCCATCCGAAGCAATGAAGATGTTGCTAGATGACCATGTTCGACTGCTCGAGGACTATGATCGAATGAACGAAGAGCATCAGAAGTTAAAAGAAGATCACAAGCTACTACAGCTCAGAGAACCGGCACCACAACAAGTACAAGTAGCAGTAGAAGTACCAGAACCTGTGGACCCCTCTCCTGACCTCATAGAGGAACTCAACGCATTACGGGCCCAGGTAGTCACACTCCAATCACGCATAGATGTATACGAAGCACCACCACGGCCTGACTCCCCACCGGAAATCCCAGCTGACGACGCGAACATAACCATTCCGGTGGAGGAAACGTTTGAAGAAGCATACGAGCCAATACCCATCCCAGGCGGACAAGTCACGGCCGAAGGCCAGATGACCTATGAACTTCCTACCCCCGCGTGGATGAAAACGATTGAGGAACTTGGAACGACACATTCAGCAAGAGTAGAGGCCCAGCTACATGTTATGGCCATGATCGAAGAAAGAATTTTGCAATCTCCCTACTTTGCTCAATTGGCCCCACGCAAGTACATATCCGGGCATGAGATTCAATACAAACCATACTTCATGCTAATGGCCAAATACCAGCTGGCCATAGAGAAGCGAACGGGCAAGAAGCCATCACATGCGACTCAATTTGAGCCTGAAGACTTGCCACTGGATGCGCAACAAGGCACTATTTATCAACCAGATTGGCGTACACGTCTTTTACAGGAGTACCCTGAAATGATGAGCACATGGGTTAAGGCACCTTTACATTTAAAATACAATCCGTGTTGGGGACCAGTGCCACGACGCCGCTCCTGGACTGCCTTCGCTATCAAAGTACAAAACAATAAGCAGTGCCAAGACTGGCTGAATTACCCCTATTTTAAGCCACCCATCGAGTTACCAACTATTGGCTATATGATGGCTACAATCCGTCACTGGCTCCCTTGCTTGAGATATATGGATGATATAGCAGCGCATATGACTGTCAAGATATTTGACATGATGCAAATGATATTTAAAGTCTTCCGGCGAGTCAAAGCACCACATGTTAACACCCCAGGATTTGAGCATGGCAACTTGGATCTCGCATATGACATGAGTACGACGCCATCGCTCCGGGTTTGTTACGCCTGGCATTGCAGAGTCAAGTACTTACCGGCGTGCTACAAGCAGACATTTGAAGAGATGTTCACCACCGGATTTTGGGAATACCACTCTGAAGTGTTCATCAGCAGGCCGACCCACTTATTGCACTTATTTGCCTGTGAACAGTTGGTGTATTCCACGCATTACAGACTCCCACCATCCGATGAACCACAACCAGTTAATTGGGAGAAACTCGAGGCCGACCTGGCCCGAGGCATTCGAGTATCTGAGCACACCCTCGCTCACGACCTCCTACAAAACTACATCCGACAGACCTCACAGCAAGGTTCTGTCAGGGACGACAGAAGCGAGAGGGAGGGGGGTGTTGGAAGCAGCCAGAGGCACAGACGCCACGGAAGCATGTAAAGACGGAGCAGGGACCCAGTCGGATCATTTTTTCAAACAACTATGTTTTTATTACCTCTTCAAACATCCAACAGTGATTTTCATCACTCTTGTAACATATGTAATATAGACAAAATCCCATTTTCTAATTCATAGCTCCATTTTGTGCAAGCCGAGGAGTCCTCGAGCTTGAGAGCTTAGGTAGAATGCGCGTACCAATTTTCGTTATTTTTAGATATCGTTTACCCTTCCAAATAGCATCTAGGACCTAATTTTTAACTATGCCGGTCACTAGATGTGAAACCGGTCAAAACTAGTCTAGAAACTATAAAAAGAGCTAGAGAGCTCATTTTTGAGGTTGGTTCATGTTGGCTAGTGTGAGCTTAGAGCTAGTTTGAGCTTGTAATAGTGTTCTTGATCAATAGAGCTAATTTCCCACCTTCCATTGTATCTTGCTTGTCTCTTCGTAGTGTGTGTGTATGTGTGTGTGCATTTCTATGCTTCTCACCTTCACTCTCACTTCATCTCACATTCACGATCTTCATATCACTCCTATCTCTTCCGCGGATTGACATTAAGGAGGTGGAGCTTCTTAACGTGGTTCTCACCATTGTGCTAGAGCAACACTTGTTTTTCTAGGACCATCTTTGGAAAAGAAGGGAGTTTCATATTGTCTTTTGTGACTCCTTCATGAGTGGCCTTCTTTTGCACCATAGAACTTTGGACAAGAATAGCATCGGTATCATCATGTGTGTTCCTGGAAGGACCATGAGTGGGTGCCTTTTCTAGTTGCTTGAGCGCTTGACTTTTTAGCTCGACTGTGATGCAGTTTTGATTTACCCAGATGTGAAGAAGTTCACTTCTTAGGTTCAGGTTGATTGTATGTTCATAGATCCAGTCTTGGCCCAAGATAAGAGGTTTAGTGAGATCCTCGTCTTGACACACTAGCACTTTGATTGTCATTAGAACAACTTGAAGGTACATGGGAAGCTCCACCTTGCCCATGCAAGGGGCTTCCACACCTCCCAATCCTATGAGATATTCTTCTATGCGATTGATATTTAATTGCAATTCTTGATAGTAAGAAAGTCTGACTGCACTAGTGGCCCCACTTGAGTCAATTAAGGCTCTTACAATCCTTGCACTCTTTTCGTGTCCTACCTCTAGGGTCACAAAAAGGAGGTCAATCGACTATTCTAGGTGAAATTGCACATGGTGCTTGGCACATCGCCATGTGATATATATCTTGGCACATCATGAGTATTTGACCTAGGTTGATCTCTACCCTATCTCCTCAATTTCATTCATCGGATGCATTCTAAGGCTTCTACCTTTGCTTCTTCTTGCACTTGTTTTTCCTCTTCCTTTCGTTTCTTTGTAGTGTTGATTTGATTTAGCATTTCCTCGGTGAGAGGTTCTTGATATAATTTGACTCCACATCCACTAATATAACCAGGTAGGATGTTACCTTCTAGAGTGGCTAATTGGACAGGTCTACTTGTTGATATTGTTGCTCGGATCCCACAGATGTACAGATGTACAGGATAGTACAGAAACAAAATCTCACAAAAGCATAAACAAAATAGAAAGAGATAAGAGAATTGACACCAGATTGGGTACAATCTCCCCCCACATACTTTGATGAATGAGTCTATCAGAGCATGTGTATTTATAGGTATTTTTCATTTCGTCGTGAATAGAAGATACATGAGGGTGGCACTTCAAAAAGCATGCGTTTACAATAACTTGCTTTATTCACAAAATCGTCGCTTTTCAAGTGTTGCTCTAGCACAATGGTGAGGACCACGTTAAGAAGCTCCACCTCCTTAATGTCAATCCGCGGAAGAGATAGGAGTGATATGAAGATCGTGAATGTGACATGAAGTGAGAGTGAAGGTGAGAAGCATAGAGATGCACACACACACTACGAAAAGACAAGCAAGACACAATGGAAGGTGAGAAATCAACTCTATTGCTCAAGATCTCAATTACAAGCTCAAAATAGATCTAAGCTCACACTAACCAACAAGCTAACCTCAAAAATGAGCTCTCTAGCTCTTTTTATAGATTCTAGACTAGTTTTGACCGGTTTCACATCTAGTGACCGGCATAGTTAAAAAAATAGGTACTAAGTGCTATTTGAAAGGGTAAACGGTGTCTAAAAATAACCAAAATTGATACGCTCATTCTACCTAAGCTCCTCAAGCTTGAGGACTCCTCGGCTTGCACAAAATGGAGCTATAAATTACAAAAAGGGTTTTTCTATGTTACATATGTTACACTAGTGATGAAAATCACTATTGGAGGTTTTGAAGAATATTTATAAAACATAAATCTTTGAAAAATTGATTCCCCTGACTCCCTGCTCTGTCTTTACATGCTTCCGCGCCTTCTATGCCTCTGGCTGCTGCCAACACCCCCCTCCCTCTCGCTTCTGTCATCCGCGACAGAACCTTGTTGTGTGGTCTGTCGGATGTAGTTCTGTAGGAGGTCTTGAGCGAGGGTGTGCTCTGATACTCAAATACCTCGGGCCAGATCTGCCTCGAGTTTCTCCCAATCAATGGGTTGTGGTTCATCTGATGGCGGGAGTCGATAATGCGTGGAATAGACCATCTATTCACAGGCAAATAGTTGAAGTAAATGCGTAGGCCTGCTGATGAACACTTCTGAATGGTATTTCCAAAAACCGGTTGTGAACATATCTTCGAAGGTTTGCTTGTAGCACGCCGGTAAGTATTTGATTCTGCAATGCCAGGCATAACACACCCAAAGCGATGGCATTGTACTCATGTCATATGCAAGATCTAGATTGCCATGCTCGAAGCCCGGGGTGTTTACATGAGGTGTCTTAACGTGTCTGAAGACTTTAAAAACCATTTGCATCATGTCAAATATCTTGACAGTCATGTGTCCTTCTATATCATCCATGTGTTTCAAGCGAGGGAGCCAATGACGAATCGTTGCCATCATGTATCCGACTGTAGGTGGTCCTGAGGGTGGAGTGAAGTATGGGTAGTTTAGCCAACCTGGCATTGCTTGTTGTTTTGTATCTTAATCGCAAATGCCTTCCAGGAACGACGACGTGGCACTGGTCCCCAACATGGGTTGTATTTTAAGTGTAGTGGTGCCTTGGCCCATGTACTCATCATTTCAGGATATTTTTGTAAGAGATCCTTGCGCCATTATGGTTGATAGATCTCTCCTTGCTGCGCATCTGATGGCAAATCTTCCGGTTCAAATTGAGTTGCGTGGGAGGGCTTTTTGCCTGTTTCTTTCTCTATGGCCAACTGATATTCTACCATTAACATAAAATAAGGTTTATACTGTAGCTCGTGCCCTGATATGTATCTGCGCGGGGCCAAATGAGCAAAGTAGGGCGACTGTAAAATTCTTTCCTCAATCATTGCCATTGCGTGCAATTGCGCCTCTACTCGTGCTGAGTGGGTTGTTCCAAGCTCTTCAATTGTCTTCATGCATGCGGGAGTTGGAAGTTCGAAAGTTGTCTGGCCTTCAGCCGTGACTCGTCTGCCTGGGATGGGTTGGGGCTCGTAGGCTTCTTCAAAAGTTTCCTCCACTGGAATAGTTACATTTTCTTCATCAGTTGGGAGCTCTGGTGGGGAATCTAGCCTTGGTGGTGCTTCATATATAGCTATCCGCGATTCAAGAGTTGATACCTGGGCCCGTAATGCGTTGAGTTCCTCTAGGATGTCAGGAGATGGGTCCGCAGGAGCTGGTAGGCCTTGTAGTATTGGTGCTCTTAACTGCAAAATCTTGTTTTCATCTTTGAGTTTCTGAAACTCCTCGTTCATGATGTCGTACTCATCTAACAATCTGATATGATCATCTAACAACATTTTCATTGATTCTGAGGGAACGGCCTTAAAGTGACTGGGGCTTAGCGGTTGGTCTGGCTTATCTAAGGCAGCTTCTAGATTCTCTCTATTTTGCTCTTGTAAGCGCTGGTTTTCTTCTTTCGCGGCTGCCAAGTGTCGTCTAAGTAATCCCATATTTCGTGTTAACGTTGCATTGTGAATGCTTTGTGCCCTTAACAAATTATCAAGATCAGTAGTGGCCTCTTTGGTTTTCTCTTCACTTTCTAGTTCTAGTTTGTGGTATGCCTCACGGAGTTCTTGGTATCTGGTGTTTAGGGAGGCATTCTCGATGGTCAGTAAATTTAGCTACGACTGTAAATCATTGGTTTTCCTCTGCAGCTGCTGATAATTATTTCCCAGAGATGTGAACTCATCTCTTACTTGAGTCATACACATGAACATTTGTCGAAATGCAGTATCTACAGTGGGTGATAATATTAACGATGTGCGAAGCGAAGATGCAGTAGGTGTAGATGTAAAGGGAATGGGGAATGGGGGTGGGAAAGTGGATGCTGTGGTGATTGTGGAAAATTGTGGTGTGCTTAAATATTGTGGTGCCTCAAATGAAGTGAGGGGAGGTGCGGTGGGTGGTGATATATGCATATCGTTGGATGTGGTATCGGGTGCGGTGACAGTGAATAGTGGTGTGATCGTGGGTAAGTGTGTGGGTGTAAATACAAGATCTACAAAGGTTGAAGAGTAATTTACAGAGGGGTTGTCTTGGACGGCTTGGTGGAAAGGGGAAAGAGGAATGACGGTGGGTTGGGGAGGTGAGACTGGGGAGAAGGTTAATGGAGGTGGGAATGGGAAAAGGGGTCTTGGAGGTGTGGGGAAGGACGGAAAGGATGGAGGGAAAATTGGATTGGATAGGAAGGTGGGTGTGCTAGGTGGTAGACTAGGTTGAGTGGGTGCGGGAATGGTGGGATGAATGGGAGTAAGGACTACTTCTGCTACTCTGTCAGAGAAGGAGGATGTTGTTCTGGGGAAGGAGGGTGTATGGGGGAGGTTGGATGGATGGGAGGTGACGGAGGAGCAGTTGAGGTGGTCGGTACTTCGACAACTGTGGTGGTATGTACAGCAGTAGTAGGGGGTGGGGAGTCGACGATAATGGTGTCCTCTGCCAATGAGCCTTCTGGGATGAGACGTGCTTCCCTGGCCTGTTCTGAAGACTGACCGTCGGTGGGTACCCGAATGTATTCACCCGGTTTGGTTAGTAGACGGATTCTGCGAGGGTCATACTGCGGTAACGGTTTCCTCTGCAAATATCATAAGGCTTCTGTGGATCCCACTGATTTGACAAGTTCTCTGAAGCCTCTGATGTACACTTCTTCGAATCCTCCTGAGACTAGTTCCTATTCTATAATTGCTTGGCTCTCTTCCTCATTCAATTTCTTGCGCGCCCAAACTTTCTCCATGGTGCGATACAATTTCTTGATAGCTAGTGTATAGGCTGCTGCTTCATAGGTTTCATCTTCATGTGTGCTCGTGTCACCTTGGGTGTCGGTTTTTCGTCCTTGTTCGTCTATGTGTACATGTTCTTGGGATTCATGTGTGCCCTGACTGGCTTCATCATCGCCTTCATCTTCGTCGGTTTCCATTCTTTCTTCCTCGGAACTAGACACTATTTGTCCTTGTGGTTGGTCTCGGGGCGTGGTCGGGTAACTTGGCCGCTTGTATTCTTGAGAGAAGATCTGACCTTCTGAAAACTGAAATTCATTCAAGAAGGCATCCTGCATTTCAAAATCAAAGGTTGTATCCAGTGGCTCTGCTTCCATGTTTGGTATCGGAAAAGAGAAAGCTTCTACACCAATAGTGGTGGGAACTTCTGCTGTCGTGGTGGTAGGTCCTGGGACACTAGCTACTTGAGGAGTGACTGTGTTGGTAGTGCCCTCCGTTACAACTGGTCTTGATAACCGTATACGAATAGGTTGTACTGTTGGAGTGGCTTCTGTCGGAGACTGCTCTGGAGATGGTTGTGGTGAGGGTGATTCCGGCACCTGAAGGCAGGGGATAGTTCCTCTCATTCACTTTCCTGCTCTTCCTTTGCTGGGCTTCCTAGCTTTCTTTGTGGTTCCTTTAAACGCTTTCAGCTCCTCACTTGTCATTGCTCACTCAATCGGCAAGTCATATGCTAAGCACATATATACAATTCTAGTCAGTGCGCAGCATCCATTGATGACCTTCTTTCTTTCCCATCTGTGTTATAGGTTTCTGCTGAGGGACAAAAGGTGATATCGGATGTGGTGATATTGAGGGTTGAAGAGATTTTTGAGGGGTATATATTACATGGCTTGAGGGTTGAGCTATAATACACTGTTTGGGTACCCAAATTTGCGTGGCTGTGGGTCGATTTGTAAGGTACTTCTTGGCGATCCAAATTTGTTGAATGTTTGTATTCGTAGAAGAATGTTTAGAAGACTTTCAATACTGTCTCTGCTTCTGCTGAAACTTCTTCTTGTCATTGTCTGCATTGTTGAAACTTGTCGGTGGTTTCTGTCCTTTTGGCACCCATATTTGTCTTATGCCTTTTGCTCTGTGGTGTTGATGCTGCAACTTTCTTCCTTGTGTCGTCTGATGTTGTCTTAGG
The DNA here is from genome assembly GCA_020310875.1 of Ceratopteris richardii. NCBI lineage: Eukaryota > Viridiplantae > Streptophyta > Polypodiopsida > Polypodiales > Pteridaceae > Ceratopteris > Ceratopteris richardii. The sequence goes on along the minus strand of CM035432.1, from coordinate 45,644,894 downwards.
TCTAGGTTCCTTCGTCGTGGTTGACTCCTTTGAGGTTGAGGTTGAGAGGTCGGAGGGACACTCTACTTTGGAAAAGAAGGGAGGTCCAACACTTGTGAAACCTGCCCATTAGGAAGTGCTCCATTTTGTATCTTTAATCTAGGCCAGTCCGTAGTAAGTGTGGAAGGATGGGCACCGCAGGGTGTTTTGCCCATGTGGACGCTGATGAAGTCCACCTGACCTGCAATCGTCCCCATTTGTCCGCTGATTATGCCCATTTGACCGCTGATGGTGCTCATTTGACCAAGCGGTTGGGCGATTGACCCTTCTAGTTTGCAGGAAGCCCAAGGGAAAATCTCCTGACATCCTTTAGATTGACAATTGTCCATCGCCAAGCCCGCATGGGTTGGTGTAGATGTAACGTGACTGATCTGACCCAAGATCTTTCGGTCTTCCATCGCATGCATTTCATAGGGTCTAGGGCTACAAACCTCAGTCGGAATGCCATTAGGGAAGTCAAGCGGTATCACTCGCTTTTGATCTAAGGTTCCAATCTGCAAGGAGCCTTGTCTAAGATTTAGGTCCACTGAGTGATCGTATAGCCAATCTTGGCCTAGGATTAGGGGTTCTATCAGGTCGTCGTCATGGCACACTAGTAGTTTCACTATTAACGTCACTTCGTTTATGAGGATAGGAAGGTCCACCTCACCCATGCAAGGGGTTTCCATGCCTCCTAGCCCTATGAGGTATGCCTCAATTGGCCGCATTTCTATTCCTGAGTCCTTATAGTGGGACCATCTAATCGCACTAGTCGCAACACCTGAGTCAATTAAAGCCATGAGCTCTTGGCAAGGGTTGCCGTGCTCTAGCCTGACTATAATGATTGGTCTCCTATCCACTATGCTAGGGTGTGTACTTGACTTTGCTTGACACATGGCCATGGGGTATCTGGGTGATGTTTCCAGATGGTTATAATGTTCTCTCCCTAGTCCTTGTCTTCTTAGCTTCATGAGCTTAATGCGTTCTATGGCTTCTGCCTAAGCTTCTGTGCGTATTCTATTTTCTTCCTCCTTACGCTTCTATGCCAACGTGAGTCTTCTAAGCATGTCCTCAGTAAGAGGTTCCTTGTATAACCTGACTCTACAGCCACTAATGTAATTAGGCATTATGTCTCCTTCTAAGGTGGCTAATTGTACTGTTCCACTTGTCGAGAGTTTGTTAATGATCATAGATCCATAACCTCGCTTTTCTAACTTCCGTGTATGTTGTTTCAGCGTATATACTAGGACTAAATCTCCTTCTTTCAAGCCTTTATCTTTCACATGTGCATCAAAATATGCTTTCTGTCGCTTCTTTGCCGCATATATCCCTGCTGCTGCTTTCAGCCTGGTTTCTCCTAATCGTTCCAAGTCCATTATTCTTGCTGATAATTCATGGCCGGTCCACTGATGTTCTTGTGCAACCTTAAGGGTCGGTATCAAGAAGTCCAAAGGAAGCACAGCATTCTCACCAAAAACCATCTGAAAGGGAGTTGCATTGAGTACGGTCTTGTAGGCCACTCGATATGCCCAAACAGCGTGGTGTAATTGTTTGTCCCAATCTGAATGTTTGTTGTTCACGAGTTTCGTCAGTACGTTACAAAGGATCTTTTTAGTGCTTTCAGCCTGACCATTGGCCTGAGGATGATATGGTGTGGATTTCTTGTGAATCACCATAAAATTATGTAACAAATATTCAATGACTTGGTTTAGAAAGTGAGCTCCTCGATCGCTCACTAACTCTATAGGCAATCCATATCTTGTAAAGACATTTTCAAATAAGAATTTTGCAGTCATGTGTGCATCATTCTTTTTCGCGGCTTTTGCCTCTACCCATTTGGTAAGATAATCTGTCGCGACAATAATCTATTCCGCATGTGTACCTTTTGTAGGGGGGTTAATGGGTCCTACAAAGTCTATACCCCACTTAGAAAATGCACGTCCGCCCATCATGGGTTTCAATGGCATTTCATCTCTGCGAGTAGGAAATTGAGTTCTTTGGCACACATCACATCTCTTTACATAGGTATGTGCATCCATGTGAAGAGTGGGCCACCATAATCCTGCAAAGATGATGGCTTTGATTATCCTATCTGGTCCAAAGTGACCTCTTGCAACACCTTGGTGTGCAGTCTCTAGTATGCTTAGATAATCGCTTTCATGAACACATTGTCTTAGGTTCACTCCAGTCTAGTGTGAGAGACACGTGATACAATGTAGCATGTTCTACCGGTGGTCTTTCACAACAAACACGGCATTCTTTACACAATCTGTAGACATCTGCTTCCATCGTAGGCCAGTATACTCCTAGTCTATGCAGAGTCTGTAATGTTCGATGTTTTGAATGATGTTGCATTAATGCACCTACGTGTGCTAATTGCAACCAGTTCGCATGTTCTGATTCATCTACACAACAAGCAAGAATCTTTTGATTATCCTTTTTATATATACTTCCTGCTATGATTTGATATCTTTGAGACTTGGTAATCTCTCCTTCTTTGATCCTTATCCTAGGATTCTTAGGTCCATATGTGAGAATAGGGACTATCAATTTAGCACATTCTGGTGCTATCTCAAGGTTAAACAAATATGCATCTGGTAATTCATCCACTATCCCTTGAGGAGCTTCTCCTGAGATTAATCTTGAAAGCTGGTCAGCTCTAAGATGTGTCTTTCCTTTCCTGACTACTACTTCAAAATCATACTCCATGAGTAATAGAAACCAACGTATTAATCGTCCTGTGTTACATGATTTGTTGACTAAGTACAATAGGGCTTGATGATCTGTAAAGAACTTGAACTTGTTTGCCAACAAATAATGTCTGAATTTCTTTACCGCGTAGATCATCCCTAATCCTTCTCGTTCCGTCGTGGTGTAATTTCTTTCTACTGCGTTCAGCTGTCTGCTCGCGTAAGCTATCGGAAGATCTATATTTCCTTCACTCGTGGGTTGTGCTAACACACATCCTATGGCATAATTGGATGCATCCACATGTACATGGAATGGCTTACTCCAATCAGGGGTGGTCAATATAGGTGCTGAGCACAAACGTCATTTGAGTTCATTGAATAAATTCTCACACTCCTCTGTCCATTCAAATTGGGTCAAAAGAGAGTACAAGGGCTTGGCTATGATTGCATACATGTGTATGAATCATCTATAATAACCACAATGGCCCATAAATGCCTGTACCTCTTTCACGTTAGTTGGTCTAGGTAGATCTGCAATCACCTTCACTTTTTCTTTGTCTGTAGAGATTCAATTCTTTGACACAATGTGTCCTAAAATTTTGCCTTGTCTGACCATGAAAACGCATTTTTTTGGGTTCAAACAAACCTGATATTCTCGACATTTGTCAAATACTTGTCTTAACTCTGGGATATGCGTCTGTCTTACATTTGAATGTGCACACAAGTCATCGAAATAAACTTCCAAATTCTTGCATAAGAATTCCTTAAAAACATGACACATGAGTCACTGGAAAGTAGCGAGTGCATTTGTTAAGCCAAATTGCATTACACAAAATGCAAATATGCCCCATTCTGTGGCAAAAGCCATCTTGCGTTGGTCTTTTGGAGCAATGGCTACTTGATTATAGCCTGAGAAACCATCAAGGAAGCTGTAAACTTCCTTGCCCGCAACTCTTTCTAATAAATGTTTCGTGATAGGAAGAGGATAACTATCTCTAATCGTGGCGGCATTAACTTTTTTAAGGTTAATACACACACACAATTTTCCGTTCTTCTTGGGCACAACCACAATGGGGGATACCCATTCAGTATGCTCAATTTCGTATATGAATCCTGCTTCTATCAAAGGATCTATCTCTTCTTTGATCTTTGCAGCATAATTATCATTGTACGTGTATGGTTTCTGTTTCGTAGGTTTTGCATCTAGAGTCATAGGGATTCTATGAGAACATATATCCGGGTCTACTCCTTTCAAATCTTTGTAACTCCAAGCAAACACATCTCTATATTCGCGCAATAGGGCACCTAACTCTTCTTCTTCTTCCTTCGTCAAATCATGCCCTATGTAGGTACATTTTTCTTCTTCTCCTTCTATCGTTACTATGATTTTCTTGGTTTTCTCTCGATTATCATATACTTCTCTAATGTCAGCTTTTCTGTTAGGCATTCGTACCATGATTCGTCTATCTTCTATTTCATATTTCTTGAAGTTCTCGGGAACCTCAAACAAAGATTCTTCTTCTTCTGACATGATTTATTTCTTCTTTCTTTCCTTGCCTTCACTCTTGCTAGTCACGTGTGGCTATTCTCACATCATTCATAATTTCTTCGTGTGTCTGAGGGTAAGTTTCTACTTCGTAAAAATAATAATGGAGGGTCCATAATAATTGATTCTAAATCGAAATCACTCGCATCCTCAAATGCATCAGTGCTAGGTTCACATTCTTCTAAAATTGAATCACACATGATTGGCTCTATCGCAAAAATTGAAATGTCAAAGCCATCCTCGTCACAGTGGGGTGTCCATTGTTCTTCATTGATGGCTACATTCATGGTTGCTAGGATTTCTGCCCAACCATGGGGTTCGAATTCTTCATCTGGAAATACTACTGGTGCGTAAGCTGGGTCTTGAAGGGTTCTTGGATGTTGCTCTGCACCTAAGGTCCTTGCTTCTAACCGTTCTTCCTCTTGTTTTGCCACTTTACACATCCATCGATGAGTGTCCTCGTGTAACCATGAGGGGTCTGACTCTAATGAGTGTACATATTCCGTTTCTACCTTTGTCTTATGGATGGTATTCCATTGTATTGGGGGTACATCTCGATGTGAATAGTCTTTAAGATTGACTTTAGTGGTCACTCCTAAATGTTGCAATTACAAAGAATTAGTTCCCCAATCTTGTACGATTTGCAACTAACGCATGAATGGTTGTCCCAATATCATCTCATAAGCGTGATTTTTTGCAAAGTCAAATGGAAAAGGTATGCTCAAATTCCACACCACAAGTGGTGAGAGATATGCCTTCTAGTAAGCCTAATGGTTTTTCTATGTGTCCGTAGCCATTTGTAGCTTCATCCTGGTAGGTCTTAATGCTGGCTTACCCCAATGTTTCCATAAAGCGGTGGTAGTGATGGCTACTCTGGCTCCTGAGTCTAAGATGGCTTTCGTGGTGTAGCCCTGATGGGTTATTGGAAGATAAGTGTTGCCTTCCTCTTCTTCGCTTACATCTCCGATCTTTTCTACATGTACTTCTGGTATCTTCTTGTGTGTTCCTATCTGTGAGGGGGTAGTAGCAAGCTCAGGGAATTGATTTGCTACATGCTTCCACAATTCTGGTTTAACCTTTAACAACTCCTCTAGGGTGAGATTACACTGTACTTTGGTGTTCTTTATCACTTCCGTGTTTCTAGGGATCACTGATTCTTCATTCCTCACTATTATCGTGGGTGCTCTCATGCTAATAGACTTTTCTTCCCAAGGTCCTGTGAACTGAGGTAATTCTTGCAAAGAATTAGATTCAAATCCTGTGTGTTCACTCAATTGTTCTTCCTCTACGTCGTCGTAAATAGAGGGAATGTCTTGGGGAAATTGTTCCTGCAAGTCGTCTATTTCTTGAATAGGAGGATGGGTTCCTTGTTCTTTTCTCCACTTCTCTTCTTGGATTTCTCTCAGAAATTCATGTGAGTACCTATGTATGGAAGACAGGTTGTCTTGACTTTCTGTGTTTGGTACTTGAGACAGGGATGGTGCATCCTTTTCCGGTGTCTCTGAGGCAATAGGGTTCCTATGCTCATCCTTTTTCTCTTTGCTCTCGATCAAGTATTCTAGCCTCTCCATTAATCCTTGAAAGTGTAATTCAGGTTTTGCCATGTTATTCCAATTTAGATATCTAGAGGCTTCAAACATAGCTTGCGCTAGCTCTACCATCTTCATGAGAAGTTTAGTCTTCTCAATTTCTAGGTCTGCTCGAGGGTAGTTCTTGCTCATTCCAGCTACTTGAGGTCCTTCTTTTATCCTAGCCTGATATGCACGAAACATCATGTCTAGGTTTTCTGGTATGGGTTCTGCTAAAACTGATCCTGATTTTTGCGCTAGGCTCTCTTGATTCAATTCCTGTGAAGTCAACTCTAGGATTTTAGCTCTAGATTCTTTTAAACTTCCTTCCAACTCTATTATTTTTTTACTCCACTTTCTCTTAATTCTTTCTATGGAATCTTTCCAAGATTTTGTCTTTTTATTGCTAGATTCTCCAACTTCACTAGTTCCGGCTATTTTCTCCTGATTAAGCTGTTGGTTCTGTAAGAGCGCCTGGGCTCTTGTTATAGCTTGGATAGGCACGTATGTAGGGTTGGATCCATTTGTGTTGTTTACAATACCTATCACGTTGATCGGTGTCACATTTGAAGCGTTAACTGGGTTCTTAGGACAATCTTTGATGATATGTTCCTTACCACAATCGGCACAAAAGCCTTGTATATTATAGTATTGTGATTGTCCTGATATCGAAGGGTGTGGATAGTCCTTTATGAAATGGTCTCCTTGGCACCTAAAGAATGGTCCTATAGGGCCCTGTGGTCTTTGCTGCCTTAATTGGGGCCGTGGGTTTGGATTTGTGTACATCACATTAGCATAGTCGGGCTCCCAACTCAGTTCCAATGGTGGACTATCATAATGATATGTCTCCACGTGTTCTAGTGACTCTGTGTAATACGCGGGTGGACTATCTACATGAGTAAAGTCAAAACTGTTTGAGTTTGGGTCACTCTCTGTGATCAAAGCTGAAGAAGGCACTAAGGCCCTACTTAGGTTTTTTTCAGCAGCAGCGTATTTCACTGAGATGACATTCGCTGGTGGGGGTGGCTGCTGAGCTAAAACATGTTGAGGTCTCTGTTGAGCCTGGTAAGGGTAGTTCTGAGGAGGCCTATAATAATGAGGTTGAGTATTGTATTGGCCTTGATACCTACCTGGCTGTTGGTATGCTTGCGGGTAGTTCTGTCTCACTGCCTGTTTGTTGTATGGGCAGTCCTGAGCCGTATGATTTGTGTATCTTCTCTCAAGTGTACAGTATTGGCCACTAGGATTGGCTTGCGGTTGTGTTGCATTGGGGCACACGTTCGCCATGTGATCACCACCACAGGTGTAACAACGCTTGTTTGTTGTTACCCTAGGCATCTGTTTACTAGAAACTCCTAGTTTCTAGGCCACTTTTTCTTCTAGGTCTTCTATTGAGCTAGACAATTTTGTGGATGCTAGAGATGAACAATCTGAGTCCTTATAGACCTTCGAGAGTTCCAACTCATCTCCTAAGTTGTCCTCAATGTCTATGCAAATTCTTACACACTGCTCTAGCGTTCTGGGTTCCTTCAAGTATACATAGGAGCGTAGTTTAGAGCTCAACAAGCCATCTAGAAACAATGACACTTGCTTAGCTTGTGAGGGTAACTCTTGCATTGGACATCATTCAACATATTTTCTAAACCTACGTCCTGCAAATCTAACTGTTTCCTGAGGGGTCTGTTTGAAACTATGAATCAACGAAGACGCGTCATGTCTAATCCCACTTTTAGAGAATTTCGTGATGAATGAATCTAAAAAGTGATGGATGCCTCTAAATTGCCTTTGTTGCAATGGTTGGAACCAAGTTAAAGCGGTATTCTTTAACGTTAGTCCAAATGCGTTGTATTGCGTGAACATGTCTTCGACTTGCTCTGCTCTGAGCACTTGCTTAAATTCCGCTACATGGTCATAGGGATCTCTTGTCCCATCAAAGTAGTTTTTCATGGACTTCACTAACTGAGTGGGTCTTAATATTCTTGCGTGTTCACGTGGTCTCGGTAGAGGAAAATCATCTCTACCACCTAGTATTCCATGTTCCCTTTGTCTATCCGCTCTATTAGTGTCCGTGGTTGTTCTATCTCTCCCTATGGGATGATTGAAACTTACTTCAGGTCTATCTTTGTTTTTCTCTCTTTGAGTACCATGGGCTGAGGATGTTCCTGCCCCTTGTTGGCTCGTGTTTATGTTTTTCCGAGATGGAGGGAATACCAACTCGCCTCTCCATGTGTATGTGTTTCTAGCGTGGTCTGGCACCACAAATACTCTTTCTAAAGTTTCATCCAGGTATACAATCTTTCCAAGTGTATCCGGGTCTTTAAATTCGTAGATTATGATGGAGCCTACCTCACTAGGTTGTTCCGTTCTATACCTCCAAAATGCTTCGTCAGTTTCTTTATTTACAAAACAACTCTATGCTTCTGTTTTCCTGAGGGATCCATTCTGGAACTAGTACTCGTGTCAGTACAAATTTCCCTCTAGGTGTTCTAGGTTCTTCTATTGGTTCTTTTCCTAACTGAATTACGCCAAACGCGTTGGTATTGTTTGGCTGAGTACTTAAGATGTACATCGTTCCTTCCTTGTCTATCTACGCGTCTCTCTCAAATTTCACCACTGGACGTTCCAATCCAATGGGTTGATTAGGATTGTGCATTTGCACTACTTGTCTTCGCAAACCATCCTCATAGATGCGGGCACCTAATCGGTTGGTTCGGAGAAACTCCAATTGAGTCCTATAGGGTCCTTCAGGCTTTTCCAAGTAAGCTACATTCGACCCTACTTCTGGTCTTTCAGTGCTAAATGCCATTTCCGATTCACTCGTATCTGAGCTCTCGTAGGGATAACTAGTGTTCAATTGTTGAGCCCACGATCGTGCAATAGTGCCTACACTTGCTTCAGATGATCTAAGGCTTCGTCGGTCAGACTTACCTATATGTTTGCCCGATCTAAGGTTCATGAATTTACTTCCTTGCACACTCAGTACACGCTCAGGTCGTCAATGATTCTTTGTTCTTACTTTCTTGATTCTTTTTAAACCCCTTTGGATTCTTGTCTAGATGTATGCGTCACGAATTCGACTTTCTGTGGTACTTTGAGTTCTTGTTCCATCAGACTTATGTTCTTTCCCTTAAGTTTTCGTATCACACACCTTTATTTTTAGTCTTAGACTAGATAAATTTAAGTCTCTTATACTTGATGTGTTCCTATCATCGTTAATCCACAAAGCTACCGTTTAGCCTAAGCTAAGAATTGACTGAGGGGGTTGAGTAATCTTCCAACCTCGAGTCAGCTTTGTTGGTTGCTCTGATTGCCCAAGAAGCCGCGCTTCCCAAGCCTTGCGTCCTTCACTGCCTTGCTTTGCCTTGCTTTGTTTGCCCTTGATTGCCCTTGCTAGACCTGGAAAATTCAATATTATACCAATTTCACAAATGGATGATTAAGCACTTGAGTATATACACCTTTTAAGTCCCTTAACCTTTTTGCCCAAATTTTAATGATTGCCCCCTGGCTTTCTAGTCCCACACTAGGTCAACCTCAAACTAGCTTATCTAAAAATCAACGTATTCTTTATGAAAAAAATAGTTGAGGTCACATAGTACTCGTAAAGAGCTTTCTAACGAGCTATAAAGCTCAAAAAACGGACTTCAGATGAAAAAGATATGACCGTTCAGGCCTTGGGGGGTAAAAACTGACAAACAGGTTTTCCTCCAATTATGAGCTAAGGGGTCTCCTATGAGTCTAATCACCCAAAAATTTGCCAAAAAGAGCCCCAAAATTGGTCAAAAAATCCGTTTGGGGTGGACAATCGCGATGGTCTGAGATAATCGTGATGGTCTGGGACCGTCGCGATGGTCCAGGTGAACCGTCGCGATGGCATGGCACAATCCCGATGGTCCGAAGGTGCGAACTGTCGCGATGGCGTGAATGTGAACTGTCGCGATGGTCTGAAATGAACGATCGCGATGGCTCGATCGGCGAACAATCGCGATGGTGTCAGTCAACGGTCAACGTGAGCCGTCGCGATGGTCCAAAGTGAACCGTCGTGATGGTCACAGATGCGATAGCGTGAGCCAATCGCGATGGTCCAAATTTCGAGGTGTCGCGATGGTCTGAGGGTGCCGTCGTAATGGTCCGAGGAAGCGAACTGTCGTGATGGTCTAGCTTGCCACGTGGTAGCGTCGGCGCGATGGCATGAGCCAATCGCGATGGCGTGGGGTCGACGGGATCGTCGCGATGGTCCAAGTGAACCGTTGCGATGGCTCAAGTGAGCCGTTGCGATGGTGCGAGACTGTCGCGATGGTCCAGCCGAGCCGTCGCGATGGCGTGAGCCAATCGCGATGGTGTGACACAATCGCGATGGTCTGAGCCAATCGCGATGGTCCACTAAAATGAAAATTTTCAAGATGCATCTGTGGATTCCTATGTGCGCAAGTGTGCTCTACACGCTGGTGTGGTCGCCTACCTCAAATTCCGAACTTTGCAGACCATCTCGATGGTCTGACACAGTCGGCAATTTCTGACAGAGAGTACATTTCTTACCTTTTTGCAGCTTTCCTGATGCTCTGGAGCTCCATACCTGCAAGAAAACTCAAAAACACACAAGTACACACAAGCATAAAAGCTCTCTCTCTCTCTCTCTCGCACATGCACAAATGAGGGGAAATGAGGAGAATGGGTGGATATGGTGAATTTTTTGATTTTTTTGGAGATGAAGATGATGATACGGTGATGAAGATGGAGTGTGGGGGAGGTGAAAAACACTAAAAACTAAGTAAAAACAACAACAAAAACTGAAATTTTTTACCTTCCAATGCCACTTCTTGCTGTACTCTTACCATCACACATTCGTCCTAGACTTGATCCCCGATAACGGCGCCAAATTTGGTGTTGATCTAGCACAATGGTGAGGACCACATTAAGAAGCTCCACCTCCTTAATGTCAATCCGTGCAAGAGATAGGAGTGATATGAAGATCGTGAATGTGAGATGAAGTGAGAGTGAAGGTGAGAAGCATAGAGATGCACACACACATACACACGCACTACGAAGAGACAAGCAAGACACAATGGAAGGTGATAAATCAACTCTATTGCTCAAGATCTCAGTTACAAGCTCAAAATAGCTCTAAGCTCACACTAACCAACAAGCTAACCTCAAAAATGAGCTCTCTAGCTCTTTTTATAGATTCTAGACTAGTTTTGACCAGTTTCACATCTAGTGACCGGCATAGTTAAAAAATAGGTCCTAAGTGCTATTTGAAAGGGTAGACGGTGTCTAAAAATAACCAAAATTGATACGCTCATTCTACCTAAGATCCTCAAGCTTGAGGACTCCTCGGCTTGCACAAAATGGAGCTATAAATTACAAAAAGGGTTTTTCTATGTTACATATGTTACACTAGTGATGAAAATCACTGTTGAAGGATTTGAAGAATATTTATAAAACATAAATCTTTGAAAAATTGATTCGACTGACTCCCTGCTCTGTCTTTACATGCTTCCGCGTCTTCTATGCCTCTGGCTACTGCCAACATCAAGCGATCTATTATTTTTACAAAAATTAACTAAAATACCATCTTCTAAATATATTTCTAAATATCTTCAAAAATATTTGAATAAGTTGATGTGCATTCATACCCTCATGAGTCTTCACCTGCTAAATCAAAACACAAATCACATTAAAACCCTCAAGACATTAGAATCCATATAACATTCCATTATTCCATGAAGTATAACATGCATTCGAGTTGCCAAGCAACTGACCTTAGTTGATAAGAATAAAATAGACATGGACGGCCAGTCACACGTCCCATCACAGAATAATCATCAGCATGTGCCATGTAAAAACACATGCATGGAATTGGAAAACTAGAATTAAATGTGACTATGAATGATACACAGAAATCAAATGATCATAATGTGGAGTTAGTGATGTCTTATGAATCCATTGAGATTCTTCAAGTGAGTGATTTTTATATTTAACTAAATATCTATGATATTGAGTACATGTGCATGTAGTAGTAACATCATAATCAAGTATTTTCTTTGGAATTAAAATTTCACCATCCTCTTCTAACAAAGGAGGATCATCTAAAATAGGAGTGAGTGGTAAAGTTCCTTTAAACGATTTTAATAAATTGATATGGAAAGAATTATGTATATTCCAATGAGAAGGTATGCCTAATCTAAAATAATTCTCATTAATTTTTTGAATCATACAAAAAGGTCCATGATAACATGGTGCAAGTTTAACCTTAGGATGTTGTGAAATATTTTTCAAATGTCTTTTAATTATTTGTAAGTCATTTTCATTAAAATGTTTAGCTACTCATGAACCTCATGAACCTCATGAAGTGCTCATGAACCTCATGAAGTGTAGAAATATGATCTTGTGCGAAATAATGAGCCATAGGTATATCAGTTTGAGTGAGATTCATGGGAATGGGAAGCTTTTTACCATAAACAATTTCATATGGTGCACACCGAGTAGTGGTATCTGTTGTGTTATTATATGAAAATTTAGTAAAGGAAGTTTCTCATCCCAATTACTTGGATTATCTAAAGAATAACAAGGTAATAAATCCAAAAGAGTACTATTCATAGCTTCACTTTGCCCATTACTTTCAAGATGAAATGCAAAGCTAAAGTCTATTTCGCAACCCAAAATTTTGAAATAATGCAACCCAAAAGTGATTACAAAAATGAACATCTCGATCTGAAAGAGTAACTTTTGGAAAACCATGGTGGAAAAATACATTCAATAAATAAGTTAGCGGCTTGAGGTGCAGAATGATTCTTTTTACAAGGAATGAAATATGCTTGTTTAATAAATCTATCAACAATTATCCAAATCGTATCAGTATGAGATGAAGTTGTAGGAAGAACATTAATAAAATCCATAGAAATTTGTTCCCATGCTCCATTGGGTATGGGAAGTGGCACTAGTAATCCAAATCCTTTACCATGATGTTGTTTCACACGTTGACACATAATGCAATGGAAAACATATTGTGCAATATCCTTTTCCATATTTGGCCAAAAGAAAAACTCTTTACATGTAGAAATAGTACTTTGTATGCCCCTATGACCCATATATGATGGTTCATGCATCTCTTTCATAACAAATTCTTTAAAACCTTGTATGATGCATAACTTGTGTTGGAAATACGAGAATCCATTATGAAAAGTGTAGTGATCCTCACTAAATGTTGTAGAATTACTCAAAGCATTCCATACTTGTGAAAAATACGAATCAGATGCATAAGTAGGGATCATGTCATGAAATGAATGAATATGAACAGTAGAAAAATTATTGATTGAAACAATATTTTTTTGTGGGGATGGGAAATGACTAAGGGCATCAACTACAACATTAGTTATGCCACGTTGATATTGAATCATAGGCTGAAAATTTTGTATGAATGAAGCCCATTTAATGTGTCTATCAGAAATTAATGGTTGATCTAATAAATGCTTAATAACATGCTGGTTTGTTTTGATTAGAACTTTAGAACCCATAAGGTAATGTTTCCAAATTTCTAAAGCATGCACAACAGTAAGAAGTTCCTTATCATATGTACTACAATTCTTTTGAGAAGGTTTAAGTTTCCTACTTTCAAATGCAATGGGATGATAATTTCGCATTAATACAACACCTATAGCTAAACCACTATCAATACATAGAAAGGTTGTGCAAAATTTGGTAATTGCAAAACAGGCGCATGAGAAAGTGCATGTTTGAGTTTTTCAAAAGATTGTTGTTGTGCTAATCCCCATAAAAATTTTAACTTTTTCTTCAATAATAATGTGAGTGGAAGTTCTAAATAAGAAAAAACGTTTACAAAGTTCCTAGAAAAACTAGCTAACCTTAGAAAAGAGCATACATCATTCAAAGATTGAGGTACAGGATATTCTTCAATTACTTTAATTTTCTTTGGATCTAAATGAATGTTTTTATTAGAAACAATATGGCCTAAATTCTCTAATTCTTTTTGAAAGAAATAGCTCTTTTCAGGATTGACATAAAGTTTGTTTTTGCATAACAAATTAAAAACACTTGCTAAATGATCTTCATGGGCATTGTCATTCTCACTATACACAATTATATCATCAAAGAAAACAATAACAAAATCTTGGTAATCAAGAAAAATGTTATTCATCATATGTGCAAATGTAGCAGGTGCATTGGTGAGTCCAAAAGGCATTACCATGAACTCAAAGTGACTAGTTTGTGTTTAAAGGAAGTCTTATAAATGTCATTTTGTGTCATCCATATCTTATGATACCCAGATGTAAGATCAACTTTGCTAACGACATGTGCTCCACGAAGTTTATTTGGCAAATCATCTGTCCTAGAAATAGGATATTTGTTTTTAATTGTGATTTTATTGAGGGCTCTATAGTCAATACAAATCCTATAAGTCTTGTTCTTCTTCTCCACTAAGAGAACCAGTGCTCCAAAGGAAGAAGAACTAGGCCTTATAAGTCCTTTGTGGGGTAGATCCTTAACTTGATTAGCTATTCCTTGTTGGTGTAAAGATCCATGCCTATAAGGTGCTTTATGGAGAGGAGAGCTACTAGGAATTAAGTCTATACTATGGTCAAGCCCTAGAAGGTGGTAGTTTAGAAGGAAAAACAGCCGTAAAACAATCCTTATAGGAATCCATAAATGATTTATGTATATTAGGAAGTGTATGTGTGTAATCAACTATGTTACTGACAAAAACAATACATGAGTTATAACCTTTCCTAAATGCACGTTTTACTTGAGTACGACTAAATAATGGAAATGGTTGGGATTCATGCATTGCAAACAAAGAAATATCTTGTATGTTAAACTTAAAACTAATTGTGTGTGTGTGTGTGATATGAATGCATGGATTATAATGATGCTGAGAAGGCATACCAAGTATAACATCATAGGACTACAAAGGAGCAATTAACAATGTGCGTTCATCTACATATGAACCTATAAAAATTCTAACATTATGCACTTCACTTATAACATTATATCTATTTCCTTGAAATGTAGCCTTAACTTTATACATAGAAGGAAGTGGGTTTAATTGAAGATCTTGCACTAATTTATGAGAAATAAAATCATGCGAACTACCATCATCATGTAAAATATTAACAACTTTACCATTAATAGTACCTTGCATACAAAGTAAAGAATGAATAGAAATCTCATTACCCAAGGTCCTTAGATCTTTTTCCAATGCTTTTTTGGTCAAATCAGGTTGAATGTCATCAAGAACCACCTCCATGTTATGTGCTTGAGATTTGATAGGCTTCATGTCATTAGTTTGGAACCTACATTTAGCTTTAGTATGAGCAAACTTACCACAATGCTAGCAAGTGATACGGGGCCTCTTTTGTTGAGCATTCATCATCATAGTTTGAAGGATTGGAGGTTTGATAGGGTATAAGGGGGTTGGCTTGTGAACTGGTGTGAAATTAGATTGAGGAGGGTGCTAAAAAGTAGGTGGGTGCTGAAAAATAGGTGGGCATTGAGAAGTAAGGGAAGATAAAGTAGTAAAAGGGGGCTTGAAGGGAAAAGTGGGTTTGATTGGTTGTTGTGGTTGATGCATTTGTTGTAAGAAAATGGACTTGGTGATGGATTGAAACTCCCTCTTAGCATCATGTGCAAAAGAAATAGCTTCATAGAGAGTCGTAGGACATAGAGTGTTGAGCTTGGCTTGGATTCCCATCTCCAAACCATCTTCATACTTCTGTTGCAAAGTTTCTTCTTGAATCATTTCAAGTGAACAAATAAGAAGCAGTCATTGCCAAAAATGTTCAGTGCAGATAGACACAATATCTCCATCTTTCCATCCAAAATTTGTCCATGATCGACGAGCTTGTAAGTGGAATTGAGGAGAAAGGAAGGATTCCTTGATATTTTCTTGAAATGTGATCCATGTGATGGGATGATCGGTGCTATGCTTCAAAACATTCCACCATAATTGGGCGTTGCCCACCAAATAATTAGTAAAAAACTTCAACTTTTCAATTTTGGAATATAATTCATCAGAATAAAAATCATCAAATTGGGATAGTCATGAAAGAACAAATTGGCCATCCTTTTGCCCATCAAATCGTGAAAATTTAAAATTTTTTGCACCAATCTTGGATTGCATGCCTTGTTCTTGAGCGGTGATAATAGCCTTCACCATCCTAACTAGGTTGTTGTCATCACTCTGCATTTGTTGGAGTGTAGCATTGTGTTCCATAATCTCATTTTAGGCATGTTGGAGTTCGTGTTGCAAAGGTTCCAACTGTTGCTCAATCTGTACCCCAGGTAGGGGTGATGTTCCAAAATCCTCGGTATTATGGGTAGGGTCCATGGATTTATAGAGAATCAAAACGTAGGACTATGCATATGAAAAGGATTTTAACAATAGTATATTAAAAAATATATAATAATAATAATAATAATAATAAATAAAATCAATAAGAGTGTTTGATAAATAAATAAATAAGGTGAAGAGACTGTTAAAAGTTGTGTTAAATATTAATTAGAAGGAATGGTGTATCAATAAGTGAAAATAGGATAGTGGATAAGTATGAGGTTGTGAGTTCAAATCTGCTACATGCTAAATAAGGAACTAAGTAGGCTAACTAGAGAAATAAGTAAGCCAACTAGGGAAATGAATAAGCACTTGTTGCCACTCATAAGTTAGAATTGGTTCGCACGTAGCCAATGAATACCAACGGAACCAAAGGGAACCAAAGTGAACCAAGAGAACCATGAGTTCCAGAGAAGCCAAAGATGCCAAAGTTATGCCATAGTTATCGAATTGGTAAACGAACTTGATAAACGAACCAAACTCGAACAATGAATAGTGCAGAGTGAGCATAGTGAGCATAGGGGGTACAGTGAGAACAATGAATGCAGTGACTGTTGATATATTTAGGTAGTGATGTGTGTGAACACTCTAGGACCACCGGGGCACTTTTTTCCCTCTTTAGGAGGTTTTTTTTCCCCCGGCTTGTACATATGCCTATTGCCCTAATGGGCTACTTATCTTTGTAATTCTCTAGTAATACATTCAGTTTGTGTGTTTGTGCTCCAAGCTTCTTCTTCTTCCTTGTGCTGTTCGCGTGCTTCCACAGACGTCTATCTCCAACAATTGGTATCAGAGCAGGTCGTCGCTTCTTCTAGGATGCCGTCGACACTCCTCTGTTTTGCAGTCTCAGATTCGCACGAAATTTGGTGAGCATACTCAGGGTGTTTCCAAGATCAAAACCGCTTCGCTTTGTGGTGCCGAAATCACGATCTGAGCTCGTTTCGGCCTCCGAACGCACTATCCCAGTGCTTGTGCAGGCTATTTTGTCCTTTTGTGCCAAAGGTATATACCAGTTTCTGTTCGCCAGTTTAAGCGTCTCGAAGTCTGCTACAGGTCTAGCAGAACTCGTCTGGGTAGTTTTGTTCAACTTTTTGAGATACAATTAATTTTCTGCATCAAGGTATTTTAGTCACCGGCCATGGCTGAAAGCAGTGATGTATTCCGTATGTTGGCTGTTGACGATAAGTTGGATGGTACCAACTACCCATTATAGCCTTATATGATGCGACATGTATTGGTTGCAAAAGGATTGTGGAACATTGTGCAGGGTGTTGAAAGACGTCCTGTTACACCTGTAACGACAGGTACTGCAAATACAGGTGTTGGAGCTGATGAAGATGGTGTCAAAGATGATATTCCGCAGATTCCTGTTCGTGTTGCTGTTTCTGTTGCACCTACTATAGAGCAGATTCGTTGGGATGGCAGAGATGACCAGGCACATGCATTGATAGCTTTGTCTATCAAACGTGCCATTATTCCTCACATTCGCTCTTGTAGAACAACAAAGGATGCTTGGGATACACTTACCACTTTATACCAGGCTAGGAATGAGGCTCGTGTTGCTTACCTCCGAAAACAGTTGGAGAGTGAGCACATGAATGAAGGTGATTCTATGGACAGTTTTCTTACAAAGATCAAAGACCTGAAGGAACAATTGATTTCTGCTGATGAGGTTATACCAGATAGCTCACTTGTGCAGACCGTTTTGAATGGTCTTCCTGATTCATATCAGAGTTTTGCCTCTACTCTTGGGTTGATGATGAAAGGCAATCCGAATGCCTTGTCATTTGAGGAATTAGTCTCTGTTCTCTTGCAGGAAGATCAGTCAACGCAGAACAGGTCCATTATGCGTGTTGCAGATCAAGCTTTCCTGGCTAGTCAGAAGGGCAAAGGAAAATGGAGCTCTTCTACTAGTAAGCAGAAATCTGCAAATGCTGCACAATCAAAGAACCAGGATAAAGATGAGAAGAAATCAGAAAAGCAGAAATTGTTCTGCAAGTACTGTAAAGGAAATGATAATATTATAAAGAACTGTCCAAAACTGGTTGCTAAAGAGGCAAAGAAGAAAGAGGTTGGAATGGTTGTTGCAGAGGCCTCTACACCAAAAACAGAGTCTGCAAATCTTGTGCAGGAAGAAGAATGGGTGTTTACTATTGTCTGTAGTTTTGACCCATCTTCTCATGATTAGTGCATGTCTGCAGTAGACTCAGATGTTTGGTACTTTGACAGTGGGGCGACCAAACATATTACCTCGCAGCGCAGTTTCTTCTCTTCACTCGAGCCTGCCCCTACAGGGAATACTGTCACATGCGCCAATAACTCCTCTTATCCTGTTATGGGAGTTGGTAAGATCATTCTGACTACTGCTGAAGGTAGTTCTTTCACTTTGTCAGATGCTTTATTTGTGCTAGGGATCAAAAAGAACCTGTTATCAGTTTCTGCATTAGCCAAGATTGGCTTGGTTGTGAAATTCGTTGATGACAGGTGTACAGTCCATGATCTCTCAAATGGCGATGTGATTATTTCTTCTGGCATTTTATGTCGTGGGCTATACAAGCTCATAGACTATGAAAGATCTGTGAATGATTCGGCATGTGCAGTTCATGATTCTCAGGCTATGTCAGATGCAAAGCTTTGGCATGCACGCTTTGGTCATCTGAATTTTGCTAGTTTGTTACGCCTGCAGAAATCTGAAATGGTGTCCTCTTTGCCCAAACTTGAGGCACCTCGAAAACATGTTTGTGAAGGCTGTATTTTGGGCAAAATGCAGCGTTCTTCCTTTCCAAAAGATGGTTCAGTTCGGGCTACGCAGAAATTGCAGCTTGTACATAGTGATGTCTGTGGTCCTATGCAGACACCCTCTTTTGGAAATTACCTTTACTTCGTGACTTTCATTGATGATTTTTCCAAGCATGCATGGGTATATCCACTCAAAGCAAAGTCCGAAGTGTTCATGTGCTTCAAACAGTTTTTGGTTTTGGCTGAAAATTTGTTAGCATGTAAAATGGGGACCCTCCGTTCTGATCGAGGGGGGGAATATATGTCTTCAGATTTAAATGCATTTCTGGCTGAACGTGGGATAAAACACCAGTGTACACTGCGGTATACACCTCAACAGAATGGAGTTGCTGAACGAAAGAACAGGTCACTCATGGAGATGGCGAGGTGCATGGTCAAAAGTCAGGCTTTACCACATAGTTTCTGGCTTGAGGTTGTCATCTGTGCAGCATATGTACTGAACAGGTGTCCCACTAAAGTGTTGGAGTCTATCACTCCATATGAGGCTTGGCTGACCGCAAGCCATCTGTTGCTCATCTGCGTGTTTTTGGTTGTTTGGCATATGCATTAGTGCCTGAACAACATCGCAGAAAATTGGATGATAAGGCAGTAAAATGTATTTTTGTTGGGTACAATTCTGAAAGTAAAGGCTATCGTCTGTATCATCCACGGACTAAACGCATTCTGGTTAGCCGTGATGTTGTCTTTGTGGAAGATGCTATTCAGCCATTGCTTTCATGTACTAAGGAGACATCTGTTAGCTCCAAAGACATGTATGATACTTTGATGCCTCTTTTTACAGGTGGACAGGCTAGTGCTGGTCCTAATGAGGCAACTTCTGAGCCTTTGGAGGTTTCATATGATGATGCAGATCATTCCATTTCTGATGCAGATTTACATGATGCACTTGTTGATGAGAGAGTGGATATTGAGCAGGCAAAAACTATGCCAAAATGGCTGGTGCAGACTTTGCGTGACAGCAAATTAGATGCACCTTTGTCATATCGTACTCGTTCAGGCTCTCATAGTGCCTCCTTTGCATCAGATTGCTATGCTATGGCTGCATCTAGTCTCTGTGATGAAAATGAGCCTGTTTCTTTTGATGAAGAACAAAATTCAGAAATTGGATGGCTGCTATGCAATCTGAATATGATGCTATAATGAAGAATGGTACATGGTCTTTATGTGACTTGCCTCCTGGCAAGAAGGCCATTGGCACTAAGTGGGTATACAAGCTGAAGCGTAAACCTGATGGTATAGTTGACAGGTATAAGGCTAGGCTTGTTGCAAAGGGTTATGCACAGGAAAGAGGCATTGATTTTGATGAGACCTTTGCACCTACATGCCGTATGACTACTGTTCGGAGCATTTGTGCACTTGCAGTCCATCATGGTTGGAATGTACATCAGTTGGACATTAAAACAGCATTTCTGAATGGTGACTTGCATGAAGAAGTGTATGTTTTTCAGCCTCGTGGCTTTGTGCAGAAAGGGCATGAAAACCAGGTTTGCAGGTTAAAGAAGGCATTATATGGATTAAAGCAAGCACCGCGTGCTTGGTATGAGAAGATACATGCCTATCTGATTGCACATGGTTTTGAGAACAGTCCAACTGAAAGCACCTTATATGTTAAACGTGCTAATGATGTGCTTCTGATCATTGTTGTCTATGTTGATGACATGCTGCTCACTGGTCCTATTGAGACACATATTGCTGATTTTAAGGCTGATTTGCATGCCTCATTTGAGATGTCTGATTTGGGGCATTTGCATCACTATTTGGGCATTCAGTTTATGCACGTTGATGGTGGAATGGCTTTGTGTCAAACGAAATATATTGACACATTATTGCAGCGTTTTGGCCTTGAAGACTGTAAGCCTATTGCCACTCCTATGGAGACAGGTTTACGATTGAGTCTTCATGATGTTGGAGATGCATTTGATGTTGTTCTCTATCAGCAGGCTGTTGGATGCTTGATTTACTTATGCATTACTCGGCCAGATATTCAGTTTGTTGTCTCACAGATGAGCAGGTTTATGCATTGCCCAGGAGTCACGCATTGAAAGCGGTTAAGCGCATCTTTCGCTACTTGAGTGGTACTCGGCTACTTGGGTTGTTTTATCCCAAGGGGGGATCACTACCGCCAGATTTGCATGCTTTTTCTGACTCAGATTGGGCTGGTTGCTATGACACTCGTGTGTCCACCAGTGGTTTTTGCTTCATGCTTGGTAGCTCATGTATATCTTGGTTGAGCAAGAAGCAGCCTACTGTGGCCACTTCCAGTTGTGAGGCTGAGTATAGGGCAGCTTTCACAGCGACTGTTGAGTGTGTGTGGCTCAGACGCCTTATGGCTGATTTGGGTGTTGGCCAGTCTTCTGCCACCACCATCTTCACTGACAGTCAGAGCGCATTGGCAGTTGCGAGGAACCCTGTGTTCCATGCTCGCACTAAGCACATTGAGGTGCATTATCACTATGTCAGGGAGAGGTTCTCTGCTGGGGAGATCAGCTTGGCATATGTGCCCACGCAGGAGAACATTGCAAACCTTTTCATGAAGGCTCTGCCTAGGGAGAAGTTTGAAGCTTTCCGCAAAGCTTTGGGCTTACTTCCTTTTGTGGAGTGATTTCCACATAGCTTGGCACTTCCTTATACATGAGTGCCAGCTCCTTGTTCACCGCATCACTCCCAGGGGGGATTTGTTGATATATTTAGGTAGTGATATGTGTGAACACTCTAGGACCACCGGGGCACTTTTTTCCCTCTTTAGGAGGTTTTTTTCCCTCGGCTTGTACATACGCCTATTGCCCTAATGGGCTACTTATCTTTGTACATTCTCTAGTAATACATTCAGTATTGTGTGTTTGTGCTCCAAGCTTCTTCTTCTTCCTTGTGCTGTTCGCGTGCTTCCACAGACGTCTATCTTCAACAGTGACCATAGGGGGTACAATGTAAGAAGAGCACAGTGCACAGTACCAAATTCGAAAAAATAGATGTGTATATGCATGTGTGTATGTATGCATGTATGTATGTATGCATGTGTGTATGTATGTATGTATATATGTATGTATGTATGTATGTATGTATGTATGTGTGTATAGGCATGTATGCATGTGTGTGTATGTGTGTGTGTGTAAGTGGTTGTATGTGTATGTGTTTGTATGTATATGTGTGTGTATCTGTTTGTATGTATATGTGTATGTATGTGGATGTGTGTATATGTGTTTATGCATGTTTATGTATATGTGTATGTGAGTGTATGTGCGTGTGTATATGTGTATGTAGGTGTGTATGTGTGTATGTAGGTGTGTATGTGTGTATGCATTTGTGTATGTACATATGTATGTGTGTGTATGTGTGTGTATGTGTGTGTATGTGTGTGTATGTGTATGTTTGTGTATGTATATGTGAATGTATATGTGAATGTATATGTATACGTGTCTATGTATGTGTGTGTATGCATGTGTATGTATAGTGTGTCTATGTGTGTATGTGTGTATATGTGTGTATGTATGTGTAAGTGTGTATGTGTATGTGTGTGTATGTATGTATGCATATGCATGTGTATGCATGTGAGTGTATGTGTGTGTGTGTCTATGTGTGTGTTTGTATATGTGTATGTATGTGTATGTATGTGTATGTGTGTATGGGTGTATGTGTGTTTGTGTGTTTGTATATGTTTATGTGTGTGTATGTGCATGTGTGTATGTATGTATGCATATGCATGTGTATGCATATGTGTGTATGTATGCATGTGAGTGTATGTGTATGTGTATATTGTGTATGTATATGTGTATGTATGTGTATGTGTATATGTGTGTGTATGTATATGTGTGTATGTGTATGTGTATGTGTATGTGTGTATGTGTGTACGTGTGTATGCGTATGTGTATATGTATGTGTATGTGTTTATGCATATGCGTGTATGTGCATGTGTGAATATGCATATGTGTATGTATGTAGGCATGTGCATGTGTATGCATGTGTATGTGTATGCATGTGCATGTGTATGTGTATGCATGTGCATGTGTATGTGTATGCATGTGCATGTGTATGTGTATGCATGTGCATGTGTATGTGTATGCATGTGCATGTGTATACATGTGCATGTGTATGTATGTGCATGTGTATGCATGTGCATTTGTATACATGTGCATGTGTATGCACGTGCATGTCTATCACTACAAGAAATAGGGGATGTAGCGACGCCCCCGAATTGAAAAAAGAACGAGCACCGTCGCTTATGCGATGCTAGCGTCGCATAAGCGACGGTGCTATTTTTGATTTTTTTTTTCGGGCATTCGTCACATAAGCGATACCTGCGTTGCTTATGCGATGCTAAATTAGTGTGTCGCAAATACCGTCGCTAAGTAGTGATGTTATTTGCGACGTTGGCAAACTGGAGAGCATCGCATATGCGACGCACTCGAATGTAAAAAAAAAAATCGAAATGTGTCGGGATTTGGACGTGAGAGAAAGAAGAGACCGAGAGAGAGAGAGAGAGAGAGAGAGAGAGAGAGAGAGAGAGCACGTGAGAGAGAGAGACGCATCTCATTGAAGCAAGGTATGAGCACACACACACACACTTACACACACATACACACACACATACACACAGATTTACACACACACATATACACACATACACACATAATGTTGCATACACACATGCACACATAATGCATACACATGCACACACATATACATACACACACACATACACACACATACACACACATATATGCATACACACACACATAGAGAGACATGCACACACATACACATACATGCATACATATGCATACATAATGCATATGCATATGCGTACATACATACATACTTACATGCATACACACACATATGCATACATAATTCACATGCATACATACACATACATAATGCATATGCATACATAATGCACATGCATACATAATGCACATGCATACATAATGCACATGCATACATACACATACATAATGCATACACACACATACACACACATATGCATACATACATGCATACGCATAGACACATACACACACATACACACTCATAGACACACACACATACACATAGACGCACACACACATACACACATATACACGCACACATACACACATAGACACATACACACATAATGATGCATTCACACACATACACATGCATACAAACATACACACACATATACACACACACATACACACACACACATATATGCATACACACACACATAGAGAGACATACACACACATACACATACATGCATACATATGCATACATAATGCATATGCATACATACATACTTACATGCATACATACACATACATAATGCATACACACACATATGCATACATAATGCATACACACACATACACACACCTATGCATACATACATGCATACACATACACACATAGACACATACACACACATAGACACATACACACACAAAAACACATACACACTCATAGACGCGTAGCGACACATACACATAGACACACACATATACACACACACATACACACATAGACACATACACACATAATGATGCATACACACCCATACACATGCATACACATACATATGCATACATACATGCATACACATACACACATAGACACATATACACACATACATAGACACATACACACATAATGATGCATACACACACATACACATGCATACACACATACAGACACATATACACACACATACACACACATATATGCATACACACATAGAGAGACATACACACATATACACATACATGCATACATATGCATACATAATGCATATGCATATGCATACATACATACTTACATGCATACATAATGCACATGCATAGAAACATACACACACATAGACACATACACACATAGACACGTACACACACATACACACTCATAGATACACACACATACACATAGACACACACACACATACACACACATATACACACACACATACACACATAATGATGCATACACACATACAGACACATATACACACGCACACACATACACACACATATATGCATACACACACATAGAGAGACATACACACACATACACATACATGCATACATAATGCATATGCATGTGCATACATACATACTTACATGCATACATAATGCACATGCTTACATACACATACATGATGCATACACACACATACACACATATGCATACATACATGCATACACATACACACACATAGACACATACACACACATAAACACATACACACTCATAGATGCATAGTGACACATACACATAGACACATACACACACACATATACACACACACAAACATACACACATAGACACATACACACATAATGATGCATACACACACATACACATGCATACAGACACATATGCATACATACATGCATACACATACACACATAGATACATACACACACATAGATACATACAGACACATAAACACATACACACTTATAGACACACACACATACACATAGACACACACACACACACATACACACACATATACACACACACATACACACATAGACACATACACACATAATGATGCATACACACACATACACATGCATACACACATACAAACACATATACACACACATACACACACATATATGCATACACACACACAGAGAGACATACTCACACATACACATACATGCATACATATACATACATAATGCATATGCAAATGCATACATACATACATACATACATACACATACATAATGCATACACACACATATGCATACATAATGCATACACACACATATGCATACATACATGCATACACATACACGCATAGACACATACACACACATAGACACATACACACACATAAACACATACACACTCATAGATGCACACACATACTCATAGACACACACACATACACACACACATATACACACACATACATACATAGACACATACACACATAATGATGCATACACACACATACACACACATACACACACATACATACACACACACATGCATACATACACATACTTAATGCATACACACATACATATGTACACGTATATATATTGATTTCTAACTATTTTGTTTTATATGTTAGGTATTATGGATCCTAGTAGAGAGAGAAAGGCGAAACTCACTCTCATAAAAAGTCTTATGAGAGCAAGAGTTCTGTATGATACTCTATGGGCCATCATGCGTGATTACTCAGAGATGTCTGATGAGGAACTGGAGTATACGATCTAGATGCTTACCCAGCGATCAGAGGACGGCTCTTCTGCGGCTCCACATGCAGGAAGAGAGCTATCTGCTCATAGGTATGTTTTTTTTTCATAAACTTCTTTAATGATATTATAACACATATTTTTATTTATTTTATCTATCTATTTTCAGGACACCTATACCACCTCCAAATCGTGATAGCAGAGCAGAGTTGCCTATGAGGACATGCATAGGCACCTTAGGACTAGAGTGCGATATAGAGCCAAAGGGGAACATTGTGTACATAGGGAATGGATTGGAGTTCAAGAGAAGAATGCGGGCACTATGCGACTCTTACCTGCACCTTATCCACTTACCGTGGAAGTAAGTAAAAATTTTACATATAAATTGAAATAAATATCTTAGGTTTTATTTACATTATTTTTTTTTATTTTTGTAGTGAGCATGATGAGAGGGATAAAAAATACGTACTTAGTTCACTTGAGATAGAGTTTGGGACAGGATGTTCGCTTAAGTGGTGTTTAAAAGAGATGCGGACACTTATGGCTCATCGTCGCAATAATGCATGGTATGCACTGCTTTTATGTATATATATGTGGATATGAGTATGGTGTTTATGCATGTATGTATGTATATGAGAGAGAGAGAGAGAAAAGAGTGAGACTAGAGGTACAAATACACGCCTACACACACATATACATCATACATGCACATTTACACACATATACACATACATGCACATTTTTACACAGACATACACATGCATGCAGTTACACACATATAATAAATACACATAGACACATACACATACTCACATACACGTACACATACTCACATACACATACACATGCATAATCATATGTACACACACATAGACTCATATAATCATATTTACATGCATATATACATATACACATGCATATATACATATACACATGCATATATACATATACACATGCATATATACACACACACACACAACACATGCATATGCACATATAGATACACATACATACACAACACATGCATACGCATAAATAAATAAATAAATAAATAAATCCTATTTCAAAAATCTTAAATTGAAAACACTAATTTTGATATTAGGGTTTTAAAACCCCTAATTTAAAAACTCTAATTCAACCTTTTAGCCATATTTTTGAAGTATATGTACACATTGCATCTATTCCTCCGATGTCCTACTAGAGAGATGTCTCTTCTCCCAACCTTATGCCTCTATATATAGCTACTTGAATCAACGAGGATCATAATATCTATAAAGATATATACACATACATAAATATAAAATGGAGTAGATATATTATGCATCACACATACATGCCTAAATGCACACATAAATATATATATACAGACATACATATTTACATGTACACATTTACACATATACATATATACATATATACATATATACATATATACATTTATACATGTACACATCACTGTTGATATATTTAGGTAGTGATGTGTGTGAACACTCTAGGACCGCCGGGGCACTTTTTTCCCTCTTTAGGAGGATATTTTCCCCCGGCTTGTATATACGCCTATTGCCCTAATGGGCTACTTATCTTTGTACATTCTCTAGTAATACATTCAGTCTTGTGTGTTGTGCTCCAAGCTTCTTCTTCTTCCTTGTGCTGTTCGCGTGCTTCCGCAGACGTCTAACTCCAACAATTGGTATCAGAGCAGGTCGTTGCTTCTTCTAGGGCGCCGTCGACACTCCTCCGTTTGCAGTCTCAGATTCGCACAAAATTTGGTGAGCATACTCAAGGTGTTTCCGAGATCAAAACAACTTCGCTTTGTGGTGCCGAAATCGCGATCTGAGCTCGTTTCGGCCTCCGAACGCACTATCGCAGTGCTTGTGCAGGCTATTTCGTCCTTTTGTGCCAAAGGTATATACCAGTTTCTGTTCACCAGTTTAAGCGTCTTGAAGTCTGCTACAGGTCTAGCAGAACTCGTCTGGGCAGTTCTGTTCAACTTTTTGAGATACAGTCAATTTTCTGCATCAAGGTATTTTAGTCACCGGCCATGGCTGAAAGCAGTGATGTATTCCGTATGTTGGCTGTTGAGGATAAGTTGGATGGTACCAACTACCCATTATGGGCTTATATGATGCGACATGTACTGGTTGCAAAAGGATTGTGGAACATTGTGCAGGGTGTTGAAAGACGTCCTGTTACACCTGTAACGACAGGTACTGCAAATACAGGTGTTGGAGCTGATGAAGATGGTGTCGAAGATGATATTCTGCAGATTCCTGTTCGTGCTGCTGTTTCTGTTGCACCTACTGCAGAGCAGATTCGTTGGGATGGCAGAGATGCCCAGGCACATGCATTGATAGCTTTGTGTGTCAAACGTGCCATTATTCCTCACATTCGCTCTTGCAGAACAGCAAAGGATGCTTGGGATACACTTACCACTTTGTACCAGGCTAGGAATGAGGCTCGTGTTGCTTACCTCCGAAAACAGTTGGAGAGTGAGCACATGAATGAAGGTGATTCGATGGAGAGTTTTCTTACAAAGATCAAAGACCTGAAGGAACAATTGATTTCTGCTGATGAGGTTATACCAGATAGCTCACTTGTGCAGACCGTTCTGAATGGCCTTCCTGATTCATATCAGAGTTTTGCCTCTACTCTTCGATTGATGATGAAAGGCAATCCGAATGCCTTGTCATTTGAGGAATTAGTCTCTGTTCTGTTGCAGGAAGATCAGTCCAGGCAGAATAGGTCCATTATGCGTGTTGCAGATCAAGCTTTCCTGGCTAGTCAGAAGGGCAAAGGAAAATGGAGCTCTTCTACTACTAAGCAGAAATCTGCAAATGCTGCACAATCGAAGAACCAGGATAAAGATGAGAAGAAATCAGAAAAGCAGAAATTAGTCTGCAAGTACTGTAAAGGAAATGATCATATTATAAAGAACTGTCCAAAACTGGCTGCTAAAGAGGCTAAGAAGAAAGAGGCTGGAATGGTTGTTGCAGAGGCCTCTACACCAAAAACAGAGTCTGCAAATCTTGTGCAGGAAGAAGAATGGGCGTTTACTACTGTCTGCAGTTTTGACCCATCTTCTCATGATCAGTGCATGTCTGCAGTAGACTCAGATGTTTGGTACTTTGACAGTGGGGCGACCAAACATATTACCTCGCAGCGCAGTTTCTTCTCTTCACTCGAGCCTGCCCCTACAGGGAATACTGTCACATGCGCCAATAACTCCTCTTATCCTGTTATGGGAGTTGGTAAGATCATTCTGACTACTGCTGATGGTAGTTCTTTCACTTTGTCAGATGCTTTATTTGTGCCAGGGATCAAAAAGGACCTGTTATCAGTTTTTGCATTAGCCAAGATTGGCTTGGTTGTGAAATTCGTTGATGACAGGTGTACAGTCCATGATCTCTCAAATGGCGATGTGATTATTGCTTCTGGCATTTTATGTCGTGGGCTGTATAAGCTCATAGACTATGAAAGATCTGTGAATGATTCGGCATGTGCAGTTCATGATTCTCAGGCTATGTCAGATGCAAAGCTTTGGCATGCACGCTTTGGTCATCTGAATTTTGCTAGTTTGTTACGCCTGCAGAAATCTGAAATGGTGTCCTCTTTGCCCAAACTTGAGGCACCTGGAAAACATGTTTGTGAAGGCTGTATTTTGGGCAAAATGCAGCGTTCTTCCTTTCCAAAAGATGGTTCAGTTCGGGCTATGCAGAAATTGCAGCTTGTACATAGTGATGTCTGTGGTCCTATGCAGACACCCTCTTTTGGAAATTACCTTTACTTCGTGACTTTCATTGATGATTTTTCCAGGCATGCATGGGTATATCCACTCAAAGCAAAATCCGAAGTGTTCATGTGCTTCAAACAGTTTTTGGTTTTGGCTGAAAATCTATCAGCATGTAAAATGGGCACCCTCCGTTCTGATCGAGGGGGGGAATATATGTCTTCAGATTTTAATGCATTTCTGGCTGAACGTGGGATAAAACACCAGTGTACAGTGTCGTATACACCTCAACAGAATGGAGTTGCTGAACGAAAGAACAGGTCACTCATGGAGATGGCGAGGTGCATGGTCAAAAGTCAGGCTTTACCACATAGTTTCTGGCTTGAGGCTGTCATGTGTGCGGCATATGTATTGAACAGGTGTCCCACCAAAGCGTTGCAGTCTATCACTCCATATGAGGCTTGGCATGACCGCAAGCCATCTGTTGCTCATCTGCGTGTTTTTGGTTGTTTGGCATATGCATTAGTGCCTGAACAACATCGTAGAAAATTGGATGATAAGGCAGTAAAATGTATTTTTGTTGGGTACAATTCTGAAAGTAAAGGCTATCGTCTGTATCATCCACAGACTAAACGCATTCTGGTTAGCCGTGATGTTGTCTTTGTGGAAGATGCTATTCAGCCATTGCTTTCATGTACTAAGGAGACATCTGTTAGCTCCAAAGACATGTATGATACTTTGATGCCTCTTTTTACAGGTGGACAGGCTAACGCTGGTCCTAATGAGGCAACTTCTCAGCCTTTGCAGGTTTCATATGATGATGCAGATCATTCCATTTCTGATGCAGATTTACATGATGCACTTGTTGATGAGAGAGCTCATATTGAACAGGCAAAAACTATGCCAAAATGGCTGGTGCAGACTTTGCGTGACAGCAAATTAGATGCACCTTTGTCATATCGTACTCGTTCAGGCTCTCATAGTACCTCCTTTGCATCAGATTGCTATGCTATGGCTGCATCTAGTCTCTGTGATGAGAATGAGACTGTTTCTTTTGATGAAGCACAAAATTCAGAAAATTGGATGGCTGCTATGCAATCTGAATATGATGCTATAATGAAGAATGGTACATGGTCTTTATGTGACTTGCCTCCTAGCAAGAAGGCCATTGGCACTAAGTGGGTATACAAGCTCAAGCGTAAACCTGATGGTACAGTTGACAGGTATAAGGCTAGGCTTGTTGCAAAGGGTTATGCGCAGGAAAGAGGCATTGATTTTGATGAGACCTTTGCACCTACATGCCGTATGACTACTGTTCGGAGCATTTGTGCACTTGCAGCCCATCATGGTTGGAATGTACATCAGTTGGACATTAAAACAGCATTTCTGAATGGTGACTTGCATGAAGAAGTGTATGTTTTTCAGCCCCGTGGCTTTGTGCAGAAAGGGCATGAAAACCAGGTGTGCAGGTTAAAGAAGGCGTTATATGGTTTAAAGCAAGCACCACGTGCTTGGTATGAGAAAATACATGCCTATCTAATTGCACATGGTTTTGAGAACAGTCCAACTCAAAGCACCTTATATGTTAAGCGTGCTAATGATGTGCTTCTGATCATTGTTGTCTATGTAGACGACATGCTGCTCATTGGTCCTCTTGAGAAGCATATTGCTGATTTCAAGGCTGATTTGCATGCCTCATTTGAGATGTCTGATTTGGGGCATTTGCATCACTATTTGGGCATTCAGTTTATGCAAGTTGATGGTGGAATGGCTTTGTGTCAAACGAAATATATTGACACATTATTGCAGCGTTTTGGCCTTGAAGACTGTAAGCCTATTGCCACTCCTATGGTGACAGGTTTACGATTGAGTCTTCATGGTGCTGGAGATGCATTTGATGCTGTTCTCTATCAGCAGGCTGTTGGATGCTTGATTTACTTATGCATTACTCGGCGAGATATTCAGTTTGCTGTCTCACAGATGAGCAGGTTTATGCATTGCCCAAGAGTCATGCATTGGAAAGCGGTTAAGCGCATCTTTCGCTACTTGAGTGGTACTCGGCTACTTGGGTTGTTTTATCCCAAGGGGGGATCACTACCGCCAGATTTGCATGCTTTTTCTGACTCAGATTGGGCTGGTTGCTATGACACTCGTGTGTCCACCAGTGGTTTTTGCTTCATGCTTGGTAGCTCATGTATATCTTGGTTGAGCAAGAAGCAGCCTACTGTGGCCACTTCCAGTTGTGAGGCTGAGTATAGGGCAGCTTTCACAGCGACTGTTGAGTGTGTGTGGCTCAGACGCCTTATGGCTGATTTGGGTGTTGGCCAGTCTTCTGCCACCACCATCTTCACTGACAGTCAGAGCGCATTGGCAGTTGCGAGGAACCCTGTGTTCCATGCTCGCACTAAGCACATTGAGGTGCATTATCACTATGTCAGGGAGAGGTTCTCTGCTGGGGAGATCAGCTTGGCATATGTGCCCACGCAGGAGAACATTGCAGACCTTTTCACGAAGGTTCTGCCTAGGCAGAAGTTTGAAGCTTTCCGCAAAGCTTTGGGCTTACTTCCTTTTGTGGAGTGATTTCCACATAGCTCGGCACTTCCTTATACATGAGTGCCAGCTCCTTGTTCACCGCATCACTCCCAGGGGGGATTTGTTGATATATTTAGGTAGTGATGTGTGTGAACACTCTAGGACCGCCGGGGCACTTTTTTCCCTCTTTAGGAGGTTTTTTTCCCCCGGCTTGTATATACGCCTATTGCCCTAATGGGCTACTTATCTTTGTACATTCTCTAGTAATACATTCAGTCTTGTGTGTTGTGCTCCAAGCTTCTTCTTCTTCCTTGTGCTGTTCGCGTGC
This sequence comes from Ceratopteris richardii, assembly GCA_020310875.1. Lineage (NCBI taxonomy): Eukaryota > Viridiplantae > Streptophyta > Polypodiopsida > Polypodiales > Pteridaceae > Ceratopteris > Ceratopteris richardii. The sequence continues at coordinate 45,612,151 of CM035432.1, read as the reverse complement.
TTCCGCAGACGTCTAACTCCAACAATCACATATACATGCCTACATGCACACATAAACATATATATATACATGCATACATATTTACACATATACATATATACAGCATACATACATGAAAAAAATTTGCTCCTCGAAGATAAAGCTATGTATAAAATAATTAGGCATACCCCGGAGCTTCATGTTCTAACTTAAAAGAACTTAATAAAATTACCTTTCGTTCACAACCTATCATTAACTCTCTTTGCTCATCTGAGATTTCTTCATTATTTGCGTTGGCGCATTGCAAACGACTATATAGCCAATCCTTGAAAGAATATATATATGTAATCTCATTATTATCGAGATTACGTCTACATCTTTTGTTTTTTCACCTTTTACTTCGGAGATTTTGAAGTTCCTCGTACTCGCTAAGGAATGCTTGCATGCATTCACTATTATATGCTACAAAAGTAGAAACATCATTTTTTTCTTGAAATGTAAATAAGAATGGAACTCCCTTACCTGATAATACCTCATCTTTTATTTTTGAAGAAGACTCGTTGGTCCATGCACGTGGAGCTTCTTCATGAACTCTTTCAAGGTACTCACTAACGTAATACATGCACTCTTCAAGCATCCAACCCTTTGCCATGGATCCTTCTGGTTTCGCTCTTTGTTGCACATAACCTTTTAATATTCCCATAAATCGCTCGACCCAAAACATCCATCGAGTGTTGACAACACCTGCAATCTTTATTTCATCTACAAGATGGACTAATAAATGAACCTGAATATCAAAAAATGAAGTAGGAAGTTCTTTCTTCATCAAACATAGTAGCTCTTTGCATTCATGTTTTTTTTGTGGGATCAAGTTTTTGTCAATCTCTTTGGATGTAATCCACCTATACATATCATAAAAACAATTATAAAGAAGTTAATTAAAAAATAAAAGATATCCAATATTCATACATATTAAATGTAAAAGTATCATAATTACCTTATAAGTGATCCAAGACGATAGATCACATCTCGTACTCCTTTCATTGTACATCCATCGATAACCAAAGGTAAAATATGTTTCAAAACGTTATGCCAGTCATGGGTCTTTAACCCAGATAAGCTCTTATTATCCATAGTAAACATGTTCTGAAAAGATGCTCCATATCCAGTAGGAGTCTTAATCAATTGAATTCTATTGTTGATAGTTCGTATCTCTTTTGTTGTAGGTACCCAAGGAGCAGGTGCATAAGTCTTTTCTTGTCGATGTCTATCAAAAACTGGCCATAACTTTGGTTTGGATTTTTGATCTTTCAAATCATTCCTTGATGCTGTGGTATCTTTTAGTCCAACAAGATGTTGCCATAGTGAATAACCAATATTTTTAATATATGAATAGGATCAAGAAGATGACATACTTTTAACTCTTTCCAATACTCCAAAGAATACCATATTGATATGTTCTCTGCGAGTGCCAATTTCCCTTTACCTCTCTTCACATACTCATTATCTGAATCATCACTGAAGATTTTTTATTCTGGATCTATCAGAGCTCCATTTGTCCATTTTTTATACCAATCCATAGGCGTCATAGGTTTTGGACACTGACCTGTTTCAAGCTTTCCATTAAAATGTATTGCTTCTCCTTTAGATCTTAATGGATGATCATCAGGCAAGAATCGTCAATGTCGAAGATAAATATTTTTGTTGAGATTCTTACTATACATTGATCTCAACCAATCACCACAATATGGACAAGCTTTATAACCCTTAGTAGATATTCTTGCATCATGAAAATGATAAAAATATAATTAGATTAAATCATATTTATTTACATGCATATTGAATAAAAAAATTACATCAATACCTGAACAAACACCATATCTTGGAAAATCGTGAATAGTCTAAGTCACAATACCACGAATCGTATTATGTCTTTCATTGATGCTTTTCGATACATCAATGACATTAATACCTCTCCATACCTCTTGAAGATCATCAATGAGAGGAGCAAGATATATATTCATATCTTTAACTTGTCTTTTGCCTGGGATTAAAAGTGAAAGCATTAAATGTTCCTTTTTAATGCTAAGATATGGCGGAAGATTGTAGTTTATGACTACCACTGGCCATGTTGACCATTTACTGGATTTCATGGAGAATGGATTAACCCCATCTAATGCAACTCCTAACTTTAGATTCTGTGGATTTTGTGCAAATTCAGGCCATGTAGAATCAATATGCTGAAAAGCAACTCTATCATGAGGAATTCTGATTATTCCAACAGTACATTTGTGATCATGTCCCCAAGTCAAAAGATTTGATAATTCGAGGCTTTGAAACATATGTCTAATCCGTGGAGCCAATGGAAAATGTCTCAATACCTTTTTTGGGATTTTACCTTCTTCGCCCTTATATCGAGGAGATTGACATTTGGGACATGTCAAAGAGTCTGCATATTCACCTCTATATAAAATAAAATCGTTAGGACATGCATGTATACATTGATAATCTATACCAAGATTTTTTATTATCTTCTTCATTTCATCATGTGAGGTAGGAAGAATATTCTGACTTGGTAAAAACTTCTCTGATAATAACCTGTAAGTTTATCAAAAAAAGATATATTAAAAAAAGTAAATAAATAAATTGATTAATTAGTTTTATATATATATATATATATATATATATATATATATATATATATATATATATATAATTTTATATATGTGTATGCTTATGTGCATCTTTCAAAATATCACGAAAAATTTGATTGTTTTGGATGGCAGGATACGATTGTTTGTTTTGGAGGATATGAAGTATGTACCTTCATTGAATGGTTTGTCGATTCTATCATATGTTCATTTTGAAAGTGTGAGACGCGAGTTTATAATTGCTATTCAAAGAATTTGGCACTATTTATAGGCCATACGATTGTGACCTGGATGAATCGCATGCATAGAGGTTACTCAAGATAGAGCAACCTGATTATAAGGGACTAATGCCAGCAAGATTCTTGGGTTATGCAGTAAACCTCTTGCATGTCAATGATGAGCATCTGAACTTTAGGATACAAAGTGGAAATCATGGTGGCTTGAGAGGATCACTTTTATACAGCTTGTTCAAAGAACTTCAGGTTTATTACACTAAAGTTTTTTGAACAAGTTGTATAAAAGTGATCCTCTCAAGTCACCATGATTTCCACTTTGTATCCTAAAGTTCAGATGCTCATCATTGACATGCAACAGGTTTACTTCATACCCCAGGAATCCTGCTGACACTAGTCCATTATAATTAGATTTCTCTATCTTGAGTAACCTCTGTGCATGTGATTCATCCAGGTCACCATTGTATGACCTATAAACAGTGCCAAATTCTTTGAATAGCAATTATAAATATGCTTCTCACACTTTCAAACTGAACATATGATAGAATCAACAAATCATTCAATGAAGGTACATACTTCATATCCTCCAAAACAAACAATCGTATCCTGCCATCCAAACAATCAAATTTTTCACGAATATTTTAAAAGATGCATTAATAGTTTTAAAAATGCATATATATATATATATATAGAAAATTGAAAATTATACCTTAATAGTGTCAAAACAGATAGATTACTCCATCCAAAACGATTTTGAAGATTGAGAATAAGTAAGCTCGCACTTAGTCGTGTCAAACGACTTCCTTCATATACATGCTTTAAACATTCCTCTCGAAGATATTTCTCATTTTTTAGAAATATCAATGCTCTCACTATCATTTTGATACCAATCCTCAATAAAATGTGCCATGCCATCATCTTCATCATTGTCACACAAATCTTGTGCTTTATCGTCTTTTGAATATAGATCTTTCAACTTTGCATATTGCACAGGATTACTTTTGCATAGACTCTTCATGGAAGCTTCTGATAAATGAGGTCTTATTGGTAATTGTGAATGTTGTGGAGGAATATCATCATCATACATTGGAATCTACACATATAAATAAAATTCATTAGTATTCCATAAATGAATAAAAAGTACACTTTACATATAAAATTAAGTATATAACTTATTAAATATGGATAGAAAATTTTTATTCTCTCTAGCTAAAAGGTGCTCTTGGAGGTCTACGCCATCCATAATTCACTAATAGTTCATCACCGGCATGTAATGTAGTAATAGCATTGACAACTATGTATCTTGATACATCTCTACTCATGTATGGTGATTCATGACTATTTTCACGCTCCTCAAATGTGCAATTAGTCCTTGAACTATTATGTAACCCTCGACTACTATTTATTAAACCTGCTATATTTCCGTGTGTGTAAGGTCTTCCATCAATATATAATCTTTCATTTTCTTTATGTAAAATCCTTCTACTAGTAAGGGATGCTACATTCAAGCATATTCCATAAGTACTCATGCTTTGAACATAACGTGAAAGTCGATACCAATCTCCCCATCCATATATAGGACCACAAAATGACATAAGAGTGACTTCAGAGTTCGGAGGCACATACAAATCCTCTACAATAAAGAGACCACGACCAACATTAGTAATAGTGGATGGAGCAATCATATAGCGATTACCCCAAAAGTTGAAAACCTCTCCATCTAAAGGAAGTGGTCCTCTATTCCATCCTCCATATCTTCTTCTATCATATGTTTGCACTAAAGAACGATCACGAGCTGGCAATGGATAATCTCCAGACGTTTCAGTCTCTAAACCAGGAGGTAGAGGATTTCTAGAAACCTCTGCTTGTAATTGATGAATAGCAAGTCCATGACGTGTACGAGGTATATTAACATTATGAGAAAAATTATCATCATCATCATCATCGAGCAAGTATTCCTGTATATCAACAGTAATTTGATTTTTTATATGGTTTTTAAATAAAATAATGACATTAATATATATAAAAAATACATACCCAAGCATTATCACGTTGACTAGATGATGGTGCACGCTCAAAAGTACCATACTCTGCCTCATGTTCAATACATTCCAATCGTGTTCTTCGATACGTGTCATAACAAGAGTTACACCAACATATAATATGCTCTTGATAGTAAAATTCATCATAATTCCTATCGGAGGACACATGTGAAGTCGTTGCATGGGTAGGAGGTGGTGGAGTACCCTCTGATTAATCAGAATCTGCACATAATAAGAAACAAAAAAAAATATAAGTTATGTATCCATCAAAAATATTTAAAACTAAATGTTTGATATACTTACAGTATAAAGTCCTTGCACGATGAGGAGACGGTGGTGGAGTTCCATCTGATTGATCAGAATCTACAAATAATGGTATTTGATATTAATAATCTGATTATCAATGTACACAAAAAATTCACATATACATATTTACACATACACACATATTCACATATACACATTTACACATACACACATATTCACATATACACAACTACACATTATTGTGGGATAAATGCATGTATTTTGTATGAATGAGTGTATATGCATGCATGTGTGTGTATGTATATATGTTGATATGTATATGTGTTTATGTTATATGTATGTATATGTGTATATGTATACATATATGTATGCGTATATGTTTGCATGTATATGTGTATGTGGGTATGTGTATGTGTATGTGTGTGTATATATGTGTATGTATTCTGAGTTTTTTTTCTGTTTGAGATTAAATTAACAGGAGATATTGTATGGTGGAAAAAAATAAGAGGCAAGCTAACATACCACCTGAGTCGTGGCAGTTTTTTCGTAGACAGCTACGTCTTCAGGAGTCATTTCCTCAGTAGAAGGTACACAAATTAATAGTTTATATTTATAATTTTTATATATTTTAGTATTTTTTTACATTTAACTTATGTATTTTTTTTCTTAAATAAACAGGTTGCTGCAAAGAAGAGAGTGGAGTCGGGCCACACATCGCACCTAGGCCAAATGGGCCATAATGGTTTTATAGCTACATTTGTAAGTATATGTGTTATTGTGAGTATATTTTTTATTTTAGTTAAAATGCAAGCAACTAATCTTTTTTATTTGTTTCAATGCAGCGGAAGGATTATGGCCGATTTCCTACGAGACATGAGATCGAGTATGCTACACATTTTGGATATCGGCGTTTGAGCGAGTATATGCAAGATCATCCTAATGCCTTTGTGAGTATTATTAAATTTTATATAATTATTTTATTTTTATGAATGGTTTAATTGTTTTATTTATTTATGTTTCTTATATGTAATACAAGAGTATTATGGAGAGATAGATATGGATGAGGTGGAAAGAGAGACACAAGAGGGATGATCTCGATCGTCACAGGGTGATCATGACGATGAGGATGAGGAAGATCAGGATGATCATGATACTGCTAATGATGATGATCATGATGATTAGGATTTTAGTTGATTATGACATTGGATTATATGTATTTACATTGACATATATATATATTTTTTATCTATATATTTTTCATTTCAGTTATGTTTTGAATTGTGTGTATGGTATTAAGTAATAAAGAGTTTTGTTCTATTGATTGTTATTATTGTTTATATTAAGCATGTGTTTTAATACTTTAATTATATAATTCACTCATATGTGTGTACCTAA